>CM070786.1:8173944-8777694 GCA_036346955.1 Dipus sagitta
GATCTGTAGTCAGGAAGCAGAAAATGGACAAGGAGGATTGCTGGACTGCCACCCCAGAGACCCACTTCCTCATGCTAGTCTCCACCTTGTAAAAGCTCCACAACCTTCCAAAACGGCTCCATCAGCTGGGGACCAAGTGTTCAGACAAACGAGCCTGTGGGGGACATTTTATAATGAAACTGCAACAGCATGCTTCTCAGGTGCACATTATTACCATTTTTCACTTATTTTGGAGGAGTTCCTTAGATTCTGAAACCTAATTATTTTTCTTCTGTGGATAACAGACATTAATATCACAAGAAGTTAAAAATATAAGATGTTGTAGCTAATTGGAATAGCTCTCATTTCCATTATGATGTTGGCTCTTGTCCTTTGATATTATTGGTTATCCACAAAGAAATCCTTTTATTTATAATTTTTTTTGTTTAACCATTTTTGCCCCTTTTTAACAAATTTCCTTTAGCATCCAATAAAATGATTGTGTAATATCTCTTCCTCAGTCTAGTGCTGTAATGAAGTCTGTTAATACATTCTCAAATATTGGAACTCTCAGATACACTCAGGTTGATCACAAAGGATAAAATATTTATTAAGGTATTGATTCCACTTACTATTGTTTCTGCTTGGGGATTTGTGTTTTGATGTTGAAAAGATTGCATTTTCATCTGTACTCCCTCACAGAGAAGCATTTTAAATATTGTGTTTTAAAAAATTCATGTTCATGATTAAAAGTTGCAAGCAGGATTGAAATTAAAATTTAAAACTTGGGCTACTTTAAATATGCCCTACCTTTATCCTTACCACTTGTAGTGAATCTTTTAGTGAATTAGTTCAGTGAATCTTCCCAGAAATGTTAAATGCATATGTATATAAGTGACTTTCTCATTACTGTGGCAAAAATACCTGACCAGGAGCAGCTTAAGGAAGGAAAAGCTTTATTGTGTCTCACAGTTCCAGAGGTAGGGACCAGTATGGCAGGGAAGGTGTGGCAGGAGCAAGAAGCCAGATCCTATCATCATGTCAACAGGGAAGAAGGAGATGAAAACTGAGTGAACTAGTTTTCTCATTTTTAATATTTTTATTTATTTATTTATTTATTATTCATTCAATAGAGAAAGAGAGAGAATGGGTGTGCCAGGGCCTCCAGCCACCCACTGAAAATGAACTCCAGACACATGCGTTCCCTTGTGCATCTGACTAAAGTGGGTCTTGGGGAATCGAAGCTGGGTCCTTTGGCTTTCCAGGCAAATGCCTTAACCACTAAGCAATCTCTCCATCCCCAGTTTTCTCCTTTTTACATCATCCAACAACCCAGCTCATGAGATGGTGTAGCTCAAAGTTAGGATGAGTCCTCTCACCAGAAATAATCTAATCTAGAAACTTTCTCAGAGAGTTGACCAGAGATTTGATTTCATGGTGATTCTAAATCCTGTCAAGCTGACAACCAGAGATTAGTTATCACAATACGAAAGTACATTGTCATGTGTAATCCATGAAACATAATAAGGTTCATTCATCTTATATTTATCTTTTAGTGAATATATTCTGAATATCTGTGTTTCACAAACCTTACTAAAGGGTGCATAAATATTTTCTTGTCTGATGTGGCATAATTTCCTTAGTCTTTCATTGATGACCATTTCAATATTATCAACTAAATTATCACATATCTTCATGCATACATCTCTATGTATCTATAAATCTCACAGAGAAAATTATTTGAGTTGTAATTGCCAATTCTTACCATTGTGATAGGTATCACACATTGCTCTTCAGATGCTCTTTGTACTAAGAAGTGATTTGGAAAGCAAGCTTGTGTTTTGTATAGCTGAGTGACAGTCTTGCTTAGGATGGAAGGCTCTGGTCCCACCTCCATATGGCCCCCTTGGCTGGAACCTGGAAGTCCTACTATTAAAACCTTCTCGTCTTGGACTGGAGAAATGGCTCAATGGATAGAGAGCTTGTCACACAAGGATGTGGAGCTGAGCTTGGTTCACCACGAGCCCTTGGAGAGCTGGATGTGCTACCCCATGTCTGTAATCCCTATGCGCCTCCAGTGAAATAAGAAGCAGAGGCAGGAGAATCTGGATGTTCACAGACCAGCTAAGCCTGGCATACACAGTGGTGAACAACAAGAGAACCTGCCTCAAATAAGGTGGAAGGTGAGGACTGACGCCCCAGGCTATTCTCTTACATCTACATGTGTGCTGTAGCATGAGTGAACTTGCACGTGCACACACACACACACACACACACACACACACATGCAGGCATGCAGGCACACACACATGCACACACACCACATCTACATAAAGTTTAAAAATAAACAACAAAAAAACAAACAAAAACTAAAATCTTGTCTCATTTCCCTGCAAGTTCCCTATCAGATTTTTTCTCTTCAGAATCACAACAGATAAACTAAAGAGTCTTCATTTCTGCTCACTGTATAGAAGAACTCTACCTCTGAGAGCGTTTAATTCTGAAATTTCCTTCATAACCCCAAACAAACTGTAAGCTCTTTTGCTTTCAGAGGGGAGAGCATTTCCAGAAAACATTATAGGAAAATGGCTGTGCGAAAAAGAAAAAATCACATTGGGTCCCCATGCACTTGTGCTTTTAATAAAATCTCAGGAAGTGCCCCCAAGGTGCCCAGATTCTCAGCCTCTTTTCTTGCTCTTCGGAGAATGGTATCACCAGGCAGTCTTTTCCCTGCTTATTCCTGCCTTTTTCCCTGACTATGTCAACAATTAGGAGCTTTCTGATCTCTCTCACTTTGACCCACTGTGCCCTAGCAGCTCTGTTCACATGCTTCTTTTTTTTTTTTTTTTTTTTGTCTCCTGCTCTGTCCTTGCTATTTCCTGCAGCTTTCTTTTATGTGTCAGCACTTCTCCTGCTGTTGAGACTCACCCAGGCCATGCACCCAGCCAGTCTGTCATGGATACGAGAGGTGTGGCCAGGGCATTTGCATAGCAGTGCAGTTTCTATTTGATTTTAACCTTATGCTTCCAATGTTTTTGTTTGGTTTTGTTTGTTTTTTTCCCCCATGGCAAGCTTGTGGTGTTGCATTTCAGCTGCTGTGTCGCTGTCCACTTGGCCAGATTTGGTGGCTCCCCTAAGAGGCACAGTCATGACAGCCCCATCATTGTCTCTGTGACTGGGGTGAGAGGAGCTGCATCTGGCCGTGAGTCACAAAGTCCTGTTTTGAATCTCAGCTCTTTGGCCACCTCTATACAAGACTTATCCCAACTGAGTCTTGGTTTTCTCATGACCACATCAGAAATAACTATGGAGCATCATAGCCATATTTGATCATATCCCGTTGGAAAGCATCGCAGGATAATGATGTGTGTAAAGTCCTCAATGGTACCTGCCTCACAGAGCCCAGGAAATTCCCACAATTCTTGTTGATTTTCATGAGAGTGTGTGTGTGCTATTTGCACACGTGTGTGCACGTGCACATGCCTCATATGCACACATGTAAAGGCAAGAGGAGAACATTGTCATTATTCTTCTATCATTTCCCTGCCTTATTTCCTCAAGATGGAGTCTCTCACTGAATCTGGACCTGACATGTTTGGTCACACTGCCTGACCAGGAAGCCATAGCAATTCTCCTATCACCTCCTTCCTCATCACTGGGGTCATAGTGGTCATGCCTGAGTTTTGCATGGCATTTGGGGGTTGTATTCAATTCCCATTCTTGTGCAGCAAGTGCTCGTACCTGCTAAGCCATCTTCTCAACCCCTGTTGTTTATTCTTGTTCTTTCTCTCTGTGTGTTATAGAGCCTTACACAATGAGTGACACTGAAGAAAACGAGGCTGTGGTCTGTTAAATGAGCATCCAAGTTCTAACACATATTCTCTGCCATGATGTTCTGCCTCAGGGTTGGGACCAAGAGGCCTTAGACTGAAACTTTGGGAACCATAATTACCATATCTTTTCCTCATTTATTTTTTCCTCAGATTTTTTTCTTTTCTTTCTTTATTTATTTTTACTTTTCTTTTTTTTTCTTTTTCTTTTTTTCTTTATTAGTTAGTTTTGTATTCAGCAAATACAGTCAGTTTGGTACCATTATTAGGCTCATCTGTGACCTGCCCCTCTCCCCTTGGACCCTCCTTGTTGAGGTATATGGGTCATGCATTGTGGAGTTAGCCCACAGTTATGGGTAAGCTAAATGTCTCTGCATATCATGACCCAACATGTGGCTCTGACATTCTTTCCGCCCCTCTTCTGCAAAATTTCCCTGAGCCATGTTGGGTTCATTTTTTTCTGCTTCAGTGATGAGGTGTTGGGGGCCTCTGAGGCTCTGGCTCTCTGATTTGGTAGGAGTTGATTTTTCTCTGTGTTGATCTCCTTCCCCCTTCTGCTGGTATCTGGTTCATCAGGAAAACAGCCCCCTTGCTTGTTTCTCCAATTTTTCTTAGTTTCAGCCAGGGCCCTTTGGAGGTATGATGGGGTGGCTCTCTCCTTAGGATCTACATCTATCTGAGAAAGAGAAGCAGATTCTCCAATGGAGAGTAAGTTAACATCAGGACAAAAGATATAACCCTTACTTTTTTTATAGAGAATTTAATAGGTGTAGGCCCTCTTGTAGCCCATGATTGATGGTAGCTTGATGTTGACGAGTGGACTTATGTTTGGATATGGTTCTGACTTGTTTCCCAGCTCCAGCTATGGGTCCCATACCACTGAGGAGATCGGTGAGCCAAATTAAGAGCAGTTGGTTCCCCACCATGGCTGTGTGCCACCATTGCACTTGTGTGGGCATCACAACAAGTTATTTGCTGCTAAGTAGGTTCGACCATGAGTTGCTTGGACAGATATTGGTCATTTTCCCCCAGTTGCCCATGTAGCACCTTCTGGCACTAGACGTGCTGACTGTCTGGGGACTGACTCTCTTCCAACTTCCAGCCATGCCATTCTATTTTGCATCTCAACCACATAAGGTGTCTTCAGCAGTAGGGTCTTACCACTAACCTTTGGTGGGTCACCAAGTACTCTGACAGAAATCTTTCTGTCTTTTAGGAAACCTTGTAGGTCTCTCTGATCAAAAGCTTTATCAGTTGGATAGCCTGCAAATATTTTCTCCCATTCTGTGGGTAATCTATTGGCTTTGCTTATTGGATGCTTGTCTATAAAGAAACTCTTTAGCTTCATGTGATCCCATTGGTTGAGTAACGGTTTAAGTTCGTGAGCTACTGGGGTTTTGTTCAGGAAGTCTTTTTCCATTCCTATATCATGGAAAGTACTTCCTAAATTTTCTTCCAGTAGTATTCGAGTTTCTGGTCTTATATTGAGGTCTTTGATCCATTTGGACTTGAGTGTAGTGCATGGTGAAATGTGTGGGTCAAGTTTCAGTTTCCTGCATATGGTTATCCAGTTTGTCCAGCACCATTTGTTGAAGATGCTGTCTTTTTTCCAGCCTATATTGTTCAGGCCTTTATCGAATATCAAGTAGCTATAGTTGCTTGACCCAAAGTCTGGGTCCTCAAGTCTATTCCATTGGTCTATACTCCTGTTTTTATGCCAGTACCATGCTGTTTTTATTACTATGGCTTTGTAATATAGATTTAGATCAGGTATGGTGATGCCTCCAGAGGTATTTCTTTTGCTGAGGAATGTTTGGATATGCGAGGCCTTCTGCCTTTCCATATGAAATTTGACATCATTTTTTCTATCTCTGTGAAGAACACTGTAGGGATTTTAATTGGAATTGCATTAAATCTGTATGTTGCCTTTGGTAGGATTGTCATCTTCACAATGTTAATTCTGCCTATCCAGGAACATGGGAGGTCTTTCCATTTTCTCAAGTCCTCCTCAATTTCTTTTTTGAGTGTTTTTATGTTTTCGTTGTATAGATCTTTAACTTCCTTTGTTAATGTTATTCCAAGGTATTTTATTTTTTTGTTGCTATTGAAAATGGGACTATGTCCCTTATTTCTTTCTCTGTATCTTTGTCATTTGCATATAGGAAGGCTACTGATTTTTGTGCATTGATTTTGTATCCTGCTACTTTGCTATAGGAGTTATTCACCTTCAGGAGTTTTGGGATGGAGTCTCTCGGGTCTCTTACATATACAATCATGTCATCAGTGAATAGAGCTAACTTAACTTCTTCCTTTCCAAATTATATCCCTTTTATTTCCTTCTCCTGACTTATTGCTTGAGCTAGGACTTCCAGTACTATATTGGAAAGCAGAGGTGAGAGTGGACAACCCTGTCTTGTTCCTGATCTTAATGGGAATTCCTCCAGTCTCTCTCCATTAAGTATTATTGGGGCTTTTGGAGCTTTGTTTATTGCCTTTATTAGGTTAAGATATGAACCAACCATGCCAATTCTCTCCAATGTTTTGCTCATGAAGTGATGTTGTATCTTGTCAAAGGCCTTTTCTGCATCTATCGAAATGATCATGTGGTTTTTATGTTTAACCTTGTTTATGTGGTGTATTACATTGACAGATTTACGTATGTTGAACCACCCCAGTGTTCCTGGGATGAATCACACTTGGTCAAGGTGGATAATGCTTTTGATGTGTTGTTGGATTCGGTTTGCGAGGATTTTGTTCAGGATCTTTGCATCTAAATTCATCAGGGAAATAGGCCGGTAGTTTTCTTTTCTTCTGGCATCACTGCCTGGTTTTGGAATTAGGGTGATGCTAGCTTCATAAAAGGAGTTGGGTAGCTTTCCCTGTTCACCAATTGTGTGGCACAGTTTGAGGAAGATTGGTTTGAGTTCTTCCATGAAGGTTTGATAGAATTCAGCTGAGAAGCCATCTGGTCCTGGACTCTTCTTTTTTGGGAGGTTTTTTATTACTTTTTCAATTTCCATGAGTGTGATGGGTTGATTGAGGTGATTAATCTGCTCTGTGTTTAGCTTTGGTAGATGGTATGTGTCCAGGAATTTATCCATCTCCTCCACATTATCCAGTTTTGTGGAGTAGAGGTTTTTGAAATAAGTCCTGATGATTCTCCCAATTTCACTTATGTCTGTTGTGATCTCTCCTTTTTCATTTTGAATTTTGTTAATTTGAAGCTTCTCCTTTTTTGGCTTGATCAGATTGGCCAGGGGTTTGTCAATCTTGTTTATTTTTTCAAAGAACCAGCTCTTTGTTTTGTCAATTGTCTTAATTGTTTCCTTGGTTTCCAATTCATTGATTTCTGCTCTGATTTTAATTATTTCTTTCCTTCTGGAGCTCTTTGGGTTGGATTTTTCTTGTTTTTCCAGTGCCTTTATGGTTAGGTTATTGATTTGGGACCTGTCTGTCTTTTTTATGAAGGCACTGAGTGCTATGAATTTTCCCCTGAGGACCACCTTCATTGTGCCCCATAAGTTTTGGTACAATGTGTTCGCATTGTCATTCAATTCCATAAACTTTGCAATTTCATTTTTTATTTCATCCACTATCCATTTATTGTTTAAAAGTGTCCTGTTCAATTTCCAGGTGCTGTTGGGATTCTTGGTGGGTCTTTTGTTGTTGATTTCTAGCAATATAGCATTGTGATCTGATATCATGCAGGGAATTATGTCAATCTTCCTAAATATGTGCAGGCAGTCTTTGTGACCCAGTATATGGTCTATTTTAGAGAATGTTCCATGGGCTGCTGAGAAGAATGTGTAGTCTGTGGATTTGGGATGGAAAGTTCTGTAGATGTCCGTTAGATCTAAGTGATCTATGGTTTTGTTGAGCTCTCTTACTTCCCTGTTGAGTTTCTGTTTGGATGATCTGTCTATTAGTGATAATGGTGTATTGAAGTCCCAAGCTATGATGGTGTTGGTGGTTATTTCTGTTTTATTGTCAAGTAGGTTTTGTTTTATGAACTGTGGTGCCCCTGTGTTTGGTGCATACAGATTTATGATTGTAATATCCTTTTGATGGATCGTTCCCTTGATAAGTAGGAAGTGGCCTTCTTTGTCTTTTTTAATTATTTTTGGTTTGAAGTCTATTTTATCTGATATTAATATAGCTACGCCTGCTTGTTTCTTATTCCCATTTGCTTAGAATATTGTTTTCTACCCTTTCACCATGAGGAGGTGTCTGTCTTTAGTGGTGAGGTGGGTTTCTTGAAGGCAACAGATTGAGGGGTCTAATTTTTTGGTCCATCCTGTTAGCTTATGTCTCTTGATGGGTGAATTAAGGCCATTAATATTTAGGGTAATGACTGTGAGAGCTGATTTGATCCCTGCCATATTGTGATGGTAAATGTGAGCTGGTGTTTTCATGGACTTTGAAGTTTTTGTGCCTACTCTGAGTTTAGTTGTTGTGATCTGCTTCTTGTAGGCAGTTGAGTTTGATTATTTGTTTCTTCTCTGTGGAGAATTTCCTGAAATACTCTCTGTAGGTTTGCCTTTCTTTCCCTGGGATTTGCTGCACAGCTAGGCAGTCACCATCTTGGCCAGAAGTCTTTGCTCAGATTTTTGTCACTATGGTGAAACACTAACCCATTTTCAGTGAGACTACACAGCATGTGTCCTCCTGTGCCTGACTTGTTTCATATAATATAATGCATTCCAGTTCCATCCATGTCACTGCAAATGATAAAAATTCATTCTTTTCATTGCTGAATAATATTCCATTGTGTGCACATGCAGCATTTTATTTATTTATTCACTGAAGGACATCTGAGTTGGTTCTGTGGGGTTGGCTATCATGAACATAAATGCAATAAACTTAAGATGCAACTATTTTTTGGTATAAAATATTCTATCTTTGGGCTATACACCCAGTAGCAGATTACCGAATCATATGTTATTCATATTTTTAGGATCTTTTTTCTTCTCTTTAAAATCTTTGTATGTGGTGGGGGCATGCATAGACAGTGCATGTCTAGAGGTCGAAGGACAACCCTTGGTGTCAGTCCTTGGATTCAACCTTGTTCCATGAAGGGTCTCTTGCTTACTCGTGTGTTCCCCAGGCTGGCTGGACCATGGGCTTCTGGGGATTCACTTGTCTCTCTACCTCTCATATCACCATATACACACTGGTGTCATGGATACATCACTGCGTCTGGCTTTATGTGGGTTCTAGGGATAAAATCACTCAGGTTGTCATGCTTGCTTGGCAAACACTTTATCCACTGAGCCCTCTCCCCAGGCCTTATGAGGACTTTCTACAGAGTTCTATTAGCCTTTGACTTTACTGGTTGTAAAGAGTCTGATGAATCTGGAAGAGGGAACCTCAAGGTTCCCCTTCGCGAATATCCATAGGGATGAGAATGATCACTGGGCCCTGATGTCTTCTACCATGCATCACATACCACGACGAGCATGGATGTTAGACTCCCGTAGAGTCAGGTTCCAGTTCTATCGCTTTCTTGCAATTTGACCCTGAAACATTTGCTTATGTGTTTTTAACTTCTTTGTCTTCTTACAAAGAAGGCTGGCTTCCACCCTAATCCTTATGAGGATTTCAGGTAATATACTGCATGCGCATCATGTTGATGAGTGCCAACTACAGGTTTATGTTGATGGAGGGATCAGGCACGATGGAAAACTGCAACACACGAACGTTATTTGTCTAAAGGACATGAGGAAGTCAGTTCCTTCTGGAGACAGGGATACGTGATTGGCACAGCCCAATTTCAAAGTGAGTGGGATATTTCTGGTTTACTCCGAGCATGGCTGCAGCACTAAGGATGGGTTGAGGGGACACCGACGGGAAAGGCTGCATCCCACTGCTCCTCCCTCCCCACAGCCTGTGTGGTTAAGTCTTCAGCAGTTCTTCACTCACACTGTCAGGACCAGAGTCTGAAGCATTCCCCTGACATGACCTCTTCCATGGCTACAGAAGCAAGGACTAGAACAGCTGCCTCAGGCAGGACCCTGACCCTTCACGTAAGCACTGAGGGGCAGTTGGCTCAGCCTCCACTGTCATTTTCCAGTTATCTTTTCTATGAAAACAAAATGATAGCAACTCACATCCTCTGGTGTCAGGTCCATAGGCCTGGGGACCCTTCCCAGGGCCTATTACATATGAATGTGTGGTCCCTGTCACTGAGTAGGCATAAAATCATAATGGAAACCAATCATCACCGTCACCTCACTGTTCTGTATGCCTCATAGGCTCACTGATCCATTAAATGTCCGTAGAGCCTTTAGTAAATGACACGAGCCATGCTGGGCATTGCTTATCTTGATAAGCATATAGTTGCCTGATGTGGACACAAAAGTGGTATTTTTGTGGAATCTGTAATTGTCATAATGGGAGAATTTATGGATGCTTTGGGGGGATATATATAAAAGGATGTCTAACTCAGATTTGGAAAAAGTTCCCAAATAAGAAGAACTAAATTTAGAAAGGAGAGATGTTTCATATTCAGTTATTCACCTCTACTCATTCGGCAAATGTTTATCAACCAGAACTTTCTCGTTTAAATATAATGTGACACATATGCAGCATTTTGAATTTCCCAATAAAGTCTAGTGTGAAATTGGCCAACATTAAGCAAAATGAAGTAGTAGTGTCAGTCATATTTTAATTACTGTAATCCACAACAAAAACATTGTCATTTCTCAAGCAGGAATGGGGCTGGGATGCTTCCTCCCTGCTGGCTATCCTTCATTGAGCAGGAAGGTGCCATGCTGGTTGCTGGGGGAGAAAAGTCATCAGTGGTCATACCCGTCTATGGACACTGCATGCTACAAAACTGATATGTCAGGCAAGATGTGCCCCCAGGTGCAATAGTGGCATGACTGTTTGTGGAATAATCAAACTGCTTTCTGACTAGATTTGAAGCCTGCCACCCAGAAGATAATTTGTATCATGTACTACAAACCTCTAGTTCAAAACAACAACAACAGCAACACACACACACACACACACACACACACACACACACACACATGGTTAGTGGTTGGAGTGATGATGCAGCAGATAAACATGATTGCTTGCAAAGCCTGATGGCCTGGATTCAATTCCCCAGGATACATGTAAGGCCAGATACATGAAGTTCTGCATGCATCTGGAGTTCCTCTGTAGTGGCAAGAGGCACTGTGTACCCATTTCTCTCTGTCTCTCTCCCTCCCTCTCTCTGCATTCCCTCTCTCCCTCTGTGCTTACAAATGAATAAGCAATATTTAAAAAAAAACTGTGGTTAGTGAGGTCATTGGACATAGGGGACTTATTTATCCTGTTTTGTTAAATGAGTATGTTGTCAACTACCTCCTAGATATCTGTGTTTGAGCACAGATTAGTGGTGCTCTCAGTCTTGGTCAGAGAATTGTCTTTTTTTTTTTTTCTTTCCAGTAGAAATCAGCTGATGCTGAAACTCATAACTGGTAAAAGTCCTGGGAATAAGTGACCGTGCTTGACTTTAAATGGGACAGCAGCATCACCCCTCCCCTACTGCAGAAGAGGAGGTAAAGGAGAGTGAGAGTTGGGAGACGGGTAGCAAGGCTATGGAATGTTGTTTTCTGGACACGAATGTGGCTGCCGTGCTCGTGAACGCATAGAAGATGAAGTTACCTATACAAGTCCTGTGCAATATTGGGTCTGTCAGTATTGCATCACGGGTGGAAGAGGAAGGGGTTCTTGAAACCCCACACCTCCCTGAGGAGCTGTCAATAGTTAACAGTTGCTTGGGTAGGGGAAGTCATTCTCTTCAGTGGCGTAGCCACTGGTAAGTTGTACATATTTCATAAAATAACCCCTCCCAAGACGTGCTCATGCAAGAAACCCTAACTAAATTCAGTGAGTCACCCCACACACACAAAGGCATGGACGTAGAAGAGGAACTAATTGGGAAATAGAAGGGGTTCAACAGAGTGGAAGGGAAATAAGAGAGGGTCATAGTGAAAATGAACTTTATATGTATGAAGTTATCAATAAATAAAAAAGTGAAAAATATTTCAACATGTAACCAATGAAAGCATTGAAGTATGTTCATTACTATATTCACCTTTAAAATCAAGCATATTTTTATACTTCTAAAGGCTTTCAGACAAGGGCTGGCACATTTTTGTCTTCAATAACTACTTATGGACAGTGTCTTCCACATGAGTGATTTCCAGGCACCATACCACTTATAAAGGACACAGAGGTGCGTAGGACAGACACACTCCCTGTTCTAATTGATTGTGAGAACCGAGCATGGAGTGTGAAGGGATTGCCAGGATCAGAAAGAATGCTCCGGTCAGAGAATTAACATGTGCCTTAGCTCAGAGTAGTAAAACCATGGTGAATGGACTAAAGTATCACAGATAAAAAGAAAAAAAAGAGTAAAGCATATTTTAATAGAAGGCATGGAAGGTACTGGTAGTCAGATAACAATGGTCCTGTAAGTAGTTAGGTTGGATCATGAAGTCAGTGGGGGACATTGAATAGTTTTAACCAGAGGAAAGAACTAATAATATTCACATTTATAAAAGATGATATCATTTATTTTTCTTTTGGTTTATTGAGGTAGGGTCTCACTCTGGCCCAGGCTGACCTGGAATTCACTATGTAGTCTTAGGGTGGCTTCTAACTCAATGGCGATCCTCCTAGCTCTGCCTCCCGTGTGCTGGGATTAAAGGCGTGCCATCATGCCTGGCTCTCTCTCTTTCTTTCTCTCTCTCTCTCTCTTTTTGTAGAATCATGTGGCATGTATAAGATTAAAAGCATAGACATCATTTAAAAGGCCACCATAGTAAACTTGAAAAGAGATGATGTTGGCATGGACTGGTATTTGAGAAGCACGGGATGTGAGCATCTTTGAGTGCATAGCAGCTAATGACATATCCAATTCTCTCTTTGTCATGTGAAGGAGGGTATGTGTATTAGTTACTAAACTTGTTGTGATAAAATGCCTGACAAAAAGCCACTTAAGGAAGGAAGGGTTTATTTTGGCTCATGCTTTGTGATTACAGTCCATCATGGCAGGGGAAACATGATACAAGAAGTGAGAAACAACCGGAAACATTGTGTCTAGGTGAAGATGCAGAGAATGGTGAACCTTGGTGCTCAGATTACTTTCTTTTTTCATTCAGCCTAGAACCCCCATCCTATGGCATGGTGCCATCCAGAGTTAGGGTTAATCTTTCTACCACAAAGAACTTCAATAAGAAACACCTTCACAGATATGCCAACTGTGATAGTGTGAATGTATGTCCCTCATAGACTCGGGTGTGTTACTAAAACTTGTCAATTGGGTCTCTAGCCCCCTGGCTGGAGGAGGCATCACTAGGGGGTTCATCCTAGGGTCCAGCTCAAAGGTATATTTGGGGGCCCATATTCCAGCCCATATGTGTGAAGAGTGGTGTGAACTCTGGCAGGGTCCCCGCTGCTTGCTGCTGGTGTGTGTGTGTGTGTGCGTGCGTGCTGATGCTAGTGATTTGCTTGCTGCAGTTTTTCTCTCTGCTTCGATCTGTGACACAGGCCAGCTTCTTCTACTGCCTATGGAACTTCCCCTGGATGTGTAAGCTTGAAACAAATCCCTTCCTCCCCTAAGCTGTGCCTGGTATGGAAGGTCATCCCAGCAATGTTAAGATGTCTATCACACCCACAGATTTGTCCCCTCGATTTTTCCAGATCCTATCAAGTTGTCTATTAACAGTGACCTTCCAGGGCTGGGGAAATGGCTTAGTGCTTAAGGTGTTTGCCAGAAAAGCCTAAGGACCCCCATTTCATTCCCCCGGACCCACATAAGCCTGATGCACAAGGTGTCACATGCGTCTGTAGTTCATTTGCAGTGGCTGGAGGCCCTGGCGTGCCCATTCTCTCTTTTTCTCTATCTACCTCTTTATTTTTTTTTCTCTCTCTCAGATAAATAAATAAATAAATAAACAAATAAATAAAATATTATTTAAAAAAATGAGTAACCATCCTTTGGGCTGCAGAGAAAGTTTAATGGTTAAGGTGCTTGCCTATGAAGCCTAAGGTCCCCCAGTACCCATGTAAGCCAGATGCACAAGGTGATGTGTGTCTGGAGTTCACTTGCAGTGCCCAGAGGACCCATTCTCTATCTGCATCTTCCTCTCTCTCTCAAATAAAATAAGTATATTTTAAAAATTAAAAAAAACACATTATAAAAGAATAACCATCCATCCCATCACAGAAGGGCAAGAGTCATGCGTGACATTCTGGCTCCTGGGAGGAGTCATCCTGGAGCACGGATGGTGGAACCATTTACTGAAACCGTCTATGCAGGAGAAAGCTTAGGAGGCTGGTGGGGCTGAGGGGGAGAAGGGATAATGAGTCCAGTTTGGGAGACAGTGAGTGAATTTGATTACTGATGTACAAGAGAATGTATGACCAATTAAGAGAGTTAAGTAACCCTTCAGCAAAGTTGTAGACAGGGCAAACAGATATCCACAGTATATAATGACCACTGATGATAGGTCAACTAACATCAAAGAAAACTGATGGTTTTTCCAGAAGTGACTGCAACACTGAAAAGACCGGCTTCATAGAAGACGTGGCCTCAGGTAGAGTGTTGTGGGCTTGTCTGCAGACAGGAGGCAGAGAGGAAACTGAAGGATAAAGACTTCACCTTCTCTTCTCTCCTCCTCTGGGATGCTGTGGTGGTTTGAATCAGTTGACCATCCCATAAGCTCATGTGTTAGGAATGCTTGATCCCCAGCTGGTAGCCATCTGGGAAGCAGAGCCTTGCTGGAGGAGGCGTCACGGGGTGGGGGTGGAGGGCAGACCTTGAGGTTTACCAGCCTTCAGTTTGCCAGTGCTGGTTGGCTCACGTTCTTGCTGCTGTTTTTCACCTGCTGAGGCAGAGATGTTGTCCGGCCTCTGTTCATACCATGCTTTCCCCTGCCATCATGAAGCTTCCTCAAGACTATGACCCAAAATAAGTGCTTTCCTTCCATCAGCTGCTTTGGATCAGATGCTTGCTCCCTGCAACCAGAAGGTGATTTTCCAGGTGCTGATTTATCTCACCTAGAACCAGGGAGGCCAGGGAACTAGGCTGATGAAGTTCAGACAGAGTCGGCATTCTGGCGTCAAGCTCAGAGTTGAAGGGACTAGAGAAATAGTTCTGTTGGCAGAGTGCTTGCCTAGCATGCACAGAGCCCCGAGTTCCATCTCCAGCACCTCATAAACTGGGCATGGTAGGCGATGCTTGTGATTCCAGCACTTGGGAGGTGGAGACAGAAGGATCAACAGCTCAAGGTCATTCTTGGCTACATAGTGAACTTAGGGCAAGCCTGTTTTACATAAGACCGTGGGCTTGGGCTGGAGATATGGCTTAGCAGTTAAGGTGCTTGCCTGCAAAGCCTAAGGAATCAGGTTTAATTCCCCAGTACCCACACAAAGCCAGCTTCTCAAAGTGGTAGATGTGTCTGGAGTTTATTTGCAGTGTCAGGAGTCCCTTGTGTGCCCATACTCTCTCTCTCAAATAAATAGAAATAAAAGAAAGAAAAAGAAGCAAGTGAAGAGTGAAGGAGGAGGCATGCATCTAAGTGGACTCATAAAATTAAACAGTCTGATAAGTACCTCTAAGCCCTGCCTGTGTGGGTATGAAATTCAGAGGGAAATTTTAGGCAGTTCGTATCTTAAAGCGCAAACGGGCAGCGTGTTCTAAGAAGAGGGTGTGAAATTAGGACAGAGCCCTGAGGTGCACGGGTACCCACAGCAGAATCCGAATAGGAAAGGTTTTCCTCCGTCACCCCTTGGAGGGATGACAAGGGAGTTGCTTCCCGCTTTGGTCTGCTAAATTTTTTTAAAGGTCCTTTTCATGTTATGAATCAAACTGCTTGCAAGCCATTGACTTTGCGAAATTGGTGTGTTGGTAGTTATTTTTAATGCTATTTTTTTCTTCTGTGTCTCTTTCAGGCTTTTTCCATCCTTATTATTTCTTTAAATGCCTAATCACCACTCCTGGGACCAGCTTGCTTCCCACTAATGATGCTAATACTTGCTGAATCTGTATTTCTTATTTTCCCCTCTATTTCTTTTTCTTCTCTTCCTGTCTCACAGCCCAGTTCACATGAGCAGATAAGCCAGCAGAGGGAATGTTTTCCAGCTGCTAAAAGTCCCTAGTAGAAAAATACAGGTAGAAACATTGTTTGGAGAATATAATACATGATGAGCAGTGTATATTTAATAAAAGGGAAAGGCTAAAACAGAATGAGTGAGAAGAAATGAGCACACCTCTTCAAGCATCTCACTAACTAGACAGGATGCTAGAAGTCCAATGAGAAGCAGAGGCAGGAATTTAGATGAAAGGAATGGTCCTGGGAAGTCCCTCAAGAGTGCTTGTCATGCAAATGATACATCCCAGAGCTCATGAGTGTATTTTGGTGGAGTTGGATGGTCCTAGTGTTGCAGCATGTTTGACGTGCAGGGCTAGAAATCGTATTGACAGCTGGGTCTGGTCACCAAGTATGGAAAGATGATAGAGGAATAGTTCAGGGCTCAAGGTCAGGATTTCAAGGGGAGCTCAAGTGAACGAACCAAAGCAAACGGACTAGTAGGCAGTTGCTGATCGATAAAGTCTTTGGAATGGTGGCGACGCATGTGCATGCTTTCAACTGGACACTCACATAGGTTTTTGTGTCCTGTCCACTGTGGACACGCTGGGTAAGGTTCCATTCCCCCGCAGTCAGGGAAGTTTCATCTCATTAGCAGTGGAAATAGTCTGCTGCCCTCATACCATTACTTCTCAAAGTTACTTGGGGCTGTAGAAAACATAAGTGGAGCACTATAGGAACATGAGGATGGCTGCTGGTTAAGTCTGGTGGACACTCTAAAGACTAGGAGGACTTAGGTTTGTGCAGGGGTAGGAAAAGAAGGGAGAAAGCATGATAGGATAGGTGCATGTTGATGAGGAAATTCCTCTTCAAAATTGAACTTTGTGTCCCTTATTTCAGAAACAAAAATCCCTTTTTAATTTGTAAATATTTATTTTTTGATAGTTTTCTATAAATGTATAATGCATTTTGATCATCTTCACCCTAATTATCCTCTCCCCACTCCTATTGAGACCCTTCTTCCTCACAACTAGTTTCCTTCCTGCTCTTATATCTTATCTCTTTATGTTTACTTTTGTTTGTGACTATTGTGGTCAGTTCCATGTTGTTGGAACGAACCTCCCAATGAGAAACAGTTTGTTGGAGGAAGGGTTGTGTTGGAGCTTACAGATCCAGGGGAAATTCCACAGTGGTAGAAGAAGCTGGGTCCCTTTCACAGTTCAACGCAGAGAGAAACCGCCACCGGCCAGCACCACAAGCCAGCACAAGACCAGTAGCAAAACAGCAGGGCCCTGGGCAGAGCTCAGACCTCTCTGCACACCTTTGGGCTAGAAACCAGATCCTCTCCCAGTGACCCTTCCTTCCCCCAGGCAGCTAGAGGCAGTCTTTAATAGAACACCTGAGTCTACTGGGGGACATGCATGCAAACCATCACAGTGACACACAGAGTTTAATTAAGTTTGCTTGCATGAACATGGGTGGAGAGTTATTTACTGGAACATAGGCAACTTACCACTGTCTATACCACTGAAGAAAACGACTCTTCCTCATCCAGCAGCCATTAAATTGCCAATAGCTCTCAGGGAGGGGTGGAGCCTCATGAGTCCTTCCCCCATCCAGATGGAATGACTTTGTGTAGGTCTTACACAAGTGGCCACAGCTGCTATAAATTCATGAGGCTACAGCCATGTCTTGTGCAGAAGATAGTGTTTCACAGCACTCCTCCCCATACCCCCACTTACATTTTTCCACCCCCTATAAATCCTTCATATAGCTACATAATTGCTTAATAAACAAAGTCCACTGCCTTGTCAAAATGTCTGTTATGTGCCTCCATATCCATTAGCTTTCTTGGATTTGAGTCCTCCTGTCTATACCATAAGGTCTATAGCACTAGAAATGCACAGGGAACTAGAGCGGCCCTCGGGAGGGGCATGAGCCAGCCCGTGAAGAGGCAAAAGAGACCTCCCAGGAAAGAGATATCTAAGGTAAATGTCAAAGATGAGTCAGACTGGGAAGGGAGAGAGAGAGTCAGACATGGAGGGAAGATAGGGCATTGTAGGTCAAACATGGTCTTCATTCGTGATGTATTTCTCTCTGATGAATCAGGCTCATTTCTCTGTAACTTCGCGGAGCCCCCTATCCCAGCTCTGGGGCTCAGCTTTGTCACTCGCCTTGGTGAATGAGGCCTGAAGAGATGCTGTGGAAGGAGAGGCTTGAATAAGTAAGCTTGCATTTCTGTTTTGTTTGTGTTTAAAAACATTTATTCATTACTTGTGTATGTGTGTATGAGAGAGAATATGAACGGGTGTGCCAAGACCTCCTGCCACTGCATATGGAAGTCAGGAACATGCACCACTTTGTGCATCTGGCTTTACATGGGTAGTGGGGAATTGAATTAGGACCAGCAGGCTTTGTAAGCAAACACCTTTGATCACTGAGCCATCTCCTCAGGCCCTGCTTTACTCTTTTTTTTATACTTTGTCGCCATTACAGGATTGTGCCTGGCCTGGAGCAGCAGGGCCGCCTAGCCTCCTCCCTCAGATTTGTGAGCAGCAAACATTCACGCTTGAGTCATCCATGATAGCCTTGTGGTTGCCTGTTAGGCAGAGCTAATATGACCAGAGAGAACTGACACACAGGCCTTTGGTACCAAAGAATGCATGGAGTATTTAAGCCTCAGACAAGAGTGTACATACTAGGTGCTACAGAGATGTCTGAGTCAGTAAAGTACCTACCATGCACGTGTAAAGACCTGAGTTCAGATCCCGAGAATCTACATAAATGCCAGGTGGATGTGGCAAGCCTCCTGTCATCCCAGTAGCTCTTGGGTGGTAGACACAGGGGACCCGTGGACACAAGCTGGTTAGGAAGACTAGCAGAATCAGTAGACCCTGTCTCAATAAATAAGTTGGAGAGTGATCCAGGAAGACAAATGAACTTTGACCTCTGGCTTCCATGTGCACATATGCACGCATGCACACACACACACACACACACACACACACACTCACACATGCACCATATGCACGTGCAAAGTAAAAAGAGAGTTCAAATACTAACAGTTCCCACAGGTTCCTTTACTCTGCCATCCCTGGACTGCTGAAACAATTTAGAAACAGTTCCTGTGGTGAGATCAATGCCGTGAGAAGGACTATGGCCGATTCTTATGCGGGGCCTCTTGACCTTCATCGGGGAAATTGAAGCCAGCTTAGAAGAGCCTCCCAGCTAAAGAGCTGAAGGGAGGGATGGAGGCAGAGTTCAATGGATTAGTTGTTTCGTGTTCCCGAGTAAAGATTTATAAACAATCAATAGTACTCATTTGTTGTTTCTCCAAAATTAAAGGACAAAGACCTGTGGCTGGGACTATCCGATATGCCATTTGAACATGAAAATCTATCACGGCAAAGGAGTCAGTTAATAACCTGCTTCTGCGTTATGATGATTTTTTTTCCCACAACCTAAAAGGTGAATACAATACCCTAATCAAATGACCCTGGCGCTCTGTGGGGTGGGCATCAGAATTACCTGAAATGAGGCTTAGCATTTAAGACACTTGCCTGCAAAGCCTAAGGACCCAGGTTCCATTCTCCAGTAGCCACATAAGTCAGATGCACAAGGTGCCACATGCATCTGGAGTTCATTTGCAGTGGCTGGAGACCCTGGCATGCCCATTCTCTCTCTATCCTTCTTTTTTGTTTTCCTTTTTTTGTAAATTTTTATTTATTTATTTGACAGAGAAAGAGACACAGACAGAGAATGGGCATGCCAGGGCCTCCAGCTACTGCAAATAAACTCCAGACACTTCCTTGTGCATCTGGCTAATGTGGGCCCTGGGGAATTGAACCTAGGTCCTTTGGCTTTGCAGGCAAATGCCTTAATCGCTTAAGACATCCTTCCAGCCCCATTTTCTCTCTTTCTATCTGCCTCTCTATTGCTCTCTTACTCCCTCTCTCTCTCTCTCTCTTAAATAAATAAATAAAATACATTTACAAAAAAGAAATACCTGAAATGAGCCAGCATGGCAGGTATCATGGAGAACGTTTCCTCCGGGGTAACATTAACACATGTCTTCACCTCAGATACGGCACGGATGACAGACCAAAGCACGATTACACCAAAACTCGTTTGGTGAACCAAGTAGTTTACTAGGGTTATTACACAGCAGGGTGAGGGGTTGCTCACAGGAGCAATGGATGACTCGAAGGCAGCTGCTCCGCTGAAAAGCCCACCCCCACCCCCGGCATGGGGGAGGACTCACGGACGCACATTGCACCTATGCCAGGCAGCGTGGCTGGTCAGTCTCTGGCACAGTGCATGATGTGCAGGCACCTCAACAGAAGAGTCTCTTCCTCCAGCAGTTCTTTTTTTCCCTCCCCCATTCAAATAGCCTTAGGGAGGGGTTTTGCAATCTCTTCCCAGACTCACTGGCTTCTTGAGTCTCCCGACCTTCCTTCCTCCACCTAGAAGGGAATGCTTCAATTTCTAATGAACATTGGTCAAAGACTGGCCTCCAGTAGTTATCATTTCTATGACCTTGAGGAGTGGTTGTGTGACCTCTGAAGTCTCAGGTTTCCAAAACTGACTTCCTGAATCCCCAGAGCCTCCTCTGTCTGTTCAGGAGGGAATAGCACACAGAGCCACGTTCACAGTGTTCACCTAGGTCACCAGCTGTGGGACCCACTGAGCACAGTGTTCCTGTCACTGCTACGAAATACTGGTTTATGCTTGTAATCCCAACACTTGGGAGGCTAAGCAGGACTTGTGTGAATTCAAGGCCAGCCTGGGCCACATAATAAAACCCTATTCCCAAATACAACAGATGACTTCTGGAAAGATGGCTCAGTGGATAAAGCACTTACTTCTCAAACCTGAGTACCTGAGCTAAGCTCTCCCCAGGCCCTTTGTAAGCCTCTGGAAGCTGGTGGGCTTCTGTAATCCCAGCCTGCTCTGCTGTCTGCCAGGTGGGAGGCGGAGATAGGGGGAGTTCCCAGAAGCTCCTGGTATGGCAAAGATCAGCAGAGTGTGATGCAGAGAGAGAGGAAATACTATCTTAAATGAGGTAGAAAGGCAAGGAATGACCCAAAATTTTGTATGCTCTGTCCTCCACTTGCATGCCATGCCATGCGAATGCCTTAACACACACGTGTGAATGCACGTGCATGCACACACACCCACCCCAACTCAATCAATAAAGAAAAGCAAAGAAAAAGAATAAAGAAAAACCCAAAGGGCTGGTTAAATCCCTGTCTCCAGAGCATTTGGTTCAAGCGCTTTGGAGAATATTCCAGAATTTGCATTTTCCAGCCTGGCATGACTGGAATCTCAGCACACTTAGCGTTCTGCAGACTGAGGCAGAAAGTCTGTGGGTTCAAGGCCAGCTTCGGATACATAGTGAGGCCCATGCATTGTGAGTCTCAGAACAAAAACAACAGAAAGGCAATGAGTTTGTATTTCTAACAAGGTTTTTGTGATTCTAAGTAGCCTGGATGTCCACTGCTTTGGGGACCCCTTCCTACGTGATGGGGTGACCCTATGATGGCTTATTGTGTCAAACTCATGAGGCTATGGCATTCAGTGGATTGGTCAAACATCAGTGTTTCCATGACCGTTGTTTTTAGATGTGATTGACCTTTAATCCAGTAGGCTGAGTGAAAACAATTACCTACATACTGTGGGTGGACCTCATCTAACTAGACTGATGCCTAAGCAAACACAGAAGCCTTCCAGAAAGACATCTGCCTTAAAATGACCCCACTTTCCTACTGTAGAGACTTATGAATGTGACATCATCTTTTGCCCAGTTTCTAGGTGACCAGCTGTCCCTACCCACTGTGGAATTGTCAGGCCCCATACTCATTTAAATCCATTGTTTCATTTTCACTCTCTCTTCCTCTATTTATAAACATCCAATAATATGTTGTAGATCTCTGCACCCAAAGTGCAAGTGGTACTGCTGGGCCTGTTAGGTATGCCATTTAACAATGAAAATTGATCATAGGGGGAGAGATGGCTCAGCAGTTAAGGTACTTACCTGCAAAGCCTAACAACCCAGGTTTGATTCCCCAGTACCCACATAAAACCAGATGCACAAAGCAGTGCATTCACCTGGAGTTCCTTTGCAGCAGCTAGAGGCCCTGGCATGCCCATTCTCTCTCTCTCTCTCTCTCTTTCTTTGTCTCTCTTTGCTTGCTAATAAATAAATGAATAAACAAATAAAATTAAGAAAATTAACCATAGATAAATTCTTTGACTCAGTGTCGTAGTATAGAAACCCTAGTATACTGCAGCACATTTCTTTAATTTTTAATTTTTTTATTGATAACTTCTATACTTACAGGTAATAAACCATGATATTTCCCTTCCCTCCCCCATTTTTCCCTTCACAACTCCACTCTCCATCATATCCCCTTCCCTCTCTCTCTGTTAGTCTTTTGTTTTGATGTCATCATCTTTTCCTTCTATTATGAGGGTCTGTTGAAGGTATTGGTAGGCACTGCGAAGTCATGGATATCAAGGCCAATTTCTGTCTGGACAGTTGCATTGTAAGTAGCAGTACCCTTCCTTGGCTCTTACATTCTTTCTGCCACCTCTTCCACAGTGGACCCTGAGACTGGAGGGTGTGATAGCAGCACATTTTCAAGACAAGCAAATGAACAGCACACATGCCCCACCTTTATCCAGAACCCTTTCCCATACTTCTCACCATTCGGAAGCCTCTTCAGCCAGAAGAGGTTCAACCACCTCTGCGAGGCGAAACGTGCTCAACTCACTCTGGGGCCAGCTTCCTGTGCGTGGGTGGCGTTCTAGTTGTGTGATAAGTCTGTTACTGGATATGGGGATGTTACAGGGTAATGGGTGTGGTTTTCATCTGATCAGCCTCAGAAAATTGTTCACGAGTTCTGGCCCACAGTTGGAATTTCATAAATATTTTGAATGTATAAATGTGAAAATTAAAGGCTTCTGTTCTTACTGAGATTCATGAACACATCACAAGGCTATAAAAAAGTAAAGAACTACCAGTTACCCTATGAAATAGTATAAATACAAGTATATAATTTTCACTTTACTAGGCTCACCAAAAACATATCAGAAAAAAAAAATAGCTACAAGATAAATAAACAAGGTGGGGATTAGGGAGATGGCTCAGTGTGTAAAGTGCTTGTCATGAATGTATGAGGTCCCGAGGTCAGAGCCCCAACACTCACATAGAAATGTCCGCCTGGAATCCCAAACACTCAGGAAAGAGAATGGGAATCCCAGGAGCAAGGCAGTTAGCTAGACTAGACCAATTAGTGAGCTCTGGGTTCAAGTAAGAGACTCTGTCTCCATAAATAAGATGGAGAGTGATGGAGAAAGACACTTAACACCAACCTCTGGTTTCCACACACACACAGAGTACTCGTCACTCATTATGTCACTTTTGTCTGTTTCCTTACAAAAATTTAGCAAGCACTGTTAAGACAATATGTTTTCACACATGTAGAAAATTGGACATGTTTTCCTTACATTTTCAAAATTAAAGGAAAATTAAGCAAATGACACTAGAATGAGAAAGAATGAGCAATTCATTAGGCAATAAGAATATTAACTAGAAAGTAGGAATCTCTTTACTATTTTAATACGCACTTGAGTTTAATTGGCTCAGCTTTGAATATGGGGTGATGACTCGAGTTGTTAATACGAATCACGCACCTTTTATATACTTAATAAAATCCAAGAGTCTGGGATGCATTTGTGTTGCAGACAATTTATCTGGAGGAGTCAGTGAGTGGAGAAACAGAGAGACATAATAGGAAATTAGTGGCTGAGAAACCTATGAAGTGAATTAATGTAGGCCTTATTTTATTAATTTATAACAATAATGTAATGGATAAATCAATGAGGAGTGCTTTGAGAGAAATGGATGGAGGGAAGAGTACCTTTTTTTTTTTTTGCAATTTGTTGAAATCATTTTTCTCTGTAGAGGAAATGTTGGCCAGAGGGAAAGAAATGTCTTTCTCTTGACACAGAGGCTCAGGGGGTGAAACTGAAGGATCTGGGGGTTGCTTGGCTTAGATTCTTTGAGCCTTGAGACTTCAGAGCACTCCCAGGGACTTCCAAATGCTGCCGTTCACATCTCTGTCTAAGGACGTCTCCCCAAAGCCTTTCCTCTAGGAAACTGGCAGTGATCCCCAAATGGCTCACTCACTGGTCCTCCTCGCTGTGCACATCGGTACATAAACACCCCCAGCCTCCTAGTTTATTGGGTGGCACACTGCTGGGTTTTACTTTACCCAGATTTCCAACATTTATCCTCCAAGGAATCAGCTTGATAGATCCTTCCCCGCTTTCTTAGTAAGGCTTACTATGTATTTCCCACATGAATTCTTGCATTTAAATCCTTGTTGAAGCTTGGCTCCTGGAGACCTGTACAAAGAACATTGAGTCCCTGTGGTTTTGTTCTTCTTCTCTTTTTTTGCTCCAGTGGGGGCCTTGGCTCTTTTGGCTCTTCTGTGGAATCCCACTGGTTGCTGCCGGGCATTTTGAGGGGCTGGTGTAGGTAGCGAGACCTCCAGAGGCACATCTGAACAGCAGCGGATCTTATGAGGCACCTGAGCAGAATGAGGTTTTCATCGTGGTCTCCTCTCCCCTGTCAACTGTGTCCTTTTGCCTTGTCATCCTCACGTGTGTGGCACCCGGGGCCAGGCTACTTAGTCTGAGCTGTGCTTACTTTTCCACTGGTGCTCTTATTTGAAGATGGTAAAGACTGGGCTCTCTGTTTTTCATTCATTTTTCAAACCTCTTAACACTTATTTCATTTATTTATCTTATCATGGAGGACTGTCAATTAGATATTGAGAAGTGTTGATGGGACATTTGTGTATCATATCATTCTTTGTATCATTCTTTTTTAATTTTGTTTGTTTGTTTATTTATTTATTTGAGAGCAACAGAGAGAAGGAGGGAGGGAGGGAGAGAGAAAGAGAAAGAGAGAGAATGGGCATGCCAGAGCTTCCAGCCTCTGGAAATGAACTCCAGATGCGTGTGCCCCTTGTGCATCTGGCTAATGTGGGTCCTGGGGAATTGAGCCTCGAACCGGGGTCCTTAGGCTTCACAGGCAAGTGCTTAACCGTTAAGCCATCTCTCCAGCCCTGTTTGTATCATTCTTATATCACTTATATCTAAGGGATTAATTCATTCCTTCACCATTTAAGTATGTTAGAGGGAATGGAGAGATG
The DNA here is from genome assembly GCA_036346955.1 of Dipus sagitta. Taxonomy (NCBI): domain Eukaryota; kingdom Metazoa; phylum Chordata; class Mammalia; order Rodentia; family Dipodidae; genus Dipus; species Dipus sagitta. The sequence continues at coordinate 8,199,061 of CM070786.1, forward strand.
GCTCACTGGTTAAAGTATGTTTGGAGTACAATAATTTTCGTTATCTTTATTAATTAGTGCTTTTATTCCCGCTTAGGTTTTTTTTGTTTTGTTTTGTTTTGTTTTTTCAAGGCAAAGTCTCACTCTAGCTCAGGCTGACCTAGAATTCACTCTGTATTCTCAGGGTGGCCTCGAACTCATGGCAATCCTCCTACCTCTACCTCCCGAGTGCTGGGATTAAAGGTATGCACCATTATGCCCAGCCTGCTTAGATTTTTAAGATTTATTTTTATTTATTTATTAGAGAGAAGGGGGGGGGAGAAAAAGAGAGACAGAGAGTGAGAATGGGCACATCAGGGCTTCCAGCCACTGCAAATGAACTGCAGATGCAGGTGCCATTTTGTGCATCTGGTTAATGTGGGACCCAGAGAATCAAACCTGGATACTTCGGCTTTGCAGGCATGTGCCTTAACCACTAAGCAATCTCTCCAGTCCCTGTTTTCTTTCTTTTTTTAAAAAAAAATAATAAATCAGAAGGCTTTCCTACATTTATTGAGAGGATCATAGATTTTTTTCTTTTATATTGTTAATGTAATAAATTATGCCAAACATTAACATTAATCAAATATTCAGTGATGATGGTGGTTCAAAACAGACGTCCCCCATAGATTCACGTGTTTTGAATGCTTGGTCCCTAGCTTGCGGCAATTTGGAAGGTGGAGCCTTGCTATGTTGTGAGAGGAGGTGTGTTGCTGGGGGTAGGCTTGGAGGTGTTGTACCCAGCTCCCCCTTGCCATCAATCAGCCCACTCTCCTGATGCTGTTTCCCACCTGCTGTGGCAGAGGTGATGTCCAGCCTCTGCTCGTGCCATGCTTTCCCCTGCCATCACAGAGCTTCCCTCAATACTGTAAGCAAAACAAGACTTTCATCCCATCAGCGGCTTTGGGTCAGGTGTTTTGTTTCAGCACGAAGGTAATGACCACATAGGCCAACATGCACTCTTGAGATAAACCAATGTAATCAGAATACATTGTTCTTTGTTGATACGGCTGGGTTGGGTAGTAAGTTTTTTGTTGATGACTTTTCCCAATGATGTTGATGAAATATTGGCCTGCCGTTTATTTTTATTTCAGTGTCCTAATCAGGGCATTCTGGCTTCCCAACATGAGCTGGAAGGAGATATATTATACACTATTATGCGCAATTTTTTTTTCTTGACTAATGCAGGTGTGATTCCTATTTAAATATTTGGAAGAATTGATCTGTCCTTCTGATATTTTCTTGTGTGTGATGGATTGAATTACTTTACTAGATATAAGTTGCTTCACATATTCTATTTCTTCTGATGTTGAAACAAGTTTCTTGTTATAGGGGGAAGTTGTATTCTTCACAAAATGCAATTTTCACCTATGTTTTAACATTCCCTGGTGAAAATTTGTTCACTGTAACATCAATTTTTTTTAACAAAGCTATAAGGATCTTATGTGTGTACTCTGATGTTCCCATCTCATTTCTTAGTTTATTCAAATAATCTTTGAAAAGATTTTTAAAAATATTTTATTTATTTGAGATATATATATATATATATATATATACATATATATGCATATATATATGTATATATATATATATGTTACCAATTTAGGTTTTTTTAACAAAACTCGATTTATGCCTTTTAATACATTTTACTTCAATTATTCTGTTTGTTTTGTTGTTATCATATATGTGCATGGTAAGGTATACATACACATTCATTTTAAGTGCACAGTTTGATAAAGTTTTAGATATTTACTCATCTATAACATCACCACCTAGGTCAAAATATACACAAAGATCCCTTCCTAGACTTTTCTAGCTGCCATCAGCCCCCTCATGGTTACTTCTAGTAGTCTTATTTCTACTGCTAACAATTAGTTGATTATCATAGATGTTTGTTTTTACATTCATATAATTTTGTACCTCACTTCTTTTGTTCATTGTAATGTATATGATTTTTCATCATTTTCATTGGCATGTAAATTGTCTTTTTATTTCTTTATGTATTCTGTCATATAGCTCTAATGCAATATACTATGTTCTTTTATTGACTAAGATTTTTCTACTTTATGGCTATTTTGAATAAATCATCTATACATACATTCTTGTACATGTCTGAGAGATTACATGTCTATTGTTTTTATGTATCTATCTACATATGGATACATACATATTTGTGTGTATATATATATATATATATATATATATATATATATATAATGAGAGTAGGAATTACTTCATAACCAACTGCATCATGGAGATCCAATTTTATGTATTTTTCTAGTATATTTATTATCATTTTACTTTTCCATCATGGTGTATGATCTATCCTAAATAATTCATGCTATGATTAGGTACAAAGGTTCATTTTGTTCCCAAGTGAATATCTGATTGCTGTAGCATAATTTATTGATAAGGATAGCCTTCCTTCACTGGAATCCAGTGATAACTCTACTGGGAATCATGTGGACATAATCAATTTCTAGAGTTACTACTCTGAAACATTCACCTCATAGGGTTATCCTTATACTCAGACCACATTGTCTTATTAAACATGGAATTATCATTTCAATAGTAACATAAATTGGTCATTTAAGTTCTTTATGTTTAATTCAATCTTCAGTATTATTTGACTATGGGGCCGTTTGCCTTTTCACACTTATTTTATTGAATGGCTATTAAGGACAAACTCTTAAGTGGTTGTCAATTATTAACTATTTAAATTTCATGATATTTTCACTGAGTATATGGAATTTCAGATCCACATATATTTCCCTTAACACTATAAAAGATACCTTTTGTCATTTTCTTGTAACCATTGTTTCATTTTCATTTTAAAATCATGTACTAATCTCATTGTTGCTCCTTTGATGGTGAGGCATGTTTTAAATTTCATATTATTTATTATTATGTTTCCTTTATTTTCTTAGTTTTACTATTATGCACCTACATGTTATTTTTTTAAATATTCACTTATTTATTTATTTGAGAAAGGGAAAGACAAAGGGAATGAGAGAGAGAGAGGAGGCAGAGACTGGCTGGGCCAGGGCCTCCTGCTGCTGCAAACTCCAGAGACAGGTACCACTTTGTACATCTGGCTTTATGTGGGTACTAGGAAATAGAACCTGGGGCATCAAGCTTTGACCACTGAGAAATCTCTCCAGCCCACCTAAGTGTAACTTCCATTGCATAACTTACATTGACCCCATAGAGTGTCTTTTATCTATGGCTAGTATCTTTCATTGGTCATGGAATATTATGTCTATAAAAGTTGCTTTTGCCTCATTTTTCTTCTATTCACTACTAGGAGTCTATCACATATGCTATATATTTATTTCCATGCATCCCATTAGGTTTTAGTTCTGGGCATGCTTTCTCATTTTCTTAAAAAAATTTTTCCCATACCCAAGTCTGGACATTTTTTTTCTGACTTTATTTAAATATTACTAATCTCTTGCTTTAATTGTACCCATTCTTTTATGAAATTAGCTTTTGTGGCTTTAATTTCAGTAGTTTCTTTTAATTCTAAATTTCCTACAAGTTTCCTAGTGAGATTGTCTTGTCTCTATGTTCTTAAACTTATTAGCAGAGTTATTTTAGGTGTATATGTGTTAGCCCTGGGTCACCCGAGGTCTGTTTCTGTTAATTGCCTTTTTCCTTCTGCTTCTTGAGTCGCTGGGTAAAATTCTAAACTGAAAGCCAAATACGGTGTTTAATAAATGTTAGATATTAAGAGTGGTGATGTATTTTTCCAGAGGTTCCATATAGTTTCTGACTGAAGAATTCCAGTTAGCCAGGTGTCATGGCTCACATCTTGAATCCCCACAATATAAAAATCAAGGGTGTCTTTGAGATCCTTAGAGCCTTTCTCAGCTTATTATGGGGCAGTAACTTAGGAGTTAGGGTGCCAGATACTTGTAGCCACACAAAACTTCTACTGAGTCATAGAGGGTGAAGTTTAGAAATTCTTTATTATAGACTTTAAGAAAAGGCACAAAGACAGAACTCCTGTATAGCAGAAGGGGGTTCCTAGAAACAGGAAAGTCCACCTGCAGACCCTGATTGGGCTATTTTATGGGACTATACTGGATGGGGATGAGGTGGTCAGTCCAGTCTCCCCACCAGGTGGCCAGGCACCAGGAAAGGAAATACACTCCTTTATATCCCTAGGATATGAATTTATATCCCAAGGAAAGGGAATTACTCCTCTTGGAAGGGGATCATCTTCCAGAAATCTTCTGACATTGCTGGCCTCCAGCAAGGTGGAGAGTACATGGACTCCTTTAGGGGAAAAGAGGCAAGGAAAATCTAGATTTCCCCCTTGTAGTTTCCAGGATATTTCTCTCTTTTGCTTATGGGAGTCACGGAATCCATTAACTTGCCTCACCAGCTGTGGTGGTTTGAATAGAATAGATTGCCCCCAATATATTCAGTTGTTTATTTGTTTGTAGTTTGCATCTGCAGCCACCTGGCTGGAGTCAGTGTCATTGTGTGGATCTTAAGGTGTGGTGGTGGGTTTCAGATTTCAATCTAAAGATATGCAAAGTGTGCCTAGCTGGTTCCTGAAGTGTGGTGTGTAGTTTTTGGCTTTTGGCTGGTGCTTCTCTCTCTCTCTGTTTGGTCCTGTGAAGGCAGGCCAGCTTCTTCTGCCATTATGGAACTTCCCCTGGATCTGTAAGCTTCAATAAATATCCCTTCCTCCATAACTGTGCCTGGTCTGAAAGTTCATCTCAGCGAACCTGAAGCTGTCTGCTACACCAGCATTCAAGAATGCTGACGTAGGAGGATCACTATGAGTTCAAGGCCACCCTGGACCACATTGTGAATTCCAGGTTAGCCTGGCTACAGTGAGACCCTCTCCCTTTCTCTCTCTTTCTCTCTCTGACACAAGCATTGAGAAAGAGAGAGAGAGAGAGAGAGAGAGAGAGAGAGAGAATCAGAGTTAATTTGAAGCTGTGGTTTAATTCTTGTGACATTGGGTTATTCATGTTTCTAACTATGGTCTGCAACCTCATGGAGATTCTGTTTGTAGTTGGGTCCTGACCTTCTGATTTACTGTTCCTTACCTGATGCAAGGTCAATAGTTCTGATTAACCTCTTGGTTTCCCAGCATCTGCTTTCTTTTCTGTTTTCCCAAATATAGCCATTGATATACATGAATAGATGATTAAATTTTTTTAATTGCATGGAGCCCATGTTCATCCCAGCTATCATTTTCTCTTTAGCAGCATTATGGCCTGAGTTGGTCTGAATTAAATGTCCTGCATGGGGCTCATGCATTTTAAATATTTGGTCCTTTAGCTGGTGGCTATTTGGGAAAGTTGTGGGGTCTTTGGGAGGTGAAGCCTTCTGAGAGGAGGTGTGTTTGTGTGGGCGGGCTTTGAGTAATAGAGCCCAGCTCCTAGCCCAGAATTCATGCTACTATCTTCCTTCTGATGCGGAGTCATGATCCAACCTTCCTGCTCAATCCTGTGAATACTTCTCCACCATAATGAAGCCTCCGCATAAAACTATAAGTGGAAATTAACCATAACACGTTTCTGATTGGTTGTTTGGTCCCAGCGATGAGAAATTAACTGCTGCCTGTCCCTTCACTTCCCTTTGCCTTGCTAATTCTTCAGTGTGTCCAAACAGCTGCTTTCATTTTGTATTCTGTTTCATATTTCACCTGACTGCCCAGCTGTTCAACACGAGGATCGGTCTGTCAGAAGCTGGTGCATTTGATAGAGCCAGAAGTGAGGCTCTGGAGTCCAGAGCTTTTCCGGGGGTCATCACATTGTTCTAGATTTCACAGGTCAGAGATCTTGTCACTATTGCCAAATAAAAGTTGGGCTATCAGCTGGAGAGGTGGCTTAGTGGTTAAGGTGCTAGCCTGCAAAGTCTAAGGACCCAGGTTTGATTCCCCAGTACCCACATAAAGCCAGATGCACAAGGAGGTGCATATGCCTGGTGTTTGTTTGCAGTGGATAGAGGCTTTGGCACACCCATTCTCTCTATCTGCCTCTTAATCTCTCTCTCTCTCAAATAAATAAATAATAGATTAAATGTGTTTAAAATTTTATTTATTTGGCAGAGGAAGAGGGGGAGAGAGAGAAAGAGTGAAAGAGAGAGAGAGAACATGCCAGGGCCTCCAGACACTGAAAACAAACTCTAGATGCGTGCTCATGCACCACCTGTGTGCGTGCATCACCTTGTGCATCTGGCTTACATGGGTTCTGGGGAGACTAACCTGGATCTTTAGGCTTTTCAGGTATGTGACGTAACTGATAAGCCATCTCTCCTGCTCCCACACAATATTTTTATTGTTATAGATTATTCATGTAGATGCAAAAATACACATTTGACACCATGACCTCTGGACCTGGACTGCTGAGTTTCAGTTGTATTTCTACTACTTCCTGTCTATTTGTTCTTTGACAGTGTAGTCTCTGAACCTCTATTTCTTCCTCTGTAACACAGAAGTAATGAATCATTGTAGTCAATGAAGTAATCTTTGAAAAGGGCCTGTAGACGTACCTTGCACACACTACCCACTCAATATTATTCACAATTGACATGTAGTAGCAATGAATCCAATGCTTTTTTTTTTTTTTTTTTTTTTTTTTTTTTTTTAGTTTTTCGAGGTGGGGTCTCACTCTAGCCCAGGCTGACCTGGAATTCACTCTGTATTCTCAGGGTGGCCTTGAACTCACAGCAGTCCTCCTACCTCTGCCTCCCGAGTGTGAACCCAATGCTTTTTTTTTTTTTTAAAAACAGAATTGCATAGTATGTTTTAAATGTTTGAGAGAGAGCAGAGATGTGAGAGGGTGGGGAAGAATGATCATTCTAGGACCTCTTGCCAGTGCAAATGAACTCCAGACATACGCACCACTTTGTGTGTTCTGCTTTACATGGGTAATGGTGAATCAAACCTGTCCTGTCAGGCTTTTCAAGCAAGTGCCTTAAACTTCTGTGCCATCTCCCCAGCCCACATAATACTTTTGCAGCTCTGGTATTAGAATGTAAGTTCACGAGTTTGGTGTGATGGTTTTTGAATAAAACATCACCCATAGGCTCAGGTGTTTTGAAGACTTGGTCCCCAGCTGGGAACAATTTGGGAAAGTTGGGAGCCTTTGGGAACTGGAGCCTTGATGGAGGAGGCGGGTCATTGGGGGGCTGGACCTTGAGGATAAATGTCCTGCCTACTGCACGGGTCAGAGGGGGCTCACTCGGGCTACTTCCTTCCCCTGCTTCTGTGACAAGATGGGACTCAGACTTCCTGCTCAGGTGTGTCATTTTTTTTCCTGCCATGAAGAAACTTCCCCTAGAAAATGGAAGCCTGGAATAACCCCCCCCCCCCTTTTTTATTTCATAAGCTGCTTCTGGCTGGTATTCTGTCCCAGCATTGAGATAACTGCTACATCCAGGGATTTCATCTATCAAGTGGGAAGCATGGCATTGGACACCAGCAAAGAGTTCAAGCTACTGAAGTTCAAATAAAGGTTAAAAAATAAAGTTTGGTTCTCATGATTTTTTTTTTTTAACCTGTCCTGGGTAGATCCGGTCAATAATGCCTATCATATATTTTCCCACTTTTATATGTGCAGTCACTTTCCAAATAAATTTCTTATGCAGAACTAAATTCTAAGTGACTGAACATATCTGTTACCAACTTCTGTCTTGAATTGGAGATCACTGTGAGCATGAGGAAGATGTGAGGGGAGGCACGTGGAACTGGGGGGGGGGAGGAAGTGGTAGAGATTTCAACTTGATGAAAAATGTATGCTCTCACACTGTCACAGAACAGGTTGTACTGTGATGTGTGTCTCACAATTTATGTGCCTGATATCTTGTACTTTTGACAGTTCTTTCCTATTCCTGACAATTTTTTTTTTCCTGTTTTCAGAACTAAGGAAGGCACACATTTCTCTACTTGTATTGACTTTGTTCTACTTGCTTTAGTATAAGTTGTTCTTTATCAAATGAAATACAGTTTTCTGTCCATCAGTACTTGCTGAGCACTAACTGTATTTGTATGTACCCATCACTACCTGAGGATCTGACAGTTGGAAAAGGGGTGCTGTGGTTGTCACCGCCTCCTTGCTGAGGAAACGCAGCATATGGAAGGAAAGGGTTTACTCTGGCTTATAGTCTTCAGTGATGCTGCGTCATGGCAAGGAAAGCACGGCAGAGTAGGCAGCTCTGGGTGACACATCTTGCCACTTATCAACAGGAAGGAAGTAGAGTGACCTAGTTCTAACAAGGGGAAAGCTGGGTTGGAACACCCTGAAGCCCGCCCCCAGCAATACACCTCTTCCAGCAAGGATCCACCTCCCAAGGGCCCAGCAACTTACTCAAATTGTCACCAGCTGGGGACCTAGTATTCAAAGCACAAGAGCCTATGGGGGACACTTCACTCAAGTCACCACAGGTGTGCAAGGGGAAAGAAAAAAATAAGATACACTTGAAATTTTTGGAAATTGACATAAGCAAAAGCACTTTGGAAATAAGAAGTGTCCCTATTCTTTATTATTATGCTGTATGTTCAATTCTTAGGGCTCCTATGACAATTTACCATATACTGGCTAGCTTAAACCAACAGAAAATTTATCGTCTCTCAGAGGTGGAGGCCAGAAGTCCAAAAATCAGAGTATTTATTAGTGGGGTGGGTTCCTTGGGAGTTTCTAATGGGGTCCAGTCCTCTGCTCTCTCTCGTGGGCCTCCATCCCAAGTGCTGCTCTGCTAGTGGATGAATCCCTCTAGTCTCTGCCTGTCTCTTAAACCATCTTCCCTGTGGTCCTTCTTTTCTATCTGAACTTGTCTGATAAGGACATGGCATCAGATCTGGAGTATACTTGAGTAAGCCATGATGATATCCCATCCTCAGAAATGATGACGATGTGACATGAACACACAGAATATGTGTATAAAAATGGTTCCATAAGATAGACCTCCCAAAGGGGTAAGGACTCAATGGATCCTTTCCTTACTTTGATTTGGCACAAGTTCTCATGTAGCTCAGCATGGCCTTGGACTGAATTTAGGATGTGATCAAGATGACCTTGAACTTCTGAGCCTCCTGCTTCTACCTCCCGAGTGCTGGCATTACAAGTGTGCACCACTATCCCTGGTCGATGCAGTGCTGGGTACCAAGGCCAGGGCTTTCTACATGCTTGGAAGCACACTGTACTAACTGAACTACATCTCCAGCCCCAGTGATCCTTTTAAGAGATAGTGAGGCCGGGCGTGGTGGCGCACGCCTTTAATCCCAGCACTCGGGAGGCAGAGGTAGGAGGATCGCTGTGAGTTCGAGGCCACCCTGAGACTCCATAGTGAATTCCAGGTCAGCCTGGGCTAGAGTGAAACCCTACCTCGAAAAAAAACCAAAAAAAAAAAAAAAGAAAAACAAAAGAGATAGTGAGAGAGAGAGAGAGAGAGAGAGAGAGAGATTGGCATGCCAGGGCCTCAGACACTGCAATTGAACTCCAGTCACTTGTGCCACCTAGTGGGCATGTGTAATCTTGTGCTTGCCTCACCTTTGTGTGTCTGGTTTACATGGCATCTGGAGAGTTGAACATGGGTCCCTAGGCTTTGCAGGCAAGCACCTCAACTGCTAACTCATCGCTCCATCCCCCCCCCCCAATGGTATGTTTGTTGTTAGTTTTCTTTTTTTTAATCTATTTTTATTTTTATTTATTTAAGAGAGAACAAGGCAGAGGAAGAGAGAGAGAGAGACAAAGAATGGGCGTGCATAGCAAATGAACTCAAGACTCATGTACCACCTTGTGCATCTGGCTTATGTGGGTCCTGAGGAATTGAGTCAAGGTCCTTTGGCTTTCTAGGCAAGTACCTTAACAGCTAAGCCATCTCTCCAGCCCTAGTTTTCTTTTTTCAAAAAAAATTTTTTTCATTATTTTATTTATTTGAAAGGGGAAAGAGAGAGAAATAGAGAGAAAGAGAGAATGGGTGTGCCAGGACCCCTAGCCACTACAAGCAAACTCCAGATGTATGTACAACCTTGTGCATCTGGATTTATGTGGGTACTGGGGAATCAAACCTGGATCCTTTGCCTTTGCCAGCAAGTGCCTTAACCACTAAGCTATCTCTCCAGTCCCTTGTTAATATTTTTCAAAATAAACTCTCTGTAGATTGATGCATTTGCCCTCAGAAATCTGTCTTTTACAGTCTCCACCTTTACAAATGGCTCAAGATGCTATGAAATTTGATCTTGTGTTAGAGCTATCTGCTTCCCAATCACAGTTTTCACTTGCTCTCCCACCCCCATTTTTATGAATTTCTATAATATTTAAGGTCTGTATAATGGCATTTAATACTAGATTACTGAATTATTTGCACTCTGTCACTGTGTTCTCTAAGTAGGCCCTGATTCCTCAAGTGGATATGTACCTAGAAATCACAGCGGATGACTTGGCAACACACGGTTTTGCTTTAAATTCATTTAAAGATATTTATTTACTTAGTTAGCTATTTGAGAGGAAAGAGATATGGAGAAAGGGAGGGAGAAAGAGTGAGGAGAGAGAGAGAGAATGGGAATTCCAGGGCCTCCTGCCACTTGCTACAAACAAACTCCAGATGCATGGGCCACTTTGTGCATCTTGCTTTACATGGGTACAAGGGAATCAAACCCTGCCCATCAGTCTTTGTAAGCAAGTGCCTTTAACCACTGAGCCGTATCTCTAACCTTTAAATTCATTTCTTAAATTGCCATAAAATAGATTTGGATTCAGGGCTGGAGCGGTGACTTAGCAGTTAAGGTGCTTCCCTGCAAAGCCTAAGGACCCAGGTTTGAATCCCCAGTACCCATGTAAGCCAGATGCATAAGGTGGTGCATGCATCTGGAGTTTCTTTGCAGTGGCTGGAGGCCTTGATGCACCCATTCTCTCTCTCTCTCTCTCTCTCTCTCTCTGTGTGTGTGTGTGTGTGTCTTTCCCTCCCTCTTTCTCTCTCAAACAAACGAATAAATAAAATATTTATAAAAATGTAATGGGTTTCATTATGGTATTTTAATACATACAACTCATCCATTATGTTTTAATTCATTTTGCTTGTTTATTTAGTTAGACAAGTTCACAGTATGTAGCTCAGGCTGACCCAAAACTCATACTTCTCCTGCCTCACCCTCCTAATAATTTGGATTATAGGCATAAACCATCATGCTCAGCAGTAACATATCTTGTTTTTAACGTTTATAATAGCCAATATCTTTCCTTGTATACGTCATTAAGTTCTTAATTACTTCTCAACGTGTGTGTGTGTGTGTGTGTGTGTGCGCGCGTGTGCACATGTGGGGACGCAGATGTGTGCACCTTGTGCATGGCATGCAGACGCTAGAGAACTGTGGGTGCTTTTCCCTAGCATTGCTCATCCATATATTTCCTTGAAGTGAGTCTCTTCAAGCCTGTAGTTATTGTTTTTGTGACACCCCAGGATTCTGCAGTCTCTATCTCCCATAGGACTTGGGTCACAGGTGTTCATGGCCATGCCTAGTTTTTCCATGAGGGTGCTGGGGGTGTTGTCACACCCTCAGGCTTGCACGGAAACTCCTCTCACCCGCTGACGTGTCCCTAGCCGCTAGTCCTTTTCCTACATGTCAAAGCCAATTTTCTCGTTTTAAAGAAAGCAAGATAAGTAAGCAATGGAGGCGAAAGCAACACCATTGTATAGAATTAGTCTCAAAACTGGGAATAACATTGGTTTCAGAACACTTTGATCTTCTCATGTTTATTTTCTTTCATTCTCTGTCAGATCAAAACTTACAGTACTAATCACACGGCTCCCTCATTGTCGACTTAGGACAAAAGCCAAGATGATGTCAACCAACTAGTAGGAGAAATTGGGGGAAGAGCCTATAAAACAATCTTCTCTTCTTTTAAAAAAAAATATGTTTTGCTGCTGGAGAGATGTTCACAGTTAAGGCACTTGCCTGCCATGCCTAACGACCTGGGTTTGACTTGCCAATACCCACATAAAACCAGATGCACACAGTGGTACATGCATTTGGAGTTAGCTTACAGTGGCCAGAAACCCAATTTATTTAATTTCTTCAAAAATTTTTTTTCTGTTAAATGAGAAAGTACATGTATCCACAGAAAAGAGTTGATTCTTTCCCTGAGGTTATCTGGAGGGCAATTAGAAAAAAATCTTTGGACTTTTGGAGCAATCATAAACTACTCATCACTAATTTGACAACTCTTCCAACATTATGTCAAAGTTTAATTTAAGGAAATTTAAGGCTGGAGAGATGGTTCAGCAGTTGAGGGTATTTACTTGCACAGCCTGATGGTCTGGGTTCAGTTTCCCCATACACATGTAAAACCAGATGCACAAAGTTGTGCCTGTGTCTGCAATTCATTTGTTGCAGCAAGAGGCCCTGGTGTGCCCATACTCTTTCTGTATCTCTCATTGTCTCATTCTAAAAGTAAAAAAAAAAAATAGTTTTAAAAATAAAAAAGAAAATTTAAAATCAGTACTATGTCAAAGATTTACCTATCATCCATGTATCTATCATCCATCCATCCATCCATCTGTCTATCTATTTAATCTATCATCTATCTATCATCTGTAGGTGCCATGCTTGTGTGTGGTTGGTCGGGTGTGCACACATGCCAAGATGAGCATATGTATGTCATAACACAACTTCCTGGCTGGTCGTTTCCACCTCACTTGGGGTAGGGTTTCTCTCTTTGGATTTTTGCACTGCTACTTGTGTGTGCTCCTTGTGAGCTGTAATCATAGAAGCCCTCCAAGGCTTCTGTCTTTTATTTTGAGTCTGTGAGTCTTACTTCAGCTGGAGTGGTGAGCTCTCCATGGACTGAGCCACACTCCAGAGCCCCCCCCCCACCCCGAGCCAAAGATTTATCTAATGCACTAAGGAAGGGACAGCAGAATGTTAAAGGCAGCTTAAAGAAAACTTGAAAACTGATGAGTATATATAGATTCTGAGGAGGAAAGAACTGCTAGGAAAAGAATACTAAATTTAGATACAAAATTGTTTGCTTCCTAAGGACAATGACCTCTTTGAGGTCATTTCTACTATTTTAGATATCTGCATGTCTCTCAGATAAAACATCTCAACATATTACTTCAGAGTTTGTCAACCTTAAACAGTGGTGAACCAGGGTATGTTCTCCTAGAAAATTAAATTATTTGGGGAAGCTGTTAGACACTATTTCTTTTATGGGCAGCTTGAGAAGTTCTTTTCAGAGGTCTCCACTCAGGTAAAGCCAGGCTTTGCTAAAGAAAATAATTTTAGGATAAGCCAGTGTGAAACAGATTTGGGAGTCTATTAAGAGGCATTTTTTTAAGATAGATTTTTTTAACTTATCTATTTTCAGAGGGGGGGGTAGGAATGGGGTCAGCAGAGACTCCTGCCACTGCAAACGAATGAGCCCCAGATGTATACACCACTTTGTGCATCTGGCTTTACATGGGTACTGAAAAATCAAACCTGAGTCATCAGGCTTTGCAAGTAAATACCTTTAAATATTGTGTCATCTCTCTAGCACTATAGTTTAGTGTTAAGCATGAGGGTTAAGAGAAAGAGAGGTGTTCTAGAAGAAAGATTACACACTTAGGAGCTTGATGAGTGTTTCTCAAAGGAGGGTCTCATTATCTTCACAATAGCCAAATATACCATTTGCTGAGATAAGTAAATGAGATCACAAAGTAGTTTCTTAATATTACACTGGTAAGATACAACTCTGTATCACAGAGAGACAGGAACTTTGGATAGCTTTACTGTGAATGAACATTAAGAGTTTTGTTTGTGCAATTTGCAGAAAGTGTTCAAGAGAGCAGTGAGGCCCAACCAAGTTCCTGTAAATTTAGACATTAAGATAGTTTATTGTTCTTTTAGCATTTATTTGTTTTTTTGAGGTAGGGTCTTGCTCTAGCTCAGGCTGTCCTGGAATTCACTATGTAGTCTCAGGGTGGCCTTGAACTCATGGCGATCCTCCTACCTCTGCCTCCCGAGTGCTGAAATTAAAGGCATGTGTCACCATGCCATGCTCTTTTAAGCATTCTTATTTGAAAATATTTCAATGTAAAAGAATTTTGGGTATGGGGAGATGGCCCAGAAGATAAGAGAGCTTGCTGCACAAGCATAAGGAACTGAATTTGAACCCCAGAAATCTTGTAAAATGCTGGACCTGACCACATGTGACTGTAACTCCAGTGCTAAGGCATGCAGAGGCAAGGTGGTTGCTGGTCAGATAGTCTAAGTGAAAAATGAAAAACGGTGAGTTCTATGTTCAGTGGGAGTCTCTGTCTCGAGCAATAAAGCAGAAGACCGAGAGAAGAGGACACTTGCCATCCTCCCCTGGCCTCTGCATGCAAGCGCATTTGTGAATACACACACACACACACACACACACACACACACACACACCACATTCACATGCCACATACCACACATAGTATGTTCTCTCTCTGTCTCTCCTCTCTCTCTCTCTCACTCACTCTTTCACACACACACACACACACAGAAATAGTGTATATCTTGGCAACCTTCATATCACACAGATGTCAATTGTGTTGAAATCCTTGATTGTTTTTTTAATTCTCAGCCTGGTGAGAGACTTCCACTAGACTCTAAAGTGGGGAGCTATTGTCCCTGCCCATATCCCCATAATTTTCTGACTTTCTATCCTAGCTCATTAATATGACATCACATGGATGGGCAATCTTTATTTCATCTTATTCCTGTGTTTTGAACATGTTTCTGCATACTGTCCTTTTCTTTCTATAATTTCCTCTCCCGGTTGACATTTTCATTTCTCCCCTACATCCACCCATCTCTGTAGGACTATTTATCCATAACTTTCTCTTTTCAGCTATCCATTTACTGCCCAGTTTCACCCTCTAATTACTTTTTGTATTTGCTTCCGCTTCAAGCCATTATTTGTGTCTCCCTTACGAACTATGTTAAACACTGGCTTAAACCAAATTGAGCACTCCAGCAGGTTCTCTTTAATATTATAGGTAAGTATGATTTACTATTTCTCTCCAAGGAAAGAAAGACGCAAGCAAGCTTTCCCACGCATCTGAACTCTCAAGTGAACAGGTGCAATGTTCTAAAACCTCAGGAGGCCCTGACTCTGCCCTTTTTCCTATTGCAAAAATCACCTGATAGAAAAGTTAAGGCAATAGTGCCCTTGAATCAGTGTCATAATTGTCTGACTAATTTTATTTATTTAATTGTATTTTTATTTATCTTTGATTTTTTTGTATGCTGTGTGTGTGTTGTGTGTGTTGTGTGTGTGTGTGTGTGTGTATACATGTGTGCGTGCTGACAAGCCTGCTGTTCACTTGCCTGAGGTCCTCTGAAGGCTTCCCTGCAGTGGCCAGAGGAGGCGCTGCCACGCCCTCCCCATTACTCACCCACCAGTTTTTCCCATAAGACAGAATCTCTTAATGATTCGGGGGTTTATTGCTCAAGGGTCCTAGCACTTCTACGGTCTCTGTTCCCCACAGGATTGTGGTTATGGGTATGCAGAGCCAGACTTTTACATGTGTTCTGGCAATTCAAACTCAGGTGGAGTCATGCTCTCATACTTGTGCACTGAATCATTAAGCCACGTCTCTTCCCCTCCATATTAATTTTATTTCTAGCATTAAGTAGCCAGCAGTCTTATAAATCAGTATGTCTGGACTATTTGGGAACCAAAGCTAGGGAGCCATGACTGAATGCAGCAGATGTGTTAGAGTCTTACTCTCCTGGTTCATGAGAGTAGGAGTTTACATACATCACCATTTCCCACAAGGAGTGCTCTAACCCAGTAATCCATTGTGCTTACTAATAAGCCATGGCTTCCATCCACGAAAGCCATCTGTGATACCTGCTCTTCAGGTGGACAAGCATCTGTGTCAATCTGAGAGAACTAGTGAAGTCTTGGAGCTGCCATTTTGGCTTTCTTGGGAGTTTCTGCGCATTTAAAGAAACTATCCTTCCCTCGAGACAGGCCACACTCATTTATACTGCACAATGTAGGTTAGAGATACTTTAAATAAAATGTAATCTATTTCACAAATTGGACTTAGCCTGTTAAGTCTTCATGCAGATCAAACAGCCTACTTCCATCTATGAAATAGAGAAGTGACATGGCACCTGTTAGGGTGGAAGTTTCCTATCTGCAAGCTCTGGGAGCTAGGTCAATGGAGAAATTTCTTTGTCATATAGCTCTTTGTCACCCTGGCCACAAGGAATTGGCCAAGGAAGGCACTTGAGTCTCTGCACTTCTCCCCAGAAAGTAGAATGTCCCCAAGGATGAAGTCCCATGGTCCAATGACATAATGAGAGGTAACACCAAGGCTATAGGAAAATCTGAGGAGGTTAAAACATGGAGGGTGCTGACTTATAAATTTTAAAAAAGTGCTGCAGAGATGGCTTAGCAGTTAAAATGCTTGCCTGCAAAGTCTAAGGACCCAGGCTCGAGTCCTCAGGATCTACATAAGCCAGGTGCACAAGGTGGCACATATGTCTGGAGTTTGTTTGCAGTGGCTGGAGGCCCTGGTGTGCTAGTTATCTCTCTCTCCCTCTCAAATAAATAAAAAATAAAATGTTAAAAAAATTTCCATTGCTAATTTGTTTTGGGCTCTAGTGCCTAAGACAGACTGCAGGAAAACATAGACCAAAAGCAACTCTGGTTAAAATTCAATTGTATTTGTGTCAGCTTTTACATTATGGTAAAATTTTTGCTTCTATACAAGGAGGTTAAATCCCTAGTTGTTCGAGTGAATTTAAAATTTCTTCAAAATGAGATACATACTCATGACCCATTTTTTTTTTTTTTTTTGCTCCTCCTCAGAGTTCAAGTTCTTGCTATATTTTTTCCCTTCCCTAGCACCAGAGGAACTTTTCTCTTTGGACAGTGGAGTGGAGGGATGTTCTCACTGCTTGGGGAGTAGAAATACCCATGCTTCCTCCAACACAAAAGAGCCTGGCCTATTTAAGGAAGACAGTAGTCTGGGATGTTTCACTAGACGGTCTACATGTTGTGTCTTGGCTGGGTCCCTCACTGTTTATAACAGTATAATTTCATTTCTTTTCAGATGTAACTCTTTTTCTTGCTCCATTTTGTGTAAGCGTGGGTATGCGGTGTGCATGCATATTTTGCATGTGTGTACCTGTGCATGTATGTGTGTGCTTGTGCATGTATGTGTGTGCATGTGACAGAGGCCAGAAATTGACATGGAGTGTCTTTGATTGTTAACCACTCAGGTGGAATCTCTCTTGAGCCCAGAGCTCTCCAATTCAGCTCATTTACCAAGGCTGCTTGCCCAAGGGAACCCCTGCATCTGCCTCAGGAATGTTGGAATTATCCTTTTGCTTGTTGTATCTGTTACTTTCTCCATGGCTGGGACAAAATGCCTGACCAGAAGCAGATTATGGAAGGACAAGCATTTAATTTGCCTTACAGAAGGGAAGTTTTATCATGGTGGGAAAGGAATGGCTGGATGGAATAAGAATCAGGACAGGGAATGGCCTATAGCAACTCAGGACCCACCACTCAGTGACACACTTCCTCCAGCAAGGCTCCGTCTACTGAAGGTTCTACAGCCTTCTAGGACAGTGCCTCCAGCTGGTGATTCAGTCTTCAAACACATGAGAATATGAGAGACCTTTTTCATTCATACCATTCACAGTGCCACACTTGCTCAGTGGGTACTTTATCCACTGAGCAATCTCCTTGGCCCCTGGTGGTACCTCTTTGCGGTCCTCTGTCACGTGAACTCAGAAACGCAGCCACCAGACAAGACACTTGCAATCACTCCTAGAGATCTACATGTCATGTAGCTGAGTGTCCCAAGATAGACTTGGCAGTTGGTTGAGATTCTGTCTTCTCTCCTGAAGAGAAAGGGATACAACAGCTGCCAAAACCCTTGTGATTTATGGTTCTGAAATTTCTAAATATATGCTGTGTCATGACCCACATGCATGGAGTTACCCCCTAGAATCCAGAACACAGCTTAAATGCTTAAGTAACTGTTGCAGTTAATTTTACTTTCTGGGACAAACACTGGACCAGAAACAGCTTAGGGGAGGAAAGGGTTTATTTCAGGCTTAGAGAATCCGGGGCAAGTTCCATCTTGGTGGCAATAGGTGGCTCACTTCCACGGATACATCCACAGCAAACAGAAAAACCAACACCAGCAAGCATCAATTTCCAGCAAACAGCTAGAGCTCAAACTGCTTCTCTCTACACCTAGTAGGGCTGGACTACAAGAGCCTCCCCCAGTGGCAACCTTAGGCTATGGGGGACATACATTTATATTCAAATACCACAATAAGTGTTCTTGTTTTGAAGTCACTTTAAAAATGTTTTATTTATTTCAGAGAGAGAGAGAGAGAAAGAGAGAGAGAGAGAGAATATGGGTCTGCCAGGGCCGCTAGCCACTGCAAACCAACTCGAGACTCATGCGCCACCTTGTGCACCTGGCTTCCCGTGGGTACTGGGAAGTCAAATCTTGGTCCCATAGGCTTTGCAGGCAAGTGCTTTAACTGCTGAGCCATTTCTCTAGCCCTAAAGTCATTTTTTTTTAAATATGTGTATGGTATCTAATTGTGTCTGTTCGTAGTCTAGATTTTATCTTACTTTTCTCATTTTAAGAAATGGTTTTGTCTTTGGTTTTAATTGTTAATTTAACACTTTTTGCATACAAGTGATTTTTTTTTGTTTGGTTTTGGTTCAAGTTCTCATTATTGTGCAGGATGGCCTTGAACTTGTGATCCTCTTACCTCAGCCTTTCCAGTGCTAGGATTATAGATGTACAGTGCTTATATTGACCTGGTCTATGAGACATTTTAATGCAAACACTGTGCGTCCCTGGGCATCCTTTCCAGGCTCTAAGGTCAAGATATTTTTGTCACACTGATTTTTCTCTTTCTTTGTTTCATGAATGTTTTGGTTGTTATTCCCATGCATATTTCTCTACTTTAATAAATGTTTTATATCCATAAATGAATATTTTGGCATGCAGGTTTTTGAACTTTTATATCTATTGCATGGTTTTCTTTTCTGTAATTTTCCCTAACTTACTTAACCATTCTTTTCAGATTATTTTCAATTGTCCATAACAATAAAGCTGCACATATTGTTCTTAACCATGTTTCCAGGCATCAGGGTTCTAAAAAGAATTGGATTAAAATAGATTAATTTTAATCCCTTTGTAAATCACCCTATTTGTGAGTGTGCGCATGAGGCTGTGTGGGGCATGTGTATGTGTAGTGTGTGTATATATCCATGTGTGTGGGTGCACACCCAGTAAGTACACGTGAGGAGAATATTGAGCATCCACCTCTATTGCTCTTCCATTTTGTTTCTTTGAGGTGGAGTCTTTTGTTGAATCTAGAGCTGCTATATCTTGTTCAGCCGGGAGGACCAAGGTGCCCCAGTCATTTTTCTATCTCCATGGTAAGTGCTATTACCATCTGAGGATCTCCCCAGTCCTGAATTGCTAACTTTTGTTACGAATATCTTCAGCTTTACTAGGAAATGCCAAATTGACTTCCAAATAACAATTTGGGGATTTTGTTTTTTACACATTCTGGGTACTAAAATATTGTCAGTCATATACATATACAGTATGTTTTCCAGTCTATGGCTTGTTTTTCCTTTTGTTCGTTGAATTTTAATTTTAATATATTCAAAGGTATCAAATTTTCATGTTATTTTATGCTTTTGTGTCTTTTCCTGGACATCCTTTCTTTTTTCTTTTTTGAGAGAGAGAGAGAGAGAGACAGAGAGAGAGAGAGAGAGAGAGAGAAATAGCAGGCAGGGCCTCGAACCACTGCAGTCGAATTCCAGACATGTGCACCACCTTGTGTGCATGTATCACCTTGTGTATCTGACTTATGTGGGGTCTGGGGAGTTGATCCTAGGTCCTTAGGCTTCACCAGCAAGCAACTTAACTGCTAAGCCATCTCTCCACCTCCATCCTCTCATTAATAAAAAATAACTATTTTATTAATTTGCCAGCAGAGTGACAAAGAGAGAGGGAGAGAGAGAGATGAGAATGGGTGCACTAGGGCCTGTCACCCCTGTAAATGAACTCCAGATGCATGTACCACTCTGCGCATCTGGCTTTACATGAGTACTGGGACTCAAACCCAGGCCATCAGGATTTCAAGCATGCACCTTTAACCACCAAGCCATCTCTCCAGCTCAACATCTTTTCATTTCACATGGTCCCTTTATCTTCTGGTTTTGCTGTGTGGGCACACATTCTGGATTGCTGAATGCCATGCAAGTACTATGATTATATCAGTCACATTCTCATTGCTGGGACAGAATGTATGATTAGAAGCAGCTTACGGAAGGAAAGAGTTTATCATCAGTTTAATGCTTCAAGGGGAAGTTACATCATGGTGGGGGAAGCGTGGTAGAAGCAGATAGCTGGGTATCATATCACCAGGAAGACAGGAAGTAGACAGGGTGAGTGAGCTTACACAGACAAACTGGACTATAGCACTCCTGGCCTGCCTTCAATGACACACTTCCTCCAGCAGGGCTCCACACCTGTCCCAAACAGCACCACCAATTGGGGATTAAGAATTCAAATACCTGAGTCTATGGGGAATATTATATTTTTAAGGCACCACAACCTTGTTTATAATGTACTTATTTTTTTAATTTAAAACATTATTTTTTTAAAAAATTATTTATTTATTTGTAAGCAGAAAGAAAGAGAGAGAGAGAGAGAGAGATACAGAGAAAGACAGAATGGGTGCACCAGGGCCTCTAGCTATTGCAAACAAACTCCAGATACATGTGCCACTCTGTACATCAGGCTTTGTATGGGTATTGGGGAATCACACTCAGGTCAATAGCCTTTGCAGGTAAACACCTTAAGAGCTTAGCCATCTCTCCAACCCACTCATTATTATTTTTAATAAAGTACTGTACACATTTGCTTATCATCTTTGCACAGGGGCATGCTTATCTTCTCTGTATCAGCTGAACTTTAATATATGTGTTTCGGAACTTTAATATATGTGTTTCTGAAGCAAAGACATGCCTGGCTCAATCCATATTAATCTGGATGCAGA
Source organism: Dipus sagitta (assembly GCA_036346955.1). Taxonomy (NCBI): domain Eukaryota; kingdom Metazoa; phylum Chordata; class Mammalia; order Rodentia; family Dipodidae; genus Dipus; species Dipus sagitta. Next base: position 8,220,122 of record CM070786.1, read on the forward strand.
ATTTAGCTTCTCTTTATTAACTCTTTCTGTACAAATGCCTTGGTGACCAAGGCAGCTTTCACTGAAGAATTTGTAGGTGAGGCTCAGGTTGAGTTCATATCTTCTACTTTACATTATGGAAACCGACCACTCTTGTTAGCCTCTTCTGGTATGTTCCTTTGTTAAATCTTGACCTGGCTAGCACTTTCTCTATGAGAATTAGTTCTACTTGTTATTTTCTTCCTTTGGGGACCAAAAATAACTATTCTTTTTGCTTCATAAAAAATTTTCCCACATGTTTTGCTATATAGCATGTGGCACAGCTGACTTACAAATTAATTGGAACCAGCACATAGAAAGACCCCATCATGACAAGAAATTCTTATTTTTTAAAAAAATTTATTTGAGAAAGAAAGAGAGCTAGAGACAGAGAAAGATTAAGCTTGGGTGTGTCAGGGCCTCCTGCTGCTGCAAATCAATTCTAGGCTCATGTACCACTTTGTGCATCTGCTTAACGTAAGCACTAGGGAATTGAACCTGGGCCATCAGGCTTTGCAAGCAAGTGTCTTTAATCACTGAGTCATCTCTCCAGCCCCAAATTCCCATATCAATTCCTTTAATCAAATAACTTTTACTGGGTATCCACTAACTGTCAGATGTTTTACTAGCCACTGATGCAACAAAGTATATCCTAGGTGAGAAAGATGGAGGATGGGAACCTAGTAGGCTTCTATAAGAAGAGGAAATTTAAAGTGGGATGGGGCCGGGTGTGGTGGTGCATGCCTTTAATCCCAGCACTTGGGAGGGAGGCTGAGGTAGGAGGATGTCTGTGAAGTCAAAGCCAGGCCGGAGGTCACAGAATAAACTCCAGGTCAGCCTGAGCCAGATAGAGCGAGAACCTGCCTCAAAAACAAATAGAACACTAAAGGAAAAACAACAGAATTTACTTAGAGCTACAGAGATGGCTCGACAATTAAAGGTGCTTGCTTGCCAACCCTGATAGTGCCTGGGTTTGATACCCCAGTGCCTATGTAAAGCAAAGCACTCAAAGTAGCAAATGTATCTGGAGTTCATTTTCATTGGTAAGAGACCCTAGTAACCCTCCCCACACAATTCTCTCTCTCTCTTTCCTTGCAAATAAATAGTTAAAAAAATAAATAAAGTGGGATGGAAAGACCAAGGGAGTCATTTTCAGGGTGAGGTAAAATATGTCACAGAGGTTTGTCAGCAGAGAACTAAAATGTGACGAAGAACCAAGTCTGAAGAGTGTGGCCAGTTACGACTCGAAGGGCACAGGGCAGGCGGCGAGGGCTTATTTAGTGCCTTGAAGGTTTCACGGAAGATGCTGATGACTTGATTTGTGCTTTGAAGATGGAACATTGACTGGGCATGGCAGACAGTTTAGCCGCACACAAGGAAACCAATTAGGAAACAGCTGCTTGTGTCCGGGTGAAATGTGCCCATGGCCAGGGTGAGTTTTGTGATAGTGTGGATCGGATGTAAAGACATATATCTTAGAAGAAGAGATGGCACCTTTTTTTTTTTTTCTTGGAATGCATATAATAAGAAAAGAAGGAAAGAAACAAAATCAAAGTTGGTATTCAGTGTATGAATGGCATGTGCTGGAGCTTAAAGTAGCAAGGGAAACACCTGGGGGAAGGGAGTGGAGGGCAGGTAAGGCTCGTGGTAGTCAATGCATACGATGGACATATTCCCTCCAGCTGCCTGTGCAGAGTGTAAGCAGGGATACCAAGACTAGCTGGGCCCAGAATTCACCCAACAGATAAGAGTGGGGTAGGATAGTTAGCTTCCATTTCATGACAGAGATATGTGTGCAGATGGGTAAAGGGATGAAGGAAGGCATTGTTCTAATTCCAGCCTAAAAATAAAACTCCGTGAACTTGCAGCCATGGCCTTGAATCTCTAGCCAATAGTAACTCAGGAAACCCAAGAAAAATCAAAAATGGCTATCATTCCATTGGTCCTATTCACAAATCTCATTGCTTCTCCGAGGGCATGTTATTTTTCAGAATTTCCCAAATTTAATTTTTTTTTTAACTTTTGATTGATAACTTCCATAGATATAGTCAATATATCATGATCATAATCCTCTCCCACAATCCCTCTTTCCCCCCCTCCCAAAATGTACACTCCACTGAGTCCCTTCTTTCCAGCTAGTCCCTTTTCTATTTTGATGTCATGATCTTTATATATTTATTATTATGCAGTTCTCATGTAGGCAGTGTCAACCACTGTGAGGTCATGGATATGAGGCCACTTTGTGTCTGGAAGACATCATTGCAAGCACTTCCTCCCCCCACCCCGCCTTCCTTTGGCTCTTACATTCTTTCCACCACCTGTTTTGCAATGATCCTGAGCCTTAAAATGTTGAAAGTACTGCAGCCATATACTTTTTTTCTTCAATGATATTGATTGCATACTTAAAAGGAATCTGGGATTGAGTCATAAGATGCTTGTTGAGAGATTTGTATCATAAAATGTGTCTGTTGGTGTGCAGTAAAAGCAATGTGACCGTGTGTGAACAAGATTAATAGCTCTAGAACCTCTTGAATTTCTGTTGATATTTCCAGAGAAGATTGGTCGATTATTTCTGTGTAATTGGTAAGGAATTTGACCCTTCAGTAGCTGGTGCTTATTTATTTATTTATTTATTTATTTATTTTTGTTGTTCACTGAAGGTAAAATAATGAATAAAATTCTCTAATTTTTTTTTTTTTAGTTTTAGTGATATATCTTTGAGTTTCTTTTGCTAAATCTTATTGTCTGGTGCTTATACCAATCTCCCCTTCACTTTTCTGGTGCAAAACACCCAACCATAATCGGCTGAGGTGAGGATAGGGTTTATTTCAGCTTATAGTCTTGATGGGAATTTTCATCAAGGCCAGAAGAGCATGGTAAAGCAGAGACTGTGCACCATATCTTGTCACAGACAGCTGGGAGGTAGCAGCAAGAGTAAGTTATCTAGGCAAGGCTGGGCTAATGATAAACCTCAAGGCCTGTTCCCCAGTGACACACCTTCTCCAGCAAGGCTCCACCTCCCAAAGGCTTCACCAGTCAGGGATTGAGTATGTGGCTTAATCACAACACATAAGGCTGTGAGGAACATTTCATGTTCAGACTACCACAGCTAGGATAAATGTATCCACTGCTTATAGTTTATAATTATTATCTACTCTCAGTCACTTATATTTATTATTAACTATAATTCTCATACAAAATTCCAGGCTCAATTCACCATTGTTACTGGTGATGAGCATAGCTACTGGTCTGAAAATGTTGGGAGTCTACTTGAACTAGCAACTCTTAACACTCTTTAGAATGATAAGAAAATCAGGTAATTATTCCTGAATCCAAAAAGCTTACAGTCTCAATAAGAAATGGGTTAATACCTTCAGAGACTAAATATCCAGTAGAATATTTACAGTAGAATACTTTTATTTATTTGAGGTGGAGAGGGAGCATGGGCGTGCCAGGCACTTCAGCTGTTGCAAACGATCTACCTTGCTCCCCCTTGTGCACAAGTGCGACATTGCACACTTGGGTCACTGAGTTCTTAGGCTTCTCAGGTAAATGCCTTAACCATTAAGCCATCTCTCCTGCCCCTACAGTTGAATTTTTAATGCCGTGTCACTTCCAGATCACAGTAACTACATGGCATAGGTTTACAAAATCTTCCCAATGAAATGAATGACAATAAGTAAAAACTATCACATAAACAAAAGGTGTATATCCATTTGAATGAAACAAGGAATGGAAAATAACTAAATATCCTATACTTTTTAGAGTGGCAGCCAAGAAAAGAATCAAAACCTTGTAGCATGATGTGGCATGTCTCCAAAAGACAGCTCCGAAATTTGAGTGTCCATTGTGGGTAAATATTGTAATTAGGGTTGGCCAACTATTACATAGAAGGATAAAACCTCAGCATTTTATAGACCACAAACTTTTTTCCTACTCACTTCATAGTCCAAAGTGGTTATTCTTATGAGGTAGCTTCCAGATCTTTCCATCTCTGGATCTTTTCTAATTTTTGGCTCTCAAGTTCTCTCCATTAAGGGAAAGAAGAGTAGAAAATCATAAATGAGAAATATTGATGCAAGAGGCCTGGAATGGCAAATATCACCTGGATAGAAGACCTTGTGTGATATGGCCAACCTTAACTGTGAGAGTGACTGGGCAAGGTAGCCTATCTGTGTGCCCAGGGGGAAGGGAGAGGTTTGGGTAAATATGTTCAAGCTCTACAGATTTGATAATTTCCCTAAAATTTCCATTTCTTATACCAAACTGGAAACAAGTGAAACAATAAAATTCCTACCCTTTGTCTCTCTACATTAATTATAGAGAAATAGTGAGCTGTACTAAGCAACTGAGGATGCCTGTCCCTGAAGAAGCAAAGATACAAGGGACCCAACACAGATAGAGGGAAGAGTTGGAATAGTTCAAAGGAGGATCAATAGATCATGACATAAGTAGCATGAGTTCTGGTTTAAGAAAGACCTCTTTCCGAAGCAGGGAATGTTCACAATTCCTGGTCATTGGATAATGACTGCTTGCAGTCTCAGCTAAGTTCCTTCCTTCCTTCTCTTTTAGCCTCTCCACTCAAGTTAACTAGGTTCGTGGAAACCAAAGCAAAAGAAAGGGCACTTAGCTAAACCTGGTATGTCCAGGCTTCCTGAATAGTTTGGAACAGATCTCAGGAACTTAAGGGGAACTCAGTTACTCTCTTCTAAAGATCAAATACATGTTCTGGGCAAATATTTAATGATAACCCCAAGATCAACAAGAAAAAGTAAAACACATACCAGGGTTGGGGAGATGGCTTAATCAGTAAAGTGCTGGACGTGCAAGTCCTTAGACCTGAGTTCCTATCACCACACTGATGTAAAAATCTGAGAGTGGTGGCATTTGTCTGTAATTCCAGTGCTAGGGAGGTAGAAACAGGAGAGACCCTGTGACTTGCTGGCTCACTAATTGGCGAGTGTTAGGTTCAAGGTGCGAGCTTGTCTCAAAACATAAGGTAGAAAGAAACTGAAGAGAACACTCAATTTCAAACTCTTCCCTCAACACACATGTATGTATACCTGCAAGTACATTCACAATCATGTGCACCCATACACACATATGAACATGCACACACATATACACACACATAGATAAACGGGCACTATACTGTAGGAATAGAAACATAAAAGGGAGAGAAAAATTCAGAAGAAAACTGTAACACTAGCTTTGCTATAGGCCATAATAAGGAGGGAATTCAGTTAAACAAAGATCGCAGAGGTGACATCATGAGGTAAAGGGTGTGGATAAAAAGGTAAGAAATCTTAAGCAATGTGTGGTGGCCCACACATTTAATCCCAACACTTGGGTGGTGGAGGTATGAGGATTGCCATGTGTTTGAGGCCCTAGTGAATGCCAAGTCAACCTGGGCTAGTGTGAGACCCTGCCTTGGAGAAATAAAAATGAAACAAAACAAAGTAAGGAATCCTGGGGAATCCTCGTAGTGTGGCAGTGTGACTTTCAGCCTTGTAATTAGAGAATGGAGCAGCAGAAGAAAAGGAACAGACATGAGAGGTAAGAAAGACAGCCATCATTGCACAAACCTATGCATTGGAAGGAATTTATTACGAAGAATCTGAGTGTTTCCTAAAACTCAAGAACAGGAATAAAGCCCATGACCAAGAGGCGGCAGGTACAAGGATTGCCAAGCCCACAGAACTTTTCTTCTGTTAAACTTCCCAGTCTTGTTCTCCACAGAGCCTTCATGGGTTCTTGTTCATGTGGAAACATAATATTATAAGTCATATTTTCGACAACTGACAGAGCTATGAGTTGGTCTAAGTCTCAATTCTAAATTCTCAGGAGAAAAGTCTGGGTGACACAGCCTTTTTTTTTTTTTTTTTAATCTGTTACCTTGGCCCTATCAGCCACAGAAAGAGGATACAGTCCACAAAGGACTAGTAGCTTACGTGTTCTGCTCTCCTAAAGCATTTACATGGAGCGTTCCTACAGCCTTCGCATGTGAGAGATAATTCATGCTTTGACATGAATGGTGAAACTGGAGCTCAGAGAATTTAAGTGACTTGCCTAGCGCCACTTAGACACTGGTGATTCAGGGTTGCGTTTCAAAACCAGGTGACTGGCTCCTAACTCTGCCCTCATCCTTCATGCCATATGACCAATATACCCATAGCCAAACAGCAGAGGGTGGTGGGCTGTGGATTGTAGGGATCCCCTGGAAGAAAATGGGCATGGATTTAATTCCTCTGATGTTCAGTTTTCATTGTTACGCTGAATGGACTTGGATTCACCTAGGAGATACACCCCTGGGTATGTCTTGGAGAGTGTTAGCAGAGAGGATTAATGGAGAGGGAAGATCCACTTTCAGCACCCACAGTCCCATCATCTGGGATCCCAGACTGAATGAAAAGGAGAAATCCACTATTCCTCTTCTATGTTTCTTGATCTGCTGAGACATGAAGAGGTAAGGAGTCCAGACCACATCCTCCTGCCACCATGGAGCTTCTTGCCATCATTCCTCCCTGCCCGGATGAACACTGCCCCCTCAACCCTAAGCCAGAATCAATCCCTTCTTCCTTGAGTTTCTTTTGTTGGGTATTCTGTGAAAGCTATGAGAGCAGTAACTAAAGCAACCACAAAGCTTTATTCAATGTAAAATTTTAAAGTATAAATATTGTGTTATTAGTCATCTCCAGGTTCTTGGCATCTTACTCACAGAATTGAAGAAAGTTGCATGCAGCAGTTATGTGGAAAGACACTTTATTAACAGCAAAGCGTACAAAAGGTTTGGACACACTGCCAAAGGGGCAGCAGGCCACTTGGGTTGGAAGAACTAAAGGGCACTAGGAAGTGGTCTGTGGCCTTTCCTTATAGGATTTTTAGGGAAAGATGTATTGCTAGGGCCATGGTTTGGGTGGTGCTCTGGTTTAGTTGACAGGCTTGGGTTACACAGTGTTCCTATAATATATAATATATAATATATATAATATATAACATATATTATATATTATAATATATCCCATGAAACATCTGATTTTAATCATAGGTACACCCAGTTATGCATGGGCCTAAGATGGTAAATAGGGGTTTCTCCCTAAAAATTCACTTAGAAGATAGAGTTTGCCTTCCTGTGTGTAGCAGACAGGTTCTGGTCAATGAGATGAACCTCCAGACCAGGCACACTTATGGAGGAAGAGATATATATTTGAAGCTTACCAATCCAGAGGAATTACCATAATGGCAGAAGAAGTTGGCCTGCTCTTATGAGACCAAACACAGAGAGAAAACGCCACACCACATAGCACACTTCAGGAACTCCAGGCAGAACTAGGCACACAGTATATCTTTAGATTCGAATTTCAGATCTACCACCACACCTCAGTGCTGGATCCTAAGATTTGCCCAGTGACACCTCCTCCACCCAGGTAGCTGGAAATCTAAGAAGTTTTAATAAAACTTATTCTATTCAGAGACATCCATTTAAACTACCACACTGTGAAAGAAAAATAAGAGAGAAAAAAAACAGTTAACAAGGACTGGAGAAATTGCTTAGTGGTTAAGGCACTTGCCTACAAAGCCAAAGGACCCAGGTTCAATTCCCCAGGACCCACATAAGCCAGACACACAAGGGGGCATATGCATCCTGGAGTTCGTTTGCAGTGGCTGGAGGCCCTGGCATGCCCATTCTGTCTCTCTCTCTTTCTCTCTCCCTCCCCGCCTATTTCTCTCTCTCAGATACAGAAAAATAAACTACCATACTGTGTATGTAACCAAACTAATCCACCCTGGATGGACTCCTACTTTTCTGACCCCCACATCCAGCTAAGAACATATTGAATGGGCCCTGATCATGAAGAATGGTCACTAAGGGAAGGAGAAAACTAGTTCATTATTTGGAGTGGGTGTACCTATAACTCAATACAAGTGGAGGCCCTAGGTTCCCCAAAGGTTGTTAGGTACATTTTATAGGAAAAAGGAATCTTTCCTGCTTAAGCGAAGCAGTGTCCTGGGTGGCTGAACTGTCCCTGGTCCTTGTGTAGCTCCATTGGGTACACTGCCCAGTTGCTTCCTTGAAAAGCTGCTCCAGTTATGTTCCACAGGAAGCAGATGGACATGTTCCTGTCATGCTATTTCCCGCACTGAGCACCCGAATTTCATCTCATCTCTGTAGTGCATGAGGGGGGTAAATTGTGAGGAATTTCTTCTGAGCAAGGGCTGGCGGTAATATTCAGAAGAAGGTGACATGGGGTGCAGGTTTTCCCTGTGGTATTGTGGGTTATGTGTTGTGAGAACAGCAGTCAGTTACTGGGGAGAGAGGCAGTGCCTCTGGGCATGATGTCCCAACCTGTGACTCTAACAGTCTTTCCACCCGCTCTTCCACAAAATTCCCTGAGTCGTAGTGGGTAAGTTTTAAGTCTACCTCAGTGATGGGCTCTTAGGAGCCTCTGGATCTCTGCTTTGGTAGGCGTTGAGTCTCCTCACCGTCTGTCTCCTTCACCCTGGTGCTGCATGCAAGGCTCACCATGGAAGCTGCACTCTTGCTCGACTTCCCACTTCCTCTGTGGTTTCACCTGGGCCTTGACTGAGGTGTGAGAGGTAGTTTATCTCCTCGGGTCTCGCTACCATCTGAGAAAGAAAAGCAGATTCTCAATGGAGTGTAAAGTCAGCACAGGTTAAATGGAATAAGTGTTATGAATTTAGGGAGAATATGATGTATGTAACCCCTCTTTTAGCCCAAGACTAGTGGGGGCTTGACATTAGTGAGCATAGTCTTTGTCTCCATAGGATTCTGGCCTGGTTCCCAATTCCAGATATGGGTTCCTTTCCATTGAGTGGAGCTCTTAGCCAATCAGAAAGCTATTGGTTACCCGCCAAGGCTGTGGGCCACTATTGCACTTGTGTGTACATCCTGTCAGGGTGTTTGCTTTTGAGCAGCTTAGATTCCTGCTTGCTCAGACAGTTACTGGCCACTTTTCCCAGTAGCTCATGTAGCATTTTCCATCACTAGACAGGCTAACTGTCTGGGGTGTGGCTCTCTTCTGATTTCAGTCAGGTCTCTCTGTGTTCCATGTCAGTAGCATATGGTGTCTTCAGCAGTAGGATCTTACCATTTACCTCAGGCAGGTAATCAAGTGCTTTGACAGAAGCCTGTCCTGTTTTGGGCACCTTATAGGTCTCTCTGCTCCATAGATCATTGTGGGTGGTGACTGCATTCTGGTACTGAGAGTGACAGGCTAGAGCCAAAAATAAATTTTTTAAAAAGAGTAAAAATTTATGGTTAAGCTTCATCCCACCCTCTCCAGGGCCCTTCTTTGTAGATGCTCACCCCCCCCCCCACCTGCCACCCCATGCTCCTATTGAAGGTTCAACCTTTAAGTCTTTCTTCAAGGATAAAGGTTTCTATGGTACCAGTTCATTTTGGGTTCAGTTTTGTGTTTTCCTCCCTGCCCTTCCCCTCCTCTCAAGCCCTTCCATCCCTATTGTCCAGTCTGGGCCTCATGTTGCCTGTCAGGTCATCAATTCAAGCTGATCCAGGTTAGAAACTGCAGTTGAGTGAGAACATGTGGCGACTGTCTTTCTATGACTGTGTGAGTTCACTGAGTATGATCTGCTCCATATCTGTCCATTTTTCTACAAATTTCATTGTGTTATTTTTTTTCTTCCTGCTGAGTAGAATTTCACGGTGCAAAAGTACTACAACTTCATTATCCATTCATCCAATTATGGGCACCTGGGCTGATTCTAGTTCTTAGCTATTATGAATTGAGCAACTATAAATATGGTTGAGCAAATATCTCTGTACTGAAGCATTGAGCATTTAGGGTAAATGCCCAGTAAGGGAATAACTGGGTCTGTTGGCAGTTCTATATTCATCCTTTTTGGGAATCTGCATGTTGATTTCCATAGTGGTTGTACAAGCTTACAATCCCACTAATAGTGAATGAGGGTTCCTATTTCTCTACATCCTCACCAACATTTGTTTTCATTTGATTTTTAATGATTTCCATCCTTACTGGAGGAAGGTGGAATCTCATGGTTGTTTTAATTTGCATTTCCCTGATGATTAGGAATGTTGCACATTTTCTTAAGAGTATGTTAGCCATTTTCAATTCTTCTTCTGAGAACTCCCTATTCAGTTCTTTGCCCCATTTTTGGATTTGGTTGCTTGATTTTTTTTTTTTATTGTTTTGTTTTTTTGAAGTAGTATCTCATTCTAGCCCAGGCTGACCTAGAACTCACTCTGTAGTTCCAGGCTGGCCTCGAACTCATGTCAATCCTCCTACCTCGGCCTCCCAAGTGCTGGGATTAAAGCTATGTGCCACCACATTTTTGAGGCAGGACATTCTTTTTCTGTTTGTTTGTTTGTCTCTGGATAGATCTGGGAGCCTCTATATGTTCCTGGCTCTGCTTCCCATTACCAAAGGTGCATGTTGGGATTGCAGACATGTGTACTACTTTGTATCTGGCTTTACATGGATATTGGAAAATTGAACTGGGGTCAGAAGGTTTGTAAGCAAGTGCCTTTCACCACTGAGCAATCTCCTCAGCCCTGCTGTTCTAAAAGTAGTCTCAAATAATCTTTGAGACATTTGCCTATAATACACACACACACACACACACACACTAATTGATATATTCCCTCTCTTTCCTTCCTCAACACACCCCTTCCTTCCCTTCTATTCAAAATGCTGATGGGGTTCATATAGGATCACTTATATTAGGGTAAAATAAATTTACAAATGGGATGACAACTGTGAGGATTTTCAGCTTTGAAATGCATCCACTAGTGACATTTGCATTCTATGAGAAGTCTATGCTAATAGAACATTCACACTTAGAGGAGAAGTTTAAATTGCAAATTTGGAAAAGCTTAAAGTCAGTAAATAATATTTTGGGAGGAAGGGGCGGTGGTGCCAGGACCATATCACTGTGGAAAGTAAATAGGATTTTTTCAGGTGTGGGCTGTTCTGTGGCTGAAAGCACGAGATCCGCAGTGAATGCTGCAGCTCTCTGTTCGCAGCGGCCAGCTGGCAAGTGTATTATGACCTCTGCCTGGAGGACTTGCAGAAGCAACATACTTGGTCAACCCCCGGACCTGCTGATTCAAGAGGGTTGGGGGGCCCAGTCCCAAGAATTTGCATTTTTAAAACAGGAATTTCTGTATTGTATGACTTCCCTAGACGTCTGTTTCTCTTCATCTCAGATAAAGAAGGTAATAAAGGAACCACGGAATGATTCCATCCAAGTTCAGCTTGGTGGACCAGTGAGTTCATATGGGAACATCAGTAGTTCAGGCAGCTGCATTAGGAGAAATTACACCCCAGCATGGGTGATGACTCGTGGAAGCTGCTGTTAGAACGCAGATGTGATCACATTAAGAAGTCTGGTGCTTTGGCTGGGGAGATGGCACAGTGGTTTATAGGCACTTGTTTGCTAAGCCTGCTGGCCTGGGGTTCAATTCCTCAGCACCCACTAAAGCTGGATGTAAAGTGGCACATGCATCTGGGATCCCAGAGTGCTGAGAGAATCTGAAGCTTGTGCCCAGGATTGGGAGCCTCATGGTGCTTTACAGTTTGGTCATTTGTTTGTCTCAAAGAAGGCAGAGCATAGATACCTGAATTTGTCATCTGACTTCCATGGGTGTACTGTGGCTCAGTTCTCCCCCCCACACACACAAATAAATAAAGTATTTATTTATTTGCAAGCAAGAAGAGACAGGGAGAGAGAGGGAGAGCATAAATGTGCCAGGACCTCTTGCCACTGAACACAAAATCTAGACACGTGTGTCACTTTGTGTATCTAGATTTCCATGGGTACTGGGGGAACTGAACCCAGGCTGGAAGGCTTTGCAGGTAAGCACCTTTAACTGCCAGGTCATTTCTCCAGCCATACTAGATACTTTTAAAAGCCAGATGCTGCCTGACCTGAGGCAACTTTGAATTACAAATTTGCATTGTTTTTTTGTGCAGTTTCCTGCTTTCCTCCGACCTCCCTGTTGAGAAGAGGCACAGAAGTGGTCCTCCCCTTGTAAACGTTGAAAGGCCAGAGGCCCTCTCTCACAGTCCCTACTTCACAGTCTGTGTGTATTCTGTGCCCAGATATACCCACCCATTCCTAGAAACATGAAGAGGGACACCGAGTTTTGATCCTCAGAACTGAAGCTTCCCGCTTTCTCTCTGGCTTCAGTACCCCACCATGCTCTTTTATAGTATGTCATTCCCCAACATGAACCTTTCTCCCCCAAAGGAAAACCACTTGAGGATCTCTAAATTGAACCCACCTTAAAAAATCATTCTTGGGATGGAGAGATTGCTCAGTGGTTAAGGCGCATGTCTGCAAAGCCTAATGACCCTGGTTCGATTTCCTAGTACCTATGTGAAGCCACATGCACGAAGTGGCTCATGCACCTGGAGTTCATTTGTAGTGGCCAGAGGCCCTGGTGCACCCATTCTCTCTCTCTTCCCTATCTCTCTGCTTGCAAATAAATGAATATTTTAAAAAAGATCATTCTTCAGTAATCTTGCAGTTGCGTCACTGAAGTGTTCTCTACAACATGAAGGTAGCTACACTACTGAACTGTCTTTTATCTCTAATTGTTCACTGCTTGCATAACCTTGGAAAAGGACCTGGTGTATCAGTGACTTTCTGAGCCCTGATAGACATCTGTGATGGCGTTCTTGGGGTCCATAAAAGTCCCTGAACCCCAAACCCTAGGTTTGTTTCTAAGTTTATTTAAAGAATTGGGTGAAAATGACTGATAAGGGTAATTATTAAGTTATTATACTTATTGAGGGAAGTACAGAGCCAAGGAAAGACACCCACGTGGCTAGAGATCCCACGTGGAGGGCCTGGGAAAACTGCAGAAAGAAAAGAGAGAAAAGAAAGTTCAAGGAGCTCCTACCATGTGGGGAGCTGGAGGGGATAAAGAACCTATATCGAGAGTAAATACTGTGAGGCCTCACCTTGGCTCAACCCAGGCCCAGCCTAGGGAAAAACTCATCCACAGTGGGCAGGGAGCCTGCCCTCTCCTTGCAAAGGTATTTATAACCTCATAGTGGTGGGCTGTCTTCTGGCTCAGGTGACCCAGAGGGACAGCTCGTTCGTTAGGGCTAGGGCTGTCTCAGGAAGAGGTTAGCCCTGGCACCAAGTTCTAGGAGCTGGAACTTGGTCAACCACAATGTTGAAATCCTATGAAAGTCCTCCCTCTCCAGAGGGGTCCTGGTTGTTTGAAGAAAAAGAGGTCTCTGGAACTAGGCAAGCGATAAGAAGTCAGATCCTCTTTGATTTCTAGCAAGTGCAGACTTTCTTACCTCCAGGGGTCCAGTCACCCTAATGTGCCCTCCACTCACACCCTTCTACCATTCAGGAGTGAATGTTTCCATCTAAATAGCTACATAACACTTACCCAGGGGCTGCACTTTGTGAACCACTGCTCTAAGAAAACCCACAGAACACTTGTCCATAGTGGATGGCTGAGAATAACTATAAGTAAAAACACAGGCTAATGCCGAACATGACAAGTCTGGCTAATATTCCTTCAGAGCACTGAAAGGTTGCTTTATTTCTTGGAAGGTCATGATGGAAAGAAGGAGCAAGGGTAAGAGGCAGGTGTACCTATTTCCCTCACCCTCCTGGGGATCCACTTTGGACCCTGACACCTTCCTTTTGTCAGAAATCCACCTCTGCCAGGCTGCTGTATCCACCGCTGAGAGCAGACTCCTAAGTCTGTTTTTCCCTCACTGCTTGGAGCCAGCCAGCCAGCCAGCCAGCCAGCCAGCCAGCCAGCCTCTTTCTGTGTTGGTCAGCGGTCTCTGCTCCATCACACCTGGCTGAAGGGATCAGATAAGCTCCTCAGGAAGAGGCCTGAGGAAGGAGAAAGTGAGCGCAGCCTTGACAGGTGAACCGTGGGCGCTTTGTTTTCTGGGATGGGCTGCCTGCCAGGTGGTGGATTTCTGTCAGTCAGCTGGCTGCAACCCTTTGCTGCAGCTTCCGTTTTCCTGAGAAAGAAGCCGTTAGGGATTTACAGGTTTACCCCAGAGCACATGAGGATTTCATGTGAGACCAAGACTGGGCCCGTCAGCATCCTTCTCCGGCTTGGAGCCACCTGTGAAGGTGAGACTTATTAATCACAGCTGCTGAAGGGGTTGTGTGCACACAGGTGCACCCTTGGGTAGTGAGTGAGCCTTGCCTGGGCTCTCTGGGTAGAATTCCAGAGTGGTTCTCTTCCAGGTGCCACATGGGCTAATTGTATCTCTGAAAATGAGGTGGCTGCCTGCCAGGCTCATGTTTAGCTCCTCCAAACAGGTGACCAGACACTTGCGTTCTTCAACTTGGGACACCGGTGAGTTTTACACCTACTGTGATTGCTACGCTGTGTGTTTGGTGGAGCGTCACGGTATGGTTGTGATGGGTTAAAAACTAAGGGAAAAATGTTCTTCACGTCCAATGCATGTTGGGTTAATCCTATTCAAATATCCTATTTGAATAAGCCAAAGTGGTATTAACTTAGTTTCTGGATTTTTCTCTTAAGGTTTGTTGAGTATGGGGGATGAGGAGCAGCGTGTGCACGTCCTCTAGACACAGTTTATTCACAGAACAAAATTTTTATAAAGGAGAGTACAAGCACACACACACACACACACACACACACTATTATAATAGTGGATCTTAAGAATGGGTATATGGCTGCTAAGACGACAGCTCAGTTGACACTTCCTGCTTAGGCATGAGGGCTGAAGAATGGACGCTTGTGCTCACACAAATGCGGGATGCGTGTGGCCGCCTGCCTGCACTCCCAACACTCAGGAGGCAGCATCAGGGGACCCATGGAACAAGCTGGTTAACTAGACTATCTGAATCGGTGATCTCTGGGTTCAAATAAAACACCTAACCTCGGTAAATAAGGTGGAGACTAACTGAGGAAGACACCTGATGCTCGCCCCTGGCCTGCACATGCATGTGTACACATGCCCATGCGAACATGCACCCACATGCATACAAACACGCATGCACACATTACAAACATGACTGCCTTAAAATTTCTCTTCAAGGGAGAAGAGATAGAGGGCAAGACGTAAGTTCTGTCTGTGGTTCAAGACTAAGTAACAACCCAGGGGTTCACTCTGAGTTACCTGCACAAGCAGCTGGGAACCAAATTCCGATTTCTCCCGGCAGGTGGGGCCCACCTAAAGCTCAGGACGAATCCCTTCCTCTCCTCTCAGGAGGACTGCAACTTCTGTGCCCCTGAGCCACCAGGTGCTGGATAGTATACGCTCACAGATATATGCTTTTAAGAGCATCAAACCCACGCTGACATACTGGTACCAAAAGCGGTGATCATTTTCCTACAGAGTTATTCTCTTGCTTTCCCTATAATACGGTTTCTAAAGCTCATCACTATTGAAATTTTGGGCCATGATAGATAGATAGATAGATAGATAGATAGATAGATAGATGTAGAGGAACCAATCAATTGCAGCATGGCCATTTTTCTCCAGGCATAACTTGATCGTTCCATCACTATCTTGGAATAGAGTTGCCTTGGCCCAGTAGCCATGGCAACTAGTTGAGCAGAACAACGCAATGATAAATAAGTCTATGGTCATGGAGATGTTAACACCCACTAGGATAAAGGGGAAGAAGAGGATTATTGGGCCCTCACCTGTGAGAGAGTCATTACTTCCTCCTGTCCTCTGCAAGTGACCTTGAGAGATACTAGAGTCTTTAAGAAATGCAGGGTTTAGTTGAAGGTGGAATTCCATGTTTCATTTCCTTTGAGGTCTTCCTCCATGCCGGCCTGAGATTTTGCAGTGGCACAGCTATTTTGGGTCATCTACACTTCTGTAAGTAGATGCTTACCCATGTTGTACAGGTAAGCCCATTAAACTCATTGGGTCACCAAGTTAGATGTCATTGAGATCTTACTTTGGTCTGTCATTGTGTGGTTGGTTTGAATGGTTGTCCCCCATAGCCTCATGAACTTTAAAAAACCTGGTTTCCAACTGATAGCAATTTGAGAGGTGGATCCTGGTTGGAGGAGGATAGGTGTATTGCTCGGGGCAGGCCTAGGAGTGTCATAGCCCAGTTCCTTTTGTCATGAGTGGCTATTTCACTCTCTTGCTGCTTCTGGCCAGTGGCTGAGCAAAGGTGGGATTGCAAAGCCTTTGCTGTACCATCCTTTTCCTGCCTTCACCCTAAGACAGTAAGCCAAGGGGCTGGAGAAATGGTTTAGGGGTTAAGGCACTTGCCTGCGAAGCCTAAGGATCCAGGTTGGATTCTCCAGGTCCCACGTAAGGTAAGCAAGATTCCCAAGAACCTAGAGTTCATTTGCGGTGGCTAGAGGCCCTGGCGTGTCCATTCTCTCTCTCTCTCTCTCTCTCTCTCTCTCTCTATGTCTCTAATAAATAAATAAAAATAAAAATAAATCTTAAGCTGGGCATGGTGGTGCATGCCTTTAATATTAACACTCAGGAAAAAGAGGTAGAAGGATCACCATGAGTTCAAGGCCACCCTGAGACTGCATAGTGAATTCCGGGTCAGCCTGGGCTAGAGCAAGACCCTACCTGGAAAAACAAAAATAAACAATAAATAAATCTTTTTAAAAAGACAGAAAGCCAAAATAAACCCTTTTATCCCGTCAGCTAGTGTGGGGTCAGGTGTTTTGTCCTGGCAATGTGATGGTAAATACAATATACTGGTACAATATCTGAGATGAATGGGCACTTGCTCCCATCTCCCCAGGCAAAGTTAGGCAACAGCACTGAAGGATATTATCCATGTGCCAGCCCCACCCCGCCAGGAGTCAGTAGCATCCCGTTTTCCTCAGCTATGGAAAGCACAGGGGTCTTTAGATACCACATAGCCCTGTGAGCTACAGTTGCCCTGCAGTGACAACCATGGGCCTCCAAGAGCAATCTGCAGCGCGAGTAGTGACCCAGGGCCAGGAAGAGCTTGGTAAGAGGAGAGAGGACTGGAGCTCAGGCTTTCTCCCTTCTCAGTCAATCACTCATGTCTTAGTTTTGGTTTGTTTAAATCAAGAGAATAAGACGTGGGCTCAGGTGATTTGGGCAAATAAGAAACATATGTGACCAGAAGTGAAGGGCCCCTGATAGAACATGTGCAATTGAGTGGCTGGCTCTCTCATGTGTAATGATGTTCCTTGACTCTGGGATCTTGTGGAAAAAAAAGTGTAGAGTGCATATCACAAACGTGCCTCAAAGATGGGGGAACTGGGCACTCGTCCATCTGTGGAATCAGAGAGGCTGCCCATGTCTGTCCTCCTGTACTTCCTGGTTCCTTCTGCCTTTACTACCTAGGAAGCTGAGGTTGCCCTTTAAGAAATCCTTAAGCATGGGCTGCAGAGATGGCTTGGCGGTTAAGGGGTTTCCCTGCGAAGCCTAAGGACCCCGGTTCAATTCTCCAGCACCCACATAAGCCAGATGCACAAGGTGGCGCATGCATCTGCAGTTCGTTTGCAGTGGCTGGAGGCCCTGATATGCCCATTCTCTCTCTCTCCTCTCTCTCTCTCTCTCACACACACACACACTGTACCTCTTCTTCTCTCAAATAAATAAATAAATTTAAAATTTTTTTTAAAAGAAAGAAATCCTTAAACAGAGTTTTAAAAGAATGGCAGGTGCTATAGTGGCTGGAAAGCATCTGCCACAGCTCCAGAATTCAAGTGTGCTGAGAGGAGCAATGAGGTGTGTTCATGGCATCTTCTGTCTTCTGTCTCTGTCAGCTTCCTCTTCCCTCAGCTTAAAAGTTATTGCTCAATCCATAGTATGTGATGTTGAGGAAACCCTGGTGCGTGACAACTCACAGAGGTCTCCAACCCGAAGACGGATTACTATTCTGTGGACTAAGGTAATAGTTTGCTGAGAGGAGCATGGTTAGGCACCCCACACTCTAAACAGGTGAGAAAAGAAGCTAAGTACCCTATGGAAATGCCAGGAGGCTTAAAGATTTGCTTTGAAGGTGGCCATGAAATAGTTAAAATGAGCTGTTTCTTCTGTTTTTCTTGTTATCTGTCTTTACAAGGGGTGGGGGGTTTACCAGGGACATCCATGTGCTAGTAGAATATGTGGAGTACCACTGGCCTTACTGCGCAGGCGGCAGGCTGACTTACATACTCGGAAATCCCACCAGCTTGATGAAAGAGGACCGATGAGTTATTAGTGTCGTCTGTGAATAAGGAAATTGAGATGCAATGTGGAGAGTCTACGGGGATCCCGGTGACGTTACCTGGCTTCACGGGAGTCCACAATAGCCTAAGACTGTCGTGCTTGCTTATGGGCAGACAGGTTTGAATGCCAACCCGAGGGTTTGGCTTAGATATGACAGGTCTCGGGAAGCTTCTGAGGTTTTCCTAGCGAGGGACTGACCTGATGGAAATGGTGTCGGAGGGCTTTATTCCCGCAGCTATTGGAACACAAGTGTTCTAGGGGCGGTCTGGCTGCCGTACTGGTTGGATGGGGTAAGGAGACTATGAAGTGGGGGAGACTGTCCGATAAGCTGTGTGTTAACGGCTTAGATGGTGGAGGCTAGAGAGCTGCATCTGAACCCAGATAAGAATTCTAATCTTCTAGCAGCCCTTTCTGCATACAAAACGAACAAGGCAACACCAGACCCATCCTGTTTAAATGTAGCATGTGCTCTCCGAGATGTTTCTAAGTGAGTCATGGAATTACCTAACGCTGACGCTGAAAGAATCTAGACTCAATTACCCCAGGGGTGGTTAACGTGGATGTCTGTGGGAGTCAGCGAAGGACTTTAAAAAAAATTTTGTTCATTTTTATTTATTTATTTGAGAGTGACAGAGAGAGAAAGAGGCAGAGAGAGAGAGAGAGAATGGGAACGCCAGGGCCTCCAGCCACTGCAAACGAACTCCAGACATGTGCGCCCCCTTGTGCATCTGGCTAACGTGGGTCCTGGGGAATCGAGCCTCGAGCCAGGGTCCTTAGGCTTCACAGGCAAGCGCTTAACCGCTAAGCCATCTCTCCAGCCCCGCGAAGGACTTTTTGTATTCTTTCTTCTCATCAGTTACAGTGGCTATGCCATGGAAGAGAATGACTCTGCTTTCCTAGAAACCACTACCCATCAGCTCATTGGGAAAGGGAGTGATCTCCCATGCCCATCTTCTGTCT
This sequence comes from Dipus sagitta, assembly GCA_036346955.1. Classification (NCBI taxonomy): domain Eukaryota; kingdom Metazoa; phylum Chordata; class Mammalia; order Rodentia; family Dipodidae; genus Dipus; species Dipus sagitta. The sequence goes on from CM070786.1 coordinate 8,239,288, forward strand.
AGAATAGAATACTGACTGGGCCCATTATGTGCAGTGCCAGTAACCACATCTGATATGAATTATGGTTGCAGGGGCTTTGTCATGTCCAGAGGCCAGAGTTCCACAGCATTCCTCCCCATCCTCCAGCTCTTACATTCTTTCTGTCCCATCTTCCGTGAGGTAGTGTGTGTGTGTGTGTGTGTGTGTGTGTATGTGTGTAATGTATATGTCTCATTTAGGGTTGAGCACTCATTATTCATGAAGCAGGTATCTTATAAGCTCTTTTTTAAAAAAAAAAACAACATGTATTTATTTGCGAGCAGAAAAGGGGGATGAGAGCACCAGGGCCTGTAGCCACTGCAAACAAGCTCCCGATGCATGTGCCACTTTGTGCATCTGGCTTTACATGGGTACCAGGAAATCAAAACTGGGTCGTTAGGCTTTGGAGACAAGTGCCTTAAACACTTAGCCATCTCCCTCCAGCTCCAAAGCAGGTGCTTTCATATATGCAGTCACATCATGAGGACGTGGAATGTTGGTTTTTTTTTGCTGTGGTGAGCGGGAATAAACTCATGAGATCCAACTGTTAAAGTTTTCAGGAAGTTTCAAGTTGGCTGACCTCACTGAGGTCAGTTGAAATCAATCATGTGAGGAGCATTTATACCCTTGAAATTGGCAAATGCTATAAATCTGGGCTCGAGCTCCCAAGAGTTAGCTGTTAAATGTTTACCAGCAGGACACTGCTAGTACTGTGGCCCATGAGAGCATGCAAGGCGAGGTTAAAGCGGTCACCCACTGTTCAGCTTCAAGCAGAATGTCTTGGTGAGAACACGGGCCCACGCTTTCCAGTATTCTAGTGCTTCGAGAGTCAAATATCTCATTTTTTTTACATGATAACATGCAAGCCTAGGTGGTAGGGTAGTTAGCATATTTGAGGAAAAAGGAGGAAAATTGACCAGTACGAAAGGACTAAGGCAATAGTTAACTCAGTATAGTGTTAAAACGTAAGTCTATCTTCTGCCCATTGCTGTAAGAGAGGTGAACAAATTCTATTCCATAAGTACAATGAAAACAAAAGAGGCCATTCTACCTTCAGCGTCAGCCTCAGCTTGTTGGTTGGAGCTGAGGAACTGATGAGATCAGCACCTACCAAGTAAGGAAGGGAGACGCTGCCTGCTCCACACAGCAGTTATTTCTACCAAGGAGCAAGCGTAAGTGTATGTGTAAGAACAACTCAGAGCAGAATGAGGCATGTGAGCTTCCTTTCTTGGGTGGGTCATAACAATTCTTGTGGTCACCTGCATTCGTGGAGGTCACCAGGCATTGTTTGTGATCCTTCTTAATCTAAAGCTGGGGAGACAGTTTTGCACTGTGGACATAGTTTATGTTCACACTGAATATCATGTCAATAGGCTGTGCTCCCTTCCTTCTGTACCAACCCCTGAAGTGCCCTTTAAAAGACTTCCTCCAATTTCAGGAAGCTCAAAAGAAGTATAAAAGGATCCTGAATTTAGCCAATATCTTAAGACAGGACGTAATGATTCACTGTAGCATGTATATTGATGAATAGTAATAAAACAAACACAAAGCTTCTCCTAGTTGTGTGTGTGTGTGGGTGTGTGTGTGTGTGTGTGTGTGTGTGTTGGCCCATGCAAGAAGTGAGGAGCAAACAGATGTGGCTCATGTGTTATAGCAGTACAAAATATACTGTCCTGTGGGACACACACATACAACCTTTGCTTCTGACTGAAGGGACCTCCCAAGTGGAAGTGTCTCCAACCCTGACTTCTGTAATGCTTCCCTAGTCTGATGGCTAGGATACCAGAACCCAGAGAGACCTTTATTCTTCTAGAGGATACGTGACTTGATTTGGTCACCAGCTCTTAGTTGCCACCAATGGGGTCATTATTGTTGCCAAAGCAGCCAAGTAAGCAAGGAGAAGCTGACCTTTTGACTGTTTTGTAATCCTTGGTGTTTGACAGTAATGAGTGTCAGCAGCAGGAAGGTGTGGGTAGCAGCAGGTGGCTCCCTTTATTCCTGCACATGCCATGCAGGCATCTGGTGGCAGCACTCTTTGCTCTATAAGAAACACAATTCTTACATAGGCCTTGGGAGTGTGTGTGTGTGTGTGTGTGTGTGTGTGTGTGTGTGGTGGGTGAAGTTCTTTAGCCCTTCAAGGCAATTGGCATTCCAGCTTCCTGATGGACCTAGTCATTTGGATTCCTCAGATAATTTCTGGGCCTGAGTTATCTGAGACACCTGTCCCTAAAGACTTGTCAACCTCTTTGGATCTCTTCCAGCAATGGGAGCTGCTGTGATGTCTCTTCTGGAGTTCTTACAGAATTCCATTCTTGCTCAGCTGTCAAGCAGTCAGTAGCCTTGGTGCTTTGGGAGCTTAGCCTGCTCACAGCACATGAGGGTGTCTCTCCATTGGCTTAGCATGTCAGGCTGAAAAGCCTGCTTATATAGCCAGAGGAAGAGTGTTTACAGTAATCACAGCGGACTTTTCATGCAAATAAAGGTTTGTGTTTGCGCCAATCACAACATTGTTCCTTTTGTACCAATCAGAGCAGAGCCTCTGCTAGGCCATCAGAGGACATGTTTCCCTTCTGGTTCAGGGAGAAATGATCATGGACTCCAATCTAGAGTTTCCCCAAGGCTTATGAAAGCAAAACATCTGGTACAAACTGCCTGACGCAGATCTTGGCCAGACCGTACACCTTCAGGAGCCAGCGCAAGCTGTGATTTTCTGTTGTTTCCTTAAGACGTCCATGAAATGTTCAGAATGGCAAGTACTGGCATAAAGGAAGTCCATCTGCTTGGTTGACTGATAGTCCTTTTGTCCAAGGCAGCCAGGACAGGGGAAAGTCCAAGAGTTGTTAATTTGGGAGTTAAATTGTCCCATCTGACAACACCTTTGCTCATGTGTGGAAAATTAAACATCAGGACTGATTATGCTTAGTTAATGAACCTAGTATATCATCATATATATATATATACATAAAATATATCATTAACATGAATGATGATTTTTAGCAGATTTTAACAGTGCATTAGAAATGGTTACCTCTGGCAGAAAAAAGGTATGAGCCAAAGGAAGGGTAGAACTCCTTACAGTGTACTCTTCCAGACAAAAAATGGCCTGGATATCCATGACTTCACACTTCCTGACACTGCCCACACAAGACCATTATAAGATGATGACATCAAAATAAAAGAGAGACTGATTGAGAGGGTGAGGGGACATAATGGAGAGTGGAGTTGTGAAGGGGAAAATGGCGGGGTGGGGGGGGTTGGTGAATTACCATGGTTTATTGTCTATAATTATGGAAGTTGTCAATAAATAATTAAAAATATTTTTTAAAAAAGAAAAGGAATAAGGTGAGAAGTGACTGAGGAAAGTATAAAACATTGGTTTCTATCCTCTACATACAGGTACATGTGTAAATGAACCTTACACACACACACACACACACACACACACGATAAAACAAAGGCTTAATTAAACCAAGAAAGAGTTTTTCATTACTGCTAATCACTGGCATATAAATAGTATGAAGTTTTGGCTTTGTAAGCTGTAAATGTTTATATTCAACAAACTAACTAGTTTAATATTAAGAAATGTAAGATTTAAAAATATTTTTATGCCACACCAAATAAATATAGAAATATAAATCACTAAAAATGAAATGGTTATCCCTTATCCAGTGCTCCTGGGAATGGGTGGTTCCTCTCGAACGTGTCACTCCATCTAACCTCTACTGTTACAGTTCTCTGAGACTGACATTTGAGCTACACTTGGCAGGTGAGAAGAAACTAGACCTAGGTGTCTATGGTGGGCCAAGGCCTTCAAATTAGAACACTTAGTGCAAAGGCTGAAATTGGAGAAAGTTTGCAGTTAACCTCTGCAAGAGAGCAAGGTGCTTACTGTGATGGGTGGTGTGGTGCCTCTCCCAAGTCCCACTTCCAGGACAGCCATGCGGTCACACTGCTCCCTGCCTACTGGAAGGCACCAAGAGCAGTCATAGCCACCTCCTCTCCTCTCAAAAGGCAGCCCACAGCAGGTGACTGACCTAGGGAATCATAGTCCTCTTGTCTGTAGGCAGGGAAATTCTGCTGGGTAGTGTTTCTGAGCTCCTCCCCATCCCTGGTGAAGAAAAATCTGAATTTAAAAAATTATTTATTTGAGAGGGAGAGAGAGAGAGAGAGAAAGAGGCAAACAGAGAGAGAATGGGTGCACCAGGGCCTCTAGCCACTGCAAACGGCATGCATGTGCCACATAGTGCATCTGGCTTATGTGGGTACTGGGGAATTAAACCTAGGTTTTTAGGCTTTGCAGGAAAGTGCTTTAACCAATAAACCATCTCCCCATCCCCAAAGCTGGGTTTTGTCTGATACCCTATTCTTGTTTAGCCTCTCTTTTTTTTTTTTTTTTACCTTGCTTCTCTCATTCCAGAACCTATGAATTTCCTTAACAAGTTATATACATCTAGTTCCCTATTTATGCATCTAGGGAAGCCAATGGGAGACTTGGATTGTGATGGAGAAAAGTCCCATAGTTTGTAAAACACATGGGGAACCATTGGTGCTAGCAGGTCTTTTTGGAGGTTTCTCATAACAGGACATTAAATTCTCTTCAGTCCTGCATCACAAAAATTCTTTTAAACTTTGCATAAAATATTGAACTTTGAGAAGTTAAAGAGCTCAAATAAGCAACCAGGGGCTTCAGCTCCTATTTTGAGGTCACAACTTTAGTAATTTTATGGAAGATATCAAATCGTCTTTAGTGTCCTTTTCAATAAAATGGAAATCCATGGGTTGATGGTGACAAGGTAAATATATAAATGTATAAAATGTTACAGTTACTTTGGAAGGAGTTTAGTTGCTCTTTGTAAACTTAAACTACATGAACTCATTTCATAAGCTACCAATTATAGGTTTTTATCCAAGAAAAGGTCAGTGTATGTCCATACAAATGTTCACCATGGCCAACGTTCACAATAGCACAAAAACAGAGACACTGGGAATGTCCACCAACTACATTAGTGCCATGTAATGGGATACGATTCAGCAATGACAAGGAATTATGGTTACTCACAAAAGCATTATGCATCACGGAAGAAGATGAATGTCGAAGACCATGTAATGTAATTTTCTACTGAAAGAAAATTTCCAGATCAGAGATTGACTAAGTCTGGTGGGACAGTCATGGAGTTGAACTACTAATGGGCATGAACGAAATTTCGAGGATAAGGGATACATTCTCAGACTAAATGGTATAGATGGTGTACAATTGTGCAAATCTATGGTCCCATTTAGACTATGTATTTACAATAGCTGAATTTTATAGTAGCTATACCATGCTTCAATTAAACTGGAGAGGGAAAAAGAGGTGAAGGGAGAAGGAGAGAGAGAAGAAGAAGAGAGTGAGACAGAGACAGAGACAGAGACAGAGAGACCAAAACAGATATGTCCCCAAGTGTGATGGGACACAATCAAATCCCAGCAGCTGGGATGGTAAGGCAAGAAAGGGGACTATGAGTTCTGGGCCAGCCTGAAGTACATAGCAAGACCCTATCTCAAGAATATGTGTGTGTGTGTGTGTGTGTGTGTGTGTGTTACAGCTACATAAATCTAGGGTCTTTTTTTGAAAGTTGCACATCAATGTTTATTCATAATAGCTAAGTTATGGAACCAGCCTAGATGTCAAACATTGGATAAAGAAATGGAAGAATGGATTAAAAAATGTGGTATTTATATACAATTTTTTAGCCACAAAGAAGAATGAAATTATGTCATTGGAAGGAAAATGGATATAAATGAAGATAAGCATTTTGAGTGAATTAATCCAGCTTCATAAAGACAAATATGTGTTTTCTTTCTTTTGTTGTTCCTAGATTTTATGTAGATACATGAACTCATGCATGCATTTATGGTATGAAGTAGAAGTGAAACTGTCTAGGAGAACAAGGAGATTAATGGGAGGAAGGAGGATGAAGGTAGCAGACTATAGGGGTGGAATATGATGATCATTGTATACACTTGTATGGAAATGTCCTTATGTAACATAGTGTTACATGTGTGTAAATGTATAGTGAATATACCCAATGTAAAAATATATACAATACACAGCAATTTCTTAAGAAATGAAGGGATAGTAAAAAAGAAGGGATAGGTTCCTATCAGTGGTATCTCCTGGGAATATATATATATATATATATATATATATATATATATATATGTATATACACACATATAATGTGATGAGCATACAATGTTCAAGATAAGTTAGCTATTATCATTGTTTCTGTTGTAGTTGACTTAATATTTTCCCAAGTTATTTTTATAAGTGAAACATTTGTGCCATATAAGACATTTGGTTTATTGACTTTTATTTTAACACGATTTTATTTTGCTTTTTTGTGACCTCATTATAGTGAATTAGAGAAAAGCATTTTTATTCTCCATGTAGAGACAGGTTGCAAAACATGTTGATTTGCAGCAAGGACATGGCATTCTATAACAGGCATTACATTCTGATAAAATTCATATTACTCTTGAGAAATTGAATGCAGTACGTTGGATCAAATGTCTACAAGAACCAATATACATTTTCCTTCTATCTTTTTGACACTGGACACATTGAAAATTCCACCTCAATGACCTTGTGGGTTTGAAAGGCAAATACCTCTGCCCATGTGCTCTTTTTATGGCTTAGCCAGAAATTACTATTAGTCTTCCCCCACCTTATGTAGTCTGCTAAAATACATTAGGGTTTTGAGCATGTGTGGTATAGACCAATTTGAACCAATTTAAGCCATCAGAGCAAGCCTGAACCCAAACAGAAGTTCTTGTAGGAACAAATCTACGACTCTAATAGTTATATGTCAATGCATGCTGGGAAATCAGACTGCTTATCGCTCCCCCAAATGACCTGTTTAAAGGAAATTGAAGCTCTGAGATAGCTGTATGATCCACAAGCTCAAAGCAGTGATCACCTTCAAATTTAAGCACTTGATTTAAGAGCACCAATAATTTTAAATTGCTACGTGTTGCAAAGTGTGACAGACGGTGAGCAGAGATGGCCAGTGTTCTTTTAAAACACTTCGTGCCATGTAGTATATTTCTGTGCAAAGACTCAGCAACTTGGAGCAGATTTCTACATTAACACAGAAAGATGAAAAGCGACACAGAAACAAACTTCACCTTGGTTTTCTTTCCCCTATTCCTTTCTTTCCCCCTCTCCCTAGCCAAAAGAATGAAGAAAGTCTAGTCCTTCATTTTCCTTTGTATTGAAAAGCCTCAGGGATTTTTTTTTTTTTTTTCTGGGAGCTAAGAATAAGTCTGTCTTTTTAAGGTTGGAGCCCTCAGGTAAAGCCACACTCTGCAGTACAATAGCTCTGTGCCCAGCACCAGCAGGAAGGCCCCTGGAGTCAGAGGGAGGCAGGCAGCTTGCATTAATAGGGGCTCTGAAAATCCCCAGGTTTGGAGCACTAGGGGAGATAACCAAAACCTAGCCTGGGAATAAAATCCAGAGGAGGTAATTTAGAAGACGCAGGAAATAGAGGCTGTGGCTGCCTTAGTGTCTGAGCATCTTTCCTCTCTTGCACTTAATTCCTAAATAAATCAAGTTCTTTGATCAAATACCTGCTAAGACCTTGTCCTGCTCCACCAAGTCCACTAACCCCACCTCTACTGGCCTTCCTCTCTGAGGATCGGCTCATTTGGCCTAATAGTTTTTCTTTTTTGTTTATTTATTCACTTATTTAAGAGGGAAAGAAAGAGACAGATAGAGGGAGAGAGAAGAGAGAGAATGAATGGGCATGTCAGGGCCTCCAGCCACTGCTAAGGAACTTCAGACTCACGTGCAGACTTGTGCACCTGGTTTCCGTGTGTCCTGGGGAATTGAACCTGGGTCCTGACGTTTTGCAGGAAAGCAAATTAGCTGCTAATCCATGTCTCCAGCACCAGTTTTCCTTTCCATGAGACAGGGTTTCTTATATCGCAGAACTTGCTGTGTAGCCAAGGATGACCTTGAACTTTGGACCACACTTGGTTTAGGTAGTGCTAGGGACTGAACCCAAGGCTTTGTACTGGCCACATTCACAGCCCCAGCCCCTCTCTCTCTTGCTTCCTTTTGTTTCCCTCCTCTTCTCTCTCTCTCCCTCTCTCTCTCTCTCTGTGTGTGTGTGTTGGTGGAATTTGCCTGTGAGTATATGCGCATGTGTTACATGTGGAGGCCCTGTGGTTGATGCTGGTGTCATCCTCAATCACTTTCTACCTTATATTTGAGGTAGTCTCTTCCTGAACTTAGAGCTCAATGATACTGGAAGAAACTAGCCCGAAATCTCAAGGGATCCTCCATCTTCGCCTCTTCAGTGCTGAGATTACAGGTGCATATCATCATGTCTGGCTGTTACATGGGTGCTAGGGAAACAGACACAGATCCTCGTGTTTCAACAGCAAGAGTTTTACACACAGAGACATCTCTCTAGCCCTCCCATCTCTTCTCCCCCTGTGAATTTGCTCTGGGCTTTTCTGTATATAGGAACTTAATGGATTCCCTCTCAATTTCCAACCCATCTCTACAATGTTCTTCTATTTCCTAACAGGGTCTGATATTTTTTTTCTGCAACTGGGTTTATAGACAACAGGCTTATTTAACATCTTTTTTTTAAAGGAGATTTAAAAAATATTTATTTTTATTATTAGATATGGACATATTTTGTATGTAAACATCACATGTTGGTACCATCGTTTCCCTCTCCCCTGCCCGTTTTCTGAAGCAGCCTTCCTCCTTGAGGATGCAGGTCAACCCATGGGGACTGTGGGTCATGCATTATGGGGGGTAGGGAGAGGCAATATCTCTGTAAAATGTCCAAACTGTGGGTCTAACAATCCCTCTTCTGCAAAATTCCCTGAGCCATGCTGGGAGCATTTTAAGTCTACTTCAGTGATGGGCACTTAGGAGCCTCTGGACCTCTGCTTTGGTAGGTGTTGAGTGTCCTCAGTATCTTTCTCCATCACCCTTGTGCTGATATCAGATTCACTAAGAAAGCACTCTTGCTCATCTCTCCAATTCCTCTGTGGTTTCAGCTGGGGCCGGGGTGGAGTGCACTGGGTCGTTTCTCTCCTCAGGTCCAGTTCTCATCTGAAAAAACAAGAAGCAGATTCTCCAATGGAGAGTGAAGTCAGCACCGGTTACACGGGATAGCCATGATTACTTTAGAGAGAATTGAAAGTGTTTATACACTCTTATAGTCTAAGGTTAGTGGAAGCTTGACAATGAAAAGCAGAATTATTATCTGGATTTTAAAAAGCAAGTTTAGTTTAGTATACTTTTCCACAACAAACTGTAACTTTCTGATATTTGCAGCTTCCAGTGTGTGTATCCAAGTAACCCATCACCCCAGTCAAGATGTTCATCACCCCAAAGATCCCTTCATGTTCCTTTCCGATTAGTTTTCTTGACTGACTCTGTCCCCAATGATGCGTTCTCTGTCACTGTAGGTCTGTGGAGATGGTTTCTTCATCAATAAAAGTGTGAGGATGTTAATTTTCATTTCATAGGCTGTCTTGTGATTGAATAAGGACCTGGTTTTTCCCAGATGCCCTGGGGGACAGAGAAAGCCTGCTTACCATAAGGACTGGTGGAAGAGCCGGAAGTAGTCTCCCACAGGCCTGAAATCCTCTCTCTCTTTCTCTCTCTCTCTCTCTTTCTTTGTGTGTGTGTGTGTGTGTGTGTGTGTGTGTGTGTGGTGTGTGTGTGTGCTACACAGTGGACATGTGGAGTGTGGAGGTCAGAGGACAACCTGAGGTGTCGGTCCTCACATTCCATCTTGTTTGAAGCAGAGTGTCTCACGATGTTTGCTGTTATACACATTAGACTAGCTGGCCTGTGAGCTTTCAAAAGGCTCTCCTGTTTCCACCTCTATCTCACTGTCAGTACTCGGATCACACATGCATACCACCAACCTCCAGCTTTTAAAGAAGTCCTGGGGAACTGAACTTAAGTTCTTATGCATACCTCTACCTTGGTGTTGAAAACTGTATAAAGAGTTCTGCCTAGCTTGTCTTGCCACTGTGGTCATTCAGATTTTCAAGCTTTTATTAAGTCCAATTATAAACAAAGTTAGTCTGACAATGAGGTGCTTCTCTACGCAGTATTTGGGGAGCAACAGAGCTTAAGCAAACTTTGATTCACAGTATGAATCCAAGCAAGGGATGAACTTCATATAGCGACCTTGTTTGCTGAGGGGCTATGTCTGTCTGCATGTGGAATTTTTAAATTATTAATAAACTATTACAATTTACATAACCCCCTCCGACCATGCTCTTTTGTCCCCCTGTCCTCTTCCCCTCCACTGAACCCCTCTTCTTTCCAATTACTCTCTCTTCTATCCCTTGGATGTCTTTCTTGTCCCTCTTTCATCATGAAGAACAGCATGTTGATGGGCCCAGGGTTATGCAGGTCTTGCGCAGTATAAAGAAGCCACTGTGAGTTCAGTGATGCAAACCTCTGCTCGCTGTCTGTATGACAGTATTGTATGGCACTCCTCTACTTCCATTGCTGTTTACATTCTTTCTGCCTCCTCTTCTGCAATGGTCCCTGAGCCTTGGAGGGTGTTTTAGAGATGTCTCAGTGCTGAACATGCCACTGTCACTTCTTCCCAGCACCTTGATGAGTTTTGAGTCTCCCCAGCAGTCTGCCAGTAGAATTCTTGACTTCACCCTTATAAAGGCTCATCAAATACTGCTGTAATTATTGTAATGAGTCTACACTTGTTGGACTTGTAGGTGCTAGACATGGTTCTAGGTATGCAATTACGTCATGCATTCAATCTGCAATACTGTTTCTCAAAGTGGAGAGTAATATTAATGTTTTAATTTTACCGATGAGCATTCTGGCCCCTCCAAGGTAATTCATTAAGGTGGTCTAAACTGGCACAAATTCCCATATCAAATAAGTAGTGAGCTTGGAATCATTACTGCATCAAACCTCAAACATTCATCAGTAGCATGTCTGTCGTATGAAAAACACATAAATAAATCTGGGGTTTGGGAGCTGGCTCAGTCAGTAAAGTGCTCGATGTGTGCGTATGAGGACCTGAGTTTGATCCCTAGTACCCAGGTAAAATTCTAGGCTGGTAGTGGTACGTGCCTGTAATCTAGTGCTGGGTGCTTTATCCAGGAGTCTCCAGGGAGGGTGCTCGTGTTTAATTCCTACTCCTCTCCACCGACTTCCATCACCCTAACTCTCTCTCTTTCTCTCTCTCTCTTTCTCTCTCACTGGTTCAGAACTAGAAAGATCTAGAAAGTCTCATCTCTATGTAATACAAATAACTTTTAGCTGAGGAAAGGGTCCCAGAAGGGAAATTGGTGAACGATGACCCTTGGGGAGGGCATGTGTAATACTGGGATGCCTGTGACATTGGCCCAAAGAGAATATGGGTTTCAATGGAAACAGAGAGGGGATAGGAGGTACTCTGTTTGAGAGGCTCTTCTTCTGTTGCAGTCAAGTAGCACAAAGCTAGAGAGAGACTCTGGCTGCTGTGGATGCAGGAATGTGGGTGTACCATGTCTTTGATTCTGGGGAAGGATCCAGTTTCACATGCAAGTGGAACATCTCAGGGCCTCCATTTCCTGGGCTGCCATCGTTTTCTCAAGGATGCAGGGTGACTTTTCATTTGGAACCATTCTAATGGAGTCACTGGGGTCAGTGTCTCCCAGATAACAATCTGTCACTCTCTTCTGCAGGCTCATTATTTCCACCTTCGGGCTGTGAGGAGTTGAGAACACTAGAAGATAAGGCTGACTCATTGTGTGTGTGTGTGTGTGGTCTTAACAGGGGGATGAATTATGAGAAAATCTTCTGTGGTGCTAAACCAAGAAATGTCAGCGTTTCAATTCTGTATGTAAATGGTGTTGCCCTGAAACTCTGCTTTCCATCCACTTCTGTATCTGCCTGAGAGCAGCCACTTACCAATAGCAGCGAAACCAACACCACCACCACTCCTAACAGACTGAACTCAGCCTGGAGACACCCTCCCCACAACACGCCCACCACACATGCACTGGAGCTCTAATTGTTCAGTAATTTAACCAGAAGAGTGGCATTCTGTTGACTAGGCGATTTACAAATTATGCTCAAGCAGGATTTTGCCAGCTGGATCCTTGGCCTCGTTCGTTCGGTAACACACTTGGCTAGATGCAGCAGGGACCACTAATCCATGAAGAGAGAGAGAACATGTACTGTTTTAAAAGGCAGACTTTTCCCCGAAGCCAGCAAACAATCCCCAATCAAGATGCGAACACTTGATGATGAGTGGAGACTCTTGGGTCATGTAAGTGCTGATAGCATCTGGTGCTTCTGCGAGCTCAGCTGAGATGCCACCGTGACTCACCGGCCAGGGCGCACGCTTGCGTCTTGCATGTTTTCTCTCTGATCCTTGAATAGCTAAAGATACAAATTTTCCTAACAATGGGGCTCAAGTCTGTACCTTCTTGTCCTGCGTCCCAGGGAGATAGTACAACGGAGTAACTTGTCTTATAGGTGTCTAATTTTATTTTTTTATTATGTGTGTATGTATCTATACACGTGTGGATGTGTATAATGTGTGTGTGGCATGTGTGTGCTATGGTACACATGTGGCAATCTGAGGACCACCTCAGGGTGTTTGTCCCGTCCTCTCACTTTGCTTGAGACAAGATTCCCTTCTTTTTATTATTTGTATATCTGTTTATTTACTTGAGACACAGAGAGAGGACATGTCAGGGCCCCCTGCTGCTGCAAACAAACTCCAGACACGTACATCACTTTGTGCATTTCGCTTTATGCAGGCACTGGAGAATTGAAACCAGGCCATTAGGCTTTGCAAGTGCCTTTAAGTGATGAACCATCTCCCCAGACCCAAGTCTCTAGCTTTCCTTTCTCTTTTTCCTTTTTTGGTTTATTTTTATTTATTTATTTATTTTTTTACCATTTATGTACAGAATTTAAACTCTAACATTTCATGGTTTAACACCACAGAATTTTACACTAAATTCAAGTGACTACAGAGTTTGCAGCTTCTGGGCTACTTGGTGGTTGTGGATCTTATAGCATGGGCTGCTTTATCCGTTACCCTACAAGTCTACAGTGGCCTGGAAACACTCACCCACCCACCACACCCCCACACCACACACACACACACACACACACACACACTGGAGCTCTAACTGTTCAGTAATTTAAGCAGAAGAGTGGGACTCTGTTGAGTATGGATGTCAGAACATGGCCGTTTCCCTAAACATTTTGGTGGCTTATCTTGATTGTCAAGGTGATCAGGTTGAGAAACACACAAGGTATTGATAAAACATGCGTGTGGGCGTGGTTTTGCAGACAGCTGGTCCAGCAGGCAAGGGGAAAACATTTGCCTTGAGCAAAGATGACAGAGGAGCAGATGAATGAAGCAAAAGATGGAGGAAGAGTGAAGTCAGGCTTCTCGCACGTGCTCCAATGTGTGTGTCTTCTGCTCTTGTTGTGGCCTATGGACTGTGGGTTCTAACGGCATCCTGTTCACACCAGGCTCTTTAGGAAGCTTTCAGACTTTGGCCTGGGACTGAGGCTACATCTGTGGTTTCCCTTGCTCTGAGGCTGCCAGGTCCTCTGGCTCCCTGAGCATGCAACCAGTGTTGGGCTACCCACCTTGTAGTCATGTACACCACTTGGGAACAGTCCCTTCTTATTACACACACACATTCGCTAAAGGTTCTGTTGTTCTAGAGAAGCTTGCCTAGCACAGTCATCATGTAAGACCTATGGCTTGGCTGTTTTGGTAACCACCATGGCCTCCTCCATTCCTCTACTACACCAGAATTGACGTCAGTGTGTGTGTGTGTGTGCGTGTGTGTGTGTGTGTGTGGTGTGCACATGAATATTCAGATGCATTGTAACCCATGGCAAGCAGGCCAAGGCTAGAGGAAGACATCGGGTGTCTTCTTCTATTGCTCCTTCGCTTCTTGTTCCCCTGAGATAGTCACTCACTGAACCTGGAGCTTCCTGTTTTTAGTTAAGACTGGCTGACCAGGGAGCCCCAGTGATCTTTTTCTATCTGCCCCCTCAACTCTGGGTTTAGAGGAGTGTGTAGCCATGCTCAGCTTTTTAGTTGGGTGCTGGGGGATCAAACTCAGGTCCTTATGCTTGTGCAGCCAAGCACTCTTACTCAGCCATTTCCCTAGCCCCTAGAATTGAGTTAAAAAAATAAATTTATTTATTTGAGAGACAGGAAGAGAAAGACAGAGACAGAGACACAGAGAGAGTACACACCAGGGCCTCTAGCCACTTCAAACCAACTCCAGACACACGCACCACCTCATGTATCTGGTTATATGGGTACTGGGGAATCAAGCTAGTGTCCTTAGGCTTCTCAGGCAAGTGCCTTAACTGCTAAGCCATCTCTCCAGCCCTAGAATTGACTTTTATCATGTGCAAACCTGGGCTGTGTGTTGCCAGACCTCCACATTTTGTTGTTTTGGATTATAATGTAAATTTCCCCAACATTTACATATAGGATATTTTTTAAAAAATTATTGACAACTTCCATGGTTGTAAACAATATCCTATGGTAATTCCCTCACTTCCCCCACTTTCTTCTTTGAAACTCCATTCTCCACCATATCCCTTCCCCCTCTCAATCAGTCTCTCTTTTATTTTGATGTCATGATCTTTTCCTCCTATTATGATGGTCTTGTGTAGGTAGTGTCAGGCACTGTGAGGTCATGGATATCCAGGCCATTTTGTGTTGGGGGGTGCCTCATTGTAAGGAGTCCTACCCTTCCTTTGGCTCTTACATTCTTTCCCAGTGAGCTTGCAGCCCAAGTATGTGGAGTCTTCAGCAATAGCATCTTACCATCTACTTCTAGTGGAAAACCAAGGGCCTTGGCAATGGCCTGTAATATTTTGGTGGCATCAGGGACCTACCTGGCCAATAACTCACTGGAAGGTATCCCATCCCTTGGCACTGAAAATTTTCTAGTAGCAATCTATCTGTTATGAGTGTTCCATTGTCCAAAAAAGTAAGTTTCCGTATGATTTGTTTATATCCTCTTACATTTTGATTAGCCTTCCCTCCACCTTTCCTTTACTCAATCTCTTCCCCTGACCTCACTTAGGCTTTTTCACCCCCTTTAATCTGTTCTTCTACTTGCATATATACCAAGAATTTTTTAAAAAGTTACACATAAATAGTTTTGCATAAAAGGCCCTTTATAGCAAAGCGACAGTAAATCCTTGAATACATTACCAAAGGGGCATCAAGCAACTGGAGTGGAGAGAACTCAAGGAAGTGATTTGGGGCTTCTCTTTATAGGATGTTTAGGGGTTCATGGGTGGGTTGCTAGAGGTGTGGGCTGGGTGGTCCTTTGGTTAGATTGTCACGTTTGTGTTGTATCATGTTTTCTCTACTGTTCATGCCCCTTCCTGTGATGTATCTGGCTTTAATCATATGCGCACTCAGTTACACACGGACCCAAGATGGTAAATAAGGGTTTCTTTATAAAAGGTCACATAGAGGACACTCGTGGCCTCACTGCACATGTACCCAAAATCATGCACATGCCAGATGGACCCCTGCTAGTCTGACCCTAAACCCATCTAAGAACATATTGGAGTAGTTATTGATACTGAATATTTGTCTTTAAAGGGAGGAGAAAGCTAGTTTGTTGTGTGGAGTGGGGTATATATGCAGCTGGATATAAGTGGGGGTTCCACATTCCCAGCAGGTTGCAAGGAGCATTATGTAAGAGAGGGTGTGCTTACTGCTCAAGCCAAGCGGTGTCCCCGGTAGCAGAACCATTCTCTGGGCTTGCGTGCCTCATACCCACTCACTTACAGAGCCCAGAACTGTATGACAGAGTCTAAGGGGAGGGACCTGTTGGACATCTGTTTTTTTTTTTTTCCTCTCTCTCATAGTCTTGTAATTGATTATGAATGAAGGCAAGCCCATGCCTGAAACTTGCCATATAAGTCCCATGTACTGTTGATTATTAGGCACAGGTTTTTGTTTAGACAGAAAGAGAACTGGCACACCAGGGCCTCAGCCACTGCAATGGAACTCCAGATGCTTGCGCCACCTAGAGGGCATGTGTGATGTGCTTGCCTCACCTTTGTGCAGCTGGCTTATGTGGGATCTGGAAAGTCGGACATGAGTCCTTAGGCTTCACAGGCAAGCGCCTTAACCACTAAGAAATCTGTCCAGCCCTATGAGACATATTTTGTTCATGGGGGCAAGTGGCTCTGTCTTTCTTGAGCTCTGTGTGTGGGTTTTTCCCTTAGCATGTAAATGCCATGGTAACAGTAACTGCTCACGGCTGTTCTGTGAGGAGACATTGGCATGAACGGTGACTGGCTGGATCCTTGCGTGTGCCTGTGGGGGAATGAGGGGGTGTAAGAGCCTTTTGAAATGGTTGTGCTGGTGGCTTGGCCATCATCTGCTGCCTCTTGCACATTTACTAACAGAAATCCTGCAGGGGTAGAAGAGCCAAGGGCTCACCATGACCACCTGTGCATCGGCAGGCCTGTTCTAGTGTTAGTCACTAACTCAGTCGCAAATTACAACAGAAATTAAGCCACAATATTCTATTTAAAAGCAGTAAGCAGAATAAGGCCACGATAGCCTGCGTTAATGAGAAACAGTGATGGGTCTCTGTGGTGGTTTGAATAGAATAGATGGCCCCCAATATATTCAGTTGTTTATTTGTTTGTAGTTTGCATCTCTAGCCATCTGGCTGGAGGCAATGCATTGTGTGGATCTTAAGGTGTGGTGGTGGGTTTCAGATTTCAATCTAAAGATATGCAAAGTGTGCCTAGCTGGAGTTCCTGAAGTGTGCTGTGCTGTGTGGCTTTTAGGCTTGTACTTCTCTCTCTCTGTTTGGGCTTTTGAAGGCAGGCCAGCTTCTTCTGCCATTATGGAACTTCCCCTGGATCTGTAAGCTTCAATAAATATCCCTTCCTCCATAACTGTGCATGGTCTGGAAGTTCATCTCAGCGAACCTGAAGCTGTCTGATACAGAACTTGGTACCGAGGAGTGGGGTGAGATGAACCTTACTATGTGGATGTTGATCTTGTGGAACCTTTGTTTTGGAAGAATAGGCATGGACTTGGTGCTTGCAACTGAAGATGTCTTCTGGAGTGGTAAGCCAAGTTTTATGGACTATTCTGATGAGAGTCTGAGAATGCTAAGTACAGACAGCATTGAACTTAGAGGCTTGGCTTATGAGCTTTCTAAGGGGAAGGAAAGACTGCAGAGGACTTTGTTGGAACTGGGCTACTGGCATAAGGGCTGGCTGCGTCCTGCTGCCCAAGTCCAGAGAGATTGATAAGGTTAAATTTGTAATGGACTGATGTGCTTGGCTGAAGATATTGGACTGAGAGATTTAAGATTTTAAGCTGGAAAATCTCAAGTAAGTTAAAATTACAGGCACTGAGACTGGTTTTAGGTTACTGAACCTGCTATTGTCAAACACATTAGCAATCTTAAGGAAGATGTTCCAACTGCTTTACATTAAAACAATGGAAAGGATGCCTGAGGAAAGACTATCATAGAAATGCAAACACTTTTGGAAAGAGTTGACTGGAGAAGGAACCTGCTCTTCAAGGCTATGATTTGTTTCGTCCCTGAATTAAGAATATGGCTGTGTTCTGCACACCTGGTATTGGTTTCAGAAGCATGAAAAATGCACGGAGTGGCCGTGAATTGCACATGCTTCCAGGAGCCGCTGCTGAGATGCAGCATGAGGTAGGGCCTGATGCCCTGATAGGCTGAAAGAGCCTTTGGAAAATGTGAGGAGTGGTCATGAATTGCACATGGTTCCAGGAGCTGCTGCTGAGATGCAGCATGAGGCAGGGCATGATGCCCTGATAGGCTAAAAGAGCCTTTGGAAGATGGACCATGGTTTGCATGAAGACCTGAAGATGTTTTGTATATACCAGGACTGTGCAAGGGCTACCATAGTGCACACTGTTGGCCTGGGATGGAAGTGTTCCCCGGGTACTCTGCCCAGCTGGAGGGGCAGAATTGGAAAGTCTGGAGACTGTTAGTCTCTGGGTATATTAAACTTGAACTGCAGAAGTTTGATGTTTGTTTGATGGTGGTTGAGTTTGCATTGTTTTAGTCTCTCCTTGCTATGCCTTATACCAGTTGAAAATGTTTACTCTGTGCCTTTATATGTTAGAAATGTTTAACTTGTTTGATTTTACAGGTCTTAATATCTTAAATTGGTCAAGACTGTGGGGACCTTTGAAATTGAACTGAGTACAATTTACAATGTGTGATGGTTATAAATCTATTGGGGGCCAGGGGTGGAATGTGGTGGTTTGAATAGAATAGATGGCCCCCAATATATTCAGTTGTTTATTTGTTTATAGTTTGCATCTCTAGCCATCTGGCTGGAGGCAGTGTCACTGGGTGGATCTTAAGGTGTGGTGGTGGGTTTCAGATTTCAATCTAAAGATATGCAAAGTGTGCCTAGCTGGAGTTCCTGAAGTGTGCTGTGCTGTGTGGCTTTTAGGCTTGTACTTCTCTCTCTCTGTTTGGGCTTGTGAAGGCAGGCCAGCTTCTTCTGCCATTATGGAACTTCCCCTGGATCTGTAAGCTTCAATAAATATCCCTTCCTCCATAACTGTGCATGGTCTGGAAGTTCATCTCAGCGAACCTGAAGCTGTCTGATACAGTCTCCAATGTCAAACAGCCTTGAGTTCCTGAGGTCAGGAGCAGAGGTATGCTGCTATCCGCAGGAGGAAGGCTTGGGATGCTCTGAGGAGAAGAGCAGATGGAGTGGCATCACCTCTTGTGGGTAGGGCTTAATTTTAATGTCCTTGATCAAAGAAGGAAACTGTATTCTATGAAGACATTAGGCTGGGAACCTTGCTTTGGTGCTAGAGTGGTTGCAATATAGCCTCTGGGGGGTAAAAATACCCAACAATTTCAAATTAAGTTCAGTATCTAGTTTTGTGTTTATACTTTTATAGCAACAGACTATAATATATAATATGTATGCACTATATATAAAATATGTTATATTTTATACATAATACACTTTGCATTATATATGCTTATGTATAGTATATACTAATATTTTTTCATGCTATAATATAGGAATATGATATAAGGTATAAACATATATGACCCAATAGACACATCTATGACCTATATTATATGTTTATATCATATATGTGAATTATAGAATTTTGTATATGTCAATTTTTAGAATTTATATTTGGATATGTGTTCAAAATATAATTTTAAAGAATTTTAATTTTGTATGTACTTGAAATCCCAGAAGTTGTGGCACATGTGACTGACTTCTTGACCTCAAGGACTTATTAGAGAGTACAGAGTTCCTATTGCTGTCTCCATCAGGAATTTCCTTGCCAAAGCCTTTTACTGGCCCTGTTCGATCTCAGCCTTTGGTCTATACTGGCTTTTCCGGCCAAGCACTATAAATTTAAGTTATGTGTAATGGGCTGGGCATGGTGGCTTACACCTTAATCCCAGCACTTGGGACACTGAAGAAGGTGGTCACTGAGGGAGGCCAGACTAGGCTACAGAGTGAGTTCCACATCAGCATCAGCTGGAGTGAGACCTTGCCTCAAAACAAAACAGAGATATGAATGAGTATAAAGCCTCACCATGTTTCAAATCTGTTTCTTTACCAATTTTATTTTTGGACCTGGGTAATTTGAGAACACAAAATGCCATAAAAATCGCTAGTGTGTTAGGACTGCCTTTCAGGGGCTAGAAATGGCTCAGTGGCTAAAGGCACTTTCTTATAAAGTCTGTCAATCCAGGTTCGATTCCCCAGTACCCATGTAAAGCCAGATGCACAAAATAGGGCACCCATCTGGAGTTCATTTACAGCAGCAAAGGCTCTAGCATGACCATTCCCTGTCTCTCCCTCTCTCTGTTGCTCACATAAATAATATTTTAAAAATATTCTATTTTTATTTATTTATTTGAAAGAGAGAGGGAGTGGGGGGCAGCAGGCATGCCAGGGCCTCTGGCCACTGCAAACAAACTCCAGACGCATCTGCCACCCTGTGCGTATGGCTTGCATGGGTACTGGGGAATCAAACCTGGATCCTTAGGGGTCACTAAGCCATTTCTGCAGCCCAGTATATTGTTTAATAAAAGAAAAAAATATCTGCCTTCCAGCATGACAATTGTTTCATATCCATTCATAGAAAAACTGCCTTTTTGGTGAGTGGGCGGTATTTTAAATTCTCATCATTTATTTACTCCTATTTTAACCATCATAAAAATTACAATCAATTATACATGAAACTGAATATTAAAAGCCAGAGGGGAAGTACATGGGCACACCTCTCCTTTGTGCTCAGTCTCCTCAAATACCAAACATCTCAGTTCTGTGCTTGTGTTTGTCTGAAAAAAAAAATGCATGCACAGATTGCATATGTCAAGTCACATGTAGATAGACAGTTATCATTGCCACATGTACCATTTTCCAAGACACTTACCTTTGGTTCCATAAACAACTATTTCTCAAAAGTAACGTCTTGCACTTCCCTAGCCAGTGACCTCTGCTTAACCTAGTACCTGGCAAGCTTTCTCTTGCAAAGTAGGAATCTTGTTGTCCTTCCCGAGGAAGATGCCGTACAGTGTGGGGATGGACGTTCTGACAAGTTGGCTTCGTTTTTGTTTAGTGCTGGTTTGTTTTGGACTGACTAGAAAGAGATGAAGTTGGACATTTTAAAAATATGCTTACTGGGCTGGAGAGATGGCTTAACAATTAAGGTGCTTGCCTGCAAAGTCTAATGATGCAGGTTCAATTCCCAAGGACCCACGTAAGCCAGAATTATAAGGTGGTGCATGTGACTGGAATTAGTTTGCAGTGGCTAGAGGCCCTGGTGTGCCCATTCTCTCTATCTGGCTCTTTCTCTTTCTCTCCAATAAGTAAGTAAATAAATAAAATATTAAAAATATTATTTATTTATTGGCAAGGGGAGGTAGAGGGAGGGAGAGAGAGAGAGAGAGAGAGAGAGAGAGAGTGAATGTGTCAGGACCTCCTATCACAGCAAACAAACTCCAGACACATGTGTCACTTTGTGCATCTGGCTTTATGTGGGTACTGGGGAATTGTTAGACTTTGTAAGTAAGTGTCTTTAACCACTGAGTCATCTCTCCAGTCTGAAAACAGAATTTGAGTGCAAGTCTTGGAATCATGGCATTATGTTGGACCCATACTTTCCATTTGGCAACTGAAAAAAAAAAAAGTTTTGAAAAAAGCTCACATAAGGAAATGTAGAGGTTTCAAGTTGTCAAATGAAGTTTTCAACCACATTGTCCCCACAACCTATCTGAAGAGTGTTTTAAGGAGACTCTGTTGATGGCAGAATTAGTACCTTCCAAAGGCCTCCAGGATGCACAGTCCCTTCTCTTTATGACAGGACTCTCTTAATTGTCATTCCAGGGTGTTTAGAATGATGGCAATTTTGTGTGGGATAAGAGTAGAGTGCGTTGTGGCTATTAAAAATTCTAATGACACAAGAGCCAATTATTGTGGATTCGGATGGTGGTTCTTCATGTACTTAGGTGTGTGACAGCTGAGGTAAACATTTCAGCCCCAGACAGCTCCATTAATTAATTACCACTCAGGATTCTCCAGCTTGCCTAGCTGCTTCAAGAGCTGCATACTTATAAGATATGTACTTCAGGAAAGCAGGGACACTTAGCAACATTTTCTTCATGTACTTGTTCGACATTTACTCATTCAGGTAAAGCTCTGACTTAGAAATACTTTACTCCACACTCCATTTCCCCTACAGGGAAACATCCATATGGAAAAATCTAAAGCAACTTAAAAATTAAAATAAAAATAGTGTGTCTGAAGAGGGCAGCCTTTCCACAATGTCTTGAATATTGTTCCATTTAAATATACATTTGCCATCAGTCAGTCGTCTTTTCACGTGTATGGTATTTGCGAATGTTTCTTCTCTCTCTCTGTCTCTCTCTCACGCATACACCTGATATCTTGTTCTTTTACACTTAGCCTTAATTCTGTACCTCATTTCTTCATTGTTTTTTCTTTTCAAAATTTCAAATCAAATCATGCAGATGGCAATAAAATTATTTTAAATAGAAGTCTATGTTTGGAAGAAATAATTTTGTCTGCAATATATACATAAGTGTTTTAATAATATACCGTTGCTTCTTTATTTTTCTTTTCTCTCTTCCTCTCTCCTTCATTTTCTTTCCCTCTCCTTTTTCTCCCCTCCCTTCTTCCCTTCTTTCTTCCTCTTTCTCATTTCTTCCTTCTCTCTCTTCTTTATTCTTTTTTCTTTCTCTCTCTCCCTTTCTTTTTCTTTTTTTCTTTCTTTCCCTTCCTTCCCTCTCTCTTTATTTCTTATTTCCTTTCTTTCCTTTCTTCTTTCCTTATTTCTCTCTCCCTTCTGTCCTTTTCTTTCTTCCTTTCCTCACTTCTCCCTCTGCCCCTCCTTCCTCCCTTTACTCTCTTTCTTCTTCTTTTTCCTTCCTTCCTTCCTTCCTTCCTTCCTTCCTTCCTTCCTTCCTTCCTTTCAGATAGGCTTTCACTGCACCACAGGTTGTTCCAAACTCACCATGTGGCTGGGCCAGGCTGGCCTTCAATTCATGATCATCCACATACTTCCTCCCTAATGTTAGGATTATAGGTTTAACTAAAGGTGGCTGCTTATTTATTTTTATATGAAGTTTTAAATTGCATAGAGTTGTTATTTATTTTAAGAATTATAGGGGATGGAAAGATTGTTACGCAGTTAGAGATGCTTGTTGACAAAGCTTGAGACCCAGGAATTGATTCTCCAGTTTCTACACAAACCCAGATGCACAAAGTGGCATATGTGTCTGAAATTCCTTTGTAGTGGCTGTAGGCCCTGGTGTGACCTCTCTTTCTCTCTCTCTCTTAAATAAATAAATAAAATATCTTACAAAAAATAAAGATATTCACCTATTTAAATATTTTCAAGAAAAGTCATGAAAGCATTTTGGCTGATATCCTATTCAATTAGCCCATGGCTAATGCCTGTCTGGGTTTATGTGAGTCACTGGGGGAATTGAACCAGGGATAGCAGGCTTTGCAAACAAGGGTCTTTAAAGAGTGGGGCATCTCCTCAGGATCTGGTTACTTTTTTGATGCAAGGAGAGATGGCAGGAAATGCCAGGATAACAGGGGAGAATTGTGCAGATACAGATGGTGTGACTAGGCATGATCTTATAAGGCAGATCCTCCGAGGTGCTTCATGTCTCCCCGTTGTGTGTTCGAGGGCTAAAGAGTGGAAGGGGGTAGCTCCACTTCAATGGGAGGTTGATTCAATCACTGTTAGAATTCTGCAAAGGACGCTGTTCTCTGAAGCTTAGAAAAAAAATTGAACTTGGAAAAGTGCTGTAGCTTCTAGGGTTGTCTCAGTGGGACCATCTATGGAAGTCTGACTATCCTCAGGACTCTTGTGGCATTGAGAAGAAGTGATTAGTTTAGAATAGTAGGGATAGGGGTAACCCAGCAAACTGGGTTTTACTGAGTTCTGTTAGCTGGTGGCAGGTCTTTCTACTTTTCTATTGTTCCCTGAATGGGTCATTACTGAGAAAATAACATAGTCTATGAATAGTGACTCCTATTTAAACACAAGACTTGGCTTTACTTCAACAATCCCAGTTTATATTTGAGCAGAAATGGCTTCATCGCTGTCATGTAATTAACTTAGAATAGGGAGAAAAAAATTCTTCCTAGATTTAGTTGCCATGTACCTTACAGGGCAGGCAGTCCCATGTGACCTCCAATACTTGTCTGCTGAGGTTGGGTACCCTGTTGTAGACTCCGTCCACATTGTATCAGGATTGGTCTGTGTGATGGTTAATCTCTGGTTGTCAACTTGACAGGATTTAGAATGACCATGGAAACTCCCCTAATGAGGAAAGTCAACATTTTGTTTGTTTATAACACTGGCAATGCCTGACACTATTATGTGTCTTTTAAAGTTTCCAAATATGCTTTGGCAAGAAATATTCAATCTGTGACCTCAGCTAATGGAGACACTTTTGAGTTTTGATTTCTCAATTTTCTAGGCATATCCTACCATTTGCTGGAGCTAATGGCCCTTTCCATTACTTCCTACTATGATGGTTTTCATATTATGAGTTTCAAAGTAGCAGTCACTTCTGGGGATGGGGAGGAGGGGCTGGGGGAGGAGAGGACCTGGATACAGGTAGCAAGCAGTGAATCAGTCTTCTACAAACCAATCAACAACAACACAGCCCCAAATCCACTGTTTGTGAAGTTTTCTACTTTTGTGAATATCCTGTGTATTAAAGTTAACATATCATTTCAAGTGTTCATTGGTACTGGAAGTTCTAAGCCAGTTCTCTGAGGATTTAGGATCAAAGTGTTCAGTTGAGCTGATATCCATTGCAATTTAAGTGTGCTATATTCATTTTTTAGATAGGTTTAAAGCCAAAGTAAATTTTTGATACATTAGCAGATATTCAATATATACATGAGCTGAGAGAGATAGATAGATGATAGATAGATAGATAGATAGATAGATAGATAGATAGATAGATAGATTGATTGATAGGTGTTTTGAGTATTTTTCTTTTTAATTTTTGAAGAGTCTCACTCTAGCCCAGGCTGATCTAGGACTCATTCCAAGGTCCACCTTGCCTTCTAGGTCATGATGCCCCTCCTCTGTCAGCCTCCCTCCTGAATTCTATGATTGTAAACATGAGCCACCACACCCAACTTCGTAAAAATGTTCTCTGGATGAATAATATGGGGATATTGGGTTGAACAAATTGAACCAGGGATGAGTCTTCTTAGAAGAAATTCTTGCTGCCTTTCAAATGTGTACATGCCCAGCGATTATCTGGAGAAGGGTCAGAGTAGTGTATTCTGGGTGACTGATCTTCCTGCTTTCCCGGCACTGTGACTTCTAGGGTGAGAGAAAGACAGTGTTACCTGTAGACCAAATCTGACCCATGACTGGTTTTCCAAATAAGATTTATTAGAGTACAGTCGTACCCACTTGTTTAATTAAGCATGGTGAAGCAACATTTGAAGACTAGTGAGGGAGACTGTGTGGTCAACAAAGTGTAAAACAATTAACGTGTAGGTCTCATAATATTTTTTTATGCACTTGAGAGAGAGAGAAAGAAGCAGAGAGAGAGAGAGAGAGAGAATGGGCGTGCCAGGGTCTTCAGCCACTGCAAATGAACTCCAGATGTGTGCTCCCCTTGTGCGCATGTGCAGGATTGCATGCTTGCATCACTGTGTATCTGGCTTATGTGGGATCTGGAGATTCAAACATAAGTTAGTAGGCTTCACAGGCAAGCACCTTAACCACTAAGCCATTTCTCCAGCCCATAATTTTTTTTTTAACCCCTAGTCTTGAGCATTAGGAAAATGTAGCATTTCTCATTTTTCATTCTGTGGGTCATCTCTGGATCACACGATTATCAGAGGAACCCCAAGTCAGCTCAAGCTTCCCTTATGGGACTGTGCATCTCTCACCATAAGTCCCTTCCCTGCCCTGTGTGTACAGTGTGGAAGGAGGACTTCTGTTTCTCTGAGACTCAGAACGAGTGGCAGATTGAGCCCAGCAGCTGAAGTGAGTAAGTGCATTTCTGTGAGATGCAGCCCGATCAGGTTGAGTTAGAGAGAAAGCCTCGTGATAAGAGAAAGCTTATCATTTATTTACCAGGCATCCTGTTTGCTGTTTCTAGTCGGATTGCAGGAAGGAGCTGGAGGTGACCTGGTGCTCATGTCTTCAGGGACTTAACGGTTCTCTGTCTCCTTGAAGCGAGTGACTACTAAGACATATTAAATAACAATGTAAAAATCTAGGGTCTTAATTTTTTAAGAAAAAGGACCCAAAGGCAGAAAAAAAAATCCTGAAATTCTTGTCTCCCTTGATCCAGACGAATCATGTCTTCTTCCCCCTCAGGTATAATTCCCAAGTACTGTTCTCTTTCTACAGAGGTTTAGTTGTGTCATGGTAAGAAGTGATTGGTTTCACAGCTACTTGAGGCTACTTTAACTATCTAGTACTTTATATAACAAATTCCTCCTACATTTCGCTGAACACGACATTGATTATCTTACCCAGTTTCTGAGGATAGGAAAGACGCCAGCAGATAGGATTGGACAGATCTGCATAGTGTCTCTACTAAAGTTGCTAACAGGCCAATAGTCCATAGGACCACAGTCTTGACTTGGATGAAGGATCCTCTTGATCACCTTTCAAATGTACTTCCATAGCTGTTTGAGGATGGCTCATGATGTAAGTTTTTCTAGAGTATGTGTGTGGTAGCTTGAATGCAATAGCCTTATAGGGTTGTGATCAAGCCTCATATTTAATCACTAGCTGGTGGAGCCTTTGGGGGTAGGAGTCTTGCTAAAAGAAGTGTATCACTAGGAGTTGACTTTGGGGCGTGTTGCAGTCAGGCTCACATTGCTGGTAGAAATTGCCAACCAAGAGCAGCTTGTGGGAAGAAAAAGAGGTTTATTTAGGCTTACAGGCTCGAGGGCAATCTCCTCACCCAATTGCAGGGGAAAACAATGGCACGAGCAGAGGGTGCACATTACCCCCTTGGCCACCCTCAGGTAGACAATAGGAACAGGACAGTGTGCCAAACACTGGCAAGGGGACACTGGCTATAATACCCATAAGCCCACCCCCAACAATACACTGCCTCCAAGAGGCATTAATTCCCAAATTTCCATCAGCTGGCAACCTAGCATTCAGAACATCTAGGTTTATGGGGAAGTGTTGGGCCTTGAGAGACCCGCACGTCAGGCCTAGTGGAACTTTCTGAGCCTAGCTAAAGTTTGGCGATTTGCCTCTGGCCAGATGTGACTCAGCCTCTGGCCTGTTACTTCCACATAGGAGTTGGAATTCCCACATGCGCGCTTAGAACCAATCATTTCAAAAGTCGCGATATACCATTGGCCCTTACACCTCATCCTTTCCTGAGATCCCCGCCTTCGTTCTCAACATTATATAGGCAACCGCCTGTAACAATAAAGCGAGTTCCTGCTTCGACAAGACTCCCGACTCAGTGTGGTTTTTCTCCGGTGACTAGGACAGGTTCTGAGTCATCCGATGTTCCTCAACCCCTTGGGAGAAACCAGCAGGCCTGGTCCTTCCTCAGCACTACCTGGGGGCGGCACCTGAATCAAACCACCACAGGGTGTTATAGCCCAGCCCCACTTGCCACACTTAGTTCACTCTCTCTCCTTCCTCCCTGTTGACAAAAGGCGTGATGCCCATCTGTCAGCTTCTGCCATGATTTCCCTCACCATCATGAATCTTCCCCTTGAGTGGTTAGCTGGAAATATACTGTTTCCTTCCATTAGCTGCTTTTGGTTAAGG
The DNA here is from genome assembly GCA_036346955.1 of Dipus sagitta. Classification (NCBI taxonomy): domain Eukaryota; kingdom Metazoa; phylum Chordata; class Mammalia; order Rodentia; family Dipodidae; genus Dipus; species Dipus sagitta. Next base: position 8,266,668 of record CM070786.1, read on the forward strand.
GTTTTGTCCTGGAAATGAGAAGATAATTGCCACAGCATGGTTGTCTTTTTTATGTCATTTCTATTGCATTCTCTTGGCCAGACAGACTTATCTTGATGCAGTGATGTGACTGCAAGAAAGCAAGGGTTATCGGAGGCTATCTTGGAAACAGGTTGCTGCATTCTGGAATCAGAAACAGTATCTGTTGGCGAAGAGTCTTCTTATGCCCTCACGATGTCTCTCTGATCTAGGAAATCCAGAGGCAATGCCTGGGCATTGGACCTAACTAACTTCAACACTACATCTAATACCATGGCTCTCCCATGGAACATATTTCTGTAAATGATATACTCAATATGGTATTTCACTTTCACAAGTTGAAAAATTGTCCTGATGTATACATTACCATTTGCCTGGACACGAATAGTCATATGCCAATGCATTTTTTTTAAGTCTCTGAATTGTGCCCATATGTATGTTGCCTCATTAGTTACTTTGCTTGTTTCCTTAAGGAAGGAGATTTATTTCAGCTTACAGTTCCAGGTGTTACACTTCATCGCAGTGGGAGAGGCATGGCAACAGCAGCCAGTGGTAGCATTGAGTCCACACCCAAGAAGAGGCAGAATTAACAGGAAGCCAGGCTAAGTTATCGAACTTCGAGGCTCATTCTCTAGTGACCTACTTCCTTCAACAGGCTTCACCTTCTATGAGTTTCACCACCTTTCCAAATAGCACTGCCAGCTGGCCACCACGTGTTCAAACACACGAGTCTACAGGAAGCATTTTACATTTAAAACACAACAGCTGCATATGTAGTGGCCTTCAGCATCTGATTTTTAGCTCCTTACCTGCACATTTAAAATGGCTTAGTAAAAGCCATTTGACCACAGTCTTTTCAGAATCTTTCAGACAGTCTTAATCTTTCCATTCACATTTGCCCTCTAACGCTTACTAACACTTCTATTATCGCAATTTTATACTCTTCCATGTGATAGACTTCACTGGTGTTAACCTCCTTCATTGGGCTGTAAAGTCTCTGAAGTTAAGAACTGAGTTATTCATTCATCCATCTGTCTTATATACTGAGGCAATTCTACGTACATGGCTGTAAAAGTGATGGTTAAACAAAGAAAGGCACTAAGAACAAGAAACCTGTTCTGTTATATACAGTCTAGTGTAAAGGATATACATCACAGAATATATATGTGGACAAGATAATTTCAGACAGATATAGGGACCCTGAAGCAATTGTAACAGGTTACAAAGGGAAAAACTGACAGGGTAAGCTTGCTTGTGTTTTTTGGGTAGAAGGATATGGGAGAGGTAAAAGTTCTTGGAGGACAATTTCATCCATCTTTTGTAATTTCTGTTGTTAACAGTATGCCTTGCACATGCTAGATTTACAACAGAATGCTTGTAAAGTTGGAGTGAGGCCTGGTGGTGGGGGAGGGCTGGGGCGGTGGCACGGTGGTTATAAAGGCACTTGATTGCAAAGCCTGTTAGTCTGAGTTCAGTTCTCCAGTGACCTATGTAAAAGCCAGATGCAAAAAAAAAAAAAAAAGTACACATGTTTCCCATTTTACTACCACATGCATGTTCTCTTAATAGTAGAATTGAATGGCTATGCTGGTGGGATAGATTAAAGGTGCTGTGATCTGAAGAGGTATGGGTTTTCCAGTGACCTCCCCGTATATGAATTGGCTAAGCAGAAAAATGCATAGCACGTATGTCCAATATTCAATTGTAGTGGCAAGAGACCCTCTTGTGCCATTACACATACATGCAAATTAATAATTATTCAAAAAATATAAAGTGAAAGCAGAGACCAAAGAACTGAAAAGGGAAATCCCTGGCAATGCCATTTTGATTCAATATATTATAACTCCTAGAGGAAAATGGGATTTTAATTAAATTTTGTTATTTGAGAAAGAGGGAAGAGAGAGGGAGGTAGAAAGAGAGAGAGAGAGAATGGACATAACACCAGGGACTCTTGCCACTGCACATGAACACGAGGTGGATGTACCACTTTGTGCACCTGGCTTTACAGAAGTAAACTAGGCCCATCAGCCTGTGCAAGAAAAGTATCTTTAACCACCAAGTCATCTCCCGAGCCCTCATATGCTTTATGTAAGCAAAGCACAAAGGCTTGGTTAAGTCTCCTTGAGCAGGACTCATTTATTCATCCCCCTCAGTGGAAAACAAATAAAAGCCAAATACAAGGCTTATTCAGTAGAGTTACTAAATCAGTCTCTACCGCTTACTTGTATTTAAATTTTTGCCTATTATGTTTTGACGGTTATAAGGCTAGCTTATATTTATTTCAGTTTTGTATTTTGTAGTGGAATAACGGCACAATCAGCAACTCGTCCAGTTTCAGATTCCTGAACTTCAGAAGGAAGAGTGTGGGGTGGAGGTTTTTGCAGGGGCTCCGAGGCAAGCAAGGAAGTGACTAAAAGGCTGGAAGTTAGAACCACAGTGGGAGGTTAAAGCAAAATGAGTTGATTTACTTGAGGGTTAAAAAAAAGAATACCAAAGGATGTTTGGTATTAAGAAGAGGTGGGGAATATGTGAACTGCTGGTTATATACTTTAATGATCCAAGGTTTTATTGAAATTAGAAAGATTTCCATCAGCTTGTATGTAACATTCCTTTCCCATTGTTTGGAATCTCCATAGCATGAAGAATTTCTTAGAACTCCTTCACTGAGGGAATGAGATCCAGACTTCTTGGTTGCTATAATTGGGCTCAATAATATTAAAATGAAGGTAATTAGTCCATGCGGGTATGTAGAAGGGATGGAAAGAGTGGAGGATGCTCATTATGTATCCAGTAGACACCAACAGCGTAGCAACAAATGAGAATTTTTGTTACAGGATACCGCCATGGTAATGAGGAGATCGTGCTTTGTTCTCAATAACAATGCTAATAGGAAAGATTCCAGAACCTCACCCTCCCTCCACACTTTTATTTTCTTTATGACTTTCCTCTCTGTAGTTTGCCCGATATTATGAGTATTTTGCTGTGAGTTATTTGTAGCTTTGGATATAGGCATTTGCAATCGGACTCAACTTAGACTTTCATTTCTAGCTCTGGAAGAGAGACCTTTGAGTCAGCTTTGAGCTCCCCATACCTTGGGCTTTTGAAAATGTCACTGCTGTCTAGATCATTTGCTCTTTTGGTCTTATTGCTTGCATGATTCACTTCTTTGGGGTTTGGACACATGTTTTTTCCAGCTGAAATGATAATTCCAAACGGAACGCCTACCATCCAGAGTTCAGCCTGCCTGGAGCATGCATGCTGGCTCCTGGATCCCAGTCGTCCTTGACTGTGCGTAGACGTTAAGTGCAGATGTCTGATTGGCAGCTTCTAACAGAGTTTATTTGGTTTTCATTTCTCCTTTCTTCGAATAGGCTCGAGACTGTAATGTAGTCATATTGGGAAATATTCCAGTTACTAAAGAGCTTACCTGTTCCACACATCCCTTATCTGCTGGCAGGAGGTAATTATGGTGGAAAGGCTGGCTAGGCAGGCGCAGGGCCGCTGTAGGAGCGGCATGGCTATCTGGTTGGCGTGTAGTCTTCCAGAACCTCTAGCATCACTCTCCACTGAGTTAACTACTATATTGCTCGTTGTTTAAGAGACACTTGGTTGAACAGTGGCTCTGACGCTGCAGGCTTTTGTCACAGTGACTTCCTCCCTTAAGCCCTTCTCCATAACATAAGTGACTTGGATATCAAAGTCCCACTGGCCTGGGGACAGAGAGAAACTTCAAAGTGGGATAAATATTTCACTCTCACTGTTTATTTGACTTCTAGTTTCTATTTGCTTTTGTCAATCATTTCATTCATTTTTTTTATATTTTAGTGTGTGTGTGTGTGTGTGTGTAGACTATACATAGTGTGGTGTGCTATGATGTATGGGGGATATGCACATGTGTGTGCACATGCCTGTGCACACGCATTCAGAGGCCAGAGAAGAATACTGGGTATCCTCTTCCTTTATATGCCTATTTCCTTGAAATGGAGTCTCTCAACTCAAGAGTTGCTATTTTTATAGTCTGCCCCAGTGATTCTCTTGTCTCCACTCCCCATAGGATGTGAGTTACAGCCATGTGTGACCATGTTCAGCTTTTACACGGTTAATGGGGAGTTAAATATGGGTAGTGCCAGACTGTTTGATGCCCTCACATTTGGGCAGCAAGAGCTCTTAAGTGTGGAGCAATCTCCCTAGCCTCTGTTTAGTTCTTCTCTTAGACCACGTGCCCATTGCCAACGTCATCAGCTTCAGGTTGGTACCTGCCACTGTCCTTACTCCTTTCCTGTTGACAGTTTTTTTTTTTTTACGAAATCATGTTAAGGCGCTCATCATGCTAATTTGTTGAGGTCTGGGACAGTGGTACTATATTTTCTCAGAAATTTCAGAAGCCAGTAGGACTCTTGGATCCTACTGATTTTTTTTCTTCTTTTTTGAGGGAGATAGAGGTACTTACTCCAAAGAAGGTGACTTCTGTCACCACTGTCCCTGGTGGAAGCTGATTCCTGTTCACACTGATGAGAAGTCAGCAGGATTGTATTTCCTGGAGCTGTTAACTAGTTTCGTATTTTCTAGAACACAGTCATATCCAGTCGTATAAATACATAAGTCCAGATATGACCCTGTCTCACAGAATAACATTGTAAATGTATAGCCTTTGAGAGGGGCTGCATATAGCAGGACAATTATAAGACTGTGACAAGAGCTTTTTCAGGCATGCATGTTCTTGTGTAGGTAGGTACTGGTGCCTGTGTGCCCATGTATGTGGAGGCCAGTGGACAATCTTGGGTGCTGTTCCTTGGACAGCATCTACCCTGTTTTGGGGACAGGGTCTCTTGCTAGCCTGGAACTTGACAAGTAGGTTAGACTATCTGGACAGTGAACCCCAAAGATCCTAATTCCCTCATGTGCTCAGCACTGGGACTACAAGCACCTGGCACAGTACCTACTTTTATTTTGACATGGTCTCAGGGATCAAACTTAGATCCTCTTTGCACTTCAACCAACTGAGCTTTCTCCCCGGCCCTGTGATAAATGCTTTGACACACGGTAAGAACAGATGTGTTGGAAACGGCTCAGGAGAGCCAGTCTTGGTAGTCAGGGCTTTTCAATGGAGAGAGGAAGTTTCTAAATGAAGGCCTTTACTTGGTCATTGGATTGGGCCTGGGCTTCAAGGTTCAGTCTTTATTAGTAGATGAAAAATCATATTGTTTTTCCTCCAACTCCAATCATTTCTAGAAATAGTTTTCTCAGGTGTGAAGGTTTATTTTATTTACACACACACACACACACACACACGTATACACCACTGACACACCACACACATATGACCACATGTATTGCACATACACATGCCAAAAAAAAAAGCTCCTCAAGAAAACCCAATCAGATTTTGTCATTTGAAATTGATGTTTAAGTTTAGCCACATCCATCAGAGCCACTTCAGTGCACAATTCTGAACGTGGTCATATCTTCACTTGCATAATTCATGTTGAACAGTTATTTTGTTCAATTCTTGCCTTTTATATTTATCTTTCCTACCAAAAAGGACATGAATGTCTGAATCTCTGAATCACAATAGACTGTAATGACCACTGTAAAGTCAACTATAGGGCTGGAGAGATTGCTTAGTGGTTAATGCGCTTGCCTGCGAAGCCTAAGGACCCAGGTTTGATTCTACAGTACCCATGTAAGGCAACTGCACATGGTGGTGCATGTGTCTGGAGTTCATTCTCTCTCTCTCAAATAAATAAATAAAAATAAAGTAGTCAATTATACTTGCATCCATTCTCATGCCTGTTACCATTTCTAGAAAGTTAGGCATCCATGCAGAAGTATCACGACACTTCTTAAGAGTGGACGTGTGTGCATTTCATACTGAGTAATTATGGCATTCCAGTCCAAGTGCCAATCTTCTGCCTTTGCCATGTCAAGGTCCCTTAACAACTTGGGCTGCATTTTACAGGCCAAGTATCTTGCTATTCATTTTTTTTTTAAAAAGTTTGGAATATCAGCACGCATACCTTGACTTTTCCACAATTTTATTTTATTAAAATATGAAACTTGAGGCTGGGAAGATGGTTCAGTGGTTAGAAGCACTTGCTTGCAAAGCCTGCTGGCCTGGGTTTGATTCCCAAGTATACCTGTACAGCTGGATGCACAAAGTGGTTCAGCTGCATGAAGTTTGTTTGCAGTGGAAGGAGACCCTGGTGTATCGATGCACTTGCTTTCTCTCTCTCTCTCTTTCTTGCAAATAAGTAATAAATATATTTTAAAAGAATGAAAATTTTGTGTTTTTATTATAAAGATTCAATTTATTCTTTTAATTTCCAAAACTCACATTGCAGTATTAAACAATGATGAGTAACAATCTCAGAGATGATGTGTCAAGAGATGAGATGGATGCTGCCTTCCAAAGTGTTGTGATTTAGAGACACGAGAAGGTTCCGCTGGGGTCCAGCTGGGAAATCTGCTGACAGACCCTTCTAAACAGGCGGGGAGGCTAAAACCTGCTAGAACATTTGCACTAGAAACTATTGTGAATTAGTCACACTTTCTAGCTTACTGAACTCAAATAAGAAGTTTCTTTGATATTTTTCAAAACATAATATTTAAGCAAATCTCCTTTTTCCTTGGAGATGTCCATGTTGCCGCTATAATCAGCAATCATCTACTGACTGCAGAAGTATAGAATCATTAAATTGCATTGACTGGGCAGTTAGAAGCATTAACACGGGGCCATTTGATTTAACTAGACTTCGCAATTAGGTAAAGGAGTACCAGATAAGGTCATGATTGTTCACAAGTAAAGGCTGGCACATTGGAAGCTCATCCTCACAGCTTCTCATTGAGCAAATGTACTTAGGCTGCTGATATCACCCAGAACTATCGTCGCTCTTGTTCTTTCATTGAGTGGAAAAACCAAGACTACTTCCTCCTCCTCCTATGCTCCAGAGTCCAATTCCATTGACCTCGGTGGGACAGAGAGCCGAGCCCAGCTCCACCTCCTCACAAGGGAGATGCTAGAGAGAAGACGAAGAAAGCAGTCAGAACTGGGCATTCAGCTGGCTCACCACCTTCCCTGTGGCAGAAGCGGAAAAGCTTTCAGAGCCAGCACAGGCCAAGCCAGAACCGCACTGGGACCTGGAAAGGCAGAGGGAAAGCTGTGATGGAGAAGGCCGACGTTGGCAGTGTTGTGCTGGGGCTACTGATCTCCTCCCAAACACACGGGATCGCTTTCACATCTTCACGTCGCCCTGAAATGCCCGTGGGTGTGAGATGAATTAAATCCTTGCAATCTGCCTTCTCATTTGCAGGAGGTTCTGAGAGAACCACCACACGCTGTAACTGACAGGGCGGTGAGGCGATGGTCAATCACTGGAGAAACGCTCAGGCTAAAACAGCAGCCTGAAGTTTTCCTGGAGTTGTGCAGCCAGAGCAGGGCAAATCTGTTTGGCTTGCTCTGGCCTTATCCTCGTGCCTATGAAATCACTGCCTCACTCCAAGTACCATTTCTACTTTTAGAGAGGAAGAAATTTGATGGGAAAGACCAAGCCTGCATCCATCGCATTCCGTTTTGATCCACAAAACCAGTTCCCTAGAATTCCTTGTCAGAAGAATTATATCTTATTGCCCAGAACCCTGTCATGTGTCCATTCTGGAAGTGAAGGGACTGAAAATGAGACAAGAATGCAGCTTTCTTAGCCTCTGTGACAGAAGCAGGCAGAGGACAAGGGAATTGAGAAGGGGTTCCCGTTGATCCTAGCCGCATTTCCAAGCTCCGGATGATGGTGGCGATAATGTGGTCAGGTCTCTCCTCAGAAGGATCTCTTCCTAACAAGAATGACTTGCATGCAACCTCTTTGGTTAACCTGGTTATTCATACTTTAGTCTTGTTTCAAAACAAAACAAAAAAGTCTCCTAATAATTTGGTTTCTTTTCTGCTTTTGAATTCATACCTTATATGTACATATGATTTTTGCCATAGTAAGTACTTTACGCTTTTGAAAATTTTATTTATCATCTACTTGAAGAGAGAGAGAGAGGGAGAGATGGAGGGAGAGAGAATGGGCACACTAGGGCCTTTTACCACTTCAAATGAACTCCAGACACATGTGACACTTGTGCATCTGGCGTTATATAGGTACTGAGGAATCGAACCCCAGGCTGTTAGGCTTTACAAGCAAGTGCATTTAACCACTGAGCCATCCCTCCAACCCACCTCTTGCTTTTTGTCATAATTGGTCCTCATAAAAATTTAGAATGTAGGGCTGAAGAGATGGCATAGTGGTTAAGGTGCTTGCCAGAAAAACCAAAGGACCCAAGGTCAATTCCCTAGGACCACATAAGCCAGATGCACCAGGTGGCTCATGCGTCTGGAGTTCATTTTCAGTAGCTGGAAGCCCTGGCAGGCCCATTCTCTCTTTCTCCCTCTCTCTCTGTATGTGTGTGTGTCTTTGTCTCTCAAACAAATGAATTAGTTAAAAATTAAAAAATAGAGTGCAAAACATAGCCTGATGGAAGAGAGGGGGGGTGAGGGAACCACGTTCCAATAGCTAGTCCCACATAGGACTTGGAGGGAGGTATTTTTCTTTCATACTCCCATTGTCACAGCTGGGTTAGTTTTTGTAACTATAACCACTGAAGAACTCTGCTTAGAGAAATAGATTGTGCATTGTGTTTGGGTGACAGCATGAAATCTTTCTATTTTTTTCCCCCTTTCTCAGAGAACTTCAGCCATCAAGTCTTCAGTAGCTCCTTCCTACAGCAGATGGTCCAGCTCGCAGCCGCATCAGGTAACGTTGTTCTCCTTTTAAGAACCTCCGCATACCTGTAGCGAGTTGAAACTTGCAGTCCCAGTGTGCGAGCTGTGGAGCTCTTGTCTATTCTTACTTCACACACGGGTTCCTCTGGATAACACAGCCACGTGGCTCATTGCCGGTGACTTTTCACCAGCTCAGCTGGATTCAGGGCTTGTGGGAGAGATGATGACAGGAAGGTAAGGCGCATGAAAAATGCTGGAAGGTCTACGTCTAAATCCCTTTCCCGTGAACAGCATTGATAAAGTCACTCTATCAATTCCTAGAGGTGAAAATTATCCTGTTTCTTCTCCACAGCCTATTTGACTTATTTTTTTGTCTACATGTCCGCATGTCATTATAGTCTCATGTATGATATACCCTGTTTGCTTATAATGTTATACATCCATCTATTTAGAAAGCTTTTAATATACAGAGTTATTTGTGTGTCTAGCTATTCAGGGCACTTAACTTCTTGTACACATGTAGTATACAGTATGTAAGTGATGTATGCATATGTGTATATGTAGATGCATATGCACTGATATACATGCATGTGGAGACCAGAGAAAGAGAGCAGGTGTTCACATTGATCATGCTAACACTTCTTTCCTCGAGACAGAGTCTGCCATGGAACCTGGAGCTCTGTCATACTGGCTGGCCGGTGATCTTCCTGTCTCTGTCTGCCTCGGCACTGGGGTTGCAAGTGTGTGTGGCTATGTCTGGCTTTTTATGTGATTGCCAGGGATCAAATTCAGGACCTCTTGCTTGTGCAGCAAGCTAAGCCGTCTCCCTAGCCCTGGTTAATTCTTTCTTCAGGTCAGTAAGGTAAGCAGTAAACATTTTTGCCTCTTGAAGACAAGCTAAGCTAGCAGCCATGTGACGTCTTTGTGTACAAATAAGACAAGATCATTTCTGTTAAGGGCAGTTTTTGTATGTGACACATAGGAGCTGTGCCAGATTTGGTGTGATCAAGTTTTCTGCTTTTTAAAGTAGCACATGGGGCTGGAAAGATGACATAGTGGTTAAGGCACTTGCCTGCACAGACTAAGGACCTGTATTTGACTCTCCAGATCCCACATAAGCTGGGCACACAAAAGTCAGGCAAGTACAAGGTTGCACATGCTCACTAGGTGGCACAAGTGTCTGGAGTGCTATTTCATTGGCTGAGGTCCTGGCATGCCAATTCTCTCTCTCTCTCTCTCTCTGTGTGTGTGTGTGTGTGTGTCTTTCTTGCTCTCTCTTAAAGTAACAATAAAATAAAGTAAAATAAAATAACAATTTAAAAAAGTAGCACATAGTGATAATACTGACTTTGGACTCGATGCTATCTTCAAATCACCCATCAATGATGAGATGGGGAAGAAATGAACTTGGGTCTGTGTCATTGCTTAGAATTCTCTTAGGCTTTTTGGATCACTTCAGTTTCTATAGTGATGGTAAGAGAGACCCGTTATACAAGTCTGTGCTCAGATTTCCTTCTCCCTTTTTCATTGGATTTCTCTGAAATTTAGTATTCAGTGCTAACATATTCCCCATTTGCATAATATGAGAACTTTTTGTATAGTCACATTTATCTCTTTTCCCCAATTACAAATTGGCTTTTCAGGGTAGCGTCTCACTCTACTCACTCTAGCCCAGGCTGACCTGAAATTCACTACATAATCTCAGGCTTGCATCAGACTTACAGCGATCCTCCTATCTCAGACTCATGAGTGCTGGGATTAAAAGCATGCACCACCATGGTGAACTTGCATGTATACACACACACACACACACACACACACACACACACACACATATATATATATATATATATGTATACATGATGGATGAGAAGGGGATGTCTTTCATTGTGCAATATTTTATCATAGTGTCTGATACTTTTAAGTGAAAAGAAATGTTGAAGTGATGATTCTGCTGCCGGTAGCATCAGCTCTGTGAGGATACTGTGTTTTCCAGTACCACTAGAAGGATATATTGCTTCATGAATGTGAACTGAGAACGGGAGTGACAGGCATGAAGGACAGTGGTACTGAAGGGCAAAGGCTGCTGTGACGATCCAGGTCTCATTTACTTCCTTTCTAATGCCTATAGCTTGAAGGTTCACAGTGGGTTATCTTATTTTGGCGTGTGTGTGTGCGCATGCATGTGGGTGTGTGTGTGTGGCATGGATGATGTGAGATATGTGTATGCATAATGTATGTGCGTGGTCAGATGTGTGCACCCCATGCACATGCTTACAGAGGTCAGAGAATGATGGCAGATGTCCTCTACTATCTCTCATCTCTGTTGTTCCTTCAGATGGAGTCTCTCACCAAGCCCAAGGCTGCTGCATTGGGTTAGACTGGCACCAGTGAGTCCCAGTGATTCCCGTGTCTCTGACCTCCACAGGACTGGAGTTATAGGCATGTGGGGCTTTTTACATCGGTGCTATGGATGGAATCAGACAATCTGAGACCCTTGTGATTGCATGGCAAGCACTCTTGTCCTCTTACCCTGAGCCATCTCCCCAGCCCCCCCCCCCCAGTGGATTACAACTGAATAGCCCCAGGATTCCTTGTCATGCTTTCTAGGGTCAGAGTTGAGTAAGTCATGAGTCACGTCTCTGTGCTCATCCTGAAAGCCCTTGAGATTTCCAAGCATCATTTTTACACTCTAAGGAAAGCAGCTTACAGGAATTTTATTGGTCTAGGATTCTTATTCTGTCAGAACTCATTCAGTTTTCCAAGTTAGTAAGAGCCTGTTGAGATATCTGGGAGATAAGCTAATGGTATTATTCTGTGAAACTGTATTGTTCATGGAAAAATTTGCATGGGATACAATAAATGAAAAGAAAACAGGGTAGTATTTGAATCAATCTTGAATTCTAAGAATGCATCCTTTTAGTTCTCTGGTATTCGAATGAAATCATGGAATTACCACGTGGTTATTCTACAATACCCCACACAAACCAAAAATTGATCATCTTATAAACATTTTCAAGAGTAGACCAGCTACCAGCATGGTTTTCATTTTTACTTCTCTGCTTCTGGGAAGAAGTGCACACATTTGGGGAGATTGTCAACCTTGCTAGTGCCTTTCTGCTTGAAGGCCATGATTGGGTACTATTTCCAAAATGGTACCCTGGTGTTAATGGAAAAATACAGGTGAAAACACAAAAGGAATAAAAAATAGTTTATTCTGGAGCCAAATACACGTGACCATGGTCCAAGAATACAGATCTAAGTTACCCAAAATTCCATGTTTCAATGTGCTAACAGCTTTGTGGAGTTTTGTTTTTAATATTTCATTTATTTATTTACTTGAAAGAGAAAGAGGCAAAGAGAAAGAGAGAGAGAGAGAGAGAGAGAATAGGCATGCCAGGGCCTCCAGTCACTGCAAATGAATTCCAGATGCATGCTCCAATTTGTGCATCTGGCTTAAGTGGGTCCTAGGAAATCACGCCTGGGTCCTTAGGCTTTACAGGTAAGTGCCTTAAATACTACGCCATCTCTCTAGCCCACTGTGAAGGTTTTTTATAGTAACAGAACAAAGAAAGTGATAATCAAAACAGTTAAAATGCATTAATGGGTACAGAAATTAGGTATGTTACAGAAGTTAGGGAAGTATCTACTATGAGCCTCAGACACCACCTGACGACACTGTCAACTGTGGGGTTGGTGGAAGCTAAAGGCCTGTTCAGACATTCAAAAGACACTTACCCCATTGCCACAGGCTGTTAGGTCACACACAGAGATAGGCAGGGAGTAGCTGCCTAAGGAGCTAAAATGGCCCAAGATAAATTGGCTCTGGGCCTGAAACCTCCCAACTGCCTACAATCACTGAAGTTCTGATCAGCCTTCAATGCTGATCAAACATAGATGGGGCTTCTTTCCAGGAACATTGGTTCATAAATTTTCTTTTTTAAATTTTTATTTTTTTATTTATTTTTATTTATTTATTTATCAGAGAGAGAGAGAATATATATATATATATGTATATATATATGGAGAGAGAGAGAGAGAGAGAGAGAGAGAATGAGCCCGCCAGGGCCTCCAGCCACTGCAAATGAACTCCAGATGCATGTGCCACCAAGTGCATCTGGCTTATGTGTGTTCTGGGGAATCAAACCTGGGTCCTTAGGCTTTGTAGGCAAGTGCCTTAACCACTGAGCCACCTCTCCAGCCCTAGTTCAGAATTTTCATCCTCTATTTTCTGCTCTGGCCAGTATCTCTCTGTCATCTGAGCTTCCAGGAGAACGTCAACCCTATGAAGCAGCCCCCCTTTCTTGCCCTCTGGGTACCTTTCGTTTAGTCCACTCAGCGCTAAGGGGGGAGAAAACCACCAGCCCTCACCCTTTCTTGGGCACTGTTTAATGCTCTCAGCACTCCAGTAATTAATCACCTATATTAAATGCCTTCCATTTGACTATCTGATATGAGCTGTGTGTGTGTGTGTGTGTGTGTGAAAGTTGATCTGTTTTCTTAGCGACACGCCTTTGAATTTTTTAGGGGGGTCCTTTTTCATATTAGAAACAGTATTCGCAGGATCACTAGCCTTATAGCTGTTGAAAACTCAGGTTTATTCTGAGCAGTTGGTTGATGGTAATCCTTTCAACACCACCCCCAATCCCAAGAAGAATAATTATTCCCTTTCTTTGTTACACATACTCTAATCCTTCCCTTTTAAATTTGTGTTTGTCTTTTGTGTTTGCAATATAATAGGCTTATCAGCTTTAGTCTCTGAAATAATGCCTATACAATTTCCCAGCCTGAGGTTGAAGTAGGGCTGCCAACTTCTCCACCCAGGATTCCTGCTTCTATTTCTTCCCCTGGATTTTGGCATCAGCAGAACATTTTTTTTTTTTAATTAAGTCATGGGTTTATAATCACTAGAATCCTGTTTGTTTCTAAAATTTGAAAACCTCAGATAGACACAAACACATATATAGGAAATCGGCATACAGTCGTATGTTTGCTTATTTTTAGAGGTCCACTCATAGGAGGACAGAAACAAGATTTCTTCATAATCTCTACCACCAGAGCCAGCCTGGATTGTGTGACGACTATGGTGGTATCTGCTAGTGTCTTTTACACGCATGGTCTCATTTAATCCTCTCAATGTCTCTATGATAAAAATGCACACGTTGGAGCTGAGGGAATGGCTTAGTGGAAAAAAATGCTGACACCGTCCAAGGCTCAGGGTCCATTGGGGAAGAGTTGATGGAAGGAACGTAAGGGCCAAAGGAAGGGTAGGACTGCTTATAATACAATCTTCCAGACAAAAAAATGACCTTGACATTCATGACCTCGCAGTACCTGAAACTACTTACATAAGACCTTCGTAATAGGAGGAAAGGATGATGACATCGAAATAAAAGAGGAACTAATTGAAAGAGGGAGAGGACTTGACGAAGGGTGGTTTTGAAAGGGGAGAATAGGAATGGAGAGAGGGACTTATTACGGTTGTATTGTCTTTACTTATGGAAGCTGTAAATAAAAGGTCAATAAAAAGTGCTTCCTGCACAACAAGTGTGAGTAACATGAGTTTGTATCTCCAGAACCCAAGTAAAAACCTAGACACTGTATTGAGCATAGGTAACACCAACATGCCTATGGCTAGAAGGAAGGTGCAGACAGGAGACTATGCTGAGAGCTCATGGGCCAGCTAGCCTGGTGAATGAAATAATGAGAGAGCCTGCTTCAATTGAAGTGGAAGGCAAGGATTAACACACAATAGTTGTCCTCCGACCTCCATAGGCATACATGGTTCTTACATGCCCACACTCACACAACACCTGCACACACGTCATGTGCGTACGTGCACACACACACACACACACACACTCACCAGAAAAAAGTTCTACTTTATTGATGAACAATAATCCAAATAGTTATGTAATGGCATAGGGTCAGGGTGAAATCCAACACCCTGGTCTCTTAACTAATACTTTCAGAGTAATCTAAAGTCACTGGAAACAATTTTACCCAGTAGTTATTATGAACTGACCAGAAAATGGCTGCTTTTTAGTCTTTAGATTTAATTGCACTGTGATTTTTTTACTATATATATATATATATATTTGCAGCCACGTGTGTGGTGGCGCATGCCTTTAATCCCAGCACTCGGGAAGCAGAGGTAGGAGGATTGCTGTGAGTTTGAGGCCACCCTGAGACTATATAGTGAATTCTAGGTCAGCCTGAGCTTGACTGAGACCCTACCTCGAGAAACCAAAAAAGAAAAAAAATCACAAGGAAAGAGAGGGAGAGGGAAGAAATTATGGGTGCTCCAGGACCTTCTGCAACTGCAAACAAACTCTACACACATGCACCACTTTGTGCATCTGTCTTTACATGGGTACTGGGGAATCGAACCCAGGCTATAAGGCTTTTCAAGCAAGCATTTTAACCACTGAGTCGCCTCCCCACGCCCGGAAATTGTTATCGTATGCTGAATTTTCTTTGTTTAACAAGCACTTCTATCCATTTGTATAAAGATGAGTGTCACTGCAAATAGACAGCTTTCAAAATAAAGACTAACATATTTTATTAGTAAGTTTTCCTTGAAATGTACTATTTTGTGCCTCATTCAGAATGATTTGAAGATGTATTTTTCAAAAATGGCTTTTCTTCCATGGCTTTGTGATTTGTGAAGCACGCACAATAAAGCTTCATATGCTTGTGAATATCTGTGCAAAATAAAACCATCATGAATAAAAGAAACAGACAGGTGAGCACGGTCACCTGAGACAGGGGATGCTTGGATTTTAAACCCACAGTGATCAATTTCAATTGTGGCAGGCCTTCTAGGCGCATTTTGAACTTCTTCGAAAAGTTTCTCAGTTTCCGTCATATCTGTCTTCTCAGATTCGGAGCATTTTATCACGAATAGTAAATAGCTCATCATCCTTTGCTTTAGAAATGAAAAGCTTTTTCTTCTGAATAATGGGCACCAATCCAAGCATCATGCTTCTGAAATCCTCTGGGAAGATTTGGTCAATAGCCATTGATTGATTGACTGATGAATCAGTAACTCCTTAGTGAAATGTGTGATCATAGCTGAACTCAGAAGGTGAAAACTTTAAATGTCAGTCATTAAAATTGGAGAAAAAAAAATTGTGAAGCTTTTAAACAAAAAAAAAATATGACACATTCAGGGAACAATGGACTCAAGAGAATCCAGCCAGCTAGTCCAGTTATCTTTTGGTGTAACCACCCGTTTGAAAAGAAAGAGCTCTGATTCCAACAGCCCTGACAGATTAGTATCCATTATGCATCTCAATAGTCTTATTAAAGAGACAAGGAGTGGTTAAAAACAAAACAAAACAAAACAGAGAAGAGGGTTAATCAACACACTGGAAAGTCACCTTCAGGGTGCTGTCATGTGCTGTACATTTCAATACAGAACTGGGGCAGGGAGAGAGAAGGATGCATGATGAACAGTCTGGTGAAGGTGTGATCTTCTTGGTCATTGTCTCAGTTCTAGGTTGGCTAAGTGGTCCATAGAAGTCCTTTTTACTGTCACCCTGGACCATTCTGGCTCCCATAAGATGATCACTTCTGCTCCAGGGTGCAGAGTGGGGGTGGGAATCTCTCTGTCCTTCAAGACTCTGCTATTCCTGAGATTCAGAGCAACTATAGGTTTAAGAGAGTGACCTGTTTCTGTGCCATCAGTCTTGGACGGGAATGAGATAGGTCAGGCAGACAGACAGTCCTAGAGTGATGAACAGGCCTCTGCGGAGTCAAATGGGAGTCTGACACAAAGTAAAGAAGACAGACACAAAATAAAGCTGTAGATGCCGGAAGTTCATCCTGTTTCTGGTTATTGGTGGCCCAAGTGAAGAGTCAGTACTCCTTTGTGCAAGTAGCTTGCCAGTGCTTATGTTATCGAAATGGATGGAACACAGACAATTCAAGGCTGATGGCAGAAGTTTACAGTACCAGGAAGGATGGATATTTGTTGCAGGTATCTTCTTGTGACTGGGACAAAACACCACCAGAAGGAGTTGAGAGAGGAAAACGTTTATATTTCAACTTGTAGTCTTAAGGGGACGTTTCGTTTTCACAGCATAGCATGAGCAGAAGCTGGGCATCCCATCTTGTCACATCAGCTTGGAGGCAGCATGAAGAGTCAGCTGCCTGGTCAACACCGATAGGACTGGACTAACAAACCTCAAGGACCTTTTCCAGTGGCACAGCTCCTCCAGCATGGCTCCACCTTCCAAAGGCTCCACCAGCTGGGGATTGAGGAGGAGGCTTTATCACAAACACATGAAGTCAAGGGGACCATTTTGCATCCAGGTCACCACTATGTGACAGAGAGAAATCTTTATTTTACTATTTTGTGTAATAAGAGAAACAAGGGGAATGCGGCCCACTGACAAAAGTCTATGTGAACATTTTCCCTGAATTGCCATGTTTGTATGATATGTCTGCTATTCCACAAAGAGTAGGAACTCACTCCTGAAGTATGTGTTGGATGAATGAATGAAAGAATTGTATGAAATAATGCAGAAATAGGAAATGTGAAGGGTGAACATCAGATCCATATCAATTATTCTCCCTCCAAAATTCATTAGTTTCTGCCTTCTTTCACTAAGGCTCACAACACAACTGGTACAAGTATATGTAAAACGTGTTTCATTTCATCTCTGGTGGGGTAAAACTACCACCATCATTTTAAACATTGTGGAAAGCAGAGGTGGCTGGAGACCAGGATGATCCAAAGGTCAGAATCATTGGTCAGTGCCAATGCTGTGCACTTACATTATCCATACTTTGAATTTGGGATTAATGTGGTGGCTTTGAGATTTCCAAAGGCAACACTAACAGTGAGAACATATGTGGTTGCTTTTTTTTGTGTGTGTGTGTCCATGGAAACAAATGTGAATTACCAGGTTTTTTTTTTTTTTCTGTTTAAGAATTCAGAACAAAATCTACCCTCTTTATTTGTATATGATTTTATTGAACTATTTGCAATTTAAGAAGACTGAACAAAAATGCTCACTTCTCCATCTGCATCTATCTGTGTAATACCTAGCAGCCATATGCATTTGTTCAACTAAATTTGGAATTATTACCTACTGCTGTGGTCTGAGTGTAATCCTCCCAAATTCGTATGTTAAAGCTTAATTGTCGGTATGATAACATTAAGAGTAGGCTCTTGGAAGTGTTTAAGTCATGAGGGCATAGTCCTCACGGACGGCCTCAGGACCCTTATAAGTGGCTTCAGTTCATGGTTTTGACCCTCTCTATCTATAGCATTTGTTTCCTGAGAACAGAGCAGCAGGCACTATAATTTAAATTCACTCTTTTATATGCACTATCTCATTTAATCCTCTCATTCTCTTTATGACATTGTGAAGTAGAGATCAGATCCCCACCAGACACCACACCTAGGACATGTTGATGATCTTGGCCTTCTAGATTTTGGAATGGCAAGAAATTTATATATATTATATATATGTGTGTGTGTGTGTGTGTGTGTGTGTTACATATGTATATATATGTATATACATGTGTATATGTGTGTGTGTGTGTGTGTGCACATGAGCCAGTCTCAAGTATTATTATAGTACTGTAAGTATACTATGATATACTTTCAGTGTATGCACTAAAATAGAAATGAGGACCAAGAAATTGGCATCACCCATGCTCTACTAAATAACCCCTCACTCATACTCAGGAAGGCAAACCTAGTGAACTCAGTGGGACAGACATTCAAAGATATGAAAGTCAGAGGGGGTCTAGTTGCGAAGAAAGGGGTCAGTGGCAGTGGGAGGGAAATATGAAGAAAACACATTGTATAGATGTGTGAAATTGCCAGAAATAATGAAAAAGAAATGGGTCAGGGAGATGGTTCAGCCATTAAACACACTTCCTTCTAACACCTGTCAGCCTGGGTTGGCCTGGGCTTGATTCCCCACAAAGCCAGTTACACAATGTCAAGCATGTGTCTATAGTCTGTTCACAACAGAAGATGTCCTGACATGCCCAAGTTCTCTCTCAGCCATAAATGAATGAATGAATTAATAAATAAATAAATAATAAATAAAGGAAGGGAAGAGAAGAAAAAAAAAAAGACAAAAAGGGAAAAGAAGAAATAGGGCTCTGATATAACAAACGCTTGAAACCAATGGAAGCAACATTAGAACTGGGTCCTAAGTAGATGCTAACGTAGGCTGGCAAAGTCCCCAGTATTTTGTTACAGCAGCGTGAGCAGACTCAGACCTTTGCTTCATTCCTGACTGCAGTAAGTGAAAACAGGATGACGGAGAGGGCAAGGGACATATGAGTAAGAGGATGTTGTTGCTGTGTGGGATTTGGCATGGCTAGATGACTCTATCATAGTTGAGGGAGTGAGGTTTGTTCAGTATGGAGTGATTTTTGGAAATAAGGGAGATTCAATGATTGGATATCTTAGAAGGGACAGGGCAAGGCTGATGGCCAAACAGTGGAGAAATAGCATCCCCAGAATTCTCTGGGCAAGGGGAACTCATTCTGTGATTTGGGTGGTGGACTAACTTCTGTGTGTAGACATAACTACGATCTTATTTTTGCCTTGCTCAGTTAGGGTCATGAAGGGGCATTATGAGATCTGATGTTGATGTCTTGGAAACTGGTTTTGTTAATTAGGAAACACCCAGGGTTTATACTGTAGACAGTGATTTTGAACACATGTGCTTGCATGAACACACACACATGCACATACATGCACAGTTATAATACATACTACATCAAATGAAAGGCCTGTGCTGTCCTGACAGTTGAACTCATATGTTTGAGAATTTGACTAGAATTTCAGCATGTCAATGTTCATTCCTACAGCTGACCTCGAGTCAATGTCCTAATATCACAGGGATCAGGAGAAATCTGAAACATGGATCCATGTGTATTTGTGGTCCACCTTGTCCCATTCATAGGCATTTTTTTTTCAGAAGCATAAAATTGCAGGAATGCCAATTTGCTATAAAATGAAGCTTGGTAAAATTGGGACATGAGTTTAAAAATGTATTATTTTTGGAAATAGTCTTGGAAATGGATCTGACTTCATCATACTTGCTTCCCCAGATGGTAGTCATGAGTGCTAGTAGTCACCCTCTCTCTGCCTTCTTCTCACTGGAGCTCAGCTTGCCCCGGAACTCAGTTTGGGCCAAATCGACATGGCAAGCCTAGATGCTAAATGGCCTTGCATTCTTACAATGCTCACTTGTAGAGAGGTTATTTCTGTGGCATGGAAATGCCCAACTATCTTGAGATCAGCTGTGTACAAGTCCCAGATAATGTTGTAGCCAGCTCAGGTGGAACAAGAAATAGGGTCAGTCAGCCCCCAGCTTTTAAACCATTTGAGCAGATGTGTGAGGGCTTCTCCAAATGCTTCCAGAACCAGATACCATCTAACCAAAAATCCCATAAAAGACCCTGAGTGAAATCAAGCCACTGAGCCCAGCTGGTAGATTGTTATGCAGAAATAGACAACAGAAACAATGACTCATCTTCAAATTGACATGCCTGTTATCCACACTAACAACTAAGTAATGTTGGCAATCAAAGGTAAGCTATGCTAGTTTGAATGAATCATTAATATTTATTTGCATTAATCATGACTCTTATATGAAAATGAAGGCTTTTTAGTGTTTGGAAAAGTTAGACAGAAATCTCACCCTCCAATCAACTTTTCACTATTTGATGGCTAAACAAATATTTTCAGACCCATCAGTGCCATTTTAAATCATACTTACTGTTCACTCAGATTCCAGAATACAGGAGACTAGAAATCAGGTTTTTATTGCTCAAAGGCTGGGGTAACATGAAGACAGTAATACACATCAAATATTTTACGTAGTCCCCTTAGGTTGCTCCAGTAGATGAGATTGTCGGCAAATTTTGGCCAGGGGAATGTTAGAAGTAACCCGTCACTCAATTGATGGCAACAGAAACCCTATCTATCATTCTCCAGTTTTAATTACTGAATACAGGGCTGAAACAAACCAGGTATTCCACACGGTGCAGTTGCAGGATTGTGAGATCTCCACTAGCCTGTATCCTGAGGTGGGAGAGGAGAGCAGAGCCTTGATTGGTCCTAAGGAACAGCTCCATGAGCCGGAAACAAATGTCTACTATCTGTAAATCATTGAGATTTCTGTCTGTAGCCGTCTAGCTGTCTAACTTCTTGTGGCCAATACAGGAGTCTTTATTACCCCATAAGACCCAATGAGTCTACTCCAAGCCAGAGACTTAGATCAGTAGTAAAGCACTTGCTTAGCTCGCATGAGGCTTAAGATTCTATCCGCAGTCCTGCAAAACAAAAACAGACAACTTGAACTCAGGATTCTTGATCTAATTTCCAAATATATGCTACCCTCAAGTCTCTCAGTATAAAGCTTCAGCAGTACACTGTCTTTTTTTTTTATTAATTAGTTTTGTACTAGCAGTTCATTGTCTTATTTACTTGAGATTCGCTGTATTTACTTGGGTAATTAGAGAACATTTGTGTATCAGTTACTCATTATTGGGACAAAATACCCAGTCAAACGCACCTTAGTGCAGGAGAAGGTTTTAACTGGGCTTACTGTTCCAGAGCAAGGAGTCTATCATGGTGGGGAAGAGACAATATGCCACAGTAGGAAGGATGAGACCTTCACAAAAGTTAGGAAGCAGAGTGGGAGAACAGGAAGTGGGTTAGAATGGGTGAAAACAAACAAACAAGCAAACAAAACCCTCAAGGACCACCCTAGGTGACTCACTTCCTTAAGCAAGGCTCCAGCTCCTCAAGGTTCATCAACCTTCCCCAAAAGCGCCATCTGGAGGGAATCAAGCATTCAAACACATGACGTAATGAGGTTATTTTACTTCAAACCACCACAAGGTGGAATTCAAATCATCAGCAAATCAAATTGTTTTCCTTTTTAAATCAATTTTATTTTTGTTTATTTTTATTTATTTATTTGAGAGTGACAGAGAGAGGGAGAGAGCGAGAGAGCGAGAGAGCGAGAGAGTGAGAGAGCGAGAGAGAGAGAGAGAGAGAGAGAGAGAGAGAATGGGTGCATCAACACCTCCAGCCACTGCACACGAACTCCAGATGCTTGCACCACCTTGTGCATCTGGCTAATATGGGTCCTGGGGAATCGAGCCTCGAACCAGGGATCTTAGGCCTCACAGGCAAGTGCTTAACCGCTAAGCCATCTCTCCAGCCCACCTTTTTGTTTTCGATAGTAATTTTTGTAACAAGGCAACAAGATAATTTATCAGGAAGTTTAAAGGAGCTATGAGTAACAATATTATGAGTATTTATATTACTAAAACATGCTTTTCTTCTTTCCACAGTGCTTATTATAATATTCCAAGCTTGTATAGAATAAATAGTATAATGTACTCTAGACCTCCCTCAATCCTGTTGCAATAATGATTGATATATGGGCAGCTTTCAAACATTTTTTGGGTACTTACTATTTTTTTTTAATCCTCCCTGGAGTTGGATATTGAACCCAGTGTCTTGTCCCTACTAGGTAAGCACTCTATCACTGAGCTAAATTATCAGTCCTATTTTTCAAAAATAATATTTTTACTTATTTTATAATAATTTTAGAGAGAGAGATTAAGAGAATGGGCACACCAGGGCCTCTAGCCACTGCAAATGAACTCAGATGCATGCACCACCATGTGTACCTGGCTTATGTGGGTACTAGGAAATCTAACCTGGGTCCTTAGGCTTTGAAGGCAAGCACCTTAACCACTAAGCCATCTCTCCAGCCCCCCGTCTCCTGCCACCCCATTTTAAGGCAGGACATTCCTATGTACTCTGGGTTGATCTCAAACTTAAGATCCTCCTGCCTCTGCCTCTGCCTCTTCACCCAGGCTTGAGCAGGAGAGTCTAAAATGTATGCTGCATTCTTGGAGTCAGTGTCAGTGACTCTGCTACTCACTGTCAGGAGTGTCCTGACAGATGGCAGATTCTTTGGGCATCCTGGCTATTATGGACGTGCTCTTGGTACCCTGCCTAGGGGATTCTGCGTTTGCTTCTCCCCCTCCCCACCCAGAGCTGGATTCTGTCTTGTCCTCCCGACATTAACCAGTCTCAAGTAGCCGTAGCCCATGAAGCCTTTGCCAGACATTGATCTTTGAGTGTTGGTCATAATTTCAGTCACTGACATCCTTCGGCGTCTAAAGGGTCCGCTTGGCGTCAGCTACATCCTTTGTGAGGCCCTGTGCACAATGTCAAAGATTGAATTGAGAATTTCGAGATGAAAACAGCAAGGCCTTGGATCGAAAGGGAAGCCCTTCTTGGCAGGGTCCTCTGTGAATGCGGACTTACCTTCTCATTGCTGTGGCCAGATGCTTGACCCAAGTGTTTATCATTGGCTTATAGTTTCAAATTTAAGCTTTTTGGCTGGGAAGGTGTAACAGCAAGATGAGGTAGGGCTCATCACATTGTATTCACTCAGGAAACTGGGGACAGATAGTGGTGCCAGGCTATGAAATCTCATACCTCTTCCCAGACCCCCATGACTGGCATCCTCCAGTAAGGCCCCCACCTCCTAAAGGTTCTGAAACTGTGGCACTGCCAGTTGGCAGCAGAGTGTTTAAACACATAAGTTTCATGAGGGACATTTCACATTCAAGATTCAGGAGTCTTTTTTGAGGGGGGGGTGGGTGTCAGGTAGCGTCTCACTGTAGCCCAGGCTGACCTGGAATTCACTATGTAGTCTTAGCTAGCCTCGAACTCATGGTGATCCTCAGTCTCAAGCATATTTAGTTCCTTGATAAGGATGGAACTTTAAAAATAGATCTTTTATTTTTTTATATGGGTTTGGGGAGTAGGTATGGGCGTGTTTAAATTGTGTTCTGTATGGGGAGGAAAATAGTAAATTATAAGAGTTATGGGTTTATCAGTATGGATTTGGGAAAGGTTAAGAATTACCACTGCCCTTTAGGCCAAAAACTTGAACTCTGAAGGTACTCAACATTTGATTCATGTCTCAGTTCTGTTTGATCTGGGTTAGGCACACAATGGAATATCTTTATATTTGGTCCTTATTTATATAGCAAAATCTCTAGTATTTTAGTTTGTAATGGGCTATCTGAGCATTATTGCAAAGTATGAAAAACATGAATGTGTTTTCAAATGCAATGATATTTTATGAATACTAAATTTAATTATTGATGAAGTAATTCCCTTTAAGTTTGATTGACTTTTATGATCTACACATTGGAGATTCTGTTATATAGTTTTACTTTCATGTTTTGAGGCCAATAAATTTGCTTTTTCAGCTCTTAGGTGTTCTGTAAGCAAAACCCCTGCTCACTATAACTACTACTCTTAATGCATAACATGACCGTGCCACTAAGTTGTGTGTGTGATTGTAACTTTATGCCAAAAAATGCAGTTGAAAATTAAATATTTTAGTAATCAAATAAAATCTAGGCATTTGGTTATATTTTATATATTATGGTCTACATTTTAATGTGAGCCTATAGTCCCATTAACTAGATATACTTTAAAGTTCAGAATTTTTAGATTGTTAAAAATTTAAAATAGCACATATCCCATTTATTTTGGAACACTCTTAAAAGGGCTCTGACCAGCTTCATTAACTGAACACATTAGCACTTCTCCAGTGAAAGTTATGAATATTCATCAAATGGGACTAAATAAATAAAAAGCTCCCACATCAATTTAGATCAGATTTTAATTCCAAATCTGTTCATGTCAGAAGTTTTATGGCCAAAATGACTGAGGCAAAAGTTTGCAGTTTTCACAGGATTCAAAAAAAAAAATTGTGCTGGAGAAATGGCTTAGTGGTTAAGGCACTTGCCTGAAAAACTAAAGGACCCAAATTTGAATCCCTGGGACCCACATAAAGCCAGATGCACAAGGTGGGCACATGCATCTGGAGTTTGTTATAGCATCTAGAGACCCTGGCTTGCTCATTCTCTCTGTCTCTCTCTCTCTCTCTCTCTCTCTCTCTATATATATATATATATATGTGTGTGTGTGTGTGTGTGTGTGTATTCTTTATCTCTCTCTTTCAAATAAATACATAAAAATAAAATACTTTAAAAATACTTTTTCATTTGTCTTACAGAGATTTAGGTGTCATTCATTCTGGCATTTTCAAAACAATCTGTTTGTTGATTCCCATCCCTCTCCTGTGCCTAACCCCCTTTACATTTGCCCTCTGCCTAGTATCCTCCCCTTCTGCTCACCTGTCACATGTGTCCTTTTGCCCGTCCCTCACCCCTCCTCCAGCTCATGTCTTCATATTTACTCTTGGTTTCTGTTATGTCTTTATAGATTTTATGCACATATGATCCCCAGTGCACACATATTTACACGTATTACAGGATAGGGTCTGTGTATTAGGGGGAACATGCACTTTTGGTCTTTCTGAGCCTGGATCACTTCACTTTATACAATTCTTTTCAGGTCCATTCATTTTTTTCTTGCAAATTTCATAACTTCATTTTTTTTAGTACTGCTGAATAGAATTCCATTGTGTATGTGTACCACATTTTCATTATCCATTCATCTATCGATGGGTAACTAGGTTGATTCCAATTCTTAGCTATGGTAAATAGAGCCTCAGCCAGCCAGCATGTGCAAGCACCTTTGTAATAGAATGCAGAGTCCTTAGGACCCAGGAATGGTATAGCTGGCTTGTATCGGAGTTCTATTTCTTGTTCGCTTGGGATGCCACCACTCTGATTTCCACAGTGGCTGTGCTCTTTGTTTTCACTCTCACCAGTGATGACAAAGAAAAGGTTCCTCTTTCCCCCACGTTTTCGCCAGCATTTATTGTCAATTTCCTCGACCCATTCTGACTTGGGTGAGGTGATATCTCACATTGGTTTTCTTTTGCGTTGCTCTCTGATGGCTAGGGATGTTGAACACTGATGAAATTTTTTTTAGTCCTTATTTTACATTTTTTATTATTTTTTTTCTGCTCAGCAGTATATAGTCAAGTTGGTACCACTGTTAGCCTCTTCTCTGTCCTCTCCCGTCCATCGGCACCCTCCTCATTGGCAAATATGGGTCATGCATTGTGGGGTTAGCCATCAGTTATGGGTAGGAGGCAATGTCTCTGTGTATTATGACCCAACGTGTCAGTGATTTTATTTCATAGCAACAGAAAACAGAGTAAGATGCCTATGATGACAACAATTTTTCTAAACAGTACCATGTCTAGTTTCTTTGGACTTTTTTTTTTTTTTTTTTTTAGTATTTTTGAGAGAGGATTCATGTAACCTAGACTGCCTTTGAACTTGTTATATAGACAAAGGTTGGCCTTGGCTTCTTGACCTTCCTGCCTCTGCTTCCCGAGTGCTGGGATCGCAGCACGCACCACTCCACCTGGCTACATACCTGGGCTAGTTTCATTGGCTTTTGATGCACCTCTGTGCTGGTGTGTAAGTCTCCTAAAGAAAAGGTCCAACACTTAATCCTCAAAATATACACGTGTGATATTTTTGAGCATGAGCTAGTTTCAGTTTGCTGCTTGCAAAACCCATTGTGCTAATGGTTTCCTTTCTTTTTTTTTTGCCTAAAAGAACCAAAGCGAGCTTCCTGCTGGATCTCCTCCCAGTCCTCAGCACTTCCTACCCGGTTGTGGCGGCATCGGCCCGGCCAGCGCCCGTGGTGCGTTTTATTGCCCCAGCTGTTTCACCTGTCTGTTTTCGTCAGCACTGAGGTTAATCCCAGAAATGATGTCTGCAAAGAGTTCACCTGCTCTAGTCATCTTGGGCATCTGAAACCTGAATGTTTTCCCTAAAACCTGAGCATTCACAGATGCCTCTGTCCTTTCTGATAGTGGCTTTACCAGGAGCCCTTCATATTTTCTTTAAAACAATCGCTCACACATCTCTGTGTGTGTATGGGTGAGCGTGTGTTTTTGTGTTCGTACATATATCAAGGCCTTTAGCTTCTGTGAACAAACACCAGCACTTGCACCACGTTTGGCTTCTGTTTTTTATCGGTGGCTTGAGAATTGAACCTGGGCCAGCAGACTTTGCAAGCAAGGGGCCTTTAACTGCTGAGCCATCTCCCCAGCCCCACAGGGTTTTCTTTTCATCCGCAGGCATGCATTCATTCCTCCCCTTATCTGCTCATCTAGCAGGCATTTATCAAAATCTTTCTATTAGTTACTTTCCTTGTTGCTGTGGGGGAAAAACAAAATCAGATGAAAGCAACTTAAAGAAGAAAGACCACAGTTTGAGGGAACAGCCCATCATCCCATCATGGTGGGAGTAGGCAGGACCTGTGAGGCCGCAGTCACACTGCATCCACAGTCAGGAAGCAGAGAGAGATGAACAAGAGCACTCAGCTTGCTTTCTCCTTTTTTTAAATTTTTTTTGTTTATTTATTTATTTGAGAACGACAGAGAGAAGGAGGGGGAGAGAGAGAGAGAGAATGGGCAAGCCAGAGTTTCCAGCCTCTGTAAACGAACTCCAGATGCATGCGCCCCCTTGTGCATCTGGCTGACGTGGGTCCTGGGGAATTGAGCCTCGAACCGGGGTCCTTAGGCTTCACAGGCAAGCGCTTAACCGCTAAGCCATCTCTCCAGCCCCCCCCCTTTTTTTTTTGCTTTCTCCTTTTTATTTAGTGCAGGACCACAGCCCATGGGACAGGCGCCACCTACATTTAGGGTGGTTCTTTTCACCTCAGTTAACCTACTCTAGAAACTCCCTTACAGACATGCCCAGAGATTTGTCTCCTAGGAGATTCTCTCCAGATCCTGTCAAGTTGAAATCATTACCTAATGCTCATACCAGTAGCGAGGAGATGCTTGTTGCTAAGGTCACACGCAGGTCACGGGACATTTGTCCCTCTGGAACCACACTGTGGGAAATGGTGTCTTCAAGCTCTGACATGACAAAGTCATAATTGAGCCAAAGCATTCATAACTGTCCAGTGTAGGAAGCAGACATCTTCTCTTTCTTTCCTTTGTAACAGCTATTCATATGAAGCCAGACAGGGCGGTTAGATGTGGTCAGCATTCCTGACTTTTGAGTGACATACAAGCCCAGTTTCAAATTTTGGCAATAATTTATCAGACTGGCTGATATGGGAGGTTACCCATACAAGAGGTGCATTTTGGGGGGTGTTTTTTGAGATTCTCCAGTCTTTTGGTTCTGGTGTCTATGAAATGTCATTGATAGTGTTTGTTTCTTGGAGGTTTAATGGGGCTGTGCAGGTGTGACTGGTTCATTAGGACTGTTGACGAAACAATCAATAGGTTTATTTTTCTCCCTCTGCTGACTCTTCATGTATTCTCTCATCTACCTTTCTTTGGCTCCCTCTGACAGATTCTAGAATATTTCACTGCTTTTGGCAAATCTATTCTGTTTTCAGGCGTTAAAAGCTATAGTTTATATTAAAATTTACATAAACAACTTAAGAGTGGGAGAAAAAATTTGATGTATATGTACACATAAACAATAACTGTATTAGTCAGAGCTCTCTAGAGGAACAGAACTGATAGAACGAATTATATTAAAAATGGGATTTATTGGATTAGCTTGTGGCAGTCCAACAATAGCAGTCTGCAGGCCTGAGAGTCAAGGAACCCGGTAGCTGCTAAGTCCACGAGGCTGGAGGCCTCAGCCGTCCCGATCCGGCACCTAAGGCCTGGAGGCATCCTAGAGAGACCCTGCTCTTCAGTCCACGCTGGTCCTAAGCCCTCACTTGTCTTCAGTCCATTCTGCTCTTCAGTCCACACGGCTCATCAGTCCACGCTGGTCCTCAGTCCACGCTGGAAGGCAGCCAGCAGCACCAATGGCCAGGTAGGAGGAAGGGATTCATTTCTTCCAGAGCTTCCTTAGATAAAACCCTGTCCCCCTCTAAGAGGAGTCACCCATTCTGGAGGAAGGGGGAAAAAAGACATTAAAATTGAAGAAGAGGGCTGGAAAGATGATACAGTGGTTAAAAGTGCTTGCTTACAGAGCCTGGCATCCCAAGTTTGATTCCCCAGTATCCATGTAAAGCCATAGGCAGAAAGTGGTGCATGTGTCTGGCATTTGTTTGCAGCAGAAGGAGGCCCTGGCACTCTCATACTCTGTGCCTCTCTCTTAAATAAATCAGTGTGTGTGTGTGTTTTGTGTGTGTGTGTTGTGTGTGTGTGTGTCTGTGTGTGTTTTGTGTGTGTGTGTGTGTGTTTTGTGTGTGTGTGTGTGTGTGTGTGCTTTGTGTGTGTGTGTGTTTTATGTGTGTGTGTGTTTTGTGTGTGTGTGTGTTTTATGTGTGTGTGTAGGCCAGAGGACAACCTCAGTGTCATTCCTTTGATGCTATTCATGTTTTATTTTATTTTATTTTATTTTATTTTATTTTATTTTTTTGAGACAGGGCTTCTTGGCCTGGGGCTCACCAACTGGACTCTAGTAGCTTGTCAGTAAGCCCCGGGGTCCTCTTGTCTTGCCCCCCGCAGCCCCGGTGTTAGTGGAACGCACCACCATGCCACCTGTACGTGGGTGCAGGAGCCCTGAGCTCGGGTCCTCGCCTGTGCACAGTAAGCGAGCGCTTTACCGCTGAGGCGCCTCTCCAGCCGCACAGCGAGATTCAGCGAAGTGTTCAGGCCTCCTTCCACCGCAGCAGCTACTTGCAAATCTGAACAGACGTCATGCTTCTGAGCTGGAAGGTTTATTAAATGCACATACCCAGGCCTCGCCTTTAGACTTCTTAATCCAGTAATTCAGCAGATGTATGATAAGTCTAAGACTTTGCTATATTTTTTTTTTCTTGGTTTTGTGAGACAGGGTCTCATGTAGCCCAGGCTGGCCTTGAACTTGCTGTATAGCTGAGGATCATCTTGAGCTGAGGATCTTCTTGTCTCTGTCTCTTGAGCGTCAGGATTACAGGTGTTGCTGCTACCATGCTACTGTGGGTTGGCACTTCCAATAAGATCCAGAGAGATGTTGACAGAGCTAGCCCTCTTTAAGACCTAGCACATTACACTGTGTTACAAGAATTCTAAACCCGCTTTCCGTTGTGCGTTGTTAATAAAATGTGAAGTGTGCGTATTCAGCCCCAAGCAACACTCTGAGAAACCAGCCAGCGGGGTGATATTCTCCTCATGCAGGTGCAGGCACTAACTACCCTTGGGGTCTGAAGGTAGTCTGCTTGGGGGCTGTCAAAACTACAGGGTAAACATGACCCCTCTTCAAGGACTGCCACTTTACCTTGACAGGAAATTGTTTAACATGCTATTTTTTTATGTGAAAAGGAAGACTTAGCTGCACTATGGAGGAGAATATAAATTCACATGGATTTGTAAGATAAAGACCCTATTTCAAAGAAACGTCTCCCTTATGGTAGACAGCCTGAGGCTCAGCACCTCATCTCAGGATACTGGTTTGCTCTCCTCGGGCAGTAAATTGACTTAGCTGGGAGGGGGACAAAAAGGTAATTTTATATGATCTATGTTCAATATTTTCCTGAACTTGGAATTTCTGTCCGTGGATTTAAATTCTGTTCTTGAACTTATAAGCATTCCCCTTGGTTAGTCTTCAGGGCTGAGCATAACTACCTTTTGCTGAGGACGTATACTGAGTGACCATAGTATAAGAGATGACATGTCTATTCTGCGTGGGTGCCACAAACTTAAATTAAAAAAAAGGAACATTAAGTAAGTCACTTTAATAAAATTCTAGGCCAGCCTGGGTTACAGTGAGACCCTACCTTGAAAAAAAAATTAAGTAATTTGATTTCATACATTTTCAGCCTATTGTCTTCATAGGGGGGGAAAAAAAGAGAGAATCACATGCTAGTTTGAATGGATTTGATCTTGCACTGTGGGTCATAGAAAAGTTTGAGATTGATTATGAAGTGTATACATGCATAAACACACACACACACACATGTACATGCACACACAGGCAAGCAGTCCATTTTGTTACATGATAATCTCTGAGGTGGCCATGCATTGTCCCAGCCTGTGTTCCTCACCTGAGGCAAATGGTCCCGTTCTTCTCATGCTCTTTTCCACGGATCTACAACACTACGGCTCCATCACCTGCTTTTCTCAGGCCTCAGGAATGCTGCCCGCCTGTTTCTGAGAAACTGTCTCTCATTGGCTGGGAACTAACCAGTTAGGATAGACTAAGTAACCAGCTAGCAGCAGCGATCCTGTCGGCCCCACCTCCCAGGCACTGGGATTGCAGGCACACCCAGCAGTTTCCATGGGTGCTGGGCACTGAATTCATGTCCTTGTGTTTGTAAGGCTATTACTGCCCAACCGTAGAGGATGACTTTATTCGTCAATGGTTGGAAAAAGAAATGAAAAGAAGAATAATGTTTCAAAACTCATAAAAATTATATGAAATTCACATTTCTCTTGTAAGGATTTCTTTCTTTTCTATTAAAAATTTATTGGGACACAGCCACACTCATTCAGTTTCCTTCATTATTT
Organism: Dipus sagitta; assembly: GCA_036346955.1. NCBI lineage: Eukaryota > Metazoa > Chordata > Mammalia > Rodentia > Dipodidae > Dipus > Dipus sagitta. The sequence continues at coordinate 8,297,859 of CM070786.1, forward strand.
TGTTTTATTTGTTTTATTCATTTATTTAGCAGAGAGAGAGAGAGAGAGAGAGAGAGAACGGGTATGCCAGGGCCTTCAGCTGCTACAAACACACACCATCTTGTGCATCTAGCATATGTGGCTCCTACGGAATTGAACTTGGGTCCTTTGGCTTTGCAGGCAAGTACCTTAACTGCTAAATAATCTCTCCAGCTCCTCAGTCAGTTTCTTACTGCTTCGGCAGATACGGTCTTATTTCCTGCAACACAGACAGAGGTGCAAAGTTGTGACAGAGAATTGCAGCCCATAGAACCAAGGACATTCACTCTCCTACCCTGGACATAAAGACCCGACATGTACCTGCTCCATACGGGTGGCAGGGCCCTTTCCGCTCGTGGGGACGCAGCATCATTGCAGGTCAGCGTCCAGCCTGCTTCACCTTCATACTGTACCTCACATCCACCTGCCCTCCATCCAAGGAAGGCACGGCAGGTGCTTGTGGTTGTCTAAATGGCCAAAAACTCTCTGCAACAAAATGACATCAACATATCCTTAAGATAGCGTAGTCAACGTTTTTACACATGAAGGAGGGGATGGTAAATTTCATCCAATTTTAACCAGTAAGCACTTACCATAGTCAATGAAAATATGACTTTCATGATGAACCTAAACTTTTTAATTCCATGCATTCTAATACTTTTGAAATCCTGAATTAAATATCAGAGAATTCTTTTTGATGTATTTCTTAAAGACTTTTGCAAGGCTTCGAGGAAAGAGAAATGCAGCTGATGTCTGTTCTTTTTTCCTTCGATTTGAGAGAGTGAACACTTGAAGGACCATGGGCATCTCCTGTGGGGGGTGGACGGGTGATGCCCATGGTGATGACACCTTTCGGGTTTTTCTTCCTCCATGAAGAAACGCACTGACTCTCTCACAGACAAAGCCTGCACTCCAGATTCTCTCCCGAGCCGGGCTTGCATACAGCTCGTGCCCTATTATAGTAGGTGCTTTGCGGAACAGACACTGGGGCTGGAGAGAGGCAAACAGGAATGGTGTAAAGGGCCAAACAAAGCTACATTTGTTTTCAGTTTTTTTTTCCCCCTGCCTTTCAAAAGAATTCAGCAGTTTCATTGAGAACTAATTTAGATCCCAGTCAATTCTCCCCATTTAAAATAAAATAAAATGCCATAGTTTCTCATGTATTCAGGGTTAGGAAGCCATTACTGCAATCAAATTTCAGACTGCTTTTCATAACCTCCCCTTTCCAAAACCCCACTCCTAGTAGCCGTTAGTTCCTATGCCATTGCTCTCAGCCCTCTTCCTATGCTGTTTCTGCAAATCTACTTTCTCTATGGGTTTACCTGATGTTATTTCATGTAAATGGAATTACTCAAAGCTGGCATCTTTCACTTGGCATATGTTTTCAAGTTCTTTTAAAAAATTATTTATTTATATATTCATTTGAGAGTGACAGAGAGAGAAAGAGGCAGATAGAGAGAGAGGGAGGATGGGCGTGCCAGGGCCTCCAGCCACTGCAAATGAACTCCAGACACATGCGCCCCCTTGTGCATCTGGTTAACGTGGGTCCTGGGGAATAGAGCCTCAAACTGGGGTACTTAGGCTTCATAGGCAAGCGCTTAACTGCTAAGCCATCTCTCCAGCCCATATGTTTTCAAGTTCTATCCTTATGATAGCATCTATTGGGGTTTCCACATCTTTTTGTTACCAGATAGCACGCCTTTGTGGGGCAAATAATATTTTTAATTTTTTTATTTTTTGTAAATTTTTATTTATTGGGTGAGAGAGAGCGAGACAGAGAGGCAGAGAATGGGCATGCCAGGGCTTCTTGCAGCTGCAAACAATTGCCAGACACATGCATAGACATGGACATAGGTGGGTCCTGAGGAATCAAACCTGGGTTAGTTGGTTCTGCAGGAAAGTGCCTTAACCACTAAGCCATCTCTCCAGCCTCCAGAAGCTTTCTTACAGGAAGACAGAGCTTTAAGCCTCCTGGCTCTTAAGTAACTAGCTGCTTCCATTTGAATCTTAGACATTCATCTTGAACTTAAACAAATTTAACATCTCTTCTTTCTTTTTACACACTGGAAAACTTTGAGACCCTTGCAGATTTGTCTACTTGCTAGAGGAGCTCTAAAGATAGAAAGGTGAGCATTCCCCTTCCTCTGAGAACTTGCCTAAAGACAAAGAAAGAAAGGAAGGAAGGAAGGAAGGAAGGAAGGAAGGAAGGAAGGAAGGAAGGAAGGAAGAGAGAGAGAAAAGTGACTCCCCCAGAACACAGCTTTAAAAAAAAATGTTTTATTCATGCACTACTTGGTAGTGGGATGGTTAACCTCAGTTGTCAACTTAACAGGATTTAGAATCACCATGAAAACTAATCTTTCTGGCACATCTATGGGGGGAGGGGTGTTACCTAATAGGTGAATTGAGGTAGGATTTTTATTTTCAAAGTCTGAGTTGTTGGTATAAGGTGGAATCACAATTGTTTTGCCTTTCCCCATGACTAATTATATGGAGCATTGTTTTCTATGTGCCCTTTGGCTGTTCTGCATATGTGCATATGCTTGGAGACAATGATCTCTGATCCTTTGCCCATGTTTTCTTTCGTAATTGACAACTTGCATAATTGTAAACAATATCCCATGGTAATGCCCTCCCTCCCCCCACATTCCCCTTTGAAACTCCAGTCTCCATCATATCCCTTCCCCCTCTCAATCAGTCTCTCTTTTATGTTGGGAGTTGTCTTTTTATTGAGCTACTAGTGTCTTTTATATTTTGTGGATGCAAGTACCTTGCCAAATATATGATTGCGAACATGTTTTTCATTTTGTATGTTTTTCCCCTCATTTCTTCTCTTCTTCTCTCCCTGTCTTCCTTTCTTCCTTCCTTCCTTGTGTCCTTTGCTTTCTATATATGATAGGTGAGCCTTAACCTCAAAATCTTCCCGCCTCAGTCTCCTGTTTGCTGGGATTATGCTAGGCTTAACTTTCTTGGTGATACTCCTTGGAAACCTGATCGTCTGATATGGGCTTTAGTTGTCCCATGTGTAAAGTGTCAAACTCAAAAAGGCTGTTACCAACCCAAAATCATGGATATTATTGATTCCTATATTTTGTTGTAAGAGTACTATAGCTTAAGCTCTTGCATTAAGGTACATTTAATGGACCTTGAGTTAATTTTATGTATGGTGTGTGAGAAAGGAATTCAACTTAATTCTTTTGCATATATATATGTAAATATATATATATATATATGTATACAATTAACACAACTACATAATGTATATATATATACACATATATGTCTTTATATATGTATATGTTATATAGTTGTGTTAATGTGTATGTATAGTTGTGATAGGAGACTAAGCTACTATATATATATATATATATATATATATATATATATATATATATATATGTTGTTGTATATTTGCAAGCAAAGAGAGAGAGAGAAAATGAAAGGAGAGGAGAGAATGGGTGAGCCTGGGCCTCTAGCTGCTGAAAACAGACTCCAGATTCATGTGCTACTTTCTGCATGTGGCTTTTTGTGGGTATTGGGGAATTGAACCCAGGTCATTGTGCTTTACAGGCATGTGCCTTAAATGTTGAGCTATCTTTCCTGCATAGGCCATGTTTTTTTAAAAAAATATTTTAGTTTTATTTGTTTATTTGAGAGAGAGAAAGAGAGAGGAGAGAGAGAGAGAAAGAGAGAGAATATGGGTGCACCAGGGCCTCCAGCCACTGGAAAAGAACTCCAGATGCAGGTTTTAACTTGTGCATCTGGCTTATGTGGGTCCTGGGGAATCAAACCTGGGTCCTTTGGTTTGTAGGCAAGTGCCTTAACTGCTAATCCATCTCTCCAGCCCACTAGGCCATGTTTTAATACAAGTTATTGATGACTTTAAGAGGTCCTTCAACCTTATCTTTCCTAGCTTGAATGTACCATTTCCACTGATTGGAGAGATGCTCTTGAAGCTGTCTGGTACTATGATTTGGAGGATTTGATAGCAATTGAAAATAGCTAGTTCCAGACACATAAGTACTTGGTGCCTTTTGGTCCAGCTCAGAGTCTGTTAGTGCTCTTCCACATGCCAAGAACTATATTTTATTTTATTTATTTATTAAAATATTTTTATTTATTTATTTGAGAGAGAGAGAGGAAGAGAGAATGAGCATGCCAGGGCCTCCAGCCATTGCAAACAAACTCCAGACACATGTGCCACCTTGTGCATCTGGCTTACATGGGTCCTGGGGAATCGAACTGAGGTCCTCTGGCTTTGTAGGCAAGCGCCTTAACTGCTAAGCCATATCTCCAGCCTAAGAACTGGATTTTCAATGATGACCAATTTTCACTTGCAGAAGAAATGCTCCAGTTAGGGCCCAAGGGAAACGCTCGTGACTCTTCAGCTGAGGCCTGGTGAGGACGCTATGTCGTATTGTTCTTTGAAGGGTCTCTTGCACCATTGGTTTTGTAGGTGCAACATGGCCTGAGTGACAGGGGAGATTCCATTTTATCTTGGAACTGTCACAGAATCTCCTTCAGCTGTGAGTTCCACCAATAACAGACACATCTCTGAATCATCTGACGAATGGTCTGGAGCAATATTCCCAAGTGTGGTATATGGTGTCTCTCTCTCTACATATCAACAGACAGCCCATTAATCACTGCCTATCTCTTTTAGAGCTACGAGATATGAGGTAAAAGAACTTTCCCTTAGGAGTGGACACTGCTGCATGTCACAGACAGCTGGGCATCTCTTCCCCTTGTAGCAACACTATGGTCTGTTGGTTGTCGTCACAGGGCTCTGCGGGTCAAGACACCTTGCTTGCCACCTTGACTTTGCTTTTCCTCACAGTAATTTTATTTCTCTCCCCTCTATCTGTTAAGTAATGCCACATGGCCTCTGCTGTTCTAGAATCCCATTGTCCTTATTGAAGCTATAAACCCCATATCTGTGTCAGCATCTCCCACTGTTAACTCCATCTTGCAGAGCTTTTTCTAAAAAATGCTCCTGTCACCATAATAATGGCTTCTGTCCCACCAGCTGGTACAATCCCTAGGCTTATCTTTATATCTGTGTTGGGGTATATATTATTAGTCCATTTGAAATCTCTGAAATTCCTTGCATGGAATAATTTGCAAAAAAATGTATTTATTATAATGAAGCTGGGGTATGCAAAGTCCAGACACAGTAAATTCAATGTCTGGCAAAGGCTCTCTGCTCCATAGGTCATATGTACTACGTACTAGGTATGCCTGTGTGTCATGAATGGACAAATGGGTTTCACCAAGCCACTTTTATGAGGATGCTAATCCCATCCTGATCTAATGGCCCTATCTTCTAGTAGTCTTATGAAGATTAGATATTTTTTATGTTTTAAAAGTTTTAGGTTTTTGTCAAGGCAGGCTCTTGCTTTGCAGCTAAGGCTTGACTTGAACTCATGTCTTTCTGTCTCAACCTGATGAGGCTGGGATCAAAGGTACGTGCTACCATGGCCAGGTTGAAGGTTAGATCTTAAGTTATGGACTTTTGAGGAGCACAAACTTCACATGATAGAAAGTACCAGAAGATGTTTCGATTTCCACTGGAATCTTTTGCCGAAACCCCAGGAAGCCACTGGGAGCCCGTTCAGACAGTGGCTTCCAAAACACGTTGTAGTGTGTGGCTCCCTTGTGCCTTGGAATCAAATGGCATCTTGAACAACCTTTCGCAAGCAGGAATCTCCAGAAAATAAACAAGGACAGCCACCGACTCCTGGAATTAACCACAGTTTCAAGTGGACTCGTCCCATAGTCACTGTGTGTCTCTTGGAGCTAAGTCCAAGGAAGAGATAAGGAACATGGATTCTGTTTTGGCTCTGCCCTTTCTCCCTTGTGTCTGAAGTTCTTTATCCTCACTCAGACCTGGTCTTGTTCAGGTCTCATTCGGAGTGTCTGTGTGGAGATGTAGGCTTTACTAGAGATCACTGACATTTGGCTCTCTTGTCCTAGTCATCTAAGATGCAGGGCTCTGCAACCCTGTGCTTTGCTAGTTCTGGGCAATGTCCTATAGTCAAATAGATGCATGACATGTTTGAACTAAGCCTGTTATATTAATCTCTTAGAGCAGATATTTATTTTCTCATGATTATGGTAAAAAAAATAGTGATGGCAAATTCAGTTTCTAGTGAAAGCTTTCTTTCTAACTCATAGGTGGTCATCTTTCACTGTTTGTTTTACATGGTCTCTCTCTCTCTGCACATGAAGAGAGAGACAGAGAAAGAGAAAAAGCACTGGGATATCTTTTTTTATTTTTTAAATTTATTTATTTATTTATTTATTTATTTGAGGTAGGATCTCACTCTAGCTCAGGCTGACCTGGAATTCACTATGTAGCCTCAGGGTGGCCTTGAACTCAGAACGATGATCCTCCTACATCTGCCTCCTGAGTGCTGGGATAAAAGGTGTGCACGACCATGCCCAGCCCTTCTTCATTTTAAAAGGGTCCTTAGATTAGGGATGAATCCTTAGGACCTCTAACTAACTGTGCCCAGCTCCCTAATACAATACTTAATATCCTCAAACATGTTGATATCAACCTGATTTTTCTTTCAAGACATGATCCATGTAGCCTACTCTGATTCAAATGTATTACGTAGCTGAGGATGACCTTGAATTTATGACTCTTCTGCTTTTATCTTCCGAGTGCCAGGATGCCAGGCTTGCACCATCATGCCCAATATATCAAACTAGCTATCAAACCTAGGACTTTGTACATGCCAGGAAAGCACTCTACCAACTGACCTCTGTCCCAGGCTCAACACATGAATAATGAGAACACACAATTTGGTTTATAAGTCATGAAAATCTCTTCTACTGTTCTCCAGTTTTATCTTTCCTTGCCATAGTAACTCTGGGTACCATATGTGCCAGTTAACATGATCATAGGACAGAATTAGCTGACCCCGAATCTATACTTAGAAGGAAGGGCCTTGAGGAGCCAGTGGGACCATAGAGAATTTTGAGTAGGAAATAATAGGTGTGTACTGAGCCATACAGATTTGGATGTCATTTAGCTACTTCTATCCTGAGTAACATAGCTGGATAATGTTTCCTGTTATGCATAGCATGCCTCATTGAGCCTCTTGACTTTCATCGGGTCCTTAAAATCTAGGGAGTTTGGGGGCTGGAGAGATGGTTCAGCAATTTAAGGATCTTGTTTGAATAACCTAACAGCCTGGGCTCGATTCCCCAGCACCCACATAAAGCCAGATGCACAAAGTGGCACACATGTCTAGAGTTTGTTTACAGTTGCAAGAGGCCATGGCATGCCGATTCTCTCTCTCTTTTCTCTCATTTCCTTCCTTGCAAATAAATAATAAAAATGAAAACACCGAGGGAATTTTACTTCCTGGCACGAGCAGAGGCTGGACATCTCCTCTGCTACAGCAGGTAGAAAACAGAGGGTGAGCCGAACACTGGCAAGAGTGACTGGTTCTGACAACCCTACACCTCCAGCAAGGCTGTACCTCCCGAATTGCTATCAGCTGAGTACCAAACCCTCAAAATTCCAGACACATGTGCCACTTTGTGCATCTGGCTTTGGCTTCATGTGAGTACTGGGGAATCAAACCAAGGCCATCTGACCATCAGGCTTGCAAGCAAGTGCCTTTAACTGCTAAGCCATCTCTCCAGCCACTTCCTAGTTTTGTTGTTTTTTAAATCACAGGTGATACTATACACATTGCTCCCCCCCCCTCCCGCCCATGTTATCAGATTGTTTCACTGGAGATCATTTCATTGTCTGCACAATATTTCAGTCCAAAGACTCTCATTTGGGAAATATTCAAGTTATTATTTTATGTAGAACTTTTTTATTCTAATGAGAAGAATTTTTGCTACTTATACCAGTTTCTCTCCTGAATGATCAGAGCTTAAAGATATAACTTAAGTTTTAATTTAAAATTAATGTGATGTTCAGATTCACTAAGCAACTGTGCATTTAATTTCCCAAAGTATGCTGTTTTTCCACACGCTCCAGCCTGGGCTCCCTGGAGCTTTATTTCTGTACTCTTGTCACTGCAGACAGGATTTTCTCAGAACAACCTGTGCTGCAGAAATAACAGACAGTTCCTTCCCTGAGGACCTGGGTCTGTATGCGAGTCCTCTGATGTGAGGGGACGATGAAAGAGCAAGGACTGTGTAGGAACTGAGGTTGTTTCTGGAAAGATCTAAAGCAGCAAAGGTGTGTGTTTAGCTTGGTGACATACAGTTGAGACAATCATACGGTGACAGACAATGTAAAATGAGACATTTAACAACAAAACAGGCCATTTGGAAGCCACCCTGAGTCATTGAAGAAGACATTTGTCTTAAGAATGGCCTCAACCTTGTAGCAGAGAGTGACAAAGCAGTGGCTCACCCCTCAGAGATTTCAGTGCAGCTCAAGGCTTAGCTATTTTTCCTTTGTTGTAATGCTTTTCTGTGGGTCCTGAAGGGAACACATGAAGACAGAGCAACAGATGTGGTCAGCTTTCCACTGACACCCGGGAAAATGCCATCTTCAATTATAGCCCTTGAAGAGATCTCTGGAATTGCATTTCTGAAATGATCATTTATTCGAAGCTTAAGGCTCTTCAAGATAAATAAACTGCAAAGTTTTGTTCCTTATGAGGCCCAGGGAAGCTGTGTTTGTGTGGTGTGAGTCCAGGGAAGGAATGGGTGGACCAGGGAGGAGGGACTGGAGCTCAGGGATATGATTGGGCTGCGTGAGTAACAGAGAAGCACACAGGAAGGCAACTTCACCGTCTTCGCGCTGTGGATCCATTCATCTGTGGAAGCAGGAAGCTCGTAGAAGTGGGAGGCTTGTGCGGGCTTAGGAGCTTCTTGTGGGAGAGGGGACTAGGTGGCCTTGGAATGAGGGATGCTGAAGTTTGAACCCCACATGTGGGACAGTTTACTTAGTTCCTCTAACCTTCAATGTCCTCCTCAGTGGAGTAGGAGTGAAAATAAGGAATGTCTGAGGGCTGGTGTGATCACTTAGTTGGTACATTGCAAAGATGAGGACCTGAGATCAGATCTCCAGCACCCACATGAAAGCCAGACATTGTGGTGCATGCCCATAATCCTTTGGTTGAGGAGGTAGAGGTAGGAGGCTCCCTAGGGCTTGCGGACCAGCATATCTGAATTGTGAGGTTATGCCAGTGAGTGACCTAGTCTCAAAGTAAGGTGGAGAGTGATTGAGGAAGACCCCTGACATGGACTTCTGACATCAACATGCACATGCACAAATGTACAAGCATACTTGCACACACATGTGTGTCCACACACATACTGTAACATGGCTTTTGGAGTTCAGCAAGAGTTACATTTTTCCATAAACTCCAAACCCTAGCTTCGTGTCCATTTTTATCAAAGAAGTGGGATAAAACGAGACTGAGAAGGATAACTTATGAACCACTAACTTTTTATGCAGAAATATACGAGGGAGGGGGAGGTCCTGCAAAGAGAGGTGGGGAAAATGGATACACCCACATGACTGGGGAGCCCATGGGAGAAGTGAGCACGGGTGTGGAAGAAACGTGAAAAAGGATTCGGAGAGGAAAGAGAAGAAAGTGCAGAGAGCTCGTGCCGTGCTGAGAGTAGGAGGGGACAGAGAGCTCATGCGGGAGTCGGGGTCAGGGTCTCCCCTTGTCAGGAATCTGGATGTCTGGGAGAGATGAACAGCCAACAAGAGAGAGCTTGCCCACCTAGTAAGGATCTATATATGACCTGATTGTGGAGGGATTTACTCTCAGACTCAGGTCTGAGCTAGGGGCTGGCTCTGGAGCAGGGGCGTAACAGCTGATTGGGTGGCTGGTTCTGATGAAGCCGGCAGGCATTTCCCTCTTGACTGGCTGTCTAACTCCCTCTCAATGCAAACACCTGTGCATAGGCACATGCCCCACACATATATACACACACAGATGGTTATGACTGTTGGCCAGCAGACACGATAAAGCAATCCCCTCCCCGTTCACCTCTGTGACCACCTGCTGAGTGCGCTGTTACTATAGCTGATCTACAACTTCCAACAGAAAGATAAAACCAAGTGTTCTGACTCACTCCGGACCATACAGGCAGGAGGTGGACTTATTCCAAAGCCAGCTCTTTTAGCTATAACATTAGCCTTCCATTTCCTCTGCCATAGGGTAGGTTGACAAAAAAATAAATAAATAAATAAATCAGGTGGCTGGGCAAGGAACATCAGCCCTAGAGAAATGTTGATATAAAGACAAAACATCTTTCTTAAAGCCCTGCTGTGAGGGGTGTGGGAAGACACACCTTTGTGTTGTGACTACTTGAGGAATGTCAATCTGGGCAGGTGGCTTGGAAGAACCAAGCAGCAAGTGTTTCCATACGTAAGGAGCGCTGGGAAAAAAAAATACAGGTCTTCTTCCTTAGGCTTCCTGAGATAACGGATCCATATCACATATTATGAAATCCTGGGAATCATGACTTTGCTTATGATTGATTTCTCTCGGGATGTAGATTCCATAATTCCCACCACTTTTCATAATATCAAATATTCAGGGTTAGGGATGTGGCCTCAGTGGGTAGAGTGCTTGACTAACGTGCATGAAGTCCTGAGTTCAATCCCTAGTACTGTCTAAGCTTAGTAAGGTATTCATCACCTCCTTTATTGGCAGTACTCAGGAGGGAGTGGAGGCAGTAGGAACAGAAGTTCAGAGCCATCCTTAGCAACAGAACAAGTTTAAGGCCAGACTCTGTATCATAAAAATGTAATCAGATATCCAAAGCCATCTTGCCCCTCAAGGGCCTGTTTGCACATATCATGCTGGATATGACACTTTGTTGCTTATTTCTAAATGCCAATAGGTCAAAGTGGCATCACAAATACCACTAAGAAGGTCATGGAGTGCCGTGTCACTCACAGTGCCACATCACACTATGGAGGGTGACTTGGGCAACAGTGAGTACACGTGGTTTCTAGCCAGGGCTCTATGACTCATTAGCTGTGTTCACATTTATCAATAATTTCCTCATTGGATAGGGGACCCCAGTATAACTAAGACTCAGTCCGTGCACTACAGCTAATAGAAAAAGAATTAAGACTCCTAAACTAATAACCAAAGATCTCCTAGGACAGACATGAAAGAGTATGTCCATTTCTACTTAAAAGGATAAGGTGAATTACCTATCTGGGAAACAATAAGAGGATTTTAATGGCACTATTCACTTTCACGTACATTTCCAAGTGCCTGTATATATCAGGAACTGTGTTATGGACTGAGGTTATAGACAAGAAAATAAGAGGCATAGTATACATGCTTTTTAGGGCTTTAGAAGAAGAATGAGGTATGTAAAAATGTGAATTGTTATAGAGAGTTTGGACACTAAGAGAAGCCTGGGTATTAGTACTGGGTGCTGGGAGGATTGGCTTTGAGAGAAGAGGAATTTAAAAGCCAGGCATAGTGGCTCACATTTTTAATCCCAGCACTCAGGAGGCAGAGGTAGGAGGATTGCCATGAGGTTGAGGCCAGCCTGAGACTACATAGTGAATCCTAAGTCAGCCTGAACTAGAGCAAGACACTACCTCAAAAAAAAAATAAATAAATAAATAATTGTCATTCGACGTTCTGCGAATGCTGTTCTTAGTTGCAATCAACACATAAATGGTAAGCCATTTAAGCAAGACAAGGACTTCCTGAGACTACATTGGGCAACTCACTGAAGGATCCACAATGCTGATGGAGTAGGTGGGAGTTAGTGGCAGCTAGAGGGTCCACACCCATCCTCACCAATGAATCACTCTGCTTGGAAATCCTGTGCTGTTGCCACACGTTGCTGTGGGCTTCGTGTTGCTGGGATGGACCTCCAGACCAGACGCAGTTAAGGGATGGAGGGAATTTATTTGAAACTTATATATCCAGGGGAAGTTCCATAATGGCAGAAGAAGATGCCCGGCCCCCTTTCACAGACCCCCCCCCCAACACAAACAGAAAAGCAACCAGCACCAGCACAAGGGAGCACACGCCGAGAACCCCAGGCAGGGACCAAGCACTCTGCACATCCTCAGCTGGGACTGAGATCCACCCCCAGACACACCTTAGGCCTGGATGCTAGGATGCATCCACAGGACCTCTTCCAGCCCGGCAGCTGGAAATCCAAGAAGCTTTAATAAAACTGAATGTACTGGAGGGACGTCTATTCAAATTGCAAATTACCACACCCTGGTACTCCAGAGTGCCACCGTAAACTCTCTGTAGCCCCGGTGCTGGATGCCACCTGGAGTGGTTTAACTTGATTGTGTACTTGACAGGACCTGGAATCACCTGTGTGGGATTATCTAGATGAGGTTGTAAGGAGGAATTTTGGCTAGCCAGTTTCAAAACTCCCTACCTTTGGAGAATTGTTCACTGTATGAGTTACTTGTTCATTGCCTGAGAGGACTGATCTTGACTAGGTTAGCTGAGGTGAGGAGAGCCACGTTAACCGTGGGCAGCATCATTCCGTGAACCGGGCTCCTGGACTGGATGACGTGGGAGAGCTGGCTGGACAGCAGCACTCCTGGCCCGCTGCCTGCTCAGTGTGGACTCGCTTCAAGCTGCCGCCATGCCTTCCTGCCACGACCAACCCGGAACTGTAAGCTAAAATAAGCCTTTCTTCCCCTAAACCGATTTCTGTCAGGTACGTTGCCCGGAAGCATGAAGTGGTCTCCTATGCCACTCAAGACCCACTCTGGGCTCGATGCCTGTGAGAGATGGAGCTTCTTGAACACATGTATCACAGGCTCCCTCCCTAGTTGTGAAGTGACACAGAAAAGTAAGCCTTTGGCCGTGTGTCTAGTTGGAGCAGGTTCAGTTTTGCACTAAGGTTTGTAAAGTGAATGTGATGGGTGATCTCGGGTTGTCACCTTGACACAATCTAGTATCCCTATGGAAACAAATCTCAGGGCATGGCTGTGAGGGAGCTTTTGTAGATTGGGTTAAAGGAGTGGAAAGATTCCCCTTACTGGTGGACAGCACCATTCCGAGGCTGGAGTCCCAGACTGTATAAAAAGGGCAGAGCAGGCTGAGCACCAGCAGTCATCACTGCTTCCTGACCGTGCACTGGATGTGACCAGCTGCCTCAAGGTCCTGCTGCCTTGCCTTTTCTACCATGATGGACTGTAACTTCAAACTGGAAGTGGAAATAAACCCTCCCCTTCCTTAAATCTCTTCTTGTCAGGTATTTTTCACAGTAATGAGACAGTAGCTAATAGAGGAAGGAAATCTCCCATCGTAGGGAGGTTTGAGACTGGAGAGTCAAAATTGCTTGGGACAAATAATGAATAGACATTTTTTTAAATGTGCATGTGTAGTCATGTGTCTGTGGGTACACACGTGTGTGCAGGTACACGTAAACATGCGCACACGCATGGGGAAGCCAGGGGACAACCTTGTGTGATGCTCTTCAGCATGCCAACCACCACTGTGAAGCAGGGTCTCTCTTTGCTCTTGGGACTTGCCCATCAGGTTTGGTCGTCTGAGCAGCGAACCTCAGAGAGCCTCTTGTTTCCACATGTCCATCGCTGGGGTTACAAGCAGGCACCATAACACTTGGTGCTTTTACATCCGTTCCCAAAACCAAACTCAGGTCCTCAAGCTCTCAGGCATACACTTAATCCCTGAGCTTTCTTCCCATTTCCTGTTGCTGCTTTTGTTGACTTTCCTGCTCCTGTTGCTAGATAGATTTCTTTCCATTCCATGTACATGAAAGAATGCAGGTAAAACTGCCATTAGTTTTTTTTTAATTTGTATTTATTTATTTGAGAGAGGGGGAGATAGAGAATGAGAATAGACATGTCAGAGCCTCTAGCCACTGCAAATAAACTCCAGACATTTGCGCCACCTTGTGCATCTTGCTTTATGTGCGTCCTGGGGAATTGAACCTGGGCCTTTGCCTTTACAGGCAAGTGCCTTAACCACTAAACCATCTCTCCAGCCCTGCCATTTTTTTTTTTTTTTTGGTTGTTTTGTTTTGGTTTTTCAAGGTAGGGTCTCACTCTAGCCCAGGGTGACCTGGAATTCACCATGGAGTCTCAGGGTGGCCTTGAACTCACAACAATCCTCTTACCTCTGCCTCTCAAGTGCTAGGATTAAAGGCGTGTGCCACCATGCCGTGCTTTTTTTCTTTTCTTTTTTTTTTTTTTAAGCAACTGATCAAGAAGAAATCACTTGTTCTCAAGCCTCCACAGAGTTTGCTTGTTCTACATGACAGAGATAAGACCTGTACTTCCACAATCCTGACTCAAAACATGGCTACTTACCAAAGAACTTATTAAGCAAGCCCGGGGTACTTTTGTTTCTGTCTTTCTTTATTTTGGAATAATTACTTTCCTTCTTCCTCACCAACTCAGCCAACATATTTTTGTGGCAAGGAAATGCCTCTTGCTCACGTAGGGGTGCAGATAAGCAGAATGGCATGAGATTGTTTCATCCAGAGTTAGATGGATACTGCAATTACTTGGGGCAAGAACAGTCTCTAAATTCATTCGTGAGCCTTCTACATATCAAAACTGCAATCACTTGAAAGATCTTTCTTTGCCACTTTACCACACAGAAAAGTACTTCTCATTATTATGGTGAAATGCTTTTTTTGACACTGAGGGATGCAAGTATATTTAGAAGGCTGTGATTTCTTCACAATGGTACAGAGAAGAGATGGGCTAATTTTCCTAGTCAAAGAAACACATAAGAAGCGTTCTCTCTCTCTCTCTCTCTCTCACTGTCTCTCTGTGGCGGGGGTGGGGGTGTGTTTTCACAGGTCAAGAGTCCACGAAGAAAGGGCTGGGGAGGTAGCTCACTTGATAGCGTGTTTTCTAGTCTGGGTTTCCACCTCTAGCATCTCACTACAATATAGAGTGCTGCCCACCTGTAATCCTAGCTCAGATGATGGAGGTAGGAGGTTCAGAAGTTCAAGGTCATCCTTGACTACCTAGAGAGATGGAAGTCAACCTTGGATATATAAGTTCTTGTCTAAAAATAATAGAAGGAGGATAAGGTAAAGTATACTTCCCTGCCCCCCCCCCCCCGAGGAGCTAACAGTAGTTAATGAGTGCTGGGTGGGGGAAGTCACACTCTGCAGTGATGTAGCCAGAGGTAAGTGGCGGGAAGAAGAAGGGATTCAGCTGCAGTGGGAAAGGGGTGGGAGAGTCACGTAGGTACACATAATCAAAAGGATGACACATGCACACGTGTATGAAATTGTCAACAACAATAGCAAAAGAGAAAGTAAACAAATTTTAAAAAGAATGGAGGAGCTGGAGAGATGGCTGAGCTGTTTAGGTGCTTGCCGGAAAAGCTTAATGGTTCGATTCCCCAGTACCCATGGAAAGTTGGGTGCACAGAGTGGCACATGCATCTGGAGTTCATTTGCAACGGCTAGTGGCCCTGGCATGCCCGTTCTCCATTCTCTTTCTTTCTGTTCTCTCTCTCTCTCTCTCTCTCTCTCTCTCTTTGTGCTTACAAGTAAGTAATTTTTTTTATAAAAAAAAAGCAACAGATCTAGATTCTCCCTTGGGGTTGTAAGTTTCTTGCTATCTGATTGGGCGCTGTGCACCTCTCTTACCTATATTCCCTTTAGATTTTTGCAAACTCCCCATCTTCACTCTACACAAGAACCTAGCTCAGCTTTTTATTTGTTAATTTAATTTTTATTGACATCTTCTATACTTATAGACAATAAACCATTATATTTCCCTCCCTTCCCCCATTTTCCCATTTACAACTCCACTTTCCATCATATCCCCTACCTCTCTCCATTAGTCTCTCTTAATTTGATGTCATTGTCTTTTTCTCCTATTATGAGGATCTTCTGAAGGTATTTCTAGGCACTGTGAGGTCATGGATATCAAGGCCAATTTCTTTCTGAGCAGTTGCATTGTAAGGAGTGGTACTCTTCCTTTGGCTCTTATATTTTTTCTGCCACCTCTTCCATAATTGACCCTGAGCCTTAGAGGGTGTGCTAGAAATGTTTCAATGCTGAGCACTCCTCCATCACTTCTGAACACCATGTTGCCTTTTGGGTCAGCTCAGTGGTCACTGCCATCTAAAAAGAGAAGCTTCTCTAACCAGAAGTGAGAGTAGCATTAATATATGAATATGAACATTAACTGTAGTGCTTTCAGGGAAGTTTGGTGAGCGTAATGTAGGCACTTAGCCAGACAAGAGCAGGCTTTATACCCCGAAGGCTCATTATCTCCTCTGTCATAGGCTTTTGATTAAGTTTTCAGTGCCAGGCATGTATTCCCTCCCATAGAGTGGGCCTCTAGTCCAATTAGTGAGCAGTTGGTTTCCCCCAGAGCAGACATGCCACTATTTCATCCATTCAGTCATTTGGCCTGTGTGGCCAAACTTGAGGCTTCCAGTGTCCACTGTTTTCACCCCTGATGGCTTCTGTCTCCCATAGGGCAGCGTGCAGGCAGCTTTGTCCAGCTTTCAGTTGGCTGGACTACAGGGATAAGGTTTTCTGCTCAGCACCAGCTTGACTTTTCATTGACTTTGCTGCCCATTCATGTGAAGTCTTCAGCAGTAGGGTCTTACCATCTGTTACTTGTGGGAAACCAAGGCCTAGCTCAGTTTTGAGTTATTTGTTTTATCTAATGGTCAGTTGCCTTCTCGAGGGAAGATGGTTCATTCTCTTTAGAATGCTTACTCCTAGAAAGGTGACTGTTTATTTTCTCTAGGACACTTTAGCTCTTGTAAATCTAGCATTTAGGTCCATCCGAATCCTGAATCCTGAAGGGATGGGTAACTTGGTCATGGAGAACTCAACTATATTTTATAGGAGACCCTTAGCTTTATTTTTATTAGTGTAAATGTGTCTAGGACATTTTTGAATACTTACGGAGAGAGCCTGATGGCGTGTTAGGAATGGATACCAGGTTACACAACAAGAGGGACATGCTCTCTTTTAGTACTTGGGATCTTGTAGCATGTTCTTCCAGAAAAAACAAACAAACAAACAAACAAACATGTTTTACAATTACACATGGTGTAGGGGCACAAGGATGTTCCAAAGTTCATTTCTTGTCAAATGACTGTGAATAACTCAATATAATTTAATAAGCAAAGATTATTGATAAATTATTGAAAAATGGAAGTGTGGTAGAAAAACATATTTTAAAATACTTCTGCAGTTTTCATTTAAAATAATTTCTGGTTATCATACTACAATGACTTTTTGCCATTGCTCTCAAACTTCCTTATCTATGTGAGCAAATCACCTACATTAAATTATGGATATCGAGAAGACTACATCCTAGAATATGCTAGAATACAGGACATGAAGGTGAAGATTGCTCCAATGGAGAACATAAATGTCAGAGGTTTTCACAGGTGTTACAGAGCAGCACTGGAGTAACACAACTAAAGAATAAAGAAAATGGAACATTTTGGGTTTGGGAAGGAAAATTTTCTGATGTTCATGTTGAATAGACTGGGAAATGGAGGTGGGACACAAACATGCCATTTCTTGGCAATGCATTTGCAAAGAGTCAATGAATAATTACATAGAAAAAAATTCCTCAAGAGCACTGAGGAAAAACAAATGAATATCATTAGATTTTTAAACAGGACATGCCCAAGGATGAGCAAATAATGCTGCAGTTAAAGATCTTTCAAGTATGAATGTTCGTGAGGGGGCTGAAAGATGGCTCGTCAGGTGGGAGGAGTTCCTCCCGCATGCACTCAAGGGGCACGATCAGAGCCAGACAAGGCCGCTCATGCCCGTGACCCCAGCGCTGAGGGAGGAGGCAGAGGCAGGAGGATCGCTGGGGCTCGGTTTGCTGCTCACACAGTCTGATCAAAACACTACACTTCCAGGTTCAGTTAGAGACTCTGTCTCAGGGAAAGAAGGTAGAATAACAATAAAGGACCCTTAGCATCCTCCAGCTTCCATGCACACGCACACAGAGAGTGGGCATCAGTATGTGTACATATGAATGCAAAATGCATTCACACCCACTACATACTACATACACACAAATGAACTTTAGTTAAATTAGCTTACTTTTCATGAAGGAGTTACCAGAAATTCTATTCTCTCCCACTAATAACAAAATAAAAATTACTACACACATATCCTCTTTGGGGATAAGTATATTTTTTTTCTAAAACATTCTCCCTGTGTGAAGGATAAATGGCAAGTAAACCCTTGTACGATAGTTCAGAAACTGTCTATGTTCCTGTAGAGTAGGACTGCCTGAAGTCTAGATCATGGAAGTTTTTTTTTGTTCGTTTGTTCGTTTTGTTTTACTACAATGGGCATGGGTTAATGCAGAGATGCAGAGCTGGCAAAATTATAAAGAATCAGTGATGACTGTGTGCTTAGCTTCAAAAAAGACATCTATGTCACTCCTTCCAATGCCCAGCGAACCTCACAGAAGAGACAGGTAGAGCGAAGGTAGGAGCAGGAAAATGGGGAGGAGGGTTGCAAAACTCTGTCTTCCAGATATGAAATGGCTATTAAACTCATGAGCTCACAGGAGCTGTGATTCCCAGCTCTAGATTGAGCCTGGCAGAAATTCACCATTGATGGAGGAAGGATGCATGAGACCCCCACACCTCCCAGGGTATTGAATGGCAGCTAATGGCTGCTGGGAGAGGGGGCGTCAGGTTCATCTGTGTGAAGGCACCGGTGAGTTGTCCATTCCACAGTAAATGACCATTCACCATGACCAGGCAAGCAACTCCTAATGTAGCTCAGTGAGTTACCGAAAGTAAGATTAAAGGGGAAGAAGAAGGATGTTGATAGGAGGAGTAGGGGAATAAGAGAGGGCAATGGGGGGGGGGCGATAAGATCTAAATATAATATATACATATATGGAAATAGCCGAAGTAGAAAAAATAGATAGAAATTTAAACAGTATAATTCTTGCTAAGAAAAACTATTTTAAGATGGACATAATTTAAAATTAGAATAAATGATTCATATAGAAGTGTTTCTATGTGGCATTGTTTGTAGTAGTATGAACTGGCAAAAATTCAAATGGTCAACATCAGGGAAATATCCATATGGTAGAAGATAATGTCGTTTAAATGCCCAAAGACTCTACTGACATAGTCAATTATGATATGGTTATAAGTAGAGGAAATAAAGGAAATATATATATATATATATATATATATATATATATGTGTGTATATATATATATATATATATATATATATATTCATGTACATGTACATATGTGTCAGTTTCATAAAGGAAAAACTGTAGAAATACATGAAAATATTAGTGCTACTTTTTATAAGTTGTAGGGGAATGAATTTTTTTTACCATTCTCCTATATGTAATTTTATTTAGAAACTTTGACAAAGAGCATAAATGTAATTTTTGTGTTAGAATTAAATTCAAAATTATAGTATTATGAATGTTAAAATAATGAAAAAAATACTTAAAGTCTTCAAGATAATGTAGGATTATGAGTGTTTTATTCAATTCTTTAAAAAATTTATTTCTTTATTTGAGAAAGAGGCAGAGAAAGAGAGAGAGAGAGAGAGAGAGAGAGAGAGAGAGAGAGAGATTGAGAATGCATGCACCAGGGCTTCTAGTCACTGTAAATAAATTCCACATGCATGTGTGATGCAGTCAGGTTTGCAGTGCTGGTAGAAATCACCCAACCAAGGGCAGCTTGTATGAAAAAATGATGTTTATTTTGGCTTACAGGCTGGAGGGGGAAGCTCCATGATGGCAGGGAAAACAACAACATGAGCAGAGGGTGGACATCATCCCCTGGCCAACATAAGGTGGACCATAGCGACAGGACAGTGTGCCAAACACTGGCAAGGGGACACTGGTAATAATACTCATAAGCTTGACCCCAACAATATACTGCCTCCAGGAGGCTTCAATTTCCAATTGCCATCAGCTGGGGAGCCTAGAGTCCAGAACACCTAAGCTTATGGGGAATCAAACCACAACAATGCACCACTTCACCTTGTGTATCTGGCTTATGTGTACTGTGTACTGGGGAGAACAAGTACTGGGGAGTTGAACCTGGGTCCTTATGCTGCACAGGTAAGCACCTTAACTGCTAAGCCATCTCCTCAGCCCTATGTGTGTTTTAAAAATTGAAAAATATTCAGCACTTGGGAGGTAGAGGTAGGAGGATCACTATGAGTTCAAGGACACCCTACATAGTAAATTCCAGACAGCAAGACCCTACTTTGAATGCTCCCCCCACAAAAGATTAAATATTGCAAGATAACAATTTAAATTTTCTCTAAATATTTCTGTTATTGTCATGAGACTCCTCCTGCCTTTCTTCTCCCTCTACCAAATGATAAAATAGATGGAGTCGCATAACAGAAAGGCACCTAGAGCACATGTGACATACAAAATAATTCTAACAAATGGCACAAGTAAGATGGAACCTTCTATTTTTTTCCAGTATAATAAAGGTTAATAAGAATGCATGGCTGTCCAGAAAAGAGAAGATTACATTAAGAGGATACCAAGATATTGCAAATGACTTTTCATGTCCAGGCTGGATAAACTGGAAGAGTAACAAAATGAGACCAACTTTGATTCTGTAAGGGGGGGAGGAAACTGTGCATATGCTAGGGTTGTAAAGTGGTGTACGTTTGGCGGCAACTTCTACACAAAACTTGAGCAATGCAATTACATGATTTGTGAGTTCATAGAGAAAAAGCAAATGGGCCAGGTGTGGTATGCATGTCTGTAAGCCCAGCACTTGGGGGTGGAGGTATGGTAGGTAGACAGACATGAACAGGCATGGAGGTCGCTGGAGGAAGGACTCTGCCTCCCTGCTATGAAAAGGAAGAGGGCAGAGCCTGTCAATTGCTCACTTGGTCAAACTACCCCTCACTTGCACAGATGCTAAAGATGAGGAAGGCGGACCATTTCTCCCCTTAGTGAGATACTGTACTAACCCCACCCCAAGCCCTTCTACCAGGGGTAGCTGCTCACAGACCCTTGTCCAGTCTGCCCACTTTTCTGAGTTCTAACTCAAAAAGCATAAAGTGTCCTTTCTTTCTCTTCTTTGGATGCCAGCTAAAATTCTGCATGCCCTGAATCTTTGGGGCTTTTCCACTTTTTTTTCTTGATGCATCTCCCTTTGCCTTACTCATGCCTCATCATCCATGTGCCTAATGTTTTGTGGTCACAAGACAATGAACTCAATAGCATAAAAGCCTGCAACAGAGAACTTAAGGGTTCAAGACCATCTGTAGCTATATAAGGAGTTCAAGGCAAGCCTGGGCTACCTGAGACTCTAGCTTTGAAAAAAGAGAATTTGTAAACAAACAAAAAAAGCAAACAGTTGACCCTCTATTTGTTTCTTTGATTTCAGAATGTTCTCAAAGTTCATAAATATAGGGAGATGCCTCAGCAGTTAAAGGTGTTTGCCTGCAAACTCCAATGACCTGGGATCAATTCCCAAGTACACACATAAAGCCAGATGCACAAAGTGGTGCATGCATTTGGAGTTCCTTTGCAGTGGTAGGAGGTCCTGCTATGCCTATTCATTCTCTCTCTGTCTCTCTAAATAAATATAAATAAATAAATAAATAAAAATTTGAAAAGTTCACCCATACAAGTTACTCAATTCAGTTTTAAATAAAATACTAGACATGTAGAAAAGGTAATTTAAAAAAATCAAGGTATTTTTAAACAATATTTTATTTTTCTTTATTTATTTGAGAGAGCGATACAGAAATAGGGAGAGAGGGAGAGAGAAAGAGTGAATGGGCACACCAGGGCCTCCAGCCACTGCAAATAAACTCCAGATGTGTGCGCCCCCTTGTCCATCTGGCTTATGCGGCTCCTGGGGAATCAAACCTGGGTCCTTTGGCTTTGCAGACAAGTGCCTTAACCACTAAGCCATCTCTCCAGCCCTCAAGTTTTTTTTAAAACATTTTATTTATTTATTTATGAGAGGGAAAGAAAGGGAGAAGGGAAACGGAGAGGGAGAGGGAGAGAGAGAATGAATGAGAATGGACACGCCAGGGCTTCCAGCCACTGCAAATGAACTCCAGATGCACATGCTACCTTGTACAGCTGGCTTACATGGGTACTGGGGAATTGAACTGAGGTCCTTTGGCTTTGCATGCAAGCACCTTAACCACTAAGCCATCTCTCCAGCCCAAGGTCTTTTTTAATGTGAGCAGGATTTTGAATGGCTTTATTATTACCTGTGGACTAAGTGGAGAGCAACTGATAAGGAATGTGGGTCCTGAGATGTCACCCTGCAGGTGGCATGGACAGGGTTAACCTCAGCTCTTGGCTGGGTCTTCAGAAAGCCACCTGGCATCTTGGATGTGGGCTGAAAATGGACGCAGATGCCCAGGAACCGAGGATTATGGAATGCATAAGATGCTTCGGGCTGATTGGCACCAACAGTGAAAACTGCCATGATTACATTGGATATTAACAAATTCTAACCCAAGGGTAAGAGGAGCCCCTTACATACACAGGGCAGATTGTCATACAGAGCCAACCAGCAAGCAAGGAGAATGCTGTCGATATTAGATATTAGACAATAGTATGTGAATATTATGATCAAAGGACCTGAGGGTCTTGCCCAAAATTTCATTTCATCCCATAGTACTGAGTCGATGCTTGGTTGAGAGACATAATTGGAATAAAAAAAATCATATAAAACAAACAAACTTTGATACTATGAATATCTAGCTGATGGAAGAAACTTTTAGGGAAACTCTAATGGCAATCTTCACTTAAAGGGCTTTTATTTAGGAAAGGAATAGATTGATATGTATTCTTTTAGCAGGTGGTAGAAACAATGTGATCAAGTTTGGGGAGTCAGTTTAGAACAAAGATCTGTTTTTGGGGTATAGAATTGATTTTTTTTCTTTCAGAGACCATTTTATACAACTTTCAACATTTATACTTTCAAACAAAATGAGAAAAAAATACAGAGTGCTAAAACATCAAAACACAAGTAATATAATTTTAATATCATTATTTTAAAATACAGAAATTGGAAAGACTAGCAAATACAACTTTAAGCAAGTCACTTGTCTTCCCCTATAATAATCAATGGAAGCTACA
Organism: Dipus sagitta; assembly: GCA_036346955.1. Lineage (NCBI taxonomy): Eukaryota > Metazoa > Chordata > Mammalia > Rodentia > Dipodidae > Dipus > Dipus sagitta. Next base: position 8,320,914 of record CM070786.1, read on the forward strand.
TAAAAGTCTTAAAAATTCAGAGTCAAAGATCTTTTGAAAATATTTTTATTTTATTTTTTATTTATTTTTTTAATTTTATTTTTTTCTTTATTAGTTAGTTTTGTATTCAGCAAATACAGTCAGTTTGGTACCATTATTAGGCTCATCCATGACCTACCCCCTCCCCTTGGCCCCTCCTTGTTGAGATATACGGATCATGAATTGTGGAGTTAGCCCACAGTTAATGGGTAAGCTAAATGTCTCTGCATATCATGACCCAACATGTGGCTCTGACATTCTTTCCGCCCCCTCTTCCGCAAAATTTCCCTGAGCCATGTTGGGTTCATTTTTGGTCTGCTTCAGTGATGAGGTGTTGGGGGCCTCTGAGGCTCTGGCTCTCTGATTTGGTGGGAGTTGAATTTTCTCTGTGCTGATCTCCTTCCCCCTTGTGCTGGTATCCAGTTCATCAGGAAAACAGCCCCCTTGCTTGTTTCTCCAATTTTTCTTAGTTTCAGCCGGGGCCCTTTTGAGGTATGATGGGGTGGCTCTCTCCTTAGGATCTACATCTATCTGAAAAAGAGAAGCAGATTCTCTAACGGAGAGTAAAGTTAGCACCATATAAATGGGATAACCTTTATTTTTTTTTATAGAGAATTTAATAGGTGTAGGCCCTCTTGTAGCGCACGAGTGGTGGTAGCTTGATAATGGAGAGCGGGTTCATGTTTGGATCTGGTTCTGACTTGTTTCCCAGCTCCAGCTATGGGTCCCATACCAGTGAGGGGATCAGTTAGCCGAATTGAGAGCAGTTGGTTCCCCACCACGGCTGTGTGCCACCACTGCACTTGTGTGGGCATCACAACAAGTTATTTGCTGCTAAGTAGGTTAGATCATGCGTTGCTTCGACAGATATTGGTCATTTTCCCCCAGTCGCCCATGTAGCACCTTCGGGCACTAGACGCGCTGACTGTCTGGGGACTGACTCTCTTCCAACTTCCAGCCATGCCATTCTAATTTGCATGTCAATCACATAAGGTGTCTTCAGCAGTAGGGTCTTACCACTAGCCTTTGGTGGGTCATCAAGTACTCTGACAGAAATCTGTCTGTCTTTTCGGAAACCTTGTAGGTCTCTCTGATCAAAAGCTCATTGTGGATGGTAGCCCCATGCTGGTCCTGGGAGTTACAGGTCAGTGCCCACTAAGAAAATGAGGAAAAAGATAACTAATATACAAGAGTTAGAGATAAGAGAGACAGAGAGAGGGAGAGGGGAAGTGAGGAAGGGAAGATGTAGGAGATTAAGGTTAGTCTTGATCTTACCCTCTCCAGTGTCTTGTGGTTCAGGTGTTCCCTGTAAGGGCCTGGTGAAGGATCAGCCGTTTGGTCTGTCTTTTAGTAAGTAGAAAATTATGGTACCATTGCCGTTTGGGTCTAGATTTGTGTTTCCCATCCTTTGATGCCTTCCCCTCCCTCCCCTTCCATCCTAGTGTCTAGTCTAGGAGATGCTTGCTGGGTATGTAAGGTATCTTGGGTAGATTCAGGTTAGGTGCTGTAGATGAGTGAGGCTATGTGGCGATTTTTTTCTGTGATTAGGTTTATTTATTCATTTGCAAGCAGAGAGAGAGAGAGAGAGAGAGAGAGAGAAGAGAGAAATAGAGAGAGAGAGAGAATGGGCACACCAGGGCCTCCAGCTGCTGTAAATGAACTCCAGATGCATGCACCATTTTGGCATCTGGCTTTACATGGGTACTGAGGAATCAATCCCGGGTCCAGCCCAAAGAAGAATTTTTTATAACCATATGAAATCATAGAAAGCCTTGTGAAATGATGAACTCCTGTGGTGCTTAAGTGTTCACATGTGAAATGGAGTAAGAATTTCTACGTGGAGGGAAAGCTGAATGAGTTAATCTAAATACTTCTTACTTGGAGATGTTTGAATCTTGTAAGTTCTGTTTGTATCACCTTTTAACTGAAAATGAATATATATTTGTAGAGTGGTGGTGAGAATTAAGCATTGAGCCCATCCATGGTCCCCTACTAGGCTTTGCTAGTGCTCCACTGCTCAGACAGCTCCCAGCCAAATCCATTAATATCTAAAATCTCCCTCCTTCCATTATAAGACACTTCTGTGAAGAGAGTAAGTTGGAATGTTGGGAAAAGAGTAAATGCATTACCCTTGGTGGCTATTCTAGGTCTTAGCTGAGAGTAGCATCAAGCACGTGTTATATCTATATCTTATCATTCCTCTATGATTTGGGCTTTGTGTCATATATAATACTGCCATTCTTCAAACTTCTTCTTTTAACTCCCCTCAGAATAAACTTGTACAACAAACCAAAACTTTACATCATCATAGTTTGGTTTAGTTTCTGAGTTCTAATTCTAAGTGGCTTGCACACTGGATAGGCAGCCTTCCACAGCCTAGGTAGGTGGGAAACATTCATTGGCAAGTTTAAAATCTACAGTGATATGATGATCACAGCAATATCTGTTGAATTTCTGCTCTTCATAAGACATGCCTATGGTTACTTAATGTGCCCCTTTTCATTTAATCTTTTTTTCTAAATTTTTTGTTCATTTTTATTTATTTATTTGAGAGTGACACAGAGAGAGAAAGAGGCAGATAGAGAGAAAGAGACAGAATGGGCGCACCAGGGCTTCCAGCCACTGCAAACGAACTCCAGACGTGTGCACCCCCTTGTGCATCTGGCTAACGTGGGTCCTGGAGAATCGAGCCTTGAACCGGGGTCCTTAGGCTTCACAGGCAAGTGCTTAACCACTAAGCCATCTCTTCAGCCCTCATTTAATCTTCATAAAACTCCAATCATAACATTTCAACCTGTCAAAGGTTGAGAGCTGAAGTTATTTACCTATGGTGATTCAAGCCAAAATTTTTATCCCTGTACATCATATAACTATTGGGAAGAAAGAAAGCAAGAAAGGAGAGAGAGAGGGAGAAAGAGAGAGAGAGCGAGAGAGAGACAGAGAGAGAGAGAGAGAGAGAGAGGAAATGGGCATGCCAGGATCTCAGCCACCTGTAAATGAACACTAGATGCATGTACCACTCTCTGAATCTGGCTTTGCTTGGTTACTGGAGAATTGAACCTGGGCCATTACACTTTGCAGAGAAGTGATTTAACCACTGAATAATCCCTCCAGCCCCCTGAAGCCAAAATTTTTATCCCTGAACATCATTGCCATGGGAGTGAAAATGAGAAACAGAGAGAGAAAGAAATATTGAGATTCTTTTTTGTTTTGTTTTAAGATAGACTGTCATGTATCCCAAGCTAGCCTCAAATTTGCTGTGTAGTAGAGAATGATTTTGTACCTCTAATACGGCCTCCACATCACAAGTTCTAGGACTATAGGCATGTGCCACAATACAAGGTTTGTGTAGCACCTTACCAACTGAGCTATGACCTCAGCCCTATTTTTTTTTTTAAATTTTTGCCTCTCTGGGGTAGTTCTCACAGTGAACTCAGTATATAACCTAGTCTGGCCTCAAATGCATGGCAGTCTTCCTGCCACTGCTTCCCAAGTACTGAGATGGCAGGCCAGAACTGCTATGTCCAGTTGAGAGATTTCTTTTGAATACTCAAGAACAAGAATCAGCCATTTTCTTCCATTCTCTCCTGCCTCTCTCCCTCAGGAGTAGGACCTTCAGAAATTCTTTCTTAGTTTTTTTTTTCTATAAAGTATTCATGAAATAAAGATATTATGGTGTATTTTGCCTAATTTTTCCTTCTACCCATTCTTTGTTAAAAATATTTATTTGTGTGTGTGTGTGTGTGTGTGTGTGTGTGTATGTGTGTGTGTGCTGCAATCAAATGCTGATCTGGCTTTATGTGGGTGGCTAGAGAAATAAACTCAGGCTGTCAGATAAAACAAAAAAAAAAGCTACTTAACTGATGAACCATTCCCCAGACCCTTCTTCTACCCATCCTATCCACAGATTTTAGTTCTAAATATCGAGGTCTGCTTCCCAGTCTGCTTGTCCTTGTGGTTAAATTAAAATAGAATTGTGCTGAGGTGCATCTACAGGGATTCATACTCCAAACTGTCCTTCTCCCAGTGTTGGTAAATGTCCCCGTGCCTCACCTGAGACAGTCAGTCTACTGCGACACTTCATTTGAGTCTATGGTGGAGAAAAAGCCCCAGGCTGGTTCCCCTGGAAGATGCCTCCCAAAACACAAGGCGGCATGTGCTGCACCGAGCAGGGATCCCTTAGCCAAGCTCCAAGGCTTACACCACCAGGAAACATGCTAGGTTGCCTTGGTACCTCAGCGGAGGACATTATGAAGAATTTTATTTTTAATAAAAAGCATGCTTTTTATTTATTTATTTAAGAGAGAGAGAGAGAGAGAAAGAGAGACAGAAAGAGGCATACAGAGAAAGAGAGAGTGAGCATGGACATGCCAGGGCCTCCTGACACTGTAAACAAACCCCAGACACGTGTGCTGCTTTGTGCACTTGGCTTTATATGGGTGCTGGGGAATCAAACCCAGGCCATCAGTCTTTGCAAGGAAGTGCCTTTAACCACTGAGCTATCACTCCGGCCCTGTCAAAAGCCTCTTATTTTTTAAAAATTATTTTATTTATTTATTTATTTATTTATTTATTTATTTATTTATTTATTGGATACAGACAAAGAGGCAGAGAAAGAGAAAGGGAAAGAATGGGCACGCCAGGGCCTTCAGCTGCTATAAACAAACTCCAGATGCATATGCCCCCTTGTAAATCTGGCTTACTTGGGTCCTAGAGAATGAAACAGGGATCCTTTGGCTTTGCAAGAAATGCCTTAACTGCTAAGCCATCTCTTCAGCGCCTTAAAGTTTTTATTATTCTATTTATTTTTGTTTATTTGAGAGAAAGAGGCAGGGAGAAAGAGAAAGACAGGCAGGCAGAGACAGAGGAAATAAAAGGGCATGTCAGGACCTCCAGCCACTGTAAAGGAACTCTAGATGCATGCGGCACCTTGTGCATCTGGCTTACATGGGTTCTGGGGAATGAAATCCAAGATCTTTGGCTTTGTAGGAAAGCACCTTAACCACTGATAAATCCCTCCTGTCCTAAAGTTATTTTTAAAATATTTAATTAATTAATTTATTTATTTAAGACAGAGGGAGGGAGAGAAAGAGATAGATAGATGATAGATAGGTAGGTAGATAGATGAGAGAGTCTGAGAGAGAGAGAGAGAGAGAGAGAGAGAGAGAGAATGGGTGCACCATGGCCTCCAGCCACTGCAAACGAACTTGATGCATCTGGCTTGTGCATCTGGCTTACGCGGGTACTGGGGAATTGAACCTCAGTCTTTATGCTTTGCAGACAAACACCTTAACCACAAGCCATCTCTCCAGCCCCTCAAAAGCCTTTTAAGGTGCAAATATTACATAAGATATTCTGCAGTGAGAAGAATGTCTTTTTAATATATATATATATATATATATATATATATATATATATATATATATATATATTAGAGTCAGGGAGAGAGAATGGGTGCACCAGGGCCTGTAGTCACTGCACATGAACTCCAGATGCATGAGCCACCATGTGCATGTGGCTCACATGGGACCTGGAGAATCAAACCTGGGTCCTTAGGCTTCACAGTCAAGCACCTTATCCACTAAGTTATCTCTCCAGCACCAGAATATATATTTTTATTTCTTTTTTTATTAATTAGTTTTGTACTCAGGGAATACAGTCAAGTTGGTACCATTGTTAGCCTCGTCCATGTCCTACCTCCTCCCCATGACCCCTCCTTGCTGAGGTATATGGGTCATGAATTGTGGAGTTAGCCCACAGTTATGGATAGGAGGAAATATCTCTGCGTATCATGACCCAACATGTGGCTCTGATGTTCTTTCCGCCCCCTCTTCCGCAAAATTTCCCTGAGCCATGTTGGGTTCATTTTGGGTCGGCTTCAGTGATGAGGTGTTGGGATCTCTATGTCTCTGGATATCTGACTTGGTAGGAGTTGATTGTTCTCTGTGTTGATCTTCACCCTTGTGCTGGTGCAAGGTTCACCAAGAAAACAGCACCCTTGCTTGCTTGTTTTACCAATTATACTTAGCTTCACCTGGGGCCCTTTCGAGGTATGATGGGGTGGTTCTCTCTTTAGGATCTGCATCTCTCTGAAAAAGAGAAGCAGATTCTCTAACGGAGAGTAAAGTTAGCACCATATAAATGGGATAACCTTTATTTTTTTTATAGAGAATTTAATAGGTGTAGGCCCTCTTGTAGCGCACGAGTGGTGGTAGCTTGATAATGGAGAGCGGGTTCATGTTTGGATCTGGTTCTGACTTGTTTCCCAGCTCCAGCTATGGGTCCCGTTCCACTGAGCTGGTCAGTTAGCCAAATCAAGAGCAGTTGGTTTCCCACCATGGCCGTGAGCCACTATTGCACTTGTGTGGGCATCACAACAGGTTATTTGCTGCTAAGTAGGTTAGACCATGAGTTGCTTGGACAGATATTGGTCATTTTCCCCCAGTCGCCCATGTAGCACCTTCTTTTCATTCCTTCCAGCCACACAGGAGCAGACACTCATTTTGGAACCAAGAATGTCAATGCCTTTTCCCTGTGGCCAATGCCTCTGCCTTGTTCACTGTAGAGACCACAGAAAGCTGCAAGATTTCTGCAATGGTTTGAATGTAAAATGTCCTCATAGTCTCATGGGTTTGAATGCTTAATCCCAGGTTGGTGGTGCTCTTTGAGAAGGTTAAGGGGCCATTGTGAGGTGGAGCCTTGTTGAAGGAAGTATGTAACAGGAGGGTGGGCCTCGAGATGTTATAGCCCGCCCTGCTTGCCATACTCAAGCACTCCTAGTACTTACTCCCTGCCAACGTGGAGATGTGATGCCAGGCTGTCCGCTAGTGCCATGCTTTCCCCACCCTGGTAAAGCTTCCCCTCGAAACTGAAAGCTGGAAATAAGCCCTCTCCTTCTATAAGCCCTCTCCTTCTATAAACCCTCTCCTTCTATAATTCCTCTCCTTCTATAAGCCCTCTCCTTCAATAAGCCCTCTCCTCCTATAAGCCCTCTCCTTCTATAAGCCCTCTCCTCCTATAAGCCCTCTCCTTCTATAAGCTCCTTCTGTTTGGGTGTTTTGCTCCAGCAACAAGAGAGTAACTGCTACAGTTTCTGATTGTAATGTATTAATTTCATAAAATACCCTAATACTCAGCCAAACTTATTGCTGTAAGGCTGTGCCATATCTGTACCCTCTCTTTATTCATATGAGCGGACTCTCTTTATTATGAATAAGTCTTCCGGGAGCCTCTCTCATTGGATATTCTATTGGAAATGAGCCAGAGAAGGGATCTAAAGCACTAGTTCTTTATTTAGGCTAGGAACCTTAGAAAATACACTTTGGACAGTGAGGACATCTCTCTCTCTCTCTCTCTCTCTCTCTCTCTCTCTCTCTCTCTCTCTCTCTCTCATCCCTTCTCTTTAAGTCTCAGTCCTACTTCAGTTAACTTGGGCTTTGGGGTGGATCGACGGCCCATTAAAGCATGCAATGGGAACAGTTCACTTATGCGGTGCGTCTTGGGACACTGATCATACTGCAATGATATTGGTACCCAGGCACCATAAATTTCAAGGGGAATCACTCCTCGGAGATCTGCTCTCCTTCAGATGTGATTATTTCATGGAACACGGGGCTTGGCAGTAGTCAGTTTCAACCTCTGGCGTGGGATGGCGGCAGAGCCTCGTTATGTGAGCCGCATTTACAGGGCTGCCTGGCTTCCTGTGCCCCGAGCTGGTGCTTTTTCAGCTGTCCTGCCTTTCGTGGCTGTGCCGCACGGCGTGTTTTTGTTTCCGAACTATTTTGGCCCTGGATGGATGTCTGGCTTCATTTCACTTTCATGACTCTGATGGAAGCCACAGGAGTTTCCAAGAGCCTGAGTGGGCGAATTACGGGGCCCTTTTTGCACTGACTGGAGGGCTGCGTGCGGGGGGGGGGGGGGTGTGGTTTGGGAAGAGCCCCTGGTATCTAAGATTTCCCTGTGCCTCAAAAAGCTGGTTATTGCCTCCCTAGTACTGCAGTTCTTTGAACCAAACACACTTAGCTCTGTGTATATATATGTATATATATATATATATATATATATATATATATATATATATATATATACACATACATACATATATATATATGACATTTCTTGAAAATTTTTTTTCTATGTGTGCATATATATGTATATTAGTCTGCATGTGGACCCGTACGTGGGTGCAGGGTGCATGCGCGTGTGCGTGCACCTGTGTGGGCAGAGGTTGGGATCAGGTGTGTACCTCAATCACCCACCACCTTATTTTTAAAATCTTATTTATTTAGTTGCATGTGTGGGTGTGTATATGAGCATGACGGGGTCTCTTGCAACTGCAAATGAATGTCTCAGCTGGTTACACATGGGTGGCTGGGGAATTGAAGGCCTAGTGACAGGCTTTGCCAGCAATTGCATTTAATCTCTGAGCCCTCACCCCATCATGTTTTTCTTTTTAATATTTTACTTATTTATTCGCAAGGAAAGAAGGGTATGGGGAAATGGGTGCACCAGAGCCTTCTGCAGCTGCAAGTGAACTCCAGACACATGTGCCACTTTGTGCATCTTGTTTGTTTTTTTTTGTGGGTGGTGGGGTATTGAACCCAGGCATTCAGTCTCTGAAAACAGGTGCATTCAGGCTCTTCAAACAGGTGTCTTTAACCCCTGAGCCATCTCTCCAGCCCCACATCATCTTATTTTTTTTCTTTGCAAATTTTTCTTATTAACAACTTCCATGAGTATAAAAAAAATCCCATGGTAATACCCTCCCTCCCCCCACTTTCCCTTTGAAACTCTATTCTCCATCATATCCCCTCCCCATCTCAATCAGTCTCTCTTTTATTTTGATGTCATGATCTTTTCCTCCTCTTATGATGGTCTTGTGTAGGTAGTGACAGGCACTGTGAGGTCATGTATATCCAGGCCATTTTGTGTCTGGGGGGAGCACATTGTAAGGAATCCTACCCTTCCTTTGCCTCTTACATTCTTTCTGCCACCTCTTCTGTAATAGACCCTGAGCCTTGGAAGGTGTGATAGAGATATTGCAGTACTGAGCACTCCTCTGTCCCTTCTTCTCAGCACCATGATGCCTTCTGAGTCATCCTAAGGTCACTGCCATCTGAAAAGTGAAGATTCTCTACCCAAAGTGAGAGTGGCATTAATATAAGGGCATAAACATTAAGAGAAGTACTTACTGGGCAGTTTCATAAGCATACTTTATACATTTATCCAGACAGCAGCAGACATTATACCCCTAGGACTCATGACTACCCCTGTTTTAAGTTTTCAGTATCAGGGATGTATTCCCTCCCACGGAGCGGGCCTCCAGTCCAATTACAGGGCAGCTGGTTTCCACTATGACAGACGTGCCGCTATTGCACCTGTTGGTTCATTTGGCCTGGCTGGCCAAATATAAGGCTTGTAGTGTCCACTGTTGAGTATCTTCACTGGTGGTTTCTCCTCCCATTGAACTGCATGGAGAATGGCTTCTTCCAGCTTTCTGTCAGCTGGTCCACATGGAGGAGGTTTTCAGGTCAGTTGCAGCAGGATTTGTCAGTGGCCTTGCAGCCCAAGTATGTGTAATCTTCAGCAATATTATCTTATTTTTTTTTTGAGACACTCTTTCACTGGACTAAGAGCTCACAGATTTGGCTACTCTAGTTGGCCAGTGACCCTGGGGTATTCTCCTGTCTCTGCCACCCCAGTGATGAGACTACAGGTTTGCAGTGCCATGCTTGGTGTTATAAATGCTGGGTGCTGGGGACCCACACCCAGGTTCAAGTGGCAATCAGTTTATCAACTGAGACATCTCTGGAGCCCCTGTTTGATTTTGAAGCTACTATCATTGGTTTTGTTCCATTGGCTCAGTTCAGTCTGGTACTTACACATGCATGCTCCTGTATTAGGTCCTGTGTATGAAGGAGGTTGAGATGGTAATATGCCCACTTAATAGGGGAGTTCAGAATGAATGAGGTCACAAGGCTCAGAGATGTTACAGATGGAGTTTAAACCTAAGTCTATGACAAGGCGTCCATATTTTTCTCACTCGAGAATGGCTCTAATTGGAAACAAATATATTTACTTATCTTAATCTTTCGATTATTACTCCTAATAAATATTGTTTTACATTTGGAAATAATCACAGCTTTGACTTGATTCACAATAAGAGGTTGATTGAGAAATCAAATCATCGCTAAATTTATATTCACATTGTAGCAATGAAAATTAAATAGTCAAAACATTTGCAGCACATACAATAATATTTCATGCTAGTGTATTTGCATAGACTATTCTGTTTGCCGGAAGGACTGAATCTCTAATTTAATAGTGCTGGGACACCCAAAGGTCATCACACTGCCCTGTTTTGACCACACAGGGGCGGCGGGTCCTGGAGGCTGATGTGTTTGAACTAAAGTCGGATTGGGAAAGTGAGCTTATTTATGTGCCTGTAAGTGAGGGAGTGTAACTGGGGCTGGTCTTGGATTAACAGATAGCTTTTGTCATGTGGGCCCTGCTATTGTTCTGTGCTATGCCAACTGCTTCGCTTATATTTCTTGGTCATTTGCTGGTCCTTAATAGAGAGCTTGCTTGTAACATACCACTGGGCTGAGGCCCAGGAAGGGGGAAAGGAGCCTTCTGCTAGAGATCCAGAAAGAGGCACTGGGATGCAGGCCTACTCAAAGCGCCTCTGCTTCTCACTGAATCTTCCATGAGGAAGTCCTCAAGCCTCGAGGAAGATCCCTTCCTCCTAAAAGCCGCCTCCATTTCTCTTGTCAGCCCAGAACTTCCTACTACTGCAATTACCAGGAAGTAAGAGGCAACAGAGTTTCCCCCAAACCTCCCCACCAATAGATACAAACTTGGATTAAATATATATATATATGTATATAATATTTATTTATATAAATATATATATAATTTATAAATATATTAAATATATATGTATATATATATTTGAGGGGCTGAAGAGATTGCTCAGTGGCTAAAGGTGCTTGTTTGCAAACCCTGATGACCCAAGTCTGATTCCCTGGTACCGGTGTAAAGATGGATGCACAAGGTGGTGCATGAATCTGGAATAAGTTGATAGTGGCAGGAGGCCCTGGCACACCCATTCTCACCATCTGGTTTTTTTCTTTTTTTTGTCTGCCTAATTCTCTCTCTCTCTCTCTAACTCAAATGTTTAAAAATATATTTAAATGTCAAATGTGTCTTCGTGATGAGACAGTGGATAAAATGCTTATCACACAAGTATGAGGACCTAAGTTTGAGTCCCCGTAGCCCCCCTGGAGCTGGATGCAGCATCTTGCTTCTGGAATCCCAGTGTTCCCACGGTGAGATGGAGGTGAAGGCGGGAGAATGCAGCAGCTTATGGGCCAGTTACCCTGGTGAATGGAGCCCTGAACAAGAGACCCCGCTTTAAACAAGACAGACGGCAAGGACCACCACCCAAGGCTGTCCTGTGACCTCCACGCATGCGCTATGGTATGAGCGTGCCTACACGCACACACACACACACACACACACACACACACACACACACACTTTATGAAAAAGAAATGTCAGCTATTTAACTGTGTTTCAGCAGACATTGGGAGAAATAGGAACTTTAAATAATAATTCTACCTATAATCAGGAAAAAAAAAAAAGAGACGGAAAGGCAAGTGTTTGCTTGCGTGGGTAGACTTTTAAAGGCTAAGATGTTTCTCTTATCTTGTAAGACCTGGTTAATTGCCTCAATTTTCCACTTCTCTTTTCATGAGCAGACATGGCCTCATTTTCTGCGAGCTTCTTGTACCAACATGGCTCCAATATATTTGAAGTTTTCAATTGTCTCAAGTAGAATGCAATAAAATCTTTTCCTTAGGAACTCTTGTAAACGTATTTGAAAAGAATCATTAAAATAACGTGTTCTCGACTTGTTAGTGTTAGCAAACATTCACATCCCTTCAATGGTAGCAGCTTTGTGGGCTGATAAAAATTGTGCAGGAGGTTGGTGTTATAATACGCCGTGCATCACACCCTCCCAGGCTCAGGGTTCATGGAGGAAGAGGTGGCAGAGAGAATGTAAGAGCCAAAAGAAGGGGACCACTCCTTACACACAACTGTCTGGACAGAATTTGGCCTCAATATCCAAGACCTCACAGTGTGTAGCAATATCCACACAAGACCCTCATAATAGGAGGAAAAGATGATGCCATCAAATTAAAAGTGAGACTAATGGAGAGAGGGAGGAGATATGATGGAGAGCAGTGTTATGAAGGGGGAGGTGGGGGAGGAGAGGGGAGGGAAATATGGTTTGTTGTCTGTAAGAATAGAAGTTGTCAATTAAAATATATATTAAAAAAATAATACACTGTGCACACTGAAGCCAGGTATAAATGTCATTCTCCCAACTTCCGTGTCTCAAAAATAAAATAAGCCACATTTGTAATAAAACATTTCTCAACCATCATTTTAAGACTTTTAATTATCTTGGTTTCTCATAGACACTTGAAATTAAGTTTACATTATTTTCCTGTTAGTCATAAGGCTGACAAGTGAAAACAATATTTTAGAATAGATTTCCTCAGCAGCTGAAATTATTTTCTGTAATAGTTTGCTCAGAAATAATTTCCTTAGTGGGAATGCCACCAAAAACAACAACAACAACAAAAAAAAAAACCCAGCACTGATACAAAGGATGCTACTGCTAGATGGAGACCACAGTCGGGTCCCAAAGTGTTTGGAGTACAAAGAAGAAAGTAGCCTACAAATGTCACAATGGGGAAGTGGACTAGAAGTTTAAATTTATAACTAGAACCCTGTCTTGGCACTCGATTCCCAGGACACCTTCCTTGGTCAACTGGACTCTGACTCAGGGAACCCGGCTGGCAGGCAAGAAGCATGGGAGTTGTCACCGTGGTTCAAACACACCACAGGACTCACCTACCTTCTCATGGCTATATTATCTCATTGTGGTGAATGCTAAGAAGTTTTGTGATGTATGGAGATGATCATAACATATAGAATAAAATAGGGCAAGAATAGGTTGTTACATAGCAATGTATGTAGGACATTGAGATGCCACAATTGATAATAAGAAGCTCTGGGCATGGGGTGAAAGTATTCACCAGGCTAGAAGAGATCAAAAAGATTTATTAAAGAAGTATGCTGGCTGGGCTGGAGAGATGGCTTAGTGGTTAAGCACTTGCCTGTGAAGCCTAAGGACCCCGGTTCGAGGCTCAATTCCCTAGGACCCTCATTAGCCAGATGCACAAAAGGGCGCACGCGTCTGGAGTTCGTTTGCAGTGGCTGGAGGCCCTGGTGCGCCCATTCTCTCTCTCTCTCTCTATCTGTCTCTTTCTCTCTGTGTGTGTGTCCTCTCAAATAAATAAACAAAATTTTTTTTTAAAAAAGAAGTATGCTGGCTGAGGCTGTGGATCAGTTGATAGAGTGCTTACCTTGAATGCAAGAAGCCATGGGTTTGATTCCCAGCACACCAAAAACTAGTCCTGGGGGCTCACTCCTGTGAACCCAGCACTTGGGAGGCAAAATTAAGACCATCAGAAGTTCAAGGTTATCCTGAACTACAGGGTGAGTTCAAGGTCATCTTGGGTTGAAGACCTTGTCTCAAAAAAAAAAAAAACAAGAAATAAACACCAAGCTGAAGAAATGGCCCAGTGTTTAAAGATGCTTGCTTGCAAAGCCTGATGGCCTGGGTCTGATTCCACAGTACCTGCATATAACCAGATCTGCCAAGTGCTGCATGTATTTGGAGTTTGTTTGAAGTGGCAAGAGGCCCTGGTATGCCCATTTTTAATTCTCTTCTACCCCCTCTCTTTGCTTAAAAATAAATAAATATGGGCTGGAGAGATGGCTTAGCAGTTAAGTTTAAAGGTATGTGCCACCATGTCTAGCCATTTACCTGAAAGTTTGCTACATCATCTACACCAGGAAGTGAATGTCCATCTCATAGCATTTTTAAAAATAGAGATACTAATCTTGAGACCTTCAGTGGCAGTCAGGTTTGCATTACCTCCTCACCAACATCAGGTGGACAACAGCAACAGGAGAGTGTGCCAAACACTGGCAATGGGAAACTGGCTATACTACCCATAAGTCCGCCCCCAACACTACACCGCCTCTAGGAGGCATTAATGCCCAAATCTCCATCAGCTGAGAACCTAGCATTCAGAACAGCTAAGTTTATGGGGGGCACCTGAATCAAACCCCCACAACCTTCTAAGTGTGCATGCAGTCTTATTGCTATTTTTAGAGCTATACTTACGTATTATTACACTTACTTGGGGATACTCCAGTCATACATCTCTATATGGATTGACTGACGTGGTAGTTTGAATGTGAAAATGTTCCCCACTGTTTCATGCATTTGTGACGGAGCCTCGTGTTCAGTCCCAGCTGGTGGAGCCTTTGAGAAGTGCGTGCGTGCTGGAAGAGCCGTGCTTCTGGAGGGTGGCTTTGAGGTGACGCAGCCTAGCTTCATGCTCAGTATTTTGAAGACATCCTTCCAGATGACGAGGTGATGTGACCCAGGTTTCTGCTCAGGCCTGCCATGCTTTATCAGCTATAGAGAAACGTCCTCTTGAGACTATAGACTGAAACAAACCCTCTTCCTTCCTTGAGCTACCTCTGGTCAGGTGTTTTATGCCAGCAATGAGAAGGTACCTGCTATAACTTTTATGAAGAAGTAAACAGAGAGCCGTGCACACAAGGGTTGAGGTCAGCTTAGTCTCGTGTTCAGCAGAATAAGAATTTACTCACTTCAGTCTTTATGATTGTTCTAAAGTCATTGACAAATCAAGACTTTCCATGGAATCCCTGGGGCAAAAATATTGGTGTTTCCTCGTACCTGTCGTGGCCAACTCTTTTAAAGTATGTTCTAAAGTATTCTGGCTCAGTTGAATTGATATATTTGGATAGGAACATAAATTCTGAAAATGTTTACTCTTTTCTCTCCTCTGAATAAGTTCTTTTAAACCTAATAGAAAAATATTACACGGTAGTAATGGAATCAGTATGAAAAGCAGATTATCCCAGGCTTTTGAATTTGTAATTCTTCATACCTAAAAGTTTGTGTGAATTCCTGTTTTACATTTGTATTCACTTACTCAGGTTTTCCATGGTACCCAGAGAGAGGCTGCATTCAGTGAGTTCCAATACTCTGCTCAAACAAGGTGAACAGCTCACAGCATGTTTAGTACTGAATGTCACGTCCCTGTCTGAACCACACAAAAGAATAAAATTGGAATCATCTATTGTAAAAGTTCATATTGTCCTATAACAAAAATGCTTGGAAAACTGCTGTGTGCGTTATAAATACCAGCAAATGTTATTAGTAGGACTAATGTAAGCTGCTGTTTCAGAAATCAAAATGTTGATGAGTGGGTTCACGTAAAACATACAGGCTTCATTCCATTTTAATCAGCGTACTAAGTTCCCACCACGCATGTTGCAGTTACCTTTGCACTGACAGGACAAAACACTTACTAAAAGCAGTTGCTGGGAGAAAAGCCATTTATTTTGGCTTACAGTCTCGAGGCATCACCTCCTGACCAACATCAGGTGGACAACAGCAGCAGGAGAGTGTGTCAAATACTAGCAAAGGGAAGGAGCTATGACACCCATAAACCAACACCAACGTACATGTCCTCCAACAAGGCTCCAATTCCCAAATTGCCATCGGCTGGGAAAAAAGCAACCAAAACACAGGAGTTTATGGCGGACACCTATTTCAAACCACCACAGTGTGCGGAACCCTACTGGTTTTATGGTAACTATTCTGTTCTTGTGGGTTATTTGGGATGGGACCTCAAATGTCCTGACAAGGATATCTCTTGCTTTGCTGGTATCACCATTCCTCTATCATAGCAATGTATTTTTTATGGCCAATTATGAATCCCAAGTTATACTGTATTTTAGTGTAGAGGAGATTCTTTCAGAAATTATTGTCTTGGGTTTACGGTAATCATAAATATGTTAACTACTGGGATGAAGATGTGTGGGAAAAATCAGAAAACATATGTGATCATTTAAAAAATATATTTTATTTGTAAGAGAAAGAGAGAGGGAGAGATTGGACAAGCCAGGGCCTTCAGTGACTGAAAACAAACTCCAGGCATATGGACCACCTTGTGCATCTGGCTTATGTGGGTCCTGGGGAATTGAGCCTAGGTCATTTGGCTTTGCAGACAAATGTCTTAACCAGTAAGCCATCCCTCTAGCCCATGTGATGATTTTGAAAAGCGACTGTGGAGAGAAACATCTCAGAGAGTCTGGTTACCAGTGCATGTGTCATATATGATGCTGTAGTCAGTTCCATGTTGCTAGGATGAATATTCAACCAGACACAGTTTATGGGAGGAAGAGGCTCGTTTTATTTATTATCTTACTAAATTCCATCAATGGTGAAAGAAGCTGGATCTCTTCCATAGATCCAAGCAGAGTGACACCACCAGGAGCCAGCACCACGAGCAAGCACACATGAAACTGCTGGAGCTTCAACTGCTCTTTCCACACACCTTTGGGCTGTAATTAAGATCTGCCCCCAGGCTGGAGAGATGGTTTAGCCATTAAGGCACTAGCCTATATTACAAAGCCAATGGACCTAGGTTTGATTCCCCAGGGCTCACATAGGCCAGACACATAAGGGGGGCACATGCATCTGGAATTCATTTGCAGAGGCTAGAGGCCCTGGCACACCCATTCTCTCTCTCTCAAATAAATAAAATAAAATAAAATACAGATCTGCCCCAAACACATTTTAGGGCTGGACCCCAGGTTCAGCCTTCAGTAGATTTAAGCAGTAATTAATCAAAAATTCCTGAGGCTATAGGGGACATATACTCATATTCAAACCACCACACATGAGAAATGACATACAAGACCCAAATGATAATAGCATCATTATACATATTTCTGGATTTAAAATGACATTTCTAGTTTTTTATGGAAGGATTCTAGTATCTCATCATCAAAAGGTATATTTCAGGGGCTGGAGAGATGGTTTAGTGTTTAAGGCACTTGCCTGCAAAGCATAAGGACCCAGGTTAAACTCTCTAGTACCCATGTATGCCAGATGCACAAAGGCATGCATCCAGAGTGGCTGCAGGCCCTGGCAGCCCATTCTCTCTCTCTCTCTAACTGCCTCTTTCTCTATCTCTCTCTTCCGTCTCTCTCTCTCTCAAATAAATAAATACAACATTTTTTTAAAAGATGTATTTTTCCAGGGGCTAAAATATTATCTTATAGTCTTTTCTCCAGTTTTATAACATTCTGTCAACAATACAAAGTCATTACAGAACATTTGGGAAACAAATTACCTATACTCCTGTTATGAAGTTACAACTGTCATACTTGTCTGCTTTTCTTTCAACCACTGTTTTTTTTTTTTTTGTACTTTTAAACTGTAATTATCCATTACTTACTAATTGGTGTTTCCAGACTCATGAATAATCATGCCATGAACTTTTCCCAGTTGCTTACATTTTCTATGTGAATATGACTACTAGTTTTCAACTGAATAGTGAACATTATATGAATGTAATTAGTTAGGAAACCCATATTGTTGGGCTATATATTAATTAAGGTGGGTGGAAAGTAAGTAGTTGTAACAAAGAATCCTGGACGTTCAGTCCCTCCAATGTGGGAGAAGATTATATTGTCTTTATTTCTCTCTCTCTCTCTCTCTCTCTCTCTCTCTCTCTCTGTTTCTTAAGCGTGTGTGTATTCATGTGTGAAGGCCAAAGGACAACTTGAGTGTCGTAGCTCAGGAATAATCTCCGCCTTCTTGTTTTTAGAGACAGTTTCTGTCATTGTCCAGCAGCAGCTGTTTACCGACTGGGCTGGACTAACTGGCCGGTGAGCCCCAGGGATCCCCCTGTTTTTCACATCCCTCAGTGCTGACATCACAGGTGTGCACCATGTCCACCATTTTTTTTACGTGGGTTCTGGCTAAATCTCAGTTGGGCACTTTTCCAAATGAGCTATCTATCTCCTCAGCCCCTCCTTCTTTTCCTTGTTATGACGCAGAGATACGTATGGATGGATAGCTTTGCTTTGGTAGGTCGCCTACTGTATCAGTTACTGCCTTGTTGTTGGGATAAAATATATGATCAGAAACAACTCAGGGAAGGGATTCATTTAGGCTTACAGTTCCAGAGGGTAGAGCCCATTGCGGCAGGAGTGGGATGCCAGCCTCCCGTCACAGCAGTTGGGAATCAGCAGAGAACCATGAATTCTGGGGCTCAGCCAGCTCTCTCCTTTTATACAGCCCAGCACGCCAGCGCATAGAATGGTGCCACATATAGTGAAGGTGGGTCTTCCTACCTTAATTAACCAGCTCAAGATAATGTCTCAAACACTTGTACAGACACTCACCTAATATACATAATATCTCAGCGGATGATTGTAAGTCCTGTCAAGTTGGTAATCATTATTAATCATAGTTATAAGCTCTTTATTATGTATAGGGTCTTATCCATCTTCAAGGGAGTTGCCTTGTGCTGTTGAACTCCTGTCACAAACACCCTGCCTTTGTCCTTTATATGAGAGGGAAGCACCTACCTCATGAAAATGTCCTGTGATAAAACTCCTGAGCCAGTGGAGAATCCTGTTTTAAGACAAAGGAGAGGAAAGCATGTAACCCAAGCTACTTGGGCAATTGATGCAGGCAGGTCCACAAGTTCAAGGTTTTCCTGGGTTACAGACTGAGTGTAAGGCCAGGCCACAGGCCAGGGTAACTTAGTGTTGTAATTACCTTCACATTTCTGGGACAAAACACCAGACTAAAAGCAGCTGGAAGGAAGGAAAAGTTTTTATTCTGGCTTACAGCCTCGAGGGGCGGCTTCATGATGGCAGGGAAAAGATGGTAGAGCAGAGGCTGGACACCACCTCTGCCACAGCAGGTGGAAAACAGCAGCAGCAGCAGGAGAGCAAACTGAGCTCTGGCGTGGGGGCGCTGCCTATAACAACCCTAAGCCCACTGCCAACAACACACACCTCCTCCAGCAAGGCCCCACCTCCCAAATTACCATCAGCTGGGGACCAAACATTCAGAACACACGAGTCTATAAGGGACATCTGATTCAAACCACCACAGCTTAGCGAAGCATTGTCTCAAAATAAAATGTAAGAGCTGGAGAGAGGGCTTAGTGGTTAAGCGCTTGCCTGTGAAGCCTAAGGACCCCAGTTCGAGGCTCAATTCCCCAGGACCCACGTTAGCCAGATGCACAAGGGGTGCACACATCTGGAGTTCATTTGCAGTGGCTGGAGGCCCTGGCACGCCCATTCTCTCCCTCTCTCTCTCTCTCTTTTCTGCCTCTTTCTCTCTCTGTCTGTCATTTACAAATAAATAAATAAATAAACAAAAAAGAGAAAAATACAGGAAATTTAAAAAAATAAAATAAAAAGTAAAAAGAAGTATGGGGATTCAGTTCAGTGACAGAGTGCTTGTCTAGTATGTGCAAGGCCCCTGGTTCAATCCTCAGTACCAACATAAACAAATTAAAAATAAAAAGATGAAGGAAGGACTAGTGAGTAGGCAGCAATTGATAGTATCTGTTGCAGATATCTAGAATTCTTTGTTTTTCCTATTATGAATGTTGTATCAATTTCCTTGCTATGAGTTGCCTGACCACTTGCAAAACTCCACCTGCTGGTAAGTTTCTCCTTGGCTCTGCCCAGCCAGGCCCAGCTGAGGGGAGGGCCCCCTCACCCCCACTTTCCATATGGCAGGAACTCAAACTCTCTTCTGTCCTCCCCGTGGTCTTTCCAGGCCCATCACATGGGCTTTCAAGCTATGTGGTGTCTTCATTCTCCCTTTCTTGGTTCTGTATTTCCCTCAATAAACACAATAATTTAATAATTAAAAATTCCTTATGTCTTCATTAATGGGCATATTTGGTAATGGACTAGAGATAAATATCAGATAGAATTTCTAAAATGCTTTTATGCTTCGAAGCTGCACTCTCTGTCATTTAAGACAGTTCCACACAAGTTAGGATCTTTTTTTTTTTTAATGAAAAAGTCCATTTTCATTTAGTTATTTATGAGAGATAGAGAGAAAGAGGCAGGTAGAGAGAAGGGTGTGTCAGGGCCTCTAGCCACTGCAAGCAAACTCCAAATGCGTGCACCACCTTGTGCATCTGGCTTATGTGGGTCTTGGGGAATAGAACCTGGGTCTTTGGCTTTCCAGGAAAGCACCATAACTAGTAAGCCATCTCTCCAGCCAGAGTTAGCATCTTTTATGTTTGCTTACTTAAAAATGACATTACATCATAGTATTTATTCTCATTTCTTTTACTGCTGAGGAGTCTGAGTATTTTTTAAGACTACTTTTCAATTTACACATTCTTTGTTATTTGTTTGTTGATTTCCTTAGTCAATTTTTCTTGGATTTTTTTTATGGTTTGTCAAACTCTAATTATATGCTGTCATACACATAGCATATATTTTCCAAGTTTACCATTTAAGAAAACCTCTTGCTTTAAAAAAAAAGTGTCTTGCCTTTAAAAGATTTTATTTATTTGTTTATTTAAGAAACAGAGGGAGAGAGAGAGACAGACAGAGAGAGAGAAAGAGAGAGAGAGAGAGAGAGAGAGAGAGAGAGAGAGAGGACAGCTACCAGGGCCTCCAGCCACTGCAAATAAACTCTAGACACATACACCACCTTGTGCATCTGGCTTACATGATTACTGGGGAAGCAAGCCTGGGCCTTTAGACTTCGCAAGCAAGAGCATTAACTGTTAAGCCATCTCCCCATCCCACATTTCTTGTTTTTATATTGCTGGGCCATCCATATATTCCTGGCTATCTGTGTTTTCTGTTTTCCTTAAAAGGCTTGTACGAGTTCAAACTGAAATAAATAACTGGCACTTGAATTTATTTTTCCTTATATTTGTATATTTGTGGTGTGTGGGGGGGGCTATAGAATATGCGTGTGATGTGTGTATGCTGTATACATATATGTATATGTACATGTGTGCTCTATGTGCATATGTATGGAGGTCAGAGTAGAACACTGGGCATCCTCTTGTATCACTCTTCTGCCTCACTTTTTTTTTAAATTTTTTCGTTCATTTTTATTTATTTTTTTGAGAGTGACAGAGAGAGAAAGAGGCAGATAGAGGGAGAGAGAAGGGGTGCGCCAGGGCTTCCAGCCACTGCAAACAAACTCCAGACGTGTGCACCCCCTTGTGCATCTGGCTAACATGGGTCCTGGGGAATCGAGCCTCGAACTGGGGTCCTTAGGCTTCACAGGCAAGCGCTTAACTGCTAAGCCATCTCTCTAGCCCATTCTGCCTCACTTTCTTGAAAAAGTTCTTCACTGAACCTGGGGATTGCTGTTTGTTTATTTATTTACTTATTTTGTTAGACTGGCTGACCAGTGATCTCCAGCATTCCTCCTGCCAATGCCCGGCTCAGGGCTGGAGTTACAGACGTGCACAACCACACCTGATGTTTTATGTGTGTACCTGGAAATGAACTCAGGTCCTCATGCTTACTCCGCAAATGCTGCTACCTACTGTTCCATTGCCTTGGCCTCTTACATAACTTTAGCTGCTATGGAATTTAGACTCAAAATTTGTTCTTTGAAGGATTCAATGTTTAAGCACTCAATGTATTGCATCTTTTATGGGATGAATAGCCGGCAAAGATCCTCTCCCTTTCTGTAGCCCGTGTCTTTAGTAATCGTTTCCTTGGCTGGATAGTGGCTTTATGTTTGTGTTTTTCTTTGGTGTGTGTGCATGTGCATCTATGTGTGTGGGTGGGTGTACCTGTGCATCTTACAGCCACAGGTTGACATCGGGCCATCTTCCCCAGTCACTCCCCACCTTGTTCATTGAGGCAGGGTCTCTCTTTGGAAACCAGAGCTCGTGACTCAGTTCATCTAGCCAGGCAGCTTGCCCAAAGGATTCCCCTACCTCTACCTCCTAAACGCTTGTACTCTAGGCGGTTGTCACACTTGACTGGCATGTTCATGAGTGCTGGGGTCTGAACTCAGGCTTTTACACTTGTGTGGCAAGTGCTTGGATGACTGAGCCATCTCCCCAGTCCCCAGAAGCTCCTTCCTATGACATGACACGTTTGTGGACTTTTCCCATAATGGCCTAAAATACTGGAGTCACATTCAGAAAAGAACTACTTACAATTCCCTTTCCCTTCTCTCTTTCCCTTCCTCCCTCCTTTCCTCCTTCCTTTCTTCCTCCCTCCCTCACTTCCTTCTTTCTTCTCTCCCTCCCTCCCTCTCTTCTTCCCTTCTTCCTCCTTTTTTTTTTAAATTTCTCTCTCTCTCTCTCTCTCTTTGTTTTTCTTTCAATTTAACTCTGAAGTTTCCTTATTGAGCTTCATTTAAATCATCTATTCATTGATAAGAGTGGAGTATTGCAATTACCCACTATTATTTTTGGAACTGAGTGCCATTTTATGTTCAATAGTATTTGTTTTGCAAAATTGAGTGTGCCAATGTCCAGTGCATATATATATTTATGATTGTTATCACTTCTTTTTAAAGATTTATTTTTATTTATTTATTTATTAGAGACACACAGAGAGAGAGAGTGAGAATGGGTGTGCTAGGGCCTCTAGCCACTGCAAACAGACTCCAGGCACATGTGAAACCATGTGGATCTGGCTAATATGGGACCTGGAGACTTGAACCTGGGTCCTTAGACTTCGCAGGCATGTGCCTTAATCGCTAAGCCATCTCTCTGGCCCTGTTATCACTTCTTGGTGGACTATTATTATGCAATGACTTTCTTTATTTCTACTAATTCTGGTTTCATATCTCCTTTGTGAGACGTACAGCTGCTCCTGACATTTTCAGGTTATGTTTGCTTAGAATATCATTTTCTCCCTTTTCCCTTTTAGCATGTCCATTTTGTTTGCCAGTGCAGTCACTTATTTGCATTCAGGAAATAGTTGTTTTTTTTTTTTTTTAATAATCCAGTGATCCAATGTGTGTCTTTTAATTGGAGAGTTAATAGCCTTTGCATTTAGGGGTAGTTATCAAGAGGCATGCAGTTAATTTTTTCATTATGTATATTGGAGGTTTGCTGGTTTACTCAGTTGATAATGTTTGATTCTCTTCTAATTCTTATTTATTTATCTAATTATTCTAGTGAGATTTATGCTTTCCTGACATTTTATGATTGTGTATGTCTAGCTTCCTGTTCTGTATGTAGCGTTCCTTTAAGTGCCTTCTGTAATGCTGACCTAGTGTTAATGAATTATTTTAGTTTATGTTTACCAAAGATGAAGGCCTTCATATCTCTTTTAATTATAAATGATAAATTAGCAGAGGATAGTAATCTGAGTTGGAAGTTATTTTGCTTCAGGAATTGTAATATGTCAACCTCTATGCTCCTGGGCCCTAGAGTTTCTGTTGAGACATCTGATATCATTTTAATTGGTTTATATTGACCTCTTGTACATTTCAGTAACCTTTTTTTTTTTTTGGTTCTACATTCTTGATATTTTAAGTATAATATGATTTGGAATGTTTCTTATCTGGTCTCATCTATTTAGTGTTCTAAATGCCTCCTATACCTGGATATTGTTTCTTCCCCTGGATTGGGTCAATTTCTGTACAATTTCATTGAGTGATTTTTTTTCTGCCTTTATTATATATTTCCCCTCTCTTCTCTACACAAAAAAATCTCTACATTTGATGTTTGGTGTCTTACTTGTGTCCCAGATTTATTTATTTTAATATTCTTTAAATAATTTTTATTTACTTATTTGCTAGGAGAGAGAGAATGAGCAGGAGAGAGATACAGAGAATAGTTGCATAAGAGCCTCATGCTGCTGTAAGCAGGCTCCAGGTGCATATGCCACTTTGTGCATCTGGCTCTACTGGCTATTGGGGAATTGAATTTGGGCCATAAGGCTTTGCAAGCAAGCACCGTAAACACTGAGCCATCTCCCCAGCACAATGTCGAAGATTTCTTGAAAGCTGTGGTCATGATTTCTTATTTTATTGATATCTAAATATTCTTCACCCTTGTCTTAAATCCCTCACATTATTTCCCATTCCTCATCTAGGATATTGATACTCCTTTCCATTGAGTATTTTTTTTTTTTTTTTTTAGAATTTTCTTCACTGCTAAATTTCTTGACCCAGTCTTGTTTTTGGCTTCTTCACCTTATTTATCTGTTAGTTTAAGTCATTGTTGGAGAAGGAATACAAAAGACCTTGGAGCTTTAGGATAGAGAAGCTCTTGAAAGCCCAAAGCAGAGCTTGATGGCTCATTTTGGTGGGGTTGTGAGAGAACGCAATGCCCACACGAGTGTGGTTCGTGAAGGCTCAGAAAGGAATAAGAAGACTTCAATAACTAAAGAGCATGATCAAAAACTGCCATGACTCATTGCAGGGCAAATGACAGACTAAATACGAGTGATGCTTTCACTGCTAGCCAGAGAACCTTCTCTAGGGCTATGCTCTTAGACACTGAGGAGACTGTCAAGAGCTCAGTACTAAAGGACAGTTCTGTCACGCCAGCCAAGGCTCAAGGAACATTGTGTGAGCTGGGCAGAAAGAATGTTAAGAACCACAGGGTGGGAAGGCTTGTGGTCCGGCTTTGTCCTCCAGCATGAACTGCTGGTGCACGCATGACCACACAGGGGTTACCTATAACCCCATAAGACCTTCCCTGTTCTGATCCCATAAATGTTTTGAAATAGAGGATGGAGGAGGACAAAATGAATGAGGCAACAAAACAGAGGAAGCACTACCTTGAAAGAGGAAGGTCAGTCTTCAATGTATTGGAGGTGGTGGAGGGGACAAAAGAGAATAACATGACAGGAACACAACCAAATTACAGTGTGTTCATATATTAATGTTCTCAATTATTAAAAAAATGCCATGAATCTTTTCGCTATGCCATAACCCTGGTAATAATAAGAATTTGTTTCCATGAGAACTTCTGACCATGAAGGAGGATGATCTGGTGGAACCCTATTGTCTTCTGTTTTGGTCATACATAATACATGTGAGTTTGTCCTTTTCCCAAGGACTTCCCTTGAATGTTCAATTTAATTGCCTTGCAAGGATGGATTAAGGAAGATTTTGAGAAAATTTTACTTTTAGCTTTTAATTCCTCTAAAAATCTCCAAGACTTTCTATCCAGAGACCTCTCACAAACATAATAAAAGAATTAAAATATATATACATTTGAATTTAAATGAGAATAAAGAAGATATTTCTATACCTGTTGTAAGACAACACATTAGGAAAACTTTTCTGTTTTCTTCCTAGAGGAGAATAGAAGAGAGGACACATCCCAGGTTTTGTTTAAAAGAATCTTCACTGTTTAGTCTTCTCCCTTCTCTCCTGATTTCTCCCTCCTTCCTCTGTTCTTCCTTCCTCCTTTCTCTTCTTCCACTCCTCCCTCTCTTCTTTCCTCCTCCTTCTCATCCTCCTACCTGTTTTTCCTTTCCTTTTAATTCTTTCTTTCTATGATATCACTATGTAGCCCAGGCTGGCCTGCAATCTACAGCCCGATTTCAATCTCCCAGATTCTGGCATTGCAGACATAGATTAACTCACTGACTAGTATTTATTTATTTATTTATTTATTATTTAAACTGGTTTATTTCTGTTCATTATTCTCCTAAATTAATCTGACATTTGTATAACATTTATTTGCCATATTGTGAACAATTATTTTCACCTAGAATGGGAGTCCCTGTCAGTAACATTTCAGGTATGAGTTTATTTCCTAGTCCCTGTAATTGAATTGATGCTAGATCTTGCTATAATTGCCTAAAATTTCTGGCTTGACATATTATTTTGTACCTGGTTTCGAGACCTAATACATTTTATCCACTTTCCAATATTTCTAATTATTTCAATGGGAGTTGAAAGACAAATAAATATAAATATATGCATTTAATTTTATCATATGGAAGAAGGCCCTAAGACATTTTTGGTGGAGCATTTTTAGATATGAAGATAAATCCCAATTGAATTAAATTTAATATATCCTTTCATGATTTATTTCTAATCAAAACTTTAATCTATCAAACTTTAATGAATTTCTTTATATTGATATCTTTTTAAAATTGTTTTTGTTTATTTTTATTTATTTATTTGAGCGTGACAGACAGAGAGAAAGAGGCGGGGGGAGAGAGAGAGAATGGGCACACCAAGGCCTCTAGCCACTGCAAATGAACTCCAGATGCGTGTGACACCTTGTACATCTGTCTTACATGGGTACTGGGGAATCGAGCCTCGAACCAGGGTCCTTAGGCTTCACAGGCAAGCACTTAACCACTAAGCCGTCTCTCCAGCACCATATTGATATCTTTATCCATAGATCTCAAATGTCTTCTCTGCTTTATATTTATTCCCTCTTCATATTAAAAGTCTCAGTCATATACCATTGTGAGATAGCTTCTGAAGTGACCATAGCAACGGAAGATAAAGATAGAGAGCAATGGCTTCTAGTTTCAGACCAGAACTCCAGTCTGTTCAAGTGTTCTGTCTCCTTCCTGTACCCCTGCCTCAGCATACTTCAAAAGAAGAACCATGGGGTGGACAGACTAGAGGAAATAAATTTTAATTTATACTTAAGAGTGTTATAGTCTGAAATCTTTCCAAAAATTTTAATAATCTGATCTTTTGCTTACAAAGAAGGCTTAGAATGAGTAAAACTCAACCAGTAGTTTTCAGGTATATATTATATGGGAAATAATGCAGTGGATGGTGGGAAGGGAAGGAAATTAAAAAATAGGATATGATTTTTGTATTTTTCTAAAATATATTTATTTATTTATTTGAGACAGAGAAAGAGAGAGCGCCAGGGCCTCTAGCTACTGCAAAAGAACTCCAGAGGCATGTGCCCACTTATGCATCTGGATTACGTGGGTCCTAGAGAATTGAACCAGTATCTTTGGGCTTTGCAGGCAACCACCTTAACTGCTAAGCCATCTCTCCAGCCCCAATTCTTGTATTTTTGAATGTGTACATATGTGGTATATGTATATGCATGTTTGCATGTACGTGGGTACTCATGTGTTTGGAGAGCACAAGCTGATGTCACGTGTTTTTCTCAGTTGCTCTCCACTTTATTTACTAAGGCAAAGTCTCCCACTTGGACTCAAAGTGTGTCAGTTCGGCTCTTCTAGCTAGCCAGTTTACCCTAGGGATCCCCTGGCTGCCTCCCACGTGCCGGGATTACAAACAGGCTCCATGCCCACTTGACGTGTACTTGGGCTCTGGGTCTCAGAACTCAGATCCTCATGCAC
Source organism: Dipus sagitta (assembly GCA_036346955.1). NCBI lineage: Eukaryota > Metazoa > Chordata > Mammalia > Rodentia > Dipodidae > Dipus > Dipus sagitta. The sequence continues at coordinate 8,348,172 of CM070786.1, forward strand.
GTGTGGAAAGCACTTTATCTGCTTAGCCCCAGGACAAGATCCTTTTCACCTTCAGTTTTTCACTGGCTTCATGGCACAGAAAAAATGTGCACGTTTTAAACTTAGTTTTAAGAAGAGTCAAAATGTCTTAACTAGAGAATAAAATCTACTGAGTGTGAAAATCAAGCAATGATGACTGATTAAAACGTACACTAATCAGTCACTGGGAGGGTGGACTGATCTCATTGCTATACCACAAAAAGAAATGATGCTGGGGAAGATTTGTAAATTCTCTTTTATTTTAAATATATTTCTTCTTAATTGCTCAAGAAACAGCTGCATATATTTTCACAAATTCAAAGAACACAGAAATATTTAGAATAAGGTAAACATTCATGCATTCCTTCCCTAGAAGTAACTGCTTGGTGTGTATACATATTTCTATATCTATTTACATGTACATGCTATTCTACTTCATAGTTTCAAGTTCTGTAATTCTGAAAGTTGGACCTGCTACATATATATTACTCTATAACTGGCTTTTCTTTAAAACTTACTAAATCTAGAGAGTGTTTCATGGTAGTGATTCTCAATCTAAGTCAATGTTTTAATTCAAATTATAATTTCATAAAACAAATAAATGAATGCTATGGAGAAAATGTGTTACTCAGCCATGTGTACACAGTCCTTCTACTAAGGACAAGAATATTGCATAGCTTTTACTCTTCTGATTTGATGTCTTACACACACACGCAACATGTATGCTTTTATCCTAGTAGGTCTTCTTATATATCCAGCAGACTGGCAAGACTTAGCATTGTAAGGAAGAATAAATCAACCTGTCTTATGGGATGGAATTTCCCTGGTAAACTTAGACAGCCTGATAAAAGTGTAGTTGGTCCAACCCCAAAACCATGATCTGAATGATTCCTGACACTCAGTAATATAGAGATACCTTGTGTCCCTGGGTGACTAGTTATAAGACTCTCTTTGAGGATATCAAAATCCAAGGATACTCAAGTCCCTCTTATAAAATGGGTTAGTATCCACATATAACTTTCACTTTGGTATACTTTAAGTCATTGCTAGCCTAATGTTACCCAATACAATGTAGATACTATGTAGTTATCATACTAAATTATTTAGATGACAATGGCAAGAGATTGGTGCATGTTCAGTACAGGTATTTGTGTATGTATGTGTATGGGGCACATGCATGTGTGTACATCTGTGCAGGAGCGTGTGTGTATTTTGGCCAGAAGTTGACACTGAGTGTCTTCCTTACTCAGTCTATACTTGGTTTTACTCGGGCAAGGTCTCTTGTTTTTATCCAGAGTTTACTGATTTGGTCAGTCTAGTTGGTCAGCTTGCCTAGGGAATCCAGTTTCCAGTTCCAAGAGCTGGGATGACAGTTAGGTGGCCATGCCCACCTGGCATTTATGTGAGTGCTGAGCATATTGGGTGAACTCCCTATATCTACTGAGCCATCTCCCCTGACCCACAAATGCAATTTTAGTGACAATTTTCGATGTGGGGTTGGTTGCCTCTGTGGGCGTGGAACCTGAGTAGAGGGAGGGTATACTGTTCTGCTGAGATTCTGTTTGGTTCTGACAGGGGCAAAGGCAGGGAAAGAGAGCCGATAGCAGTAATCTTATCTCTTTTCCTCATTTACCATGACATGAAGTGTTTTTCTTTTCCCCAAGTATGTCCTTTGGCTCTCAAACTTTCTCACTTAAACCCCAAAAGAAGTTAATGTCCAGCAGGGTCTGTTCATTTAATCCCTCCCAGACGGAAGCAGGGAGGCCAGTTGCCAATGAGTGTTACCTGTGTCTAAGCCTCAGTTCAGAACCATTCAAGTTTGTGAGGAAGACTCAGTCATTCATATGGGTTGGAATCCATGTGCCCTGAAAAGAGACTCAGAAAGGAGCCAGGCATGCCTGGGTACCTGGTAAGAATCTGAAGGAGTATTGGTGGTGGAAAGTCAGTACACTGAATCCAAACTAGAGGGTTTCCCAAACTCCTTATAGTTAGTGGTTCCTTTGAAAGTCAGAGGTCTACGAGGGGAGGAAACGATGTCAACTCTTAAAATCATTCTCCATTCCCATTTTCCATTTCCTTGCTGAACTTCTGAGTTCTTCCACAGAAACACGGATCTTTGATTTTATGAGTTCAACAGAAAATGTTCCTTTATGCTAGGAAGAACTTAGCTGGGTGATTTTTTAAAATTAATGAGTAGGCAACTGATTTATTGAAGGCTTCCAGTAACAAAGAAAAAAAAAGGTATTTATTTCATTAAAGGAGACTTTCAGGTTCTGAGTGAAAATTGGAGTAAAAGCCAGTGAATGTTGTGAAAAAGAAAAAAAAATACTCATGGGGTTTCTGCATATATCTTCTAACCACATTGATGACTGGGGAAACATCTGCTAAGGGGGAAAATCTTTTTCCGCCTTTCATTGTTTTCTCCCTTTTAGGACTCCTCTTACTTTCATCACAATTGCAGGTCATGGGTTTCTCTAACAGAATGTGTTATTGCTAAGCACCGAGAAGTTTAAGCCGGTTCCATCATCTAGTCTTGGTTTGGGCAGCACTGAGGCTGTTGGGAAGATCCTCTTTCATCGTATCCCCACTCACTCACACCCAGATGCCTTTGGTAATTATCCAATAGTCACCACTACTTTTCAGGTGATTCTGAGGCCCCTCAGCTGTCTTGGACAAGTTGTCCCTTCAACAAACCACACCCCTTCGTGGGCATCCCGTGGTAAGAGTCGACAACTGTAACTCTCCATTCATCACCATGGGGACTGCATTAGTGTTCTGTAGAGGAATAGAACTGATAGAATGAACATGGATTATAAGAGGGACTTATTGGATTAGTTTACAGGATAAGAGCTGGGAGGTTCCACAGTAGCTGTCTGCAGACTTGCCAGTCAAGGGACCCAACAGCTGCTCAGTCCACAAGGTTGGATACCTCAGTGGTCCTACTCTGTCCTGAAGGATCCCTGGAGAGCTGCTGGTCTTTTCAGCCCGCATCAGAAGACTGATAAGCTCAGTTCCAGTGTCCACGAAGGACAATGGAAACTGTATCGATGCACACCCAATGAGGAGCGACGGCAGTCGGGCGAAAAGCACACACCAGCAAGTACCGCCGCAGCCAGGCGAGAAGAAGGGATGTCCCCTCTGGAGGAAAGATTTCCCCCCCCCCCCAGTTACTCCTTTCAGGAAACAACCTCACAGACCCACCCAAGTGGTATGCCTCCTGATTCCAAGTCTGATCAATTTAACAACAGAAGTTACCCATCGCAGGGGCCAATGGCTGCACCAAGCATCAGAAATTCACTTCTAGAAATTTAATATGTTTGTAAATTTACTAGAAAGAAATTGATCTTTGCTATACCTGAACAGGGGATGACTAAGAAATAAGAAAAGTGAGGAAAGGTGACCATGGCAGGAAAAGAAAGATTTTACAGATGTATTCAGTTTCCCCTAGGCTCATTTCAGCTCCTCCCCACCCAGATACCTAAATCAGAGGATGCTTAAGTCCCTTATATACATGGGGTAGTACTTGTATATAACTTCCCCCTTCTTATATGTAAATTATCTCTAGATTGCTTCTAATACCTAATATATCATGAGTGTTCTGTAAATGACATTACACTGTAGTGTTCAGAAAGTGACAAGCAAAATAATCTGCACATGTTCAGGGCAGTCACCTTTTCTTCCCCTCAAAATTTTTGATCTGTGATTGGTGGAACAGAGATTTATATAATGTAAGGATACAAAAGACTAATTTTTTTCTTCATTTTAGCTACCACTTGGAGAAAAGTCATAAAATAATAGCTTCCTCCTTGGAACGGAATCTCTTTGCTAATTGTTCCAGTATTCATGACTTTCAGTATGCCTGAAATGCTATTATGCCACTTTACTTTTAGGGGAAGCAGGAGACAGTTCGTTTTGTACCTAGCTCTGAGGAAAATCAGACACATAGTTCTTGAAACCAACTTGGATTCTTGTACTTGAAGAATCGAGAGAAACGGACTCTCTATCCGTCCCTGCATCTTCGTAGATGCAGCTATCTTGACCACTTATGGTTTTGTTTCATCCTTGATTCTCAGCCATTTTAGTCTGAGCGTTGGAGCTCTGCCCTTCCACAGAATTCAGCTTCCTTTCCAAATGTCCCACCTTGAGAAGGAGAGTCCAGAGGTCCCCCTGTGAGGGTCTGAGGTACACTAAGGCAGGACCTTTGCATCCTGTGTGTTCTCCATGTACCTGAAATGGAAGGGTTGTTTATGGAGCTCTGTCAAAAGGTGCTTTTTGGGAGGTGTGGGGGGACTAACCTGCTTGGTACAGGGGGCACTTTCTGTCATAGGCATCCCGTATCCCTCTACAAAGTCTTTGGACACTTGCTGGTAGTAAAGTCTGGATTTACTTATACCAGAACCCATTTTGGTGAAAACTTCACACAACTAGAGGCTTTGCAGAATTCAGCTACCTGTATGGTCTTCTGATGTTTTACTCATTTTCTTTGTTTCTAAAAGGCTTAGTATATTTTCTGGGCCCCCTTACAACATTGTCTTTGAGCACAGGCTACAAGCTCAGTTTTCTGAAGACAGAGGGACAGGATTGAGCTGGATTACAATGAATATTTGTCTTTAAAGGGTCCCCACAAGTTATTTCCAAGTGCGAATTACAACTTCAATGGAGGAAATAATCTGGAATTTTAGTGTGAACTTAAGCTGGTTTGAAAATGTTGCCAATAATTTCATTTTAAAAGTGACTCTTGGGATGGAGAGATGGTTTAGTGGTTGAGGTGCTTGCCTACGAAGGCTAAAACCAGGGTTTAATTTTGCAGTAGCCATGTAAGCCAGGCAGGAGGGGTGACATAGCTGTGGTCCCAATACTGAGAAAAGCTGATCATGAATTCTATTGTGGTAGCTTGGATGTATGTCCTCTATAGACTCAGGTGTTTTATTAAAGCTTACCACTTAGGTCTCCAGCCGCCTTGCTGGAGGAAGTGTCACTGGGGGCAGACCCTAGAGTACAGCCCTAAGGTGTGTTTGGGAGTGGATCTGATTGCAGCCCAGTGGCGTGGTGAGCAGTGTGAGGTAGGGTGGGGGTCCTGTTTGTTGCCAGTTTATTCTTGCTGCCTTTTTTCTTCATTTATTTCAGAGAGAGAGAAAATTGGTGCACCAGGGCCTCAGCCACTGTAATTGAACGCCAGACACTCGTGCCACCTAGTGGGCACGTGTGATCTTGCAGTTGCTTCACCTTTATGCTGGCTTACATTGGATCTGGAGAGTTGAACATGGGCCCTTAGGCTTTGCAGGCAAGAGCCTTAATCCTGCTCAGCCATCTCTCCAGCCCGCTTGCTGCTTTTTGGTGTGTGCGTGCACTGGTGCTGATGTTTTGCTTCCTCTTCTTTCTTTCTTTCTTTCTTTCTTTTTTTTTTTTTTTTTTGTTCTCTGCTTGGGTCTGTGAAAGGGGACCAGTCCCCTCCACCATCTATAGAAATTCCCCTGGATCTTTAAACTTCAAATAAATCTCTTCCTCCTGTAAACTGTACCAGGTTTGGATGTTCATCCCAGCAACGTGAAGCTGTCTACAACGATCATAATTTACTTGTAATCTGGAGCAAGAACGTCTCTAGCTGGTCAAGATCACACGGGCACCCTGTGAGCAACTGTAGAAAGGGCCCTTTAGCAGGGAAACTGAGGACAGCCTCTAGGGTTGGGAGGCAGCTTTTCTCCCACTACTACTGATAAGAAGTTTGGGGCTTCTAGTCATATGGATTCAAGGAAACGAATTCTCCCAACACTTGGGTGAACTTGGAAGTGGATGTTTTCCCTAGTTACGTTCTGCATGAGATTGTGACCCTGGCCAGCTCCTCAATTACAGCCTGTCAGATCCTGAGCAAGGAGTCCAGCTAAGCTGTACCTGGATTCATGTCCTATGGAGACCATGCGATGATAAATGAGTGTTGTTTTAGGCCATTAAATGGGTGGTAATTTATTATACAGAAACAGAAAGCTAATACAAGCAGTTTATAGTCTGCCACAGAAAATTCAGTGGCTGACACACACATAAAACAAGGTGGAAAGGCATTTACTTACTTGAATCCCTCTTTGAGAAAGCACCATACATTTTAGAATATTCAAAATAAAAACAAAACAAACAAACAAACAAAATAAGACTTGGTTGGCTGAGTAGCTGAGTTCAGGGCTATCCTCAAGGTTACTGTATAACCAAAAGGGAGGTAGTGTTGTTTTGTTTATCCAGAGAAAGGTGCAAATAGGTGGCTATCCCTGTAATCATCAGGGTTCTGAACTCTCCTCTGAGATACTTGGTTCCAGCTCAAGATTTCTGCTAAGATTGTTGCCAACCTCCGGGATGACTCAAAAGGTACCATAGTGCTGAGAAGAAGTGACAGGAGTGCTCAGCACTGAAACACGTTTATCACACCTTCCAAGGCACAGAGTCCATTGTGGAAGAGGTGGTGGGAAGAATGTAAGAGCCAAAGGAAGGATAGGTCTCCTTACAATGCACTACAAAATGGCCTGGGTATCCATGACCTTGCAGTGCCTGACATTACCTCTACAAGAACATAATAATAGGAGGAAAAAATGATGGTATGATGATATCAAAATAGAAGAGAGACTGATGGAGAGTGGGAGGGGATATAATGGAGAGTGGAGTTGTGAAAGGGAAAGTTGGGGAGGGGGAGGAAATTATCATGGTTTATTGTCTATAATCATGGAAGTTGTCAATAAATAATAATAATAATAATAATAATAATAGGATTGCTGTCACGATGCTATCAAAGGCTGGTGTCTTATTTGGATGCTCAGCTGAAGGAGAAATCGTTTACAGACTCTCCTATGGGGTTCTTTATAGTCTTCACTCCGTTACAGGCTGTTTCCTAGAACTTCTTGCCTTCTAGACTTCCCGTAGATAGCTTGCATGTTGCATGGCATCATGAAGGCCTTTCCCTGAGCAAATGGCACCAGAGAGGGGGGAGGAGATAGTAGAAAAGAGATGAGGGAAATGGAGAAGGGGGAAATAAGGAGGGAAAAGAAGAGGGAAAGAATGCTAGGTGGATGTATTAGTTGCTTTCTTATTGCTGGGACAAACTACATGCCTCAAAACAATTTATTGAAAGGAAAAAGATTTGCCTAAGCTTACAGTTCTAGAGGGTAAAGATCATTATGGAGGGGAAATCAAGGCAGGAGCAGAAAGTCAGTGCCACCTCTTTGCACTGGCAGGGAGAAAGGAGAAATGAGAGAGAGAGAGAGAGAGAGAAGAAAGCGGGGCTGGGCTATTACATCTCAAGACGCATGCTCAATGATACACCGATACACCTCTTCCAGCAAGTTTCCACCTCTTAATACTTCAGCAACCTTCCAGAACAGTGCTACCAGCTAGGGATTAAGTATTCAAATACATGAACCTTTGGGGAACTTTTTTTGTTCAAACCACCATAATGGAAGATACTATCTTTCAGAATCCCAGTTCAGAATCAACACACCATCATGTCTATTGCATTTTGTTGGTCACATACATTATTCTTGAGAAGCATGGGATGAGGCGAAACTACGAAGGATGAGATTCTCAGGAGGCAGGAGTCTTTAAAAGCCATCTTGGAAGTGAAACTCACCATATGTGGGTTCTAGAGAAGTCAAGTGGATTTGCTTTCTGTCAGATCGTTCTGCCTCAGTAAAAGTGCTGAGGCCACATAGCAAAAGATAAATGAATTTTCTGTGCTAGAGGAATTTATTGGAAACAACAACAACAAAAAAATCTCAACACCCCTGTAATGCTATACCATCCTTGAGTTGTGTATGTCAGAGTTCACTATTTCCACTCAGCACCATAAAACAATAGATATTGTAATGATGTTTTAGGATTTTTTCTAGAAAATAATTTGAAACACTGGTCCAGTTGTTATCCAGGATTGGGACAAATGTGTCAACATTTAGAATAACAAAGTTCCTGGCGGGACTTCAATGTGTCACAAGCTTACAGGTATGTGGGTTTGAGTTTCCCTTTCTTGCTTGATGCTTAATAAGTCCCTGCTAGCTCCTGGTGATGTGGGAGTTTTCTACCAAGGAAGATTTAGAAAGCACAGTGTTTTATCCGCTGACAGAAGATTAAGTTGGGGACCTGTGTGGGTGGGTGGAGGAGAGCAATTCTTCCAAGTGCGTGCTATGTTAAGCTGTGGGCTGTAGGGTTCCAATTTGCCCTTTCCTGTGTCATGTGAGCCTAAAGGAATAAAAGTCACTGATACCCACATGTTTCAGTTATAGCCATGATGTCACTGTCACAGAAGTGTGAAGCTGACTGGTCATACTTTATCCAGCCAGGAAAAAAGATAAATGGATAGATAGATAGATAGATAAGATGATAGATACATAGGCAGATAGATCTATAGATATATGATAGATAGATAGATAGATAGATAGATAAATAGATGATAGATGCTACAGAGATAGATAAATAGATAGAAAGATAATATATACCTAGGTAGATAGATCTATAGATATATAATAGATAGGTGAATAGATGGATAGATAGATAAATGATAGATAATAGATACATAGGTAGATAGATCTACAGATATATAATAGACAGGTGAATAGATGGATAGATAGATGAATGATAGATAGATAGATAATAGATACATAGGTAGATAGATCTATAGATAGATAGATAGGTAGATGATAGATAGATGGGGTAGGGCTATAAACCTCCAGACTCACCCACCATGACCCACTTCCTCCAGTGAAGATCCACCCTCTCAGGGTTCCCTGTCGTTGTTCTGGAGTTATAGAAATTGACTCCTGGGTTTGTTTACGCAAGAGTGGGCTATCTACTTCCCAGAGCAGATCCCAGAAGAAGGAACACTGACCCATGACTCATTTTAAACAAGGGTGAACCCACTGCTTCTGCTGTTGCCACTGCTCTGGTGTTTCTACAGCTGTAGTTTCTACTGACAGGCACTCATCGGTGTTCTTATTGAACAGAAAACAAACAAAAAAAAAATAGTAATATGTGAACAAGTTGAGCATTGCATGGGCGAAGTGTAAGGAACTTTCGACTGAATAATTCTTTAAATGTTTGTTAAAGGAAGGGATTTAGGGGTATGACCTGTTAGACTCTGCTGATCCAGAACACACAAACTCAGTCTCTCTCTCTCTCTCTCTTCATGAATGCAATCACAAAAGGCCCAGCTGTCACCTTCAACTGCTCTGTGGGCAATTCGTTACTTGTAACGTGAGTTGTCTTCAACATGATCAGCATGTTTTACTCATGCACCAGTCGTTCTGGGTCAGGAATGCGACCTGGTCACTGAGGAAGTAGGGCAAAGAGCATAGCTTGAGATCAGTCAGCGTCTCTTCACACTGCCTGCCAATTCCAGTCACCTGTGCTATTCAGGTCCAAGGTAAACTAAGGCACAGGAAACTTGGACACATGATTCCAAACAGGTTGATGACAAGGTGCTAAGATTAACATCAGGGCAAGTTACAAGATGGGAAATTAGCAGAAAAAGCATCTCACAGCAACATTCTTAAAAAGTTATAAGTCAGGTCCTTAAGAAATATCCCCTCAGTTCTTTCCCATAGTTCAGTCCCGTATTTCATTCTTATAGTTTATTACTATCATTCCCAAGCAGCGCTAGCCCCTGGGGACCAAGTGTTCAAACACACAAGCCTATGGTGTGGCGGTGGGGGGAGCATTTCACATTCAAACCACAAGCACCATATGTGGTTTCAGGCATCAACTGGGGCTCTTGGAGCCTATCCTTCAGTGATGAGAAATACTACCATATTTACTATTCAAAAGAGAGAAAGAGTATTCTAAAGAGGCCTTTTTGATTTCCTGAACAGAGACACAAAGATAAGAAAAACAAACAAACAAAAAAACAGAATGGAGGTTGGAGAAAACTCAGGGTATAAAGTAAATTTGTTCCCTTAATGAACTTCAGTGACCAAGTGTGTTTCTTTTTTTTTAAATTTAAATTGAAAGCCATTTTCATGTTTGAAAGTTTTAAGCTGTAAAAATAAAACCATGTAATTAGATGGCCTGGGGTAAGTTTTAATTAAACACTATACAGTAACTTAGCATAATTTGATGAAGATCAACGTTAGTTCCTAGAAACTGTAACAGGCAGATATTCTAATTTTGTAATATCTTTTAAAATTCTACTGTCTCATCTTGAAGTATAGGTTTAGAAAATGAAATCTTAAAAAAAAAAGTATTACCAAGATAAGTTTTTAAAAAGACACTGAGCTGGCACTGGGATTTGGGAAAAGTCTAATGCAGACACTAAAACTCCATATGAAGAATGGTCACTTGTAAAGCAAAATGCATGGAAAAGTAAGTTAGATTCCTGAGCCAGAGGCCCAGGTATTATACACTGCAATCACAGGACTGCTTCTCTGTGCTAGGATGAAGCTAGATTGTATTTTCCTTCCTTTCTTCCCTCCTTCCTTCCATCCATTTGTCTATTTATTCATTTTTAAATATCTTTCTAAATAGGTTTCCTTATAAATCATAATAAGAGGGAAAGTTGAATGAAAGAGAGTAAAAGAAAGAAAGAAAAGGAAGGAGGGAAGGAGCAAGGAAAAGAAAGGAAGGAAAGAATAATGGAGGGGGAAAGAAGGAAGAAAGGAGAGAAGAAAGGAAGGAAAGACAGAGTGAGGGAGGGAGGGAAGAACAGAGTAAGGAAGGAAAGAAAGGAAGGAGAGAGGGAGAAAGGGAGGGGGGAAGACAGAAACAGATAACCAAACACTGGAATATATACTAGTTTTTGTTGCCCCCCTGTAATTCTTCAAAGTCATGGTCTCCATCTAACTCTCTAGACTGTTTTGTGCTTAAGAAGTCACTGTATCCATAAGTCCATTGCAGAAAAAGAAAAGAGGGGAAAGCGTGACTGGACGAAGAAAATCTGAAAATCTTTCTTACATGGGAGTTGACCAAAGTTTAAATCACTTTACAGAGGGAGCAATAAGGTAGGGTTCCTGGACTGTGGATTCTCGAGAATTTTTTTTGTTCATTTTTATTTATTTATTTGAGAGTGACAGAGAGAGAGAGAGAGAGAGAGAGAGAGAGAGAGAGAATGGGCATGCGGGGGCTTCCAGCCACTGCAAATGAACTCCAGATGCGGGCGCCCCCTTGTGCATCTGGCTAATGTGGGTCCTGGAGAATTGAGCCTCGAACTGGGGTCCTTAGGCTTCACAGGCAAGAGCTTAACCGCTAAGCCATCTCTCCAGCCCAATTCTCGAGAATTTTAACTGTGTATTCTTGAGAATTGTAAGTATGTATTCATTGCCCAGGCATTCTTAACACTAAGAAGGGTGGGTGGAATATAGGTGAGCTTCCTTAAATGTGTTGGAATTATAGATGGCATCTTGCCCTATGTCTGAGTGGTTTCATGAGCCAAGGTGAATAAATGGATCCTCATGTACAAACAATGAACTTTTGAAGTAGAAACTTGCCTTTCCAACCCCAGTGATTAAAATTCTTAAACTCTCATAATGTGCAGCAAAGTAATGGTTGAGAAACTTTCAATGAAAGGAAATCAGAACTTCCTTAGAAACATATTTTATTTTTAGTAAAGAATTATAATTAATGCTATGTCCATTTCCATTCTGTAACTCTTTGTAAAAATATTTTATTTATTTGTAAGAAGAAAGAGAGAAAGAGAGAGAGAGAGAGAATGGGTGCATCAGTGCCTCTGGCCACTGCAAATGAACTCCAGATGCATGTACCACTTTGTGCATCTGGCTTTACATGGGTCCTGGGGGATTGAACCCTGGTCATTACGCATTGCACTCAAGTGCCTTAACAGCCATTTCTCTAGCCCCATTTCTGCAACTCTAACTTGATTAGCAGGTTGAGTTAAATAACATTTTCTCTACTGCTCATGTCCCTTCCCATGATACATCTGACTCCAATCATAGGCACACCCACTTATACATAGGCATGAGATGGTAAGTAGGGGTTTCTTCCTCAAAGTTTAGTAGGAGGACACAATTTAGGTTATGTGGATGCGCTGAAAACTGGTTCAGGCTGGATGGCCCCTTGCTGTTATGATCCCAGATCCACGTAGGGACTTAATAATGGTGGCCAAGGGCAGGAGTAAACGAGCTCATTGCTTGTCATGGGGCGGATGTACTTGCAGTTTGGTTTGGAGGTGAGGGCATCCCATATTCCCAGTAGGTTTCTATGTGCATTGTGTAGGAGAAAGGTGTGATTAGTGCTCAAGCCAAGCAGTGTCACAGGTAAACGAACTGTTCCCCATGCTTGTCTGCTTCCAGATGGATTCTGGTACGTACATTTATTGAGAAGTTATGTTCAGGTGAAACCTCTGAGGAGTGAAGTAACTAGAAGGGGCTCAGTGGTTGAAATTACTTTTCTGCAAACCTCTCCTGCCTGGGTTCAGTTCCCCCATGTCCACATAAAGCCAGATGCAATCTGAAGCTTGTCACAAGGCACCTTGTCTCACAAGGTGGAACACACATAACTTAAGTTTGTTTTCTTATCTCCACACTATGATACACACCACCATCACTACCACCACCAACAATAACAACAACACACAAAAAAACCAACCAAATTAAAAAAAAAAAAAGTATTGGGAAAGGAAAGAAATCGAGGCAAAGATGAGCTTTCACCTGAGGTCTGACCTGAGCTTGATGCTGTGCAGACAGCTCCGGCACTGTGAGGGAAACGTTATGAACCATGACACCCTTGAACCGGTTACATGCTGGCTTCAGGATGTGCCCCGTGAGGACAGTATGACTCCCAAGCAATTCTGTTTGGGAGAAGAGGTACCTCTGGGAAGTGAATGTGGATGAATTAGTCAGAAATAGTGATGAGGAACCGGCAGCAATGTTTTATGGGCAAGTCTCATTGATAGGACTACTCCTGTGGAAATCATTGTGTGTCAGAGGCCAGAACATCCAAGGCATGCAGTGAAGGCTGGAAGAAGAATTGTGTGTGTGTGTGTGTGTGTGTGTGTTTATGTGTGTTTATACTCATGTGTGTGAATGCTAATGTGTATGTGTTCCATGGACTTGAGTACCGGTCCTCATTGTCTACCTTGCTTGACGCAGGGTCCCATCATGTTTGTAGGTGTGTATGTTAGGCTAGCAGACCCAGGCGCTTCCAAGGATTCTCCCATCTGCACTACCCACCTCTCCATGAATGGACTGGGCTTACAGACACTCGCCACCTGAGTCTGGCTTTGTATGGGTCCTGGGGATCTGAATTTAGGTCACTGTGCTTATGCTGCAAACACTTTTGCCCTTCAGCCATCTCTGTTCTCCTAAAGGGAGAACTTTTACCGATTTGCTCTGGGCTGCTGGGAAGAAGATCAGCGACATTCAGTTTGACTTTTCATTGGTATTTTGATTTTTTTTTTTTTTTTTGCAAATATGTGAGTTCTTCATGCCCCTGAACATCCTCACTGAGTCAGAATTGGTGAGTGACTTTCTAAACTGGTGAGTGACTCTAGGGTGACTTATTTACCTGGATTCCCTCGTTCCTGTTACTGATGCTCAGAAATCAGCATGGCAGGCAAGCATAAGTGGCCTTATGCATCATGGATCTCGATGCTTGAAGTCTGCTATGTTGAGACCGGAGACTGTTTTCTCTTGCTTTGTTGTTCTCTTTAAGTACGAAGAAGAATTGGATAGTCAGATCAGAATCAGCCCCAATTTTAAGAGCAATTGTACTGTAAAGTGTAATTTTCAAGTCTCCCTCCTTCCCACTGTGGTGCCCCTCCCTCCTCCTTCAACTTTACACACCATTCATTGAAAGAGACGCTCTCATTTGGTGTCGTGCTGAGTTAAATTCATTCGTTATCTTCTTTCTCCGTGTTCCTTAGAGCTGAAATGGAAAAAAAAAATTCTTCCCATCCACTCTAAATTTTTGATTAACTTGAGAAAAACCCTCTAATCAGTGATTCAGTGTGTAATTAAGGTGTTCTACTTAAAAAAAGGCCAGTTTAACCTTGGATTCTCAAGGCTGGAATTACCGGAAGGTTCGGAGCATGTGGTCCATTTCTTTTCATTCGTACACAGCTTGTTCGCTTTTCAGGCCTTTGCTCTGTGTGTCAATGAAGTTGTTAAAGTCAAGGCCCAAACAAGCTAGGCTTGGCTGCTTGTTGCCTGTAAGCCAATTAAAGATACAAGTCATGGTTAAAAGCAGAGATAGAGAGAGAGAGAGAGACAGGATTCATTCAGTGTGGCCATGTTGGAAAGAGGAAGAGATAAAGAGGTCCAGTGACTTCCAAGTCCATTTTTGGGGTCGTGACACGAGGTTTAGATTTACATAGAGAGCAACAGGTGCACATGACTCAGCAGTCCTGACCAAGTGCGGTCCTGTTCATCACTGACCCATCATTGTCTTGGCTCTCAGTCTGTCCTAAGAGATGTTAGATATGCGTGAGGGCTGGAGAGATGGCTCAGCAGTTAAAGGCTCTTGGTTGCTAAGCCTGATGGCCTGGGTAAAATTTCCCAGTATCCATGTAAAGCCTGATGCACAAAGTAGCGTGTGTGTCTGGAATTTGTTGCCAGTGGCAAGAGGTCCTAGAACACCCCTACTCACTCTCTTTATCTATTGTTTTTCTCTCAAATAAACAAATAACAATATTAAAACATAAAATCCTTTAAAGAATTAAATCTCCATTTAAAAAAAAAGATAAGGTGCTGGAGAGATGGCTTAGTAGTTAGGGCTCTTGCCTACAAAGCCTAAGGACCCAGGTTTGATTCCACAGGACCCACATAAGCCAGATGCACAAGGTGGCCCATGCATCTGGAGTTCAGTTGCAGTGACTAGAGGTCCTGGTGTGTCCATTGTCACTATCTGCCTCTCTCTTTCTCTCTCTATCAAATAAATAAGTAATAAAAAAAGTTTAGAAAGATAAGTGTGAAATCTCTTCCTGGGGGGCAAGTTTCTCCTTTGGCTGGGCGTCAGACTTCAGCTTTTTCTTTCCCCAACCATGAGGTTTCTCGGGAAATGTAAATTCTTTGGTGTTTATTGTTTCAGTAGTCTGATTGCATAAGTGTCTCTATTTAAAATATCTTCTCTCCTGCTGGGATGGTTGCATACAGGCATTTACATTGTATACGCCCCCTGGCGCATAGTCTTTTAACCACTGCTTCCCACTGCCAGTCTTTCCTAGTGTGCCAAGGAATTTTAACATCAACCCAGTGCAAAGTGATAAAGAAGGGAAATCAAATAGGAGAAGAAATGCCTAGTGTCTTCTCAAGCAAGGGTAAAAGATATTCTTCAAACACTGTATGTGCTGAAATATTGATGTCATTGGCTTTCTCTTCCACTGGGGCATGCTTGCAAGCGTTGGTTATAGCAGAAAGAGGCAAATGGAATTGCACCAGATGAATAAGTTTCTACACAGCAAAGCAAACAGCCAACGGAGGAGACTGACAATCTAAATTGTGGGAGAAAACTTTGCAGTCTGTACATGTGATATGGGGTTAAGATTCCAAATTTGCAAGGCATTCCAACAACTCAATTGCATGGGAAAAGAACCTGACTAGACATTTCTCAAAAGAGGGCACACAGGATGCCAACAGGTATATGAAAACAAGTTTGGTGTCCCTCACCGTCAGGAAGACAAATCAAACACCAAAGAGATGTCACCTTGTGCCTGTTAGAATGGGCAAGGGTCAGTACGGAATGAGTGCAGGAGCTGGTTGTGGAGGATTGGCAGGAGACGAACCTTTGTTATTGCTGCTGAGAATGCAAATGGTCAAAGGCATTATGGGAAACAGTGTGGAGAACTAAAATGATAACCATCTTAGGATCTGGGAACCATACTTCTGGAGACATATTCAAAGCAAATGAAATCCGTATATGAAAGAGATTATCTTTACTCCCATATGTATTGGAGCCTTACGTATAAAAAAAATACATACATAAGGAGTTAACCTGGATGTCTGTTGACAGATGAATGAATAAAAGAAAATGTGGAAGGTTGAGGGTGTAGCTCAGTGGTACAGCACTTGTCTATCATGTATAAGGTTTGATCCTTGGGTTTGATCCCAAATGATCCCAGTAAAGAAAATGTAGCATGCACCGATCCATATACACATATATTTCCTCACTTATTCACCTGTGTGCTTTCACACTGATGTCTTCAACTTTAGTTCAGTACTCCACAGCTTGCTCTAGCCTTCCTTCCTGACTTCCTCTATCCTCCCATCCTAACTAGGAAAGTTCTGGTTCCTGTCCTCCCCCACGCATCTACTTGTATGTTCAGCATCGTGCATAGATGTCAGAATTGGTAACCCATACTGTCACGAGAAACAATATTATTCCCTAGACTATCTGTCTATGTGAAGAATCTTTGTCTTCAACCTCAAGGTCTCCAGTCATGTCCAAAGTCAATCTGGTCTGAGCCTACGTTCCCCATCCCCTGAAAGTGGTGCCATGCATTCATTGCATAGCCAGATGCTCCTTTTACATTCTGAATTCACTTTTGAGAACATGGAGTTTGTAATTGTTTTCCCTTTTCCTTTTCTTTGTTGAAGATATTGAAACTGAGTACAGAACTGGGTCAAGGAGATGAGAATCACAACCAGATACACACGGATGGTAAATTCAAAAGTTCTAGCAAGGAGGAGTCAAGCCAAAGAGATATGGACTTGATATAATGGGGTTACTCATAGTATTCCAAAGTTTATGTAAAAGGGTGACATAATTCAATTGATTTTACTGGCCAGAATATTATCTTTTCCTCGGTAGTATACTTGCCAACGTGTGAGAGTCTTGATCTCTTCTCTCTCTCTCTCTTTCTTCCTTTCTTTCTTTATTTTGTTTATTTTTATTTATTTATTTGAGAGCGACAGACAGAGAGAGAGAAGGAAGGAGGAAGGGAAGAAGGGAGGGAAGGAGGGAGAGAGAGAGAGAGAGAGAACTGGCGCGCCAGGGCTCCCAGCCACTGCAAATGAACTCCAGACTCATGCGCCCCCTTGTGCATCTGGCTATCATGGGTCCTGGGGAATCCAGCCTCGAACCAGGGTCCTTAGGCTTCACAGGCAAGCACTTAACCACTAAGCCATATCTCCAGCCCCTTTTCTTTTAACTAAATGTATTTCTAGGGAACACAAAGAGTATCTTAGGGTTCCTTGTTGTGTTGTGCTCCTTGCTGGTCTTTCTAGCAAGCGGAATTAAGACTTAAGAGTTCAAATACTGCACAAAGCCCTTTTGACCCTTTGATGGTTCAACTTCTCTAATCTTCCTTTGCCTTCCTGCTTTGAGACCCATGAGAACCTGGACTGTTTGACATGTCTTTGAACTGCATGTCTGTGTGCCTGGTGATTTGTTATCAATGTTCACTTTGTGTGTTTCATGTTCCTTTCTCAACATACTATCTCTCTGTTTTAAATATCATTATCTTAACAAGAGTCATGTATGCCTTTTTGAAAAACTGCTACTTTTGGAGAAAGTGTGATTGCCTTCTTCTAAGGGCATGTTTGAGTCATTATCTAAGCCCACATCTCTACCTATAAAATAAACAACAAAGGATGTAACAAATGATGTATACAGCGATCCTTCCATATAAATGACGTACAACTGCCCCCCCCCTTCTCATTCAATGTTGTCCTAAAGCTTCATTTAGAAAGCAGGAAGGGGCTGGAGAGATGGCTTACTGATTAAGGCACTTGCCTATGAAGCCTAAGGACCCAGGCTGAATTCCCCAGGGCCCATGTAAGCCAGATGCACATGTTGACACATGCATCTGGAGTTTGTTTGCAGTGGCTAGAAGCCCTGGTATGCCTTTCTCTCTCTCTCTCCACCTCTTTCTCTCTCTCTTCCTCTTTTTCTTTCTCTTGACAAATTAAAACAATAAAAAATGAAAGCAGGAGGGCAAAGTCACTTTATCAACAATATAAGTTGCTCTCTTGTTGGCGCGACAAAATCCTTGACAAAAGCAACTTAAGGAAGAGAGGTTTACTTTGGTTCACAGTTCTAAGAGAGACGGTCCGTCACGATGTGGAAGCTGGCAGCAGGTGCAGGAAGGGGCTGATCAGATTCACTGCACAGTCAAGAGACAGAGAAGGATGAGTGCTGGTGCTCAGCAAACCGTGTAATCACCAAAGCCCGTGAAATGGTAACTCCCACCTTCAGAGCGTGTCTTCCCATTTCAATTAACATAATGCAGAAAATCCCTCTTAGGTATTCCCAGAGACTTGTCTCCATGGTTATTCTAAATGTTTCAAGTTGGCAGAGGAGATTTAGCTATCACGCCCATTCTTGGTTCCTCTCATGGGCTTGACTTCTCTCCGTGTTATGTTTTACCAGCCAGCCCTGCTGTTGTACATTGATAAGCACGTTGAAAAGAAGGCACTGTTTGTAGCAATTTATTTGATTTTCACTTTCTTGCATCTCAGCTGGATCCATAAATAAAATTTTCTATTCCTCCAAGTAGATGACTCCAAAGATACTCCTGGTGAAGTAGACCTACAAAAGAATACACCATCCTCATGATTTATTAAAAGAAGATAAACGAGGAGATAAAAAATACTTTCTAGCCTTCCATCATAAACTAAAGAGGGAAAAATGTGTCATCTGGAAAGAAATGATAGAGGATTATAGTTTTATTACTCAGAATCTTTTTCAGATAAATGGGTGGAGACAAATATTTCCCATACTTTAACCGTGATTTACTTCACAGGTGAAAAATCTATTCACGACACAGTCTAAAGTTAAGATCTGAGTGAGTTTACCCACTGTAGCCAAGCCAAGCAGCTCAAACTGGATTGTGAAACCTTGAGCTGGATTCTCCAATTTGTGTTAAGACAATGGCTTCCGTACTGACGCCTCCATTTTCAGACAAGATTGAAGGTGTTCAAGGTGGCATGGCTTTGCTCAACGTTCCTTTTCAAAAGAGAGGGAACACTTGTCTTAAGATATTTTGCATCCCGATTTTCTAGAATGGGCCATCTCGGTTTCCAGGATCTTTCCCCCACTCTCCCCATATGTTTATTCTTCCCAGTCAGAACGCATATCCCTATTCATTGTTCTGCAAGTAAAGCTGTCATGCATGCTGTGTGTATCTGCTACTTTCTTGTTGCTGGGACAAAATAACCAACCAGAAACACCTTGTGCAAAGAGAGGTGCTTAAAGTAGCCTACAGTTCCAGAAGTAAGAATTAATTGCAGTGGAGAAAGCATGGAAGGAGAATCCAGAAACATATTCACAGGGAGAAAGGAGAGAGAGAGAAAGCAAACAGCACATGAGACAAGACTATAATACCTCAAAGCCTGTCCTCTACCCCAGGGATATACTTCTTCCAGCAAGGCTCCACTTCCTAAAGGTTCCACAACTTTCCAGAACAGTGTCAACCACAAGGGAGCAAGTACTCAGATACCTTAGCCTGTGGAGGGTACATTTTATATTCAAACCACCACATTGTGAAATCTAAATATTTCTACATCCTAATGGATGGTTCTTTCAGAAAGATTTGCAGTTTTAGTAATTTGAAACCAACAGCTCCTTCAGGTAGCCACCTTGGATGGGAAACAGCAAGGGATAATGTAGGGATTCCTAAGCTGTGTCCCCTAGGACACTTTCACAAAATGTAAATGAGATGTTTATATAGCATGGATTTGTGAACAACTATATTTAAGAAATACCGAGTTGAACATAATTATCTTTTTCCCTCCCTACACGAATTCCAAGAATGGTATATTGGGAACCTCCAAGAAGGTTTATAATTTGTCTTTACACAAGGTTTATGCATGTAGAACTTTCTCTTTTAATTTCACGGAATCTTACTCTTCTAGTTATCTGTTGTTACTCGCCAGGGCACCCTCACAATTTAAAACAGTTTCTTACTATTTCTCAGAGTCTAGTCTTGCTTGGGTTGGCTTGGGTAGTTCTCACACAGAGGCGCTTGAACAGTGGCAGAGTCTGGGGTTGAATTATCTGAAGATTAAATGATTGTGGACTTGCTTATGAATGAAGCTCGGAGGTGGCTGTTGGCTGAGAGCTCAGCCATGGGGGTCAGCAGAGCACCTCTCAAAGGTTCTCATGGGACTTCTGAAGGGAAGGTCCCCACAGTAAGCATGCCACAAGCCCAGGGGGCTCTGTAACTTCTAATAATTTATTTCTGAAAAGCCTCTTGTTTGGGGGTGTGTGTGTGTGTGTGCACACACGTGTGTGTACATGCATGCATGCACACATACATGCATCAAAGATTAAGACTTCCCTAAATTTAAGGAGAGTAGAATGGAACTGGATTTCCATCTATTATTATTATTATTATGTATTTTATGTACCTGTGAGTCCACACTGATTATGTGGAGTTCTTAGGATAACCTTGGGGTGTTTGTCCTCTGCTTCCACTTTTTTTTTTCAAGGTAGGGTCTCACTCTAGCCCAGGCTGACCTAGAATTCACTATGTAGTCTCAGGGTGGCCTTGAAATCACAGTGATCCTCCTACCTCTGCCTCCTGTATGCTGGGATTAAAGGCGTGCGCCACCACACGTGGCTTGCTTCCACTTTTCTGAGACAGGGTTTATCGTTATTGTTGCTTTGTTATGGATGCTGCACATCCTATAGTCTATCTGGTCTTCATGTTCCCAGATTCTCCTGGCTCTGTCTCTCACTTTTGTGTGTCAAGTTTATAGAAACATGCCCCTCATTTGTGTCAAGCTTTAAGTTGGTGTTGAAGAATCAAACTTGGGTCTTCAGGCTTGCAAGCAAGTGCTTTTGACCACTGAACAATCTCCTCAGTCTCTGTACTCCATCTCTTAAAAAAAACATTTTATTTATTTATTTATGAGAGAGAGAGAGAGAGAGAGAGAGAGAGAGAGAGAGAGAGAGAATGAGCATATCAGGCCTCTAGCCACTGCATACAAACTCCAGATTCACATGCCATCTTGTGCATCTGGCTTTCATGGGGGTTGGGGAATTAGAACTAGGTCCTTAGGCTTCTTAGGCAGACACTGTAACCACTAAGCTATTCTTCCAGCCCACGGACTCCATCACTCTATGGAAACATGCTTTCATGGAGGGAGGTGATTGCTAGTAGCTGTCTTTCCCAATTATTAACATGGTTTACTTGCATCTCATTGAACATGGAGATTCTACAGAACATCTATCTCTGTGTCATGACTCAGATGCATTGAAGCGTGTAAGGGAGGGTGACACAGAGGAATGTCGCTGTCATGGACACACATTCTAAGCAAATACACTATTTAGAATTGTAGGTCTGTGGTCATAAAAAAAAAAGTATGGTAAGTTTTAGATTTTTTTAAATAGTTTCATTTATTTATTAGCAAGCACCAAGATAGAGAGAGAGACTGAGAGATAGAGAGAATGGGTATGCCAGGGCCTCCAGCCACTGCAAATGAACTCCAGATGTGTGCACCACTGCGCACCTGGATTTGCATGGGGAATCGGAACTTAGGTTGTTAGACTTTGCAGGCAAATGCCTTAGCCACAGAGCCATCTCTCCAGCCCAAGATAATTTTTAGTTTGATTTTTTTTCCATTTGTGTGTGTGTGTGTGTGTGTGTGTGTGTGTGTGTAATTTGACAAAGAGAGATACAGAAAAAAATGATATAAAGCGAGTATATGAGTGTTCCAGGACCTCTGCCACTGCAAACAAACTTTAAAAAGAAGTGCCACCTTGTGCATCTGGCTTTAAATAGGTACTGAGGAATTGAACCTGGGCTATTAGGCTTTGCAAGCAAGTACTTTCAACCACTGAGCCATTTCTCTAGCCTAAAATTATTTATTTATTTTGTTAGTTATTTATTTATGAAAGAGAGAGAGACGGAGAAAATGGGCACTACAGGGCCTCTAGACACTGCAAATAAATTCTAGACACTTGTGCCCCCTTGTGCATGTGGCTTTAAGTGGGTTCTTGGGAAGTGAACCTGGGTCCTTTTGCTTTGCAGGCAAGCGTCTCTAGCCTGAATTTTAAATGATTTTATTATTGTCTTAAATTCTCTGCTGACATCGTTGCCAGGTAAAGTGTTAGCAGCATAGTCAAATTTCATATAAACATATATGCTTTTAGTATAGATATGTCTCTAATACTGGAAAAAAATGATTACCTACCTGAAATCCCATACTTTTAGTTGATAGTCTGACAATATGATTTACAGATAACATACTCCTTCCTTGCCAATATTGTACTTCTTTTTCTCACCCTCAATATTGCTATTCAATTGAGTTTAGAGCAAATGGACACAGTGAAACAAGAGACCTCCCATTTCAGATCTCAGCTCTGACATGTACCAGTCTTGTTGCTGTAAATAAATTATTTTAACCTACTGGACCACTGTTGCATCATCTGTTGTTGGGGCTAGATAGAACTACCTCGCAGAACTGTGACTTGCTCAGGCAGAACGTGTATAAATCTTGTACACTGTGGTTGGTTGCAACAGGC
Source organism: Dipus sagitta (assembly GCA_036346955.1). Classification (NCBI taxonomy): domain Eukaryota; kingdom Metazoa; phylum Chordata; class Mammalia; order Rodentia; family Dipodidae; genus Dipus; species Dipus sagitta. The sequence continues at coordinate 8,370,573 of CM070786.1, forward strand.
ATGGAGCAGAGTTTCTTTTTCCTTGTTTCCCCTTATAACACAGAGGCAAGAGAAACCTTTCTCTTCCTCCATTGGCTTTGTGCTGCTGTTATTTGATGAAGAATGCCAATGAGTGGGAATCTAGGTAAAGTTTTTGTTTCATTAACGTCTTACAGGATGTATTGGGAATGGAGCTTAATAGTCGAGTCTTTGCCTAATGTGTACGAGGTCTTGGGTTGAATCCTAGCTCTGCCAAATAGATAAATAAGTTCCTACTGGAGAGTGAGGTAGTAAGTGCACTGTGATCTTGGAAGTGGAAAATGTGGAGCCAGACCATGGAGAGGAAGAAAAGGGGTTGGGCAGGATTATGACTGTGCTGTCAACACAGACATCCTGTGTGAGCTGCCGTGTCGTCCATCTGGATCACTTAGCACTATTTTTACTTTGGTTGTGTTGGCTGGCATAACCTTACTTTCGTGTCGACTATTCCTAGAAGCCATGGTAGCATTGCCTCCATGCTATGTTCTGTCAGAGGTCTGAGGAATCCTACCATGAAAGATCAGGGAGTAGACTAAATCTCACTTAGTATCATGAAAGCAATTTTTCTGGGATACACCATGAACATGAAGGGAACACACTCTCTCAAACACTAAGGCACTCTCTCTGAAGTAAGTTGTGGTTCATTCTGTTGTTCCATCTAGGAAAATTTAGGTTCAGATTGACTTCAAAACAGTCAATGTGCCAAAAAATAGCAGCCATACCCTCCTTTCTCCCACTGTTAACAGTGCCTCACACGAGTCCTCAATGGCCTCCTTGTCATTCAGAGATATGGGCATTTCTCAGTTTTGATATTGGTTGACCTACTGGCAGCATTCCTGTTAGTCATGACTCCCCTTGTTCATACGCCAATGTTCTCTTTCTTCCCTGGCTTTTTCTTTATATTTCTTAGAAGCTTGTCCTTTGATGAGACAATCAGACTTTGGGATTTTTCAGGACTGTGCTTGGGGCAACTTCTTCTCATCGATGACTAGGTTCACGGCAGGGCTTTTATGATCAGCTGTAGTGGAGAAGAGAAAGAAGGCAAGGCCTTATGGATTCTGCTCTTTCCTTAAGTGCCAATGTGCCATATTTTGGGGGTAGTGTAACCTGACCATGTGCGACTCCCTTGGTGTTGATTCAACTAATTCGTTCTCTGGGTTCTTGTCTCACCCTTCTGAAGCATGAAACAGACAGACCCGAATGTCCCATTGACACAGGAGCTGAGAGCTGTGGGATTCTTTCTAACACAGGAGTGAATCTACCTCAGTAGACAGGGTACAGGTCAGGCCCAGCACCAAGATCAAGTATGGGCACTTAGACTAGGATCAGGTCTGGGTGCTGTGATCAGCTCTGGCAGGTCGCAGAGGCAGGAGCAAGTCCAGCTACCAGACAACAAGTGGCTCTGTCTGCAAGAAGTAGGAACATGTCTGGCCCCCAAGATGGGTCAGGTCTTCCTCCTTCAGGCACATCGAGTGAGTCTGACATTGGAAAGACTGTGTGCCAAGGTCTATATAGACCCAGGTGGGCCTTGATTCGCTAGGTGCATGAAAATGAGGTGAAAGGAGCAAGGGCCAATGAAGAGAAAGAGAGACAGCCATGCTCCAATCAAAGCCAGGTGGGCCTCTCCCTTTACTGTCAGTTTCACCCATCTTTTTGTGACTCATGTAAGAATTACTTGTTCATTTTTATGGATGTGATTATTTGGTTATACAATCATGTATGATTCTATTCCATGCGATGTTTTTGTTGCCTTGGATTATTATTGAAACAGGATAGTAGAGTGATGTGGTCCAGAAAGCTTTAAAGAATCAGCATGGGAGGGGGCCGGGGAGATGGCTCAGACAATAAAGCACCGGCCACCCATTTCTCAGTGTCTGAGCCCAGATCCCTAGAATCTAGGGGAAAGCCAGAAGCCGCGGAAGGTTTCTGTAACCCCACTGCGCTGAGAATGAAATGGGAGGTGGAGACGGGAGTTTTCTGCAAGTGTGTGAAGGGAGCAGTGAGCAATGAGAGACCCTATCTCAAAACGGAGATGGAAGGCAACAAATGGTCCAAAAGTTGTCCTCTGGCCACACACGCACTGTGGAATCCTTCCCCCATATACACTTAGCAAACAATTGTTTTTTCAAAAAAAAAAAATTAGTACATGAGCAGAAAAAAAAAACAAAAAACCACTCAACTTAAAGAAGTAGACTGGAGGGGCAGGAGAGAGTGATTAACCATTAAGGTGCTTGCCTGCGAAGCCTAAGCACCCAGGTTCCATTCCCCAGTACCCACGTAAGCCAAATGTACATTGGTGCATGCATCTGGGGTTCATTTGTAGTGGCTAGAGGCCCTGACATACCCTTTCTCCCACACCCCCTATCTTCCCTCTACCTCTCAAATAAATACATAGATAAAAGAAGTAGACTGGAAAACCTTATCTGAGACTGGCTAAAATTGGCTCACACAAATTGAGAGCACCTTATAGCTCACTATACTAAAATACACACCTTAGGGTAGAGATTTAAGATGCTCATGAGACATGTGCTGCATGAAGATGTATGCGAATGGCATGTAACAGGCAGACATGAGCTGAGAGGCTACATTATGGAAATGAGTCATGCCCCGCTTCTAAAGTGAGATAGGAGCCCCGTGTTTTGCATGGTGGGACCACAGGGCCTCTGGGCTTTCCCCTCACTTTGTTGCAGCCTGCGTCTCCTCTTGGAAATGTCCTCTCTGATGAGCATCATCTTTGCTCAATTCATTGTTTGAAGACACAAGGGCCTGGAACTCTAAGTGATGCTCAATGACCCCCAACCCCAACCTCAGCTGATGCCTTTTTAAAAATTATTTTTATTTTTATTTATTGATTTGAAAGAGAGAGAGAGAGAGAGAGAGAGAGAGAGAGAGAGAGAGAGAGAAAATGGGGGCACACCAGGGCCTCCAGCCACTGCAAACGAACAGCAGATGCATGCACCACCTGGTACATCTGGCTTACGTGGGTCCTGGGGAATCAAACTGAAGGTTTTTGGCTTTGCAGATAAACCCCTTAACTGCAAAGCCTCATCTCCAGCCCTCAGCTGATGTCTTTACTGCAACAAAACATAGACTTGTGTACTGAATGAACCTATATTACTAAGACATTAAATCTACATTAAAATATTTATTTATTTAGTTATTTGAGAGAGCAAGAGGAAAAATATGGGTATGTCAATGCCTCCTGCCCCTGCAAATGTACTCCAGGTGCATTATCAGTTTTGTGCATCTGGGTTTATGTGGGTCCTGGGCAATCAAACCCAGGCCATCAGGCTTTGCAAGCAAGCGCCTTTAACTGATGAGCCACTTCTCCAGCACCTGAATCTGTTTTTTGAGAGCTGGGCAGATGGCTCAGTCACTAACGTTCTTGCAACACAAGCATGAGGATCTGAAATATTATTTCCAATACTCACATAAAAGCCAGGCACATACCTCCAATCCCAGTGCTGGGGAGGCAGGGCCAGGAGGATCCCTGGGTTTTGCTGGCCAGCTAGTTTAGATGAATTACTAAGTTCCAGGATCAGTGTGAGACCCTTTCTCATAAAAATTAGGTGGAGAGCATGTGAGGAAGACATCTAACATCAAGATCTGGCCTCTGAGTTCGTGTGCACATACACACACACACACACACACACACACACACCCCTTCAGAACAATAATAACAAAAATCCTCTGTTATTTTCACTCCCTCCTTTGTCTCCCAAGGAACATTAGCATAAAAAATCCACGTTTCCCTTGAGGGGACTGAAATTCAGAGAGACTGCAGAGTTCCTTCAAAGTCCCATGGCACTGAGGGGCTGGTCCAAGGGCTGTGAGACTACAGAAGATGAGGTTTGCCTTGTCTGTAGATTTCCTCCCAGCTCTCCTGCCTGGCTGCGCATGCTCATAGGACGGATGGCTTTTGTCTGGACAGACTATCTTGGAGAACTGGATTAGTCTATGTCAGGTCTACAATTCATCCTCTGTCCCAGAGTTGGAGCCAGACTATTCCATCAGTCTCATTTTTCTGCTTGTCACCAGTCTAGTTCAGTGACTAAGCATTTTCAGCAGGTCTGTTTTTACCATATCTAATAGCCCTTTAGCCATAAAATATGATAGCTTACTCACATTCATAGAATTCATAGAGGTTCTTTAGGTCTATGGTTTGAAGTTATACACCAAAATCCCCCAAATACTAATGAAATGCAATGTAGTTAATAGCACTTTTCTGAAATTCTATTGAGTGTCCCCTCTGTTTCCACTCATGAGTCTGCACACACGCTGTGTTTGACAGTGCGGTGAGTGGCACCTTTACATTGACTGACGGGATAAACAGTGCATAAAACGCAATGCAACACACAGCAGACGACTAATTTAGTGGAGTGAAGGCATAATCATTTTAAAACTTTCGCTTTCTGCTTTTCAGTGATGGAGTATAGGGGAGAGTGGGTTGGGTATTGTAGACTGCCAAAAACGAACCAGACCAAAGGGAAATCAGATGTGTCCCCATAAACTCATGGGTTCTGAATGCTTGGTCTCTAACTGGTGGCAATTTGGGAGGTACAGCCTTGTTGGAGGATGTGTGTTGTTGGGGGCAGAATTGTGAGTGTTACAGCCAGCTCTCCCTTGCTAGAGTTTGTCTCACTCTCCTGCTGCTGTTTTATTTTATTTATTTATTTTTACTCACATGCTGGGGCAGAGGTGACGTCCAGCCTTGAACATATCATGCTTCCGACTGCCATCATGGTGCTTCCCTTCAAGACTATAAAGCCAAAATACTTCCCTTGCATCAGCTTCTTTTGGCCAAGTGCTCTGTCTCAGCAACTAGAAGGGCTAACGTGTGTGTGTGTGTGGGGGGAATCAAATGATATTAACCATTCCATTACAGATTTATAAAATTCTTGACAGATCATGTGCAGAGCACTCTTAAAAACCCTTCTTCCTACTTCATTCGGTAGATTAGAAATTGCAAGCTTTCGAGTGGTTCTGTAATTTTCCCGAGGTTACGTGCTATTTAAGACTTGAGAGTGCAAGGACTTTTGATATCAGTTCCCCCTGTAAGATGGAGCTCACTTATTACGTTCTCTGCAAAACCTTCGATTAGTCCTGCCACGGAGCCGCTCTCTGATGTGGTCAGGGCATTTTACATACCATATGAATCCCATGTGATCATCTGCCTCTTGCTTGTTGACCCCCGCCTCGGAGGTCCGTGAACTCATGGGGTCTGTGTTTTAATAGTACTTTCTAGTTAATGTGAACAAATACCTGAGCAGAAGCAACATACGGAAAGAGATTATTTATGTTAGCAGATGTTTCACGGGGAAGGGGCAGGATAGTTCACTACGGCTGGGAAGACAAGGCAGCCTGGCTTCTCACATGGTAACTAGATTTAGGAAGCAGGGGGTGAACAGGAAGTGGAGCTGGGCTAAAAAAATGAAAGAAAAAGAAAACCTCAAGGTCCACCCCTAGTAATCCACTTCCTGCAGCAAGACTGTACCTCCTAAAGGTTCCACAACTTTCCCAAACAGTACCACATCCTGGGGACCTAGTGTTCAAACACATGGGCTTATGGAAGACATTTTGCATTGAAACCACAACATGGGTCAAGGTGTCTGAAAAGCAAAGATCTCTGGCATGACAGCAAAGTCTTTCCCCTTTATCAGATGCCGCCCCCATAGACCCTCATCCCATATGCATTTCATAGGTGGAACATCTGTCGCCCCCGGATGGTCATTCCTCTCCACTGGTCTATAAGACTTAGTGGGCTTCAGTGGCAAGCGCTTTGGTCTTGGACCTCCTATCCTGTGAGCTACACATGAGTCAGCTGGAGCAGGACAGGAAGGTGAGCTATTTGGAGGGTCAGTTTTCTGTTGTCTGTGAAAAGCACTGATTGTGACTATGGGAGGGGTAGGAGGACGGCCCTGCCAGTGAGTGGCCTGCCTCCCTTTTGTCAGTGTTGCAGGATCTCCGCATGGACATGGGCTGAAATGGGAGGAGGGGAAGCAGAGTGGACCAGCTGCTTCCCGAAAGACTCACTCAGTGACTGCAGTTGATGTGGTCAGGACTCAGCAGTCATCATTAAGAGCTACGAAGAAAAAGGAAAGATTTCCGTTAGCATCCATCCACACGCTCCTTTTCTGTCACCCTTACTTTATAGAAGCTTGACTTCTTAACAAATATTACATTAATCAGCTATAATATTTTAGGTTTCTCTTAATAAATTGTTTTTCTTTTTAAAATACATTTTATTTATTAATTTGAGTGAGAGAAAGAGGGAGATATAGAGAGAGAAAATAGGTGCATCAGGGCCTCAAGCCACTTACTGTAAACAAACTCCAGATGCATGCGCCACTTTGTGCATCTGGCTTATATGGGTCCTGAGGAATATAACCTGAGTCTTTAGGCTTCACAGACAAGTGCCATATCCACTAAGCCTTCTCTCCAGCCCTGTTTTTGTTTTGTTTTGCTTTTCTGAAATTTGAATATAACAGGATGATACTCTTGTCCTAAGTTTCCAGATTTATAGTTTGATCTTTTAAATTTTTTTAAATTTTTATTTATTTATTTGAGAGTGACAGGCAGAAGGAGAAAGAGGCAGATACAGAGAGGGAGAGAGAATAGGCGCGCCAGGGCCTCTAGCCACTGCAAACGAACTCCAGACACGTGCGCCCCCTTGTGCATCTGGCTAACATGGGTCCTGAAGAATCGAGCCTCGAACGGGGGTCCTTAGGCTTCACAGGCAAGCGCTTAACCACTAAGCCATCTCTCCAGCCCCTTAAAAATATTTTATTTATTATTTATTTGCAAGTACAGAAAGAGAGTGTGGGAGAGAGAGAAAGAGAGAGAGAGAGAATATGTGTGCGCCATGGCCTCCTGCCACTGTAAACAAACTCTAGATGTGAGGATGCGCTGCATCACTGTGTGCATCTGGCTCTACATGGGTACTGGGGAATCAAACCTTGGCTGTCAGGCTTTGCAGACAAGCACCTTTAACTGCTGAGCCATCTTTCTAGCACTTAGTTTGATCTCTTAGTTGTGGGATGTTCTAAGTCATTGTCATTATTTCAAATACTCCTTCTAGACTCTGCTTTCTTTCCTGTGTTCTTGGTAACACTTGCTGCCATTGGGAGCTACCACTGTGACCAGCACTGCTCTGTACCCGGTGGTCTGGGAAGTCTCTATGTGCAACTTTGAAGTTCACATTCCTGGTCTTTAATGGAATTTGACCTATTAATAGACATAGGGTGCTGATGGGGTCATCAAAGATGCCTTCCTTTGGGTTGTAATGGCTTTTTGCATTTCATTTTTATTTTAGTGTACCGTCTTTCTCCTTACATCACATTTCTTTGCTGTTGAATATCAGCAGTTCCATTAAATCTTATTACATTTGTCACAGGTTTTGAAAATTCAGTGTCTTTTGTGCATGTGTGCTAGTGTGTATGTGGGTGCACGTGTGTGTACAGATACGCAGGGTAGGGGTTCAAAATATGGATGTGTGTGTAAAAACCTCAGTTGTTCCTCAGGCACCACCACCTTTGTTTTTCGCTGGCCTGGAACTTACCAATTAGGCTGCACTGGTTGGCCAACAATTCCCAGGGTTTCACCCGTCATTGTCTCCCCAGTAAGGCAACCTTCTCTCAAGATTCACCTTCCTTCCTTCCTTCCTTCCTTCCTTCCTTCCTTCCTTCCTTCCTTCCTTCCTTCCTTTCTTTCTTTCTTTCTTTCTTTCTTTCTTTCTCTCTCTCTCTCTCTCTCCCTCTCTCTCTCTCTTTCTTTCTTCCTTTTTTGCACAGGGTCTTCTCTAGCCCAGGCTGACCTGGAATTCATTCTGTAGGCCCCCACCCCCACCCCCAGGCTGCCTTTGAACTCATGGTCAGTCTCATACCTCGGACTCCCAAGTGATGGGAGCATGGTATGAGCCATGTGCCAGCTACATTTTCTAATTATAGTGAAAACCATGTTCTATCTCTATCTGGTTTTGTGCTTTCTTCATTTCTTCAGACTGAGGTTTTTCTTTCATTTTAGCATTTCTCTCTATATTTTTTTTTATTGTCACTGAAAGCTGGATGCACTTCATTAAGTGAAAGAGCCAGAGGCAAACAGGACTTTAGTGTGAGGATTTATCTTAGTCTGTGCTTATGTTTCAATGGCTGTGAGCACCAGTGGCTTCCAATTCCTCTAGGACACTAGTCTCTACTCCTGATTTTGGGCTTCCCTAAGTGCTCCTTCCACGGAAAGAGTCTCTGCACTGTACCCGTATCATATGGAATATTCTAGTACTCTGTTAGAGCCTTGTGGTATGGTGGTAAGATGACACAAACAGGTGGTTAGCCTTCTGTAATCTATCTTTCTTTTCTTCTTTCCTTCCTTCCTTCCTTCCTTCCTTCCTTCCTTCCTTCCTTCTTTCCCTCCCTCCCTTCCTCCCTCCCTCCCTCCCTCCCTCCCTCCCTCCCTCCCTCCCTCCCTCCCTCCGTCCCTCCCTCCCTCCCTCCTTTCTTTCTTTCTTTCTTTCTTTCTTTCTTTCTTTCTTTCTTTCTTTCTTTCTTTCTTTCTTCTTTCTTTCTTTCTTTTCTCACCTTGGAGGGGTTGATAAAGGAGATTAGCCTGTTCTTTGGACTATCTATGAGGAACAGGCTGACCTTGAACTTGTGGCAATCCTCTTACGTCCTCTATGCTGAGATGATAGGCATATACCACCAGGTCTGGAAGCATTCTATAATCTATTGCATTTCAGTATCTAGTGAGTCTGATTGCAACACTTAGAAATGTCCAATACAAGGTACAGATTCCTCCAGCCCAGCGTCTTACCCCTTCCTGGCTGCAACATCCTGAAGGCTTTTCTTTGAAGCACTCACCCTATTAAGTGTGCATTCCCTTTTTGCTCCCTAGGTAAGAGAGGAACTGTGCCCAGAACTGGAAGAAAAAGGATTCCCACAGCTAGGAGAAGGCTGGCAGTCTTTTTCTCTAGCGTGTTCCTGTTGTATAATGTACATACTTACTGGGGATGAAGTACAAGGAAGAGTGGAGGGTCTTCCAAGACTATGAGCCCAAGCACGCATCCTCGCTGAGCTAGTTGTGTTTTGCCTACAGCATTTTCTTCAAAAATATTACTCAAGTCGTCCCAACCCTTATGGCCCTCAAGGCTTCATCAGGGAAGAAAGTGTTGGGTTTATCTCTCAGAATGTGGCACGTTCTTTCTCCACAATTCCTGGTGACAGGTTAGCTTACAACCTCAATTCTGTCATGGGAGCAGGAAAATTCACAGAATTTCACGGTTTTATTTTTAGCTTTTTCTCATTGTAAGGATGGCAGTAATTATTTCCAGTTTCTTAACATATCAGAACAAAAACACAAATTTCCCATTTATTGCTTTTAACTATATACATATATATATTTCATATTCGTAGATACAAATATGGATATAGATACAAATATATGTGTGTAACTAGACATGCATGCTGGGTAGTATTTCCATGTGAGCTTTCTTAAAGTGTGTATCATGAACATACACTTGTGCACACATGTTCATATGTATGTGGACACGTGTGTGGATGCATGTGGAGGTCTGATGTCAATGGCAGGTATGCAGTGTGCTTCAGTGATTCCCCACCTTCTATTTTGAAACTGTCTCTCTGGGGCTCACCAATTTGAGTACATTAAGTAGTTGTCAAGCAACAGGGATTCTATTGTCTCCACCTCCCCAGACCTGGGATGACAGACATATGCTATGTGGCTACTGGAGATCTGAACTTTGGCCTCCGTGCTTGTATGCCAAGTGCTTTGCCAACTGAGCAATCTCCCCAGCTCAGTTTTTTTTTTTTTTCAAGGTAGGGTCTCACTCTAGCCCAGGCTGACCTGGAACTCACTGCATAGTTTCAGGGTGGCCTCGAACTCATGGTGGTCCTCCTGCCTCTGTCTCCTGAGTGCTGGGATTAAAGGTGTGTGCCACCATGCTCGGCCCAGTTCTTCTTTTTGAGATGAGGTCTTGTTATGTTGTCTAAGTCAGCCTGGGTCTCCAAGGCTCAAGTTTCCTCCTGCCTCAGTGGCTTCAGGCATGCTGTCGTGCCCCAGGCTCCCACGACATCTCAGCCAGAGGACTTTGTTATTCACCCAATTTTACATGTTGTTCATTCTGGACTCACAACTGCTTCTGAGTCAGATATTTCTATGCATATTTCACGCACGAGGAAGCAGACAGTGAAACTTGTTTGTAAGGATGGGGAGCAATATTAAAATTGCCTTTCTGTGCCCTAAAGGAGTTTCCTGCTGGTTTCCTACCCATCTCTGCTCATATGCATGGGGAATGCATTCTGTTGTTCAATCTCAGAGAGGGAGACCCATTGACAGAAACAAGCAGAGTGGCTGTAGTTTGCCATTCAGTTCCACCGAAATCACAATGGTAGTAGTGTCCCTTGTTTAATATGTGTAAATGATGTTTTCTATTATTATTATTATTATTATTATTATTATTATTATTTGGTATATGCATGGTTGTAATGTTTGGAGGTCAGAGATGGTTTCAGATCTGAGTCCTCATCCTCTAATGTGTCGGAGTGGAGACAGGGTCACTGCTTGTTCATGGTGTTGCACTGAGCTTCTGTCTCTGCCTCTCTTCTTGCCTGAGGTTGACTGGGATTACCAACACGCAGACTGCAACATTCAGCTTTTATGTGAGTTCTGGGGACTCTGAACCCAGGTACTCAAGCTTGTGTGGCAAACGCTACCCAAAGAGGCATCTTCCCAGCCCCTGATCTTTAATTCAGGGATGACTCTATGCACATCTGGTTGGATCACAGGGGTGTGTGTGTTTCACGCTGGCTTTCTGCTTCCCAAGGGCAGAAGCAGACATTCCCTTGTCAGCAGTGCTGTGTGATGTAAAAGGCATCTCAGCCTTTGGTGGGCTTTACTGGATAAACTGTGTGCAGCGCACGGCTGCGAGGGTGTTTTGCTGCCACTTGCTAAAAACAGAAGCAGAGGGCCATAGTGTGTCTCATGCCCATTTATTAATAGTGTAGATAATTCTGAGAAATGTGCTACACAGTAAAGCCTTGTCCAGAAATAAAGACAGCTCACTGGTAGGTTAGACAAAATATGACAGTTGGTATTTTATGGCAATTTCCTCTAACAGGAGTAGAAATTGAGTTGATTTCAAAAGTGCCTCAAGAGTTCTTATCCTACTAAGGCATTACTGCCTCTAAGTGTTTGCTTTTAAAAGCAAATTCTGGAAGAAAAGAAATCCTTTAGGTTATAAAATGAGGGCAGTGTGTGTACATGCAAACACATGTGTAGATGCCCACACCTTGAAGATGAGCACGTGTGTGCGTGTGTGAGCACATGAGTTTAGTGTGCCACTGAATTCGTGTAGATGGATGTGTGTGCTTTATTACTATGTAGACATTACAAACCCATCCACATGGCACTATTTGTTAAAGAGAAAACAAAAAGGGGGCGATTGAAAGAAATTTATTTGATTTCAGTAAGTAACTCGAGGGTAATTCTTTCTACAATATTTTAAACAAATATGCCATTAAATCTTTGCATCTCATTATTTGTTTTTTTTTTTTTTGTACAACTTGTTTCATTTCCTTTCCAAGTTAAGTTACAGAATGAGCACAACCCAATCACTCACTTTAATATTCTTTCAGGTGAACATCTGACCACAAAGTCAGCACCATCTTGTTTTCTGTCTCCGTGGATGGCTAGCCTAGTGCAAAAGAGGGCAGCCCTTTATGATCAATGTAGGAGCAGGTCAGGGTGAATTTTAATTCTGTTCTGGCCACACATTAGTTGTTTCACTTTTTAAAAAAATTTTTGTTTATTTTTATTTATTTATTTGAGAACAACAGACAGAGAAATAGGGAGAGAGAGAGAGAGAGAGAGAGAGAGAATGGGCACACTAGGGCCTCTAGTCACTGCAAACGAACTCCAGACGCATGCGCCCCCTTGTGCATCTGGCTAACATGGGCCCTGGGGAATTGAGCCTCGAACCGGGGTCCTTAGGCTTCACAGGCAAGTGTTTAATGACTAAGCCATCTCTCCAGCCCAGTTGTTTCACTTTTTAAATCAAAATGGGTCCTTACTGTTCATGTAGGTATTAAAATACCTGTCAGAATTATATCGGAATGTGTAAATGATGATAAATTGAGATAGTATAAATGGACATGTAGAGTCCTCTTGAATTCTTCCGTATCCTCTCTTCTGCTTCACATATTTTAGTTTTCTTTGGTATATTTCTTTTCTCTTCCCCCTTCTATTCTTCTCCCTTCCATCCTTCCTTCCCTGCCTCCCTTCTTTCTCTATCCCTCCTTCTCCTCTTCTTTCTTTCCTTCCCTTCCTTCCTTCCTTCCCTCCCTCCCTCCGTCCCTCCGTCCCTTCTTCCTTCCTTCCTTCCTTCCTTCCTTCCTTCCTTCCTTCCTTCTTTCCTTCTTTCCTTCCTTCCTCCCTCCCTCCCTCCCTCCCTTCCTTCCTTCCTTCCTTCCTTCCTTCCTTCCTTCCTTCCTTCCTTGTAATGGGGATGGAATCCAGGGCCTCCTGCATGTTAGGCAACTACTCATCCCCAGTCCTGGATATTTCTTTTGAAAACTTTCAGAAAATCTTTTCTGAATATATGTGAGAGAAATACTTAATATGCTATTAACTTGTAACATGCCTTTCTTCCATCTGGTGAGCCTCCTACATTTATTTTAGCACATGTATGGGAAAAAATGAGGATATAGCAATGCATATGCATCTGTGACTCAGCAGAGATGAGGTATGATTCAGCATCTCCTACAACACTCTCCCAGCCCTCTAGTAGAGGGGGCTTAGCTTGAGGAGGAAATGTACATTAAGTAATACCTCAGATCATAATCAGGTTAAGTCAGGAGATGCTACTCCTAAAGCTGCTCATGGTTCCTGGAAGATAGTTCAATTTCCTATTAAAATATGAGATCAAGTGGATTAGTACAGCGGGGGCTATGCAGTCCCTGTTGCTAAAACACAGTGCTCTAGCTTTCCAGGTTAACAACTTGAGTTATATAGACATTTTAGCAGTTACCTTCTTGTTGCATGGATAAACCACTGATGTATTGGACCAGAAGCAGCTTACACAGAAAAGAAAATAAAGGAAAAATAAGAATCTGAAGATGCATCATTATGTTAACATATAATTTATATTAACTGCAGGACTTCTATTTACTATTTTCATCATCCTTAAACTCTGTGGGTTGAAGTTGTATCCTCTATGTGGAATGTAAGGATGCTGGGTATAATCTCTTAGGTGGCTTATGTTTCTGTCATTCAGTGACACTCTCATTCCCAGCTCCTTTGCTGGATCTGTGATGTTACATACGACATCAATTCTATAGGTGAAAGAACTGTCACTTGAAAAGAAAGTTGTTGAGGGTAGAAATGATGCTATCTAGTAGTCTCATGTGTCACATTTCCCTGGGTGGTAGAATTTTCTGGATTCTATTTTCTATCTGTTATTTCCTTCAGTGATCAATTACACATATCTTTCTTTTTATTGAAATACCTATTTGTGTTTTGGAGGGCCATTCTCGTAAGACCACACACATACATTCTAAGGGGTATGCAAACCCTGATTATTATAGGTCTATTTTACTTTTCTTGGGATACATTTAGTTTGCAGAAAAATTTTATTTTCATACGCATGAAGCAAATGATAAGGTCCTGTGAAATGGGAAGGTAAAGTTTTACTCAAAGTTTAACCTAGTTAGTAATATCATGTCTACAGTGTGAATTTTTTGTTGTTGTCAGTGGTTCTGTGAGCAGAACATGGTAGAACCTGAGTTCACATTTTGTCTCTTTGTGACTTCTTAAGTAAGTTCCTTGGGGACAGCTCAGTGGGTAAGAGTACTTACTGTGTAAGCATGAGGGCTGAGAGGACCTGGCACTGCCTGAGCTCAGTTCCGCACTACCCACATAAGCAAGTGGGTACGGCTATGTGTGACAGCAACGCTAGTCCTGAGAGGAGTGACCCTGGAGAAGCTCTGGGGCTTGGAATAACCAGAAGCTGTGATTAAGAGAAGAGACTGTCTTAAGAAAACATCTGGATGAGCAACATTCTGCCGTGGCCTCCTCACATGCGCACACATCTGTACTCACACGTCCATACACGAAACACACACAAACATACACACATGCACACGCACGCTAATGTTCCTTGCTTCTCTGACCATCACTTTCCTTATGTGACAAGTGGTAGCATCCATCAGGACATTAGGTGAAAAGATCAAAGGAGAAAGGTGCTTGACAGGTTCCACACACGGTAGATTGTCACCATAGCTCCACTTCTGTTACAATAACCATGATGAATACTGTCATTTTTTTTCAATTGTCAATTAATTATACCATGATAGCTTAGTTAATCTGATTTGTCACACCCCCTCCCCAGCTCCCTTTCAATAGAGATTAAGCTAAATTTCTATGATAGCATCAAATTTAGCTCAAACTTTCAAAAGCAGAGAATCAGAGACTCACGTTTTCTGACTCTACCCAGAATAGCTACTAGGTGAACATTGTCATTTTTATTACAGGCCCGAGTTTAACTTATAGTGATGTTTTAGTTTAATTGTGTATTTTGTAAATGACCCACTATGTAATCTGTTACCTAATATGTACTTAAAAACCAGCTGTAGCATAAACTGATACATTTGTCTGATGAAATTACAAGGCCCTGTTTAGAAAGAAGCAACTTGCTCCTGAAATTAGCTATCTAGGATACACTATCATATCACATGAATATTAATTATGTAAATTTAGATACCATGCACTTTTGTATCAATAGACAATAGCTCAATCATTTAAGATGCCCAGAAATCAACTTCCATATCAACCACCAAGAGGAGTTTCATTTAAACATGACTAATTAAATGAACAAATGGATGAAATGAATAGATCAATTACTAAACAAATGAACTAACAAAAAATGTGAAATGATAGATTTCAGGTAAGCAGGTCAGAAACCTAGAGCTAAAAGAAAAACCTTTTCCCAAATTTCTGCCTGATATGTGGAAGGACACCTAGAGACCCACAGAATGACAGAAGAAATTCTCTTAGAAATGGCAGTAGCTCAACACTTGTAAAACAGAGGGATGGCTGAAAGTGATTAGTGGTGAAATTTAATCCAGACTATAAAGGCTTGTGTTCTTTGAGGGTAAATAGGTTGAATCTAGGAGAAATGCATTTAATGCATTTTTGCCCCTAGATCAAAGCAATCAAGTCTTTTGTTTTTTTTAGGTAGAAAAATTAGATTTTAAAAAAATAGGGCAAAAATGATGAGCAAAAGACATTATATAAATGTAAAAAATTGTCAAAAAATTTAGTAAGTTAGGACACACTCAGCCCTCTTAGGAGGGAAGCTATTTCACTGTCCCTTTCCTCCTAGGTTGTCCCTATAGCCTCAGACATGAACATTTCAGTTTTTTTTTTTTTATGTTTGTTTGTTTTTTGAAGTAGCCTAGGCTCTAGCCCAGGCTGACCTGGAATTGAGTCTCAGGCTGGTCTCAAACTCACAGTGATCCTCTTAACTCAGCCTTGTGAGTGCTGGGATTAAAGGCGTGCCCACAGCGCCTGGCTGTTTTTCTGTTTTATTCTTTGATACTGTTTGACATTTCAAGTTTATGGGCTGGGTCTACTTCTTTTGGGTCTACCTCCAAACCACACAGCTAATCAGCTGTTCTCCTTATTCCCACATCCATTGCTGGAAACATCCATCTCCCTGCCTGAGCCTGGACCATTTCTGTCTATCCTTCTTCTTCTCCTTTTCCTCTCCTCCCATCCCTTTCTCTTTCTCCCACTGTAGGTCACCTTCCCCTCTCCCATCTTACTCCTCCTGCCTCTCCTCTCCTGCACAAATCTGTGCATCAGGGCGTGGCTTCAGCTGTGAACTTGTCAGAGCTCATGAACTGTCACTGTACCAAGGATGCCTTACAGGCCTTTGAGCAAGGCCAGTGTGCACCTGTAAGATCGGAGGGACATTTCACTGATTTTCTGGGACAGCAAATGACTACAACTTGGGTGGGTGGTCTGGCCCAGAAGAAATCGATTGTCTCACAGTTCTTGAAGGCAGGGCTGGAGGTGCTGAGGGTCATGCTGCTCTTGAAAGCCCCAGGAAGTGTCCACCCCGCGCCTCTGTGTGCTCCTTGCAGCCTCAGCCACTCCTTGACTTAACGGAAGCCAGCCTCGCCTGTGTCTCTTCGCGCCATCTCCTTTCCGTGCCTGTGTGTGCGTACAAAGTTCCCCTCGTTCAAGAGAATGTGGTCATACCGGCTTAGAGCATTAAGTTAATGATCTCATTTTAACTTGATTACCCCTATAAAAGAGCCTATTTTCAAATAAAGCATGTTTTGTAGTACTAGGGCTTGAACATATCTTTGGGGGTGTATTTATCATTGAGTCAACGTATAGATTTTATGAGTGCTTATGGGATGTGTGGAATTAAAGTCATATGTAAAGTGATAAAATTTAAATTATTTTAACTAGCACAGAATACTACTATTATCTTTAGAAAGGGTAAACATTTATTCACAACTAAACTTAAGCACTGAGTAGAGTATAAACAGCTATAAAGAAATGCGCTTGGTCAGTGAATCTTTTTACTTTTTAAGCTATTATTTAATCTTTGCCTTATTTTTGTATTTATTAATTTTTTTGCTGAAAATCACTGCTGTCATTCTGTTCTCAATAACAGATAAACAGTCCTGAAAAAGAAATTACTTAGAGTTAATGAATCCTAAATGGAATGAGCTCACTTAGCCACAGGGGAGGGAGGGGCATATCTACAGTGGTATGCTCATTTCCCACTATGGATGGTGGAATTGTGTCACCCACCCATCTTTCTAGAGAGATGACTGTTTCCTCATAAGACTTGGGAATTAGGAAAACCACAAGAACAAATGATGTAATCATCCTTTGTTATGACTGTTGCAAATGGATAGAGCTTTTGCTTGCCCTAGGGCTCAGTTCTTGATTTCATACTGTGATAAGGTAAACAAGCCTTAGCTCTTCAAGCATCCTCTTTATCTAATCAAATGCAAGTCCTGGGGCTTGGGAGATTGTTCACTCAATACACCACTTCTCACTCAAACATGGACCTGAGTTCAGACCCCCTATGACAGTGCCTGACTGTAATTCCAGTACTTGGGGGAAGTTGGCTTACTTGAGTAGACAGGATATGATGGTGAACTCTGTTAAGAATAATGAATAAAGTGGTGAGATCCGAGGAGGGCACCCAGTGTTAACCTCTGGCCTCCACATGCACGTACACACATGTGAACATGCACCACCCCCACGTGAACACACATACATGTGTGCCACATACATGTACACATGCAAAAAGCAGTTCACGTTGGGGGCTGGAGAGATGGCTCAGCAGTTAAGGCTTTTATCTGCAAAGCCTAATGACCCTGGTTCGATTCCCCAGTACCCACGTAAAGCCAGATACACAGGTGGTGTATGCATCTGGAGTTCATTTGCAGAAGCTAGAGGCCCTGGTGCACTCTCTCTTTCTGTCATGTCTGTCTCTTGCTGAATGTAAATAAATAAACAAAAAAATTTAAAAAGGTACATTATATATATAATATATATATGCATTATATATATAATATATGCATAGATATGTATAGGATATATATTTATATATATGTATATGTAAATATACATATATATATGACAGTATACGTTAGGACCCAGTGAGGTCTCTGAGTGGAGTGAGAGGCACAGTAATATTTATAGCTATATTTGTGACAGTGGGTCACTTCAAACTTTTGAAGAATATTTATGCTTTTAAAGCAGAACAGGAGATGATGGAGCCTGGTTTGTGGTCAGCACAGCACTGGATATATTCCGATATGGTGGTCACTTGGGATGGGTGACGATAAGTAAGGAGCAATTAAGACCTTCGAATACTTCATTCCAGAACTCCTTGAAATGCCTTGCTTGAAGGAGCCCTCGGGACTAAGTGTCAACCTCAGAGGATCTTTGGAAAGGTGCTTGAAGGTCATCCTTCTCAAGCTTTTCTGTATTCTCAGTGGAACAGGACTTGAGGGTCTGCAGGGGGTGGTGGTCCACGCTGCCTCTCATGACATACCCTAACACAGGACAACGACAGAAGTGGTGGCTGTGTATACAGAGGAAGGAGATTGATTTCGCTGCTAATGCTGCTGGTATATGGATACCATTCCCCGGTATGCTGAAGCCATATTTTCATTCCCGGGCAAGTCTACAGCCTGCATCACTCCCACTGCTATTGTGTGCCGCTTGGCTAAGACAGAGGTGCACATGCAACAGTGCATTTTTTCCCTTTGACACTCTACTAGAGCCGGAAGTATTGTGTCGCACTACTACTATGGGGATACTTTCTAAAATAAACTCTTTAGGATCTGTCTTATTTTATTTTTCTCTGTGTGTATGTGTACATGTATGATGCACATGTGTGTGTATGTATGTTCATATGTGTGAGTGTGGGCATGCCCATGCCACAGCATGCATGTACAGGTCAGAGGACAACTTCAGGTGTTGATCCTAGCCTTCCGCCCTAAAGGCAGGAGCTCTTGTTATTCACTACTGGGTTCACCAGGCTAGCTTGCCCATGTGCTTCTGGGAAATTCTCTTCTTTCTACCTCACTTCTTGCCACAGATGGACTGGCATTGTAGTCATTTGCTTTACTTGGGATCTGGAGATCGAAAGTCAAGTACTCATGCTTATCCGCCAAGTGCTTTATCCACCGAGCCAACTCACCAGCCCAGGACCTTCATTTTGGAAATAATGAGCAAAGTAATCTGTGAGTGGTCCTTGATTCTCTCCATATGACTTTTCTTTGTGTAGCCTTTCTGCGGGAGCCAAGAGATTTTAATGGACAATAGGGAATTAAATAGAAATATCATGTAAGAACTGTGATGGGTGCTGTCACTGTTAATTCAAACATGATGAACAATGACTGAAGGGTAATGGTTGCATACGGAAGCCTGCCTCATGCTCAGGCTGGAAATGTGGCGGGAGACTGTCATAACTATGAATGCCACGAGCAAGCCAACAGCACTCCAAGTCCTCTGCTCACAGACTCTCACAGGGACTTTAACTTTTTCAGTTAGTTGAGTCAGAATGAAGTCACATCCTACAGGGTTTATAGATGTGCACTCAGTGGCAAGAAAGGAAGGAGGCAGGAGATGGAGGATGGAGAGGAAGAAGCAATAAAAAAGAAGAAGAAAATGAAACAAACCCCAAATGTGGTTTATTGTATACAAACTTAGGAATTGGAATTGGTGCCTGTTTCCCACCCCACTTTGCATCGTTTGTGGTTACATTAACCTTTCCTTGGAATACCACTGCATACTAATGGCATGTGGTGCATTCAAGCAGACATGTTTCTCTCTCTATATGCCGCCCTAATATCTAAAATGCAAATGGCCATGTGCTCTCTGGTAGGTAAGAAAAGCCATGTTGATCTTTCTGTCATATCCTGCAGAAATATTTTTTTTCAATTTAACACTTTCATTGCCTTTATAATAGTCTAAATAAATTAAATGATTACAAAATTTTTGCTTGTTGGGTCCAAATGTTTGGTCTCAAGTAGCTGAGGATGTGGGCTGGGGTGTGGTGGGGGGAGCTGTCTGGGAAATACAAAGGAAATTGGACTAATCAGTCTGGATTCGTTTGAGTTTCTGGTTCATAACTCATTATCTTGAACAAACCCTGGAGGACTGAAGAGGCCCGTTAGTTACTGTCATCGACAGGATGGAGATACAGAGAAAGTTGGATGCATTATGCGCCATTAACTGAAAAGTGCTCAATTGTTGCTCCTCAAAGCCCTACATGTGGTCCTGAAATTCTGTCATCACCTGAGAACTGCTGAGAAACATGGAGCCTTAAATTACACACCAGACTGCAAGTCAGCATCTGCATGTCACCAGGATGCCAGGGTGGTTCTCATTTTCTGTAATAAACACATTAAACATGTAAACATATATATATAGTGTTTAGTGTATTAGTTATATATGTATATTATATCATGCCATATCAGTCTTTGAATATCATACACCATTTATTGGACAATATCTTTTAAAAATATATTTTATTTTTATTTATATATTTGAGAGAAAGAGGGAGAGAAAGTGAGAGACAGAGAGAGAGAGAGAGAGAGAAAGAGATCCAGCCATAGCAAATGAACTCCAGACGCATGCACCTCCTTGAGAATCTGGCTTACATGGGTCCTGGGGAGTTGAACCAGGATCCTTTGGTTTTGCAGACAAACACCTTAATCGCTAAGCCATCTCTCCAACCCACTGGACCATATCTTTGTAGAGGATAATGGGAGACAAACATGTCCCCTTCAAAAGAAATGAAAGGTCTGAAGTAAAAACAAAACAAAACAAAACAAAAAAAAAAAAAATCCAGAAGGAATGCATACCTGGTCTGAAGTATTCCTAAGATATCTAGCCAATAAGCCTAAACATAACATGACCTTTGATTTTAACTTTTGACAGCATGAACATAATTGATCAGTACAAGGTCCAAAGGTCATTGAAAAGGGTCATTTACATGGGTCCAATATTGTAAAATGCAGACGTATTCATAGATATATAAAGATTTTCACCCACAAGTTTTGAAATATATTCTTTCATTATACAATGAATATTCTTATATGATCAGAAGATTTGAACCCTAATCTTTGAAAATTCTGGTAATTCCTGCCTTTTATTATGCTTCCCGTTTTTCTGTCGTTGAAGCGTCAGGGGTGTTATTGTGCACTGGCAGAGTATGATTGAAAAGTCACAGAAAATTTCATTTCCAATCTGAAGTAGATGCTGCATTTCCATTCTGCTTCCAAAAGAGAATGTTTTGGTTCAGAGGAAAGAAATGAAAATGAGAGAAAATATTCATTGATTAAACGTGTGTGTGTGTGTGTGTGTGTGTGTGTTGCAGATGAATGTATGCGTGTCCATATGTGTAGCTCACATATATGTGTATGTGGGTCCATGCACTCGTATGTATTTGCACATGTGGAGGCTAGAAGATAACCTGAGGTGTCATTCCTCAAACCTCCTCCATCTTTTCTTTTTCGTTGTTGAGAAAAGGCCTGTCATTTTCCAGGAGCTCAGCAGTTAGGTCATACTGACTGGTCAGTAAGCCCCAGGAAGTCACCTGTTTCTGCCTCCTCAGCACTGGGATTGTAGGTACATGCTACCACACCTGGCATTTCATATGAACTCTGGTATCAAACTTAGGTTTATGAGGCACGCATTTCACCCATTCAGCTACCTGTCCAGCCCTGACAAAATATTTTTAATCACAAGCAGTTTTGGGAAGTACAGCCGGTTATTTACATTACTTTACAGTGTATTCCTTACGTGTTGACACAAGCTCAGTAGGTTCCCTGGCAGTACAGTGAACATGTAGCATTAACACACAACCTGGAACAGGGTTTAAAAGCAACGTGCCTAACAAAGAGGTAGCTAGGCTTGTCGTTTTTAATCACTGATTTAAATATACTGGTTTTAGAATACAGGACCAGATTCCTGTTCTCTGTCTGCAAAACTAATTGAATTACAGGCTTACCAACTTTTTTTTTATTTCATTTTGAGAGAAAAGGTATCCATACCCCAAACCCTTTGAGATCTTAAATAACTTGTTCAATCAAATCTGCAGAATTATCAAGAATGTCTGAGTCTTTTGTGAGTTTTGAATGTTTGTCTGTGAGATTTGTGTACAGGGAATATCCTGTTTTCTCACTTTCTCTCTGTCTTTAATTCTATGCTCTTCTCAATGGTCTTGAGGAATGATTTCAGCTACAAGTAATAGAGCAGTGACCAAGACCAAGGGCGAAGGGCCTTTAACTACCCCACAAAGCACCAGCGCAAGTTCGGTGGCATGGCTACTGTCACACCCCTATGATCAGGCTCCTTCCACCTCCGTGAGTGAGCTGTGTTCTCTCTGCATTGATGTCTCTTTCATAGGCATAAAGTGGTGGTCACAGCTTTGAGCATCTGGTCCTCACAGTGAGAGTCGCAGCAGAAAAGACATCATCAGGTGACATAAAGGATGTCTCCTCTGCTCTTATCAGAGTGGAAAATCTCTTTGAGAAGCCAACTCTACTCATTATGCTTTTCATTTTATGACTAAATATCCCCCCTCCATCAAGAAGCAACTTAAAGAGGAAACAGTTATTTTGGTTTATGGTTTCAGTGGATATAGTCCTAAATTAAAAGGCTGGTGTCAGGTATCTGAGACTGCGGGTCATACTGAGTCCATAATCAGGAGCAGAGAGATGCTCAGCTCACTTTCTCCCTTTTATATGGTCCAGTGATCCCTCCCCACTCCAGCAGCCTAAGGAATGGTCTTGCCCATATTCGTGTTTTCCCACCTCAGTTCACCTAATCTAGATAATTCTTCACAAATGAGCCCAAATTTTGTTTCCTGGAAGGTCTGATGTACATCTGGCTTTATGTCTGTACTGGGGAATTAAATCTGTGCCATCAGTCTTTGCAAGTAAGTGCTTTATCCACCAAGCCATTTCTCCAGCCCATCCATGATGGTTTTAGTGGATATGGTCCTAAATTATACATGGGAAAGGCTGGTATCATACCAGTGACAACATTAAGCTTAACACCAGTTTAGAATGTGTGAACTCTAGGCTCAGTGAGGCACCCTATGGGGAAAAAAAAGTTGGAGAGTGATCTAATAAGACAACTGAAGTTGACTTGTGGCCTCCACACACATGTGAACATATATGCATGTGCACATACATGTATGCCACATGCACACAGAAAGTCAATATCTGACCAGCTTAAAGAGCAATTATGCTAGCTGACTTCAGAGGGTTCCTGTGAGTAGCCTGCTTTGAAGAGGTTCTGTTTCATCTCAGCAAACACCTAAACACCTGCTCCAACATGTACTTGAACCCCTCCCAGAGCTCATTGACACTCAGATTGAAGACAGCAGGTCTGCTTGGTAGGGCTGGAGTACTTGCCTTTCCCACACATTGTCAGAGGGTATCAATACCATTCAACCACACAGTCCTCTAAGCAGGGAAGTTCTTTATTTTTGTTTCATGTGTCATGTGATAACATTGTCTCAGTTTCTATATAAATAATCCTGTCACAATGTCATCCCTTGGTTTTGTTATCCTTCCATTTTGTATGCAGATCTAGGTTTTTTCTTTATAATTTTTATGTTATCTTTATTATTTATTTGAGAGAGATAGAAAGAGGCAGAAAGAGAGGGAGAGTCAGAGAGAGAGAGAGACAGAGAATGGACATGCCAGAATCTCTAGCCTCTGCAAATGAACTCCAGAGACATGCACCACCTTGTCATCTGGCTTACGTGGGTCCTAGAGAATCAAACATGGCTCCTTTGGTTTACAGGCAAAATCCTTAACCATTAAGCAAACTTTACAGCCTTCTTTATAATTTTTCTCACCATTCCTAGTCACTTGTTATGATGTGTGCATATGGGATGCACACCTACGTTTGTGTGGGGGGGTGGTACTCATGTGTTGTAAGCCTGTATGTAGGAGGAGAGGACAGCCTTAGATGTTAGCCTCAAGAATGCTGTCCACCTCCCATGAGACAGGGTCTTTCATTGTCCTGAAGCTTGCTTATGAGCTAGACTGGCTGCCTAGTGAGCCCCAGAGATTCTGCTATGTCCTCCCCAGCACTGGGGATACAGGCCCCACCACATTTAATAGTTCGGTGTGGGTCGTGTAGACAGAACTCAGGTCCTCATGATTTAGAGGCAAGCAGTTTGCTGGCTCAGCTATTGCCCCAGCCCCCTAAAGTCACTTTTAATTAAGTAACATTTGTAAAATAGTCAAGAGAGATATAAAATACAGAATCTTTAAGTCTTTCTTTCCCCTTCTATACTTATTCACTTTATGAAAGATTATTTTCTGTCTCCCTTTAGATTATTATTCTTTTAAAAAATTTCCTTTTTGAGGGGAAAATATAAAAAATATCAACTGATGAATTTAAGTTTAGTGGCAGTGATAGTCTCATATCAAGAAAGGAATGTCTCCACTTTGTAAGGTACAAACACATAGAGAGTGCTTGGCTTGCCGCTGATATTGATTAAAAGGCTGAGAATATGTTTAACAAACTCTCACAAAATTCCCATCCAGATGGACACTTGTTTCTCAAATTAAAGTTGTTATTCCTTACCCACAGCAGTCACAGGAAATAAAACACCATTTCTTGGGCAATGTTGCTGTCTTCCTGTTTGGTTTAATTACAATTCTAGTATCAAGTTATTTACAACTCTGTCAGTTTATAAGGTTTTACTGATATTGAGGACTTGCCTGACTTTTGTGAATTAATAGTCATGATATTATTTTTGTTTTAGTTTTGTTGTGTGTGTGTGTGTGTTATTCACATGCATTTGCATTCTACTGTGGTGGGCAGAATGGAACATCAGATCTATCTATCTATCTATCTATCTACCTATCTACCTATCTACCTATCTATCTATCTATAATTTATTTATTTATTTGGCAGGGAAAGAGGGAGAGAGAAAGAGAGAGAGAGAGAGAGAGAATAAATGGGCAGAGCCAGGGCCTCCAGCCACCAGCAAACGAACTCCAGATGTGTGTTGTGCTCCCTCATGCATCTGGCTAATGTGGATCCTGGGAGAATTGAACCTGTGTCCTTTGGCTTTGCAGGCAAATGCCTTGACAGCTAAGCTATCCCTCCAGCCCAATTTTCCCTGTTCTTATTTGAGCTGGAACCTCTCATTGATTCCCTGAGTTTGCCCACTTTTCACAACCTCTGGAAATTCTTGGACCTCTGCTCCCATGCAGGACTGGGATGACAGCCGTGGTGGCCATGCGGTGTTTATGTGGGTCTTAGGGATGGAATCCAAGGCCTCTCGGGCCTTCTCAGGCACTCTTGCTTTCACAGAAAGTGCTCAACAATGGCACCATTTCTCCAGCCCTATATTCATGATTTCATTGGAAAATACATTTTGAATTAATCTTTTTTCATGCATCCTTTTATCATACACACTTATATTGCCATGAATATATGTGTATGTAGTATGCATCTCTATGTGTATGCATGTTTATATGCATGTTGGCAGTAAATGACTTTTTCTACATTATTTTTGCTTGACAGGATTTCTCACTGAACTTACAACTCACCAATTCTGCTAGACAAACTAACCAGCCAGTTCTAGGGGTGCCCCCAGCACTGGAAATATGGGCGCACACTACCATGGCCAGCGTTGTGTCTGGGTTCAAATATATGCCCTTTAGTTGTGTGGAAAGCACTTGATCCAGGCATCTCCTACTTGTACAATTTTGAAATGCCATCTTCATGTTAATTAAAGACAGTCTCATCTTCTAAAGTAGTCCTGCCCCATAAAGCTTTCTGTAGTGATGGAAATGGTCTCCATCTGTCTGTCCGACATGGCAGACAAGTGCCACACATGGTCACTGAGCCCTGGGAACATGACCGATTATGCTGAAGAACTGATTTTTCAATTTTATTTTAATTAATTTACTTTGAAATCTTACTTGTCATCTATGTTAAATGACTACCATCAGACGTATCTAACAACAAGGAAAGGTTACTTTTGTTTTGACCATTGTTGCTACTTGGTTCTGGAGGTCATGACCTTTTTGTTATGTACAAGAAATGTCTAACACTTCATCAAGACTTAGATAATGATCATGTTTCTCTCGGGCAAAAATCTAGATTTAAATTTGTACGTGTACGAGTGTAGGGCATAAAGTAGAAAGAGGTCTATACTATAAGATGGGAGAAAGACCTAAAAGGAGGAAAGATTAC
Organism: Dipus sagitta; assembly: GCA_036346955.1. Classification (NCBI taxonomy): domain Eukaryota; kingdom Metazoa; phylum Chordata; class Mammalia; order Rodentia; family Dipodidae; genus Dipus; species Dipus sagitta. The sequence goes on from CM070786.1 coordinate 8,396,367, forward strand.
AGAGCAAAATAGGGAAATGGAATATATGTGTATGTATATATATGTGTCATGAAAACAGAAGAGATGATGCTAGGAGTCCGTCAATATGGAAAGAGAGACACAAGGAAGGGCAGTGGGAACAGGTGAATAATGATAAATATGAATGAAAATGTCACAATGAAAGCCATTTCTTTGTAGCTAAAATATTAGTTTAAAAATACGAATGAATCCATTTAACTTTTTTTTTCTCTAGTTTTTCAAGGTAGGGCCTCACTCTAGCCCAGAGTATCCAGAAATTCACTATGTAGTCTCAGGGTGGCCTCAAACTCACAGCGATCCTCCTACCTCTGCCTCCTGAGTGCTGGGATTAAAGGCGTGCGCCACCATGCCCAGCCTCCATTTAACTTTTTAAAAATAGAATCATGCAATGTGAATGGGATTAGACTAGCTACCATTAGATATATAAAAATGAGAAAATAGATAATAAGTATGATCACTGATAACCCCACTGCGGAGATAATATTAAGCTGCAAAGCAGTAGCATGTGAAGTGTAATTGAGTTTGGTTCAAAGGAGTATATATAGTTTTATCTGCATTTGAAGTATTTTGGGCTGGGGAGGTGGCTTGGAGGATAAAACAACCGTTGAGCAAGCATGGGGACAGGAGTTCGGGTCCCCAGAACTACATTCAAGTAAATCTAGGATGGGTGTGGTAGCCTGCCTATAATCTGAGCATCTGGGGAGCCGAGACAAGGTATCCCCAGGGCAAGCTGGCCAGCTAACTGAACTGAGCCCCTGAACTTGAGATTCAGAGAGAGAACCTGTTACCATAAATAAAGTGAGAAGTGATCAGAGGAAACATGTCCTATCCACCTCTGACCTTCACACACACACACACACACACACAACCATATTCATGCAAATATATTTATACACAGGCATACTACACTCACAAGTGAGAAAAATATGACAACATTTTAATAGAGCTTATATCTTTTGTACGATTTAGAAGGAGCTTAAGCTTCCAGGGCTGTTCTGGTGGCTAAGATGTGTAAATGCTTTCTCATTGATGTTAAACAGGCAATGTCTAGAATGGGGGGAGGGGAGATGGCTCAGAGTTTAAAAGCAATGGCTTGCAAAGCCTGAAGGCCCACATTCAATTCCCCAGCCACCCAGATAAAATTGGACAGATATTTATTTGCAGTGGCAAAAGACCCCTGTTGTGTTCACACACACACACACACACACACACACACACATTAAAAATTTAAAGAGAACAAAGCAGACAATATCTAAGCACTTGCCACAAGTGTGACCTTGGAGCCTAAGCCCCCAGGCTCCTGATCCTATACTTACTCTCTTTTCCCCACAGTTTAGTGTATATGAAATCCCATGGCATAGAGACTTTTGCTTTTAGCCAAAGGACCACACAAGTCTCAACACTCATGACAGTTTGAAAGTCACCCATCTGTATGACTTACATAACACAGAAATAAACCTACTTTATTTTGAAACAAAAGCAAGTAACTCGTCAGTTGCAGTGGGACGATGTGCAAGAAGCTGATGTAATTATTTTACTATGTCCATAAACTTAGCTGGCACCACTCTGGCTCCTGGAATATTGAGGATGGAGAAGTTCAAAATGAAATCTAAGTGTCGGTTGGGTTCCCTTCCCACTAGGCAGGGAGGCAATGGAGATAGATGAAAGCCTGGGAACCCTCTTAGTTTTTTTCAACCTTCAGAGGTACCCCTTACAGGGAAGGATACAATTTTTATGTACTTGAAAATTTCAAAGATTTAATAAAACTTTTTTATTAAATATAAAATAGCAGCTCACTCATCTAGATAACACCTCTTTCATTTTTAGTCCCAGGACAGTAAGGATAGAGTTGGCTAGAAATAAACAAGGCTATGTAGAGTAGGGGTATTTCAAAGTCAGGATGCTATGTCAGCTGTTCCTTGAGGGAGCTGTCTTTGTAGGCAGGTCCAGTAAAGCCTGGCCATAAAAAATATATTACACACATACACACACACACACACACACACACACACATTTAATTTGACACTTGGTCTCACTATATGGTCCAAAGTGCCCTATAACTCAAGATCCTTCTGCCTCTTCTACTGAAGATGGAGTTAGAGGTGTCTACCAACACACCAAGCTGTGACAATCTGCTTTTGCTACTAGAAACAAGACAGGAGTCTGGCAGGGTCTAGGGACAGCATGAATGGTCAAGCCAATTTTGAACAACAGGCACCTATTCTGATCTTCAGAGCCTGTTCTGCTAAATATTTCCAGTAGCATAGTATTACATTTGGAATGTTTCAAATGGAAGTTGAAATGCATGCCATTTATTCACTTTTTAAAGAAAATTTAATGATTTTCTAAAAAAAAAATATTTATTTGTTTCCAAGGAGAGAGGGAGAAAGACAGAAAAAGAGAGAGAGAGAGAGAGAATGAGAATGGGGCCATCAGGGCTTCCAGCCACTGCAAACACCCTCCAGAAATATGTGTCAATTAATGCATCTGGCTTTATGTGTGTAGTAGGGAATTGAACTCAGGTAGTTAGGCTATATAGACAAGGGCCTTAACCACTGAGCAATTTCTCCAACCCAAAATATGTTTTCAATTATATAATATATATATATGCACATATACACATATATGTATGTACATATATATGTATATATATTATTTTTTTAAGTTTTATTTATTTGAGAGAGAGAGAGAGAGAAAGAGAGAGAGACGAGAGTCAGAAAGAATGCTGCATCAGGGTCTCCAGCCACTGCAAATGACCTCCAGACATATGCACCACCTTGTAAATCTAGCTTACATGGATCCTGGGGAATCGAACCAGGGTCCTTTGGCTTTTCAGACAAACGCCTTAACAATTAAGCCATCCCTCCAGCCATATGTATGTGTGTGTGTGTGTGTGTGTGTGTGTGTGTAGGATACAAGATCATGTAACACATACATGTAATATGTAATGATTAAATGAACATGTTTATCAATGCCATCTCCTCAAATATTGATGTCATCATTTCTTTGTTCTGGGAAACTTTGAATCTGCCTCTTGTAGCTGTTTTCCGTTGTCAGTCATAGTCACCACCCTGTGAAGTATTCCTCCTTGCTATGGTTTGGATGTGAACTACCCTGCGCAGGTGCATGTGTCTGAACATTTGGTCCCCAGGTGGTGGTTTTGTTTGCTGAGGGGGTGGGGCCTTTGTGCTGTGGTCCAGCTTGAGGAAGTGGCTCACAGAGCACCGGGACAGGCCTTGCGGATGACAGCCTGACCCACACTTCCAATTCTCCGTTTATTCCATGAGATGTGCAGAGGGGCGGCATCCCAGCTGCATCTCTAGCTGCTACTGGAGCCACTGGACACCATGCCTTCCCCTGCCTGCTATGACAATCTCCAGCCCCTCTAACTGTGAGCCAGAGTATAACCTTTCTCTCTTAAGTTGCCTTTCTTTGTGTTTTTCTTTGTCATAACCCTCCCCTTTAGCTGCACTTCCGTTCCTGTTTTCTCACCTCTTTCCTCTATGCTCCCTTTGTCCCCCTTCCTCCTCCGTGTGATCAGTTCTCTTCACTGTCACAAAGGGACCCTGCAGGTTCCCACGCATGAGTGAAATCCTGCTGTGCCTCCTGGCTTATTTCTCTGAACACAGCGTCTTCCAGTTCTGACCACGTTAACACAAATGGACAGATGCTATTCTTCATATAGCTGAGTAATCCTCTGCTGTATGTCTATGCCCCATCTTTACCTACCGATCCACCTGTGGACACCATGGTTGATTGAACATCTGGGCATATGAGTTAATTTTCTTGTTGCTATAACCGATGTCTAACAAGAATGAACTGAAGAAAGAAAGAGTTTATTTTAGCTTGCAGTTTAAGGTGAAACATGGTAGCAGGGATATGAGGTGGCTGGTCATGAGGCATCCACAGTCAGGAAACAAAAGAGGACAGTAACATGCAACAATACCTCGGATGGTATGTGGGTGCTGGCATCTTTATTCAGTTCCTCATGCTTGTGAGACAGGCACTTTACCAACTAAGCTGTCCCTCGCCCCCACCCAGCACCAGGAATATCTTATCTTACTGCTTCATCTTAGTACTGATTTTTGTCATGCTTCTAAGATGCCTTCTTCTAGTTGCTTTGGATGCTTAATTCCTTATTTATTTAGAGCAGGAAAGAAGGAATGTGAAGTCCACTTTCCCAAGCATCACCTAGAACTCAGGCCCTCAGTGATTGCCCCTCCAAGTCATGATTCTCTGACTCGTGTGTTATCAGATGAATGTATATGATTTGTCAAGATCTATCCTTCACCTGGGCTGACTGCATTTGACTGTCTGGATTTCCTGAGAACATAGTGGATACCTGATGAGACTGATTTTTACATTGCCATGAAAGAAAGTGGAAGGTTTATGTAGGGTAGGCCATCAGCATTGCATTTCAGCTGTTGGCTTGTTTTGTCCACAGTTTTCAGCTGGGTAGACTCTCCTATTCTCTTATAGTATATGCATACATTCAAAATCAAAGGAAAAAATATTATTAAAGTAAATGGTTTGCATACTTTAAAATCAGAATTGTTACTTCATTTACAATAAGATATAATTATGCATTGACATGCATTCACTTGATATATTTAAACCCAAATTCCTATGAGCCCAAGATGGTGATGATAATGGAATCTCACACATGGACCTACACCCACCATTGAGGCTAACCTTCAGATAAATATTCACATGCAAGCTGCTTACTTATGAACTTCAGGAAACACAAAGGAAGGAGATCTAATGTGTGAGTTACTGAGTAAGTCACCATTACAGGCATCGAAGCAGAGAAACTTGGGGGCACAGTACAAAATGGTTCCTCCAAACTGTCCCACTTGAGTGGGAGGCCTGAGGGATTTATACACAAACCCTCATCATGTACACATGGAGGGCTTGTTCCTGGGGTAGCAATCACCCTTTTCTGCACAGACAGCCATATTCTGGGGTGAATAAGACACCTGGCAAAGAGATATGGAGTCTGGCACTTGGAAGTCATAAGCACACACTCACCATGGGACCTGCTGGGACCAAATATCCAACCAGAAGCAGCCTGTGGAAGAGCAGGGTTTACGTCACTTTACAGTCTCAAGGGAAAGTTTCCTCATGGCAAGAGAAGTATGGCTGAGCATTGGCTGGGCATCCCATCATGTCACATCAGCTGGGATGTAGCAGTCTGAGGGAGCTAGCTCTGGCAAAGTGGGCTACTACTCTCCTAGACCCACCCTCAGCAGCACGCATCCTCCCGCAAGGCTCTACCTCCCAAATTGCCAACAGGTAGGAATTGAGTATGAGGCTTATTAATCACAAAGACATGAGGCTATGGGAGACATTCACATTCAAACTACTACAGGCTCTGAGAAGTACCGGTAGATCTCTGAGTTTCTGTCACACACATATTCATGTGTGGTGGTTTAATTCAGGTGTACCCCCAAAACTTAGATGCTCTAAATGCTAGGTTCCCAGCTGATAGAGATTTAGGAATTCATGTCTCTTGAAGGCAGTGTATTGTTTGGGGCAGGCTTATGGGTATTATAGCCAGTTTCCCCTTGCCAGTGTTTGGCACACTCTCCTGTTGCTATTGTCCATCTGACGTAAGCCAGGGGGTGATGTCCACCCTCTGCTCATGCCATCATTTTCCCCTGCCATCCTGGAGCTTCTCTTCAAGTCTGTAAGCCAAAATAAACCCCTTTTTTCCCCACAAGCTGCTGGTATTTTCTGGCAGCAATGCAAAATTGACTGCAACAGTATAGATGGTACCAAGGAGTGGTGTTGATTGCTGATAGACACCCGACTATGTGACTTTGGCCTTTTGAAGCTGATTTTCAAGAGAATGTGGAAGGACTTTAAACAGTAGCCTGTGAGACACCTTGCAGTGCTTGAAGTACAGCTTGATGGATGATACTGGTCAGAGTTGAAAGACCTGAATGCAGTAAGAACTACGAACTGTGATGTATGGCTTATGAGGGTGAGAAAGAGCTTTGCCTGGACTGAGCTAGAATCAGTTTGTATGAGAGGCTTGCTGCTATGGCCTGTGTCCTGAGAAGTTGTGTAAGGTTGCATTACCTAGAAATGGACTGGTGTGAGCAGAGATATGTGGCACAGAAAAAAAAAAATGAAATCTTTTGGTGAAATTGCTGCCCATTTAGCTGTAATTTAGAGATTGCAATTATTGAGAATTGGCCAGCTGACCAGCATTGGAACACAGAAAGAATATAGAATACTTTGGAGGAGACTGAGTGCTCAAGGAGTCTCCTATTCTTCAAAGTCTGCTTTATCCCCACCCCACCTGGATTTACAAATTAGCACTCCACCTGGTATTATGTAGTATAGAGAAATGGAGGAAAGAGAGGTTCATTGAGCTTGCAACATGGTCATGTGTTTTGGAAATGGCCATGGGCAGTGTAAAGCAGGTTTGCTGGATGCCTGCATGGAGACCCAATGGAGCCATTAGGATGAACTGTGGGTTGCAGTGGAGACCCAGTGCAGATGCCGGGGCCACGAGATGGCTGCTAAGGATTGCGGCTGGCCCTGGATGAAGTTTTCCAGGAGTGTGAAAAGCCTAGCTGGAGGGGTGGAATTGGAACTCCAGAGACTTCTTGCTGGTTAGAATTATTGGACTTGGAGACATATCATTGACTAGAGTTGATGGACTTGAAGCTACAGAGTTTTATGTTTGCCCTGGTTGTTTTAAATCTTGTATTGGTTGAATATTTCTTTGCTATGCTCAATGCCATTTTTTGCAGCGTGAATGTTTATTCTGTGCCATTATGTTTTTAGGGAAGGTTTTTTTTTTTTTTTTGAATTATGGCTCAGTTAAAAGATATTAGACTATGGGAATGTTTGAACATCATTGGGGTTGATAAAAACTATGGGGATGTTTAAAGTTGCACTGAATGTATTGCATTTTACATCATGTATGGCTATCAGTTTATGGGGTTCATGGACAGAATGTGGTGGTTTGATTGAGGTGTCCTCCATACACTTAGGTGTTTTGAATACTAGGTTCCTAGCTGATGGAGATTTGGGAATTAATGCCTCTTGGAGGCAGCGTATTGTTCAAGGTGGACTTATGGGTATTATAGCCAGTTTCCCCTTGCCAGTGTTTGGCACACTCTCCTGTTGCTATTGTCCATCTGATGTAAGCCAGGGGGTGATGTCCACCCTCTGCTCATGCCATCATTTCCCCCTGCCAACCTGGAGCTTCCCTTCAAGTATGTAAGGCAAAATAAACCTTTTTTTTTTTTTTTCCGCAGGTGCACTTGGTCAGGTATTTTCTGGCCGCAATGCAAACTTAACTGCAACAATATGTATCTGTGAGATAACATGTGTGTGTGTGTGTGTGTGTGTGTGTGTGTGTATGGTACGGACAATTGTGATCCTCATTCTAGGCATGTAGAAACTGAAACAGAGAAGTTAAACAACTCACCCAGTTGGCACTCTGAAAATGCAACCCCCAAATTGCTAATGCCTGGATTTTCTTTCTAGCCACTGTACTATTTGAATCGGGCTATCTACTAATTTTCCTCAGTGAAATTGTTTAATAACATTAAATATTATAAAAGGCCTTGTTGCTGTTATTTGTCTGTCAAAGGAGGCCTTGTGGCAAATGTCACACTGCCCTCTGGGATAGGCCACCCTGTACTGAGTCCAGCGTTCTCATGGCCACAAGTTTACATTGAATTAGATTTCTCAGTAATTGATAGCCTTTAAAGGACAGCATTTCTCTGAACTAATGCAAGCAGGAAATTAATTTCAAAGGCTCATGGTATTGTGTCACGATGGCCACAGGGTCCTAACAAAGGTTAGGAAATGCAAACAGCGAGTGAGCCTTGGCATGATGTTTCTTGCTTAGCAAACACGTGAAAACCTAGAGACCTACTCAAGCACGTGCCGGTTATTTCCACTTTAATGTATATTCTCCTATGAATGCACTGGGTGCCCGGGAGCATCTGCTTTAGTTCACTGTGGCACATTTTTTATTTGACACTTCAATATTGCTTTTGGTATTTGTTGTCTAATACACTTTATTATCTTAAAGTGCATTATCTCCTGAGTTTGACAGCATAATTGTCACTGTACAATACAGAAGAAGAGAAAAGCCTTGTTTTGAGTGGTACCAGTCATCATCGTACAGCTCTGTTTGGGCATGGTGCAACTACAGGGGAGAAGAATGGAGTGTCCAGGTCACAGAGGCTGTCTTAACATCCCCACTAGTGTTCTCTTTGAGCCTGGGAGGAATTGCTTTCCTCTTCCTCCTCTTCTTCTTCCCTCTTCTCCTCCTTCTCATGATCACGCCTGCAGGGAGAGGGTCTGATGAAGATGCTGGACTCTGTTTCAGACTACTGCTGAGCATATCTAACATTCCTCCATATTTATTTCTGTTCCTTTTATTTTAAGGCTTAAGTGCTAGAAATGCTTTGCCCTGGATTATAAGAGCTGATTTTTGTGTGTCTCTCCCAAATCCATACCTCGTCTTGTTGTCCTGCTGATGTCTTGAAGTACTCTTGAGACTGTGACCCGGGAAAAAATTCAAAGACTTTCCCGCCATGAACCCTCCTACCTTGGCCTTCTCACACTCATTCCTACACAAGGGTAGCACTGTTTCAGTGTTTATGATCAATTAATTTAGCCCTTTCTTGAATCAGTATGAGTAATCATATCTCCACACCAAGAATATGCCTGCCAGGATGGGGTATAGTTTGGTGGTAGAGTACTTACCTAGTATGCACAAGGCCCTGTGTTCCATTCTTTGCCCTAAACCCAAAACAGAACTAAACAAATATATACATACATCTATGCATATCTGTATGTCTGTATCTATTATCTATCTATAAATCTATCTCTCATCTATTTACCCCTGCCATCTAATCCTAAGCACCAAGATAAGCAACAAGATTATGTCTGTGATAGTCATATTTATTTCTGTATATAACTGTACTTACATCTTTTTATTCATAGGCAGGTATGCTGTGTGATATTTTCTATGGTAGCCCATAGTCATGCAATGGCTGTAGCATATTTTGAATATAGTTAGTAAGATGAAGGAACTCAATTCTGAATTAGTTTTATGTGATTAAGGCTCAAATATACATTAGCTGTTGGACACTTAGAATATAAATAAAGATGTAAAATATCTTACTATTTAATTTTTTTTCTTTTTTAGTTTTTTTCTTTTTTGGATAAAAATCTCACTCTAGCACAGGCTGATCTGGAATTCACTATGTAGTCTGAGGCTGGCTTTGAATTCACAGCAATCCTCCCACCTGTGCCTCCCCAGTGCTGGGATTAAAGGTGTGGTCCACCATGCCTGGCTTATTTTTAAAGTATTTTTAAAATTTATTTATTTTAATATATAGAGAGATCTGTAGGTATGCTCCAATTTCTGTCTCCTTCACATGGCCAAAGCTTTTTAATCCCTTGTATGGACACACATGTTGGATGTAAGACCCATCCCAATCCATGAAGAGCCCAGCTTGAGGTCTTGGCCTTTATTTCAACTGCGAAACACACCATTGCAGACCATATCACATGCTGTATAGGAGGCAACCATTCAAATTACTAACCCCCCTTACTTCCTTTCACTCTACTTAGTGCAGCTGCCAGAGAGCTCAGTGTTTCATGTGTGACTTACATGATATTTGTATTAAACAGTTCTCTGATCTAATATTCCATCATGAGTAGACATTTGTGTATCTACCCATCAATTTTCATGAATTTATAGCTGCTTTTACATGGCCCCTCTCCAATCACATCTTTTCATGTCTTATGTGCTTCTTAACCTTCCTTTTGTATCTATATGTGTGTACACACATGTGCATGCACACCACACACACATACACACACTAAATCTTCTGAGAAGATGCATGCCTTTCTTTTGAGCTTAATAATTTTTCTGGGTTCCATTCTTTTTCTACTTTATATACAGTGATCAAAATTCATGAGAAATTTGGAAACTCATGATAAGGCAGAGAATTGACCCATTATCTACAGAAAAACAAATAGCCCATATGTGGGCTGAAGAATGTATTTTGTTGACCCCACATCTAGAGAATTCACTGAAAAAATAAGGGCGAGGTAATAACTAAAAACACTAATGAGGCAGATAAAAATGAGTACTAAAAACGTGTGATTTATCCTGAGTAAAGTTTGATAATATGATAGGGCAAATAGGATAGATACCATGCAGGTGCCAACATGGTAGACTGCTTACACCTAAACATCTTAGTGATCACACTGAATCCAGAAGGCCAAATGACCTCAATTTCAAAGCAGACACTGTCAGACTGAATTAAACACACACACACACACACACACACACACACAATGGAGGACTGGAGATATGGTTATGGCTCAGCAGTTAAAGATGCTTTTATGCAAAGCCTGACAGCCTAGATTTGATATCCCAGGACCCACGTGAAGCCAGACACACAAAGAAGCACATGTGTCTGGAGTTCATTCGCAGTGGGAGGAGGCCTGTGGCATCCATACTCTGTCTGTCTTTATCTCCCTTATGGAAATGAATAAAAATAGCTATAAAAAGTAAGACCCAGGATATATGTTTTTATAATAAATGTCTTCTAATTATGAAGATGGAGACACTTTTCAAAATAAAAAGAAATAGGCCATATGATCAATCTTCAAAAGGCAGCAAATGTTAATAGCAGGCAGAATAGGCACAAATACAGACTATCACTATCTGCATTTCTTTTCAAATAAGACAAGAAGTGCAACTCTTAGCTAATTATTAAATATAAATGACAGCCTACATGTATATACAGAAGCTTCATATGAAATGTTTTCATGGGATTTATTCATAATACCCTATCTGCAAAGGCTAGGGCGCCTATTAAGAGGAGAATAAGTGATTGACAGTGTATCCATGCTGGAGGGAATGACTTGGTAAGAGCAAAGAATAAGCTACAATGTGTACAACAACACACATGAATCTCAACATGATCTCAAGAGAAAGAGTTCAGAAACAAAAAGGCTACAGAGTAATAGTTCTTATTACATAAAATGTTAAAATAGAGAGAAAATTAGACTATTGTGATGTAAATAAGATCCGTGATTTTTTTTTTTTTTTAGGGGCTTGGAGGAGCTTGACTGGGAAAGGCATAGAAAACTCGAGGGTGATAGAAGTATTCTTTTGTCTTGACAAAGAATGGATAAGATGAGCGTATTCATTTGTCAGAATTAATCACTCTGCATGCTTAATATTGGTGCATACACCATATGTAAATTATACCTCAATAAACTTGGCATTCGGATATAAATAGCATTTATACATGACTATGAAAATCAGCCGGCATTTATGTAAATTGGCTATAGTAATAGGAATACTTCTTTGCTATGAAATTATTTTCAGATACATGCCAAGTAGAATATTTGCTAATTGGATTCTTCTGCTGCAAAGACATCAAGCATCCTTGAATATTCCCCTCCTGACAGCACTAGGATAACATATGAGGAACCCTGGCTTATACTAGGTAGCCCACATTTACACTGTGTTTCTTCTTTCTTGATGTTGAAGAGGAATATTTTTCACCCAAAATTTCTCATGTAGCTTATCGAATGCTTTTGTCTTTGAGATACACCTAGTCCACCCACTCTAACACTGAGCAGCAAACACTTCCAATGGGCCATCAACTGAATACAAGTTGAAGCTTCCTTGCAGGAAATTCAGCTTTCAGAAGGTTACTCCACTGGTACAACTACGCTATGGTAGAGAACGTGTATTCCAGCCAATGTTAGCTTGATTTAGACCACTTAGCAGTGCAGCAATGTAGCAGTTACCTTCCCACTGCTGGGATCAAAACACCCAACCAGAATCAGCTAGGAGGAAAGGGCTTATTTCTGCTTACAGCTTCAAGGTGAAGTCTCATTGTTGTAGGAAAGCATGGATGACCTGAGCGGGAAGCCTGAGTCATGTATTCGTCAACATGGAGGAAGAAGACAGAGAGCAAAAATAGCTGAGAACATTCAAGGAGATTGGATTAATGAATTTAAATGCCCGGTCCTGGTGACACACCTCCTACAGCAAGGCTCCACCTCCCAAAGGCCCCACCAGTCACACACCTCCTCCAGCCAGGCTCCACCTCCTAAAGGTTCCACCAGTCACTCACCTCCTCCAGCAAGGCTCCACCTCCCAAAGGCTCCACCAGTCACACACCTCCTCCAGCAAGGCTCCACCTCCCAAAGGCCCCACCAGTCACACACCTCCTCCAGCAAGGCTCCACCTCCCAAAGGTCCCACCAGTCACACACCTCCTCCAGCCAGGCTCCACCTCCCAAAGGTTCCACCAGTCACTCACCTCCTCCAGCAAGGCTCCACCTCCCAAAGGCCCCACCAGTGACACACCTCCTCCAGCAAGGCTCCACCTCCCCAATGCTCCACCAACTCAAATGAGAGGCTTCAACACAAACACATGAAGCTGTGGAGACATTTTACTTTCAAACCACCACATTTATTTAGATATCTTGGCTTCTGTCAACCAAATATATCCTGACATGGCCAGTTAGCATGATTAATGTGGAGGATATGAAGAGAAATGGGATTATATCAGAGAATAAAGCTGAAATGATGGTAAGAAGTTTGACCAATTAAGAAAACAAAGATAATAGAGTGAGCCAGGCTTGAAACCCAAGAAATTGTCTATGAAACAAATGGGCGTGTCTCATCCCTAAGCCACAGCATCTGTTCTAGAAAAGCCTACACATAATATTGCACTATTACACAGTGTTCGCAGTCACTGTGATGATAGTAGAGATGAAGTTTTGTGTGTGATATAAGAATTTTGTGTGTGATGTAAGAATTTCAGCATGAGAAGGAGTAGAACATGATGCCTATGGATTAAATTTCTGACTTAATAAAATTCTATGTCTCTGAATTCCACTGAAACATCCACTTCTTCTTTTAAAACTTAAAAAAATATTTTTATTTAGTTTTTTGCACGGAGAGAGAGAGTGTGACAGTATATGAATGGGCACATCAGTTCCTTTAGCCATGGCAAGTGAATTCCAGATACATATGCCATTTTGTGCACCTGGTTTTGCATGGGTACTGGGGAACCAAACCAGGGTCAGTAGGCTTTGAAGGCAAGTGCCTTAACAGCTAAGTCATCTTTCCAGTCCCTCTGTCCTTTTAAAAACTTTGTAATTGACATTTATCAGAAATGCACATAATGCATTTTGAACATAATCCTCTTCCACTACCTTCCTCCCCGCCCCCACCCACTTCCCTCATTTCTCTGTCAGTGGATCTCTTCTTCTTTCCAACTAGTCCCTTTTCTACTCTGATGCCTTTCATTTTGCCCTCCTCCAACATCCACGATAGAATGTTGATAGGCCCAATATTGTACAAGTCTTGTCTTGTGCAGGTAACAATGCGCTGCTGTGAGGTCGTGAATACAATGGCCATTTTGTGTCCTGAAGATAGCATTCCACAGCCCTCCTGCCCATCCTCCACTCTTTACATTCTTTCCATCCCCTCTCCAGCAATGCTCCCTGAGCCTTGGAGGGTGTGCAGCATCCACATTTGATGAAGTGGAGGGAAGATGAACCAAAATCCTGGGAAGAGCCAGAAAAGATGGATAACACAACAAAATATCTGTTTGAAGGTAGGAAGGCTTACCAGAGAAGTCAGAAGCACAGAGGCAGTGTTAATGCAAAGAGAAAAAAAAAAATCCTTGCACTGGGTTCAGCGTTTTACATGGTACTTCCCTATCTTGGATCATTGGCCAAGCAAACTAACAAGCTTGACAGATGACGGGAAATGACTGACAGGCCAGCAGAGGTTCTGGCAACCTCACGGTGCCCTCCTGCAGAAGAATGGTGTCTGCAGCTGCCAAACTACAGTACTTGAGGAGCCAAATGGCTGAAGGGCAGTGATTCCTGCCGTTGGCTCAACTTTGACTTTTGAGGGATTTACTGGTATTTAAGTGGCATGCTTCAACATGCTAAGAGGCCAAGTGAAAAGGTGCTAAAAAAAAAACATACAACACTTATTAGTAGTCATATTGTACTGGGAAAATAAAATCTGAATTTAGAAATTGCCAAACGAAAAAGGCCCTAGTGAACAGTTGGGTACTGGAAGGGAATATCAGAAGTGCTAAAGGAAAGACAGTGTATATCACTGCCTTGAGTCAGCTCAGCCCTTGGCTAGGCTGCAGTGATGTCCCCCTGACGCACATCAAAGTGTCTTCTCAGGAGACGGATAATATCATCTCGAGCTTCTCACATGTACCAGACATGGGTTAAATATTCATGAAACCATTGCCAAATATTAAAAATACAAGAGCCAGGAGAAAAATTAAAAGACATCAGAATCAAACTCATAGAAAAACACCAGCAAAACCAGACGCGAATGCAAAATAAAGGATTAATATGTCACGGAAATCAATGGCAGCATTCAAATTTTCACTAGAGAACTGGAATCTGTGGAAAAGAAACAGAAGTTCTAAACACAGAAAATAAACTCACTGGCTTTAGGAAATCGATTCTTGGGTTTAGCTGCAGACGGGGCAACACTGAAGAAAGCCTCGTTGTACCAGATAATTGGCCCACAGAAGATAGCAGTGCTGAAAACGGGAGGAAGGGATGGACACTTAACAATAAAGACGCAGGCTGGGGAGATGGCTCAGTGGATAGAGCTCTTGCCATGTGAAGTGTGAGGACCTGTGTTCAGAGCCCCACCACCCACATCAATGTTGGGCAGGTGGCATGACTTGCCTGTAATCACAGGACATGAGACAGAGACCCTGCCTCAGTAAGAAACGTGGAGAGCCACGGAGGCTGACATTCCACATCAACCTGCCCACGCTCGTGTTTGTGCATGTGCACACACGGGGTATAAACAGAATGCCGTTGGTCACTTTAGCCTTTAGCTGAGCTGTGAATGGGCTTGGTTCTCAACTTGCGTATCTCTGTTCTTCTCTTCTATCCTCAGGCTTTGACAGGCCATCCAGTCCTATTACCAGGGAACAGGTGTGCCTACCTACCCCAGCAACATATGGTCAAAGCTGAGCATTGTCCTAGGTATTTTTTCTTAGTTCCTCTTCTGCTGTCTTATGTTAGTGGGTCCAAATGCATCTTTACTTCAAAGGTTCTCTTTTATCCCATTTCAGCAGCAGAAAACCAGATCTACTCAGGCGAAGTCCGTTGTCTATGTGGCCTTCCCGCCGTGCACCCTCACACACCGAGCAGTCCCAGGAACCTGCGTGCAGAAGGGCTTTTGCGGCTCTTTTGTGCTGGTGGCAAGCAGCTTGGAGGCTCATTGTGATGCCTTCCATGTCGGGCTGCCCTTAGACCTCACCCTCACTCTTGCAGCCCACCCACCCCCATGCTCCTAGTCCTCTTCATGGGAACTCACGGCGTCCTTGTGGGACTGGTTGGGATGATACGAGTGGTGATTCAAGACTTCCCTTTCCTTTGGGGCTCCTGTTATATTATTATGCCTGTCCATATGTGATGGCCTTAACATTGCCAAGAGCCCAGCAGTTTTCAGTCTATAGGTTCCAAGAAAGCACTTGTGGCCTCCCCTCTCCCTACAGCATTTTCTGCTGCTCAAACAAGAAAAAGCATTCATGATTCTTTCTGTTCTAAAAACTAATTATGGGGGATGGGGAGATGGCTCAGTGGTTAAAGGCACTTGATTACAAAGCCTGCCACAGCTTAGGATGATTCTCCTGCACCAATGTGGAGCCAGATGCACAAAGTGGCACATGCATCTTGAATTGGTTTGCAGTGGCAAGAGGCCCTGGCATGTCCATTATATCTCATTCTCTCTCTCTCACTCTCAAAGATATAAATAAAAAAATATTTTCAAAAATAAAAAAAAATTGATTATGACATTTTGGGTTTCAGTAGTCCACTTGGGCTATTTGACTTATTTATTTATTTTTGGTGACCAGTTATTTTGAAAAGTGTTTTTGCTTCTTTTTTGTTAGAGTAGTATGCAATTCATTGTATAGTTTTTTAAAAAAAAAATAGAAATTTTTATTTATTTATTTGAGAGAGAAAGAGGCGAGAGAGAGAGAGAGAGAGAGAGAATGGGCATGCGAGGGCCTCCAGCCACTACAATCAAGTTCATACACATGATTTCTGTATCTGGCTTATGTGGGTACTGGGAAATCAAATCTGGGTCCTTAGACTTCAAAGTCAAGTGCCTTAACCGCTAAGCCAGTTTTCTAAAGTGTGTATGTTGTGTGTGTGTGTGTATGTGTGTGGTCTGCATATGTATATGGGTGACTGCATATGTGTGCTTGCATGTGCAAGTGCATCTGCATACATGTGAAGATAGGAAGTTGAGGTCAGGTATCTTCCTCAATCCCTTCTCTCTTATTTTTGAGACAGGGTCTCTTGCGGAACCCTGAGAACTAGACTAGGTAGCCAGTAAGCCACAGGGCTCCTCTGAACACTGCTTCTCCAGTGCTGCGATTACACATGCATGCTGCCACATCCTGCTTTTACACGTGCACAGGAGATTTGAACTCAGGTCTTCATGGTTACATAGCAAGCACTATACCCACTGAGCCATCTCTAGAAGTAAAAATTGATAACTGCTTTCCAGATTTTTGTCTCAGAAGTTCAGAGTACTGCCCTAACAAAGCAAATTAAAGGCAATTATTACTATCTTTATTTGGTGATCAAGGGAAATCAGTTTCTCAGGGTACAGTTTCACAGGTGGGAACCTGCCTCCTTTTAACTATGTTCCTTCTCCTGTCCCCATGGCTTGTGTTCTGTGTAGCTACTGTGGAACACAGCTCAAGTCAACTGCCTCTTTGCAGCCCTGCCAGGGTGCCCCTGCCAGGCACCCATTGAACCTGAGGTGTGGGAGGTAGAGGAGAGAAAGGAACAAAGCTTTCTGATAGCAAAGGCTGGCACACTCAGGGGCATGTCAGAGTCCTGGTATAATTTTGGCATCTTTTCATGAATGACTCTTCCAGACATTCATTGTCTAACCTCTGAGGCATTTAGTTGGAAGTACTTTAAAAAGTAGAGAGGCTGAGTTAGTGCTTCATTAGAGTTTGAGCTTGTTGCTCTAGGATTGCCAAAACTAGCCGTGGAAGTCATTAAATTTTATTATATTTCATAAGGACATCAATTCACTGGTCATGAAAAGAGTTTTCTGTTTTCATTGATAATTGACTCAAATGATGTGATTACACAAAAGAATATAGGTCCTTTCCATAAGAGTATAAATGCTGATGAGTCCAAATTCTTGTACTAAATTTAAAATCACATTAAAATAACAAATGTCTTAAAATATGCTTGTCCTGTGTTTCCTATTGTTTTTTTGGACTGGTGATGTGATTATTTTATAAATAGCATGTATTATTTTATATGATTATTTTTGTCTTTAGGCTTGACTTAAGTTGGCCTGGGCTGAACTAATTGAAGTATTTAATTATACACCACCATACCTCTGGGTTCATGTAAACCAGATGTGAATAGGATTCAGAGGCCTGGTGATAGAACTTTTTATATTCAGAGTAGTATTTTGTTAGCATGGCTAAGAAGGATTTGGGAAATCCTCGGAGGCAAGTTAAGGCCATTGGACAAATACCCACTGGTCTCTTATTACCTGTTGGCCAAGCTATACCTCAGAATATCAAGAATAATTCTCAAGCAGGTAAAATAGGCTTGTGAAGAAGAAAGCTATTATGACAGTCTTCCTTCTCTCACATCCTCCATCTGGACTGTGGACTGTGGACTGTGGATGGGAGGGTCACTAATGACACGGAGGTCTGAGAGCTCCCGACAGCTCCTAGGACACTGTACAGCGGGAGAAATCTTTTATCCTATGCTCTCTTTTTTCCTTGTGCTGGCTTATCTATCAGGAAGGGCTGGTTTTATAAGATACCAGTGAATAGGTCATAAGCTAATATAGAACCATACCGTACCCTGGATATTTAGCCATGCTTTATATAATATGGGTTAACAGCATACAAAAGGGGGGAAACATGGAGTTGTTTTCTTCATGGATACCATTGCACTATTCAATTCAAAGATTACATTTCAATTATTTCCAACCACTGGAATCGTTGAAGACGTTTCCTCTAATACTTGTTACATTAACAACCATCATTTGTTAGTGAATATACCAAAAAAGTCTACATGTGGGAAACTTAAATGAATGGAATTTCCAGGTGTTCCTATTGGCTAATAATATTAATTCTAATAGATTTTTAGGTATGTTTAGGAAATTACTATGAGAAGTTGAACAGGTGTAGAAGAACTAGGTGTACTTTTTAATGCGTCTCTATCCTAATTCTTTTCAGTCTTGTTTTAGACTCACCCATGAAACATTAACAAAAATCCCAAGCCAAGTTTTCACCAAGACTACTTCCCTCAGTAAGCTCTGTTTGTAACTTTCTCCAGGTAATTCTTAAGTGCACGCATGGCAGGAACACTTGCTTTCTCACTAATCCTTAAGTCAGTATTGCTCCAAGTATGTTCCTCAGATCAGAACATTAGCATTAACTAGGCAACAATTAGAAATTCAAATCAACATGAGACACACTATGCATATTCAAAGTCTAAAATTTGATGCATGTTGGCATATGAGTGCCCCCAGGAAGTCATCATCCCAATTAAAATAATGAATAGATCCACTTTTTTTTCTGAACTCTTTTTGCACTACGTGGTAACCCCCTGTTTCCTTCTTCCTCATCACTACAAATACTGATCTGCTTCTACTATATAGATGGCGTTTTAGTATCCTAGACTTATGTATAAATGGAAACACATAATATGTGTTATGTCTTTTTAATCTATTTTATTTATTTATTTAAGAGAGAAAAAGAAGCAGAGAGAGAATGGGCACACCAGGGCCTCCAGCCACTGCAAATGAACTTCAGATGCATTCACCCCCTTGTATATCTGGCTAATGTGGGCCCTGGAGAGTTGAACCAGGACCCCTTAGCTTTGCAGGCAAACACTTCACCGCTTATGTTATGTTTGAATAAAAAAGATAGTTTTGACTAGTACCAGGTATATAGAAAATATTGAGGGATCTGGAGAGATGGTTAAGCAGTTAAAGGTGCTTGCTTGCAAAGTTTGGGAGCCTGTGTTCAATTCCCCAGCCACCTACTTAAAGCCAGATACAAAAAGGGATACATGCATCTAGAGTTGGTTTATAGGGAGAAGAAATCCTGGCACCCCCCCCCACCCCTGACACACACCCGGATAACAGCAAAAAATGAAAAAGACAAGGTATAAAACTACAGCGCTTCCACATTGCAGTACCCGCTCTGCTTGCACAGGTCCAGAGTCCCACTGTCATGTTGCCTTTGTGACCAGCAGCGAGCTGATACCGACGGGCTACTACTAATTAAAGTACAATGCAGTCTTTGTGATACATATTCAAATGGCTGAAGTGTGTCTTGGCATCTTGCCATCCTGACAATGCTGTGCTGAGTGATAGTTTTACTGTTGTAACAATTTCTTGCCTCCCAAGATTTCACCCCGTCTTTGCCCTGAGCCCATGGCCACCAATGACCGCTTTATCGTCTATTACAAATTTTGCCTTTCCCAAAGTACCAAAATCACCCACAATATGAAGCCAGAGCAGAGTGGCTGCTTTTGCCTAGAAATATATAGCCATGATTCCTCTATATCTTGATGATTCATTGCTTTTTATGACTGATCCACCCTTTCACCTGTTGAAGGACATCTTGGTTACTTTTACATTTTAGTGATTATTACTAAAGCTGTTATAAGCCACTGTTTGCAGGTTGTTGTGTGGACATAAATTGGAATTGTTTAGGTAAATACTAATGCATGGAATTTCTGGATTGAGTGGAAAGAGTATGCTTATTTTTTTAATGTTTTAAATTTTATGTTAGGCAGAGAGAGAGAGAGAGAGAGAGAGAGAGAATGAGAGAAAGGGAGAGGATTGGCATGCCAGGGCCTCAGCCACTGAAATGGAATACCAGATGACTGCGCCACCTAGTGGGCATGTGCAACTTTGTGCTGCCTCATCTTCGCGCATCTGGCTAACGTGAGATCTGGAGAGTCAAACATGAGTCCTTAGGATTTGGAGGCAAACACCTTAACTGGCTGGCCATCTCTTCAACCCTAATTTTTTAAAAAAATAATTGGCCAGGGCTGGAGAGATAGCTTATCAGTTAAGGCACTTGCCTGCAAAACCAAAGGACCAAGGTTTGATTCCCCAGTACCCACATAAAGCCAGATACACAAGGTGGTGCATGCATCTGGAGTTCAGTTGCAATGGCTAGAGGTCCTGGCACACCCATTCTCTCTTTCCCTCCTGTTTTCTTTCTCTCTCAAGTAAATAAGATTTTTTAAAAAATAACTGGCCAAATTTCTTTGAGAATGGTTTTACCATTTTGCATACATACTGTCAAAAAATAAGTTTTTTGTCCTACATAATGGCGATTTTTTTTTGTTGTCAGCGTTTTGGTATCTGGGCATACTAGTAGATATGGTATGGTATTTTATTTTTGTTTTAATTTATAATTCTCCAATGACATATAATGGGATACATCTTTTCACAGGTATATATATCTTCATATTTTTTGATGAGAAATCTGCATCTATTACCTAGTTTTAATTGAAGGTTTTCTTATTGTTTAGTTTTAAGAACTGCTCTTTGTACATTTTGGATGCTAGTCTTTCATAGAATGTGCATTTTGAAAGGATTTTTCTCTTAGTGTTTAATTTTTTTGTTTTGTTTTTGTTTTTCAAGATAGGGTCTCACTCTGGCCCACGCTGACCTGGAATTCACTATGTAGTCTCAGGGTGGCCTTGAACTCATGGTGGTCCTCCTACCTCTGCCTCCCGAGTGCTGGGATTAAAGGCTTGCACCACCACACCTGGCTTAGTGTTTAATTTGTTATTCCATTCATTCCTTACACAATTTAAAAAATATTTTTAATTTTTATTTTATCTATTTATTTATTTGAGAGAGAGAGAAGGGAAAGAGAATGGGCACACCAGGGCCTCCAGCCACTGCAAATGAACTCCAGATGCATGTGTCACTTGTGCATTTGGCTTACATGAGTATTGGAGAAATGAACCTGGGTCCTTGGGCTTTGTAGGCAAGTGCCTTAACTGCTATACCGTCTCTGAGGCCCTCTTACACACTTTTTGAACTGGCATCTTTCACTAAGCAAAATTATTTGAAAATCGCCCCCAAATCATTTATTGTACCAGTTATTCATTTTTTTATTGTCAGCACTGCCCCCTTGTCTTGCTATACCATAATTTTCTTATCCATTTTCCTTCAGATAAATGGTTGCTTTTCTGTTTATGAATATTAAAGATAAAGATGCTAAATATTCATGCCAAAGCTTATGTATAGACATAGGCTTTCATTTTTCTTACCCAGGAGTAAAAGTGCTAAATCACATGGCAGGCACACATTTATATCTTAAAAACTAACAACTAGGTTGGAGAGATGGCTCGGTCGATAGAGCAGTTGCTATGCAAAAATAAGGCCCTGAACTCAGATCCCTAGAACCCACGTATAGCCAGATGCTGGTGTGTGCGTCTGTAATCCCAGTGCTCCTATGGCAAGAAGGGAGGCAGAGACAGGAAAATCCCCAAAAGCTCTCAGGCCAGCTGGCCGGTGGTATACAGCAGCTAACAAGAGAGCCTGCCTTATACCAAGTGAAAGGTGGGGAACAATATCTCCACACATGCACTGTCCATACTCATGCAACCCCACACACATACACACTACACACACACACACAGACACACACACATACAGAGGGGGAGAAAGAGAGAGAGGAACCTAATTACTCATTTTTTTTCAATGTAGCTCTGTCATTTTATACCTCTACTCTCATGCCTGAGTATCCCACCTTCCCTCCTCCTGAGTGGAACACTCCATCTTCCTATTGTCAGCCCTTCTGATAGACATGTAGTGCAACAAGATGTTGAATAACCACAGCAGTACTACTCCTGAAATCGGGGTAAGTCCAACTTTGTTCTTCTTCATTGACATTGAGGAAGAAAGTAGAAATTGCTGTGAGGAAACGTAAGGCACACTTTGAACGTTTGTCTTTTGGGTTGAAAGTGGCAGTTTTCAGGGTGTTTTCTAGAAGTCCATGGAGCTTCCATTTCGTGGGGTCTCCAAGGTCAAAACTGTCCATGGCACTTCTGCATCCAGCCATGGATGCTTTTTTTTTTTTTTTTGTTTTGCCTCTTTCATTCTTTCCCAGAGTGCACTGGGGTTTTTCAGAGAACAGCTGATATGTGGTAGTATCATTGCTCTCACAGTTGGTAAATACATGCTTGAGTGTTTTTGTGTGTTAAAAAGAAATTCTCAGTTTTCATACTGGAGGTGGTATTTGAAGGAGTTTCCTTTCTATTGCTGCAACAAAACACCCAACCAGAAGCAGCTCATTAGAGGAAAGGGTGTCTTTCAGCATGCAGTTTGCCTGGAAGTTTTCATCATGGCAAGGTAATCATGGAAGAACAGAAGGTGCACATCTAACAAGAGTGAGCTTGCTGATGAACATCTGCTAGGGCTACACTCATAAATCCAGGTTAACCCTGACTGGCACACCTCCTCCAGTAAGGTTCTACCATCCGAGGTCCCGTACTGGGGGGTTGAGTTTGAGGCTTAATCACACACATGTGAGGTTTTGGGGGGACATTTCACATTCAAATCACCAGAGTATGAATAAATGTAACTCACACAGGTTGTGGTGGTTTGAATAGATGGCCCCCAATATATTTCAGTTGTTTATTTGTTTGTAGTTTGCATCTTTAGCCAGCTGGCTGGAGGCAGTGCCATTGTGTGGATCTTAAGGTGTGGTGGTGGGTTTCAGATTTCAATCTAAAGATATGCAAAGTGTGCCTAGCAGGAGTTCCTGAAGAGTGCTGTGTGGCTTTTGGCTTTTTGGCTTCTCTCTGTGTCTCTCAGCTTGGACCTGTGAAGGCAGGCCAGCTCCGTTGGCCATTATGGAACTTCCCCTGGATCTGTAAGCTTCAATAAAAATCCCTTCCTCCATAACTGTGCCTGGTCTGGAAGTTCATCTCAGCAAACCTGAAGCTGTCTGCTACACAGGTCAAAGCTATTTGAATAGTTGGTGGCTTTCCTTTAAAGAGTTTTTGAGTTCTGACAACCAGACAAAAAATGTAAAGAAAGGGGAAATGGCTTAATGACTTGTGCAGAAAGTATAGACATGAGACAAAATCAAATAATTTAAAATATAAGATAGGGAAATGTCACAGTACACTGTATACTATCCTTTAAACAGGGAGGGCAAGGAACATCAATGCATGTTGACATGCTGTTTTGAGCCCTGGAGACCTGGTCTGTACTCTGATGCTAGCAAAACTCTAATCGCCAGACTGTCTCCTCAGTCTATCCAGGCTTGTGTTTAACCCACAGGTGTTCGCACTGTGACTGGAAAAATGCAGCAGTTTTTGAAAGTTGATGACAAGCTGGCTAACCCGTTTCCACCAGGAAAATGTAACTTTAGGCTTAGAGACAAGCAGGGTTTGGTTTTGAAGCCTTTGCTGCTTCTCTCATAGCTCTGATGGATTGTTGGATTCTGCTATTTCAAGGAAATTCATGTAGATGGCAGACATGACCACCGAGGATGACTCAGTTGGTTTTTCCATGTCTATTAGCATATTCATTATTTGTTGGCATAGATGGAAAAAGAGGAATTTTAGAAGTTACCCAACTTTTCCATCACATATTTGGTTCCCTCAGTTTTCATATGGTTGGTGTGTGATTCAAACTCTTATTTCAACAATCTTTGGAGTTAAGACTATCCTGGGCTATGTTTGTCATTCAAGACTGAGATTTAGAAACCCATGGAAGAGAAAATGCTTTTGAATTTCTACTAACACGAATCATGTTAATTTATTTGTTAAATAGTCTGACTAAAGAACACACCAATTTACTTTCCTTACAAAATTACTTTTACAAATGTTTTATTTCTATGTTTGAGAGAGAGAGAAAGAGAGAGAGATAATGCGTGAATGTGCATACATCTTACTTCTGCAAATGAACTCCAGAAACATGTGCCACTTTGTACATATCTAACTTTCCATGGATACTAGGGAATCGAACCTAGGCCAGCTGGCTTTATAAACAAAGGCCTTTAAATGCTATGCCCTCTCCCCAGGCCCAAGTAAATTTTTCCATGTCACAAGTTTCCCCAGAGAACAAATCTAAACTGTAAGTATTTTAGGTTAAAAAAATTAACTTACAATATTTTGTGACTGGAAAAATGTTTTCTTACACATTCTACAGAGCTCTAACTTGCTTTTGCTTCCAAAAATTATGATGTTAATCCCTCATTTTATGTGTAAATAAAATATGATTTTTTTTCTGAAGTTAATTTTTGGCATTCAAAGTAAAACAATAAAATACAGATTTGAACTACTTCTTCAAAATGAGCTAGCTCAGCAGGATATGGTGGCATGTGCCTTTAGTCCCAGCACTCAAGAAACTGAGGTAGGAGGCTCATGGTGAATTCAAGGCCAGACTGGGCTATAGAATAAGTTTCAGATCAGCCTAGGCTAGAGTGAGACTCTTTTCCCCCACCCCCCAAAGGTTTGGATGCTTACTTGAAAGATTGATGGCCTGAGTTCAGTTCCCTAGTATCTACATAAAGGCAGATGCACAAAATAGTGCATACATACGGAATGTATTTATAGGGGCAAGAGGCCCTGGTGTGCCCTTTATCTCTCTCTGTTTGAAAATTAATAAAAAAATATAAACAATAGTCACATATATGACTTTTAAAAAATTATCTCTATATAAACATATTTTATTGTTTTACATATTTTTATATATTTTAGAACAAAAATACCTCTCTTGGCTCTAAGAGTAATTTTACATTTTAAAATTTCAAGGACTTACCTGGATTTTCCTAAGTACACAAAATAAATAAACCAAATCCCTAAAACTCTAGAAATTATATTAGTACTATCTTAGCATAAGATAAACTTTCAACAGTAGGACAAAGGAAAAAGTAATGTCAGCATAAGAGAAGATTCAAAGAAATAATAATCACATTTAAATATTAATAAATATACTTTGATTCTTATTTTCAATGAAATAAATGAAAATTAGTAATCCAGAATGATACCCTGGGCCACACTATCTCATATCATGATGGCCTTTCATTGTTGTCTCTGGCAAAGATGCGGCACTTTGTTAGTATAACTTCAACAGGCCTCTTGTTTCTTCAGCATACATTCTTGAACTACTTCTGTGTACATACTTATGTTGCTAGGATGTCTATTTTCATATGTTTTGTGGGTAAAGTGCAAGTATAATGATCCTTTCTTTCATAAATTTTGAGTGCATGGGAGTGTCTTAAACTTTATACCTCCAAATGAATTGCATTTTGCATGTTAATATATGTCCAAATATTTATGTTTCCCTCGGAAGATTGTATGAGTGGTATAGGGGAGTTGAGAAACTACTTTATGACTACAATTCTGTAAAGAAGAGCCTTAGAAAAGAAATCAAATGGGGCTGGAGAGACGGCTTAGTGGTTAAGGCACTTGCCTGTGAAGCCTAACGACCAAGATTCGATACCCCAGTACCAATGTTAGCCGTAAGCACAAAGTGGTTACATGTGTGGTGTTTGTTTGCAGTGGCTATAGGCCATAGCATGCTGATTCTCTCCCTCCTTTCTTTCTCTCAAATAAATTATTGAAATATTTTAAAAAAAGAAAAGATGGCAGACAGATGGCTTGGCACTTAAGGTGTTTGATTACAAAGCCTAAGGACCCATGTTCAAATCTCCATGTTCCTTATAAGCCAGACATACAGGGTGATGCAAGCTCACAAGGTCACACATGTGCACAAGGTGGTGCATGCATCTCAAGGTTGACTGTAGTGGCTGGAGGCCATGACATGCCAATTCTCTCTTTCTCTCATAGGAAAAGAAAACAAAAGAGTTGAATGATGTAAAGCAATGTAATTACTAACGTGGAACTTTAAAACTGAGAATGGGATGATCAGGCAGGCTGTAAATTTCCCTGTCTTATATCCATTTCCATGTTTTTTTGTGTAGCCAAAGTTAAGTCTTTCAGGCCTAAAAGTGAATCCCATGGGTTACTTTATGTGTACATGCATAGAACCATCTGTGGGTGTGTTTGGGGGATGGGTTGGGAATTCAGGCACTAACTGAACACCGGGGATGAACCTTTCTGGCTGCATCTCTCTGCCACTCATCCTGTTAAAAAGTGGATCCAAGGCTAGTTTTCCTTGGATCTTTATAAAGGAGAAATTCCAAAATAAACAAAGATTGAGAGTTTGCTTGTCAATGTATTATTCCCTGGGTGAGGGGTAATATCATTTTGCTTGACCAGAGGGAAGAGGCTGAGATGGGGAGATGGCATTGCCAGGAAAAATAGGGGCAGGGAACAAGGGGTACAGAGCAGATCTCTCCTACCCTCCATTTCTATTTCTCTCCCTTTCTCCCTCCCTTCCTAGCTGCTTTCTTTCTTTCCTTTCCTTTCTTATTTTATGAATGACACTGGAGGGAAAACCACTTGAACCCTCAGCATTCCACGTACTGTTCAGTCTCCTTTCTCTTTAAAAATTGTAATGATTCACTAATTATTTCTAAAATAGAGTATTGATAAGACTTTGTATTACTTTATGCAGAAAGGAAATAATTGTGATCTTGTATATTTTATTACTAATTTACAAATCTTAGTTCTTTTAACTCTGATGCATATTGGCACAGTTCAGAGCCACAACTGAGGATATCGGACATCAGGGCCAGGAAGGGGTGCAAGTCAGGAGATCCAAGGCCAGACCAGGCAAAGCAAACAGAACAAATGTTCAACTGGAGGAACGGGACTGTGAGAATGAGCCAATGTTATTTTATGATTGATTGTCTTGTTTTCTCTCCAGTCATAGTTAAGTGATTTGATAGCTGGGTTTGAAAGCCTCTGAGGGTTAAGGGACCAAGCCCATGTGTGTGGGGAGGAGCAAGCAGAACTATGAGGAAGCTAGCTGCCTTGCACTAGCCAGAAAGAGCTGTTTCACACATTGCTTCCCAAATCCAACCTTGTGACCTTATGTAAGTGAATTTAAACTAGCCACAGCGTGGCTATTCACATCATAAATCATCATGGTTCCAATGACAACTACTTCATCCAATGGACAGCCAGTGCATATAATATGCATACCATATATGTATGTATGTATACATATGGTGTGTGGTTGTGTGTACTGTATGCTTATGTGTTCTTGTGTGTATGAACACATGAATGTAGAGGTGTGCATATACATGTGTGCACATGTGTGTGGGAATCAGGTCTTCATGCCAGGTGATTTTCCTCATCTCTCCTCACCTCATTTTTTGAGACAGAGTCTCTGTTATTGGAGGCCACTAACGTGTATACTAGCTAGCCAGCCAACAAGTCCTGGGGAACCCTGCCATCTCTGCCTTCTAGCACTGGGGTTACAGACCTAAGCCATCATGCCTGGTTTTTCCCCAGGTGCTAGGGATC
The DNA here is from genome assembly GCA_036346955.1 of Dipus sagitta. NCBI lineage: Eukaryota > Metazoa > Chordata > Mammalia > Rodentia > Dipodidae > Dipus > Dipus sagitta. The sequence goes on from CM070786.1 coordinate 8,423,867, forward strand.
TGAACTCAGGTCCTCAGTCTTTCACAGCAAATACTTTACCCTCACCCCAAGCCATCTCCCCAGCCATACAGAATCTGACAAACTCTTCATGACTAATATTTGTTACAGAATAGGAAGACGTGTCAATACTGAAAAGTGAAACTTTTAGATAAGTTATACGTTACTGATTTCATGTGAGCTTTTAAATTTTTGCTTAGTGTTTCTCCAGGCTCCTCTAAGGCTCTTGTTAGTAAATACAGTCTTGTTCCACAGGTGTCGAAGGGGCCTAGGGCTCTGCATATCCAACAAGCTCCAAAGTGAGGCTCATGCCTCTCATCTGTGAAGTATATTTTTTATTAGCAAAGATGCAACCATTTGTGGCCATGGAAGATGTAAAAAAAAAAAAGTCAAGAGACATGCTGTTTTATTTAAAAAAATCTAGTTTCTAAGAAAGATTTCATGGGAGAAAAAAACATGCATGTTTCATATTTGCATTCAGGATATTTGAAATTGGGCTTCTTCAATTTTTGAAGAGTAAGATATTTATTGAGTCACATAGTACAGAAAAGAATAAATGAGGACTAGAGATATGGCTTAGAGGTTAAGGCACTTGCGTGCGAAGCCTAAGGACCCCAGGTTCAATTCCTCAATGTCCATCTAAAGCCAGATGCACAAGGTGGTACATGCTTCTGGAGTATGCTTACAGTGGCTGGAAGCCCTGGTGCACCCATTCTCTCTCTCTCTCTCTCTGTCTCTCTCTCTCTATCTAAAATAATTAAATAATAAACTAATAAAAAAGAAAAAAGTATCCTACATGGTTTACTCAATCCACATTTTTTTAAAAAAATATGTGTTTAATATTAATTTACTTGCAAGCAAAGAGAAAAAGAGAAAAGAGAGAAGAGACACTCCAGGGCTCTAGCCACTACAAGTGAAATGCAGACACGTGCTCCACTTTGTGCATCTGACTCTACATGTGAACCAGGGAATCAAACTCCAGTCATTAGGCTTTGCAGGCCAGAGCCTCAACCACTAAGCCATCTCGCCAGCCCTCAGCTTCTTTAAACTCTTTTGGCATCCGCATTGCATGAATATGTGACCTCTTCCGCAGCAATTCACAAACTATGATGATTTTGAATGTACCTGATATGTGCCCCGTTGAATGGGGACTGAACCTGGGCAGCCACTAATTCTCATTTTCGGATGCTGAGCCTCAGGAACCACAAGCTGAACAAGTGAGTTATGCCTGTACCTTTCCACCAGACCGTCAGTTTTGGAAGCTGTGTTAGTTATTTTTCGTGTTACTTTGACACATTTCTGCAAAAGGCTTATGTCTAAAATATGGGCAGAAGGAAGGAAGGCTTTCTTTGGACTCATAGGTCAAAGTATGGCAGGGATAGGAGTGGTGGAGGAGTTTGAGTTACGGGTCACTTTTCATTTGCAGTCAGGAGCCACAAAGTAGTGAATGCTGGTGATCAAGAGCTTTTCTCACTCTGTCTTTTCTTTCTCTCCTTTTCTTTACCTTTCTTCCTTCCTTCCTTTCTTTCTTTCTTTATTTTTTTTGAGGCAATGTCTCATCTATCTCAGGCCCAACATTGACCTTGGAATCTTGATCCTCAAGCCTCTGTCTCCTGAGTGCTGGGATCATAGGCCTGTACCACCAAACCAGGTTTATGTTGTGCTGGGAATCAAAGCTTGGGCTTTGTACATACTGGGACAAGCACTCTCCAACACAGACACATCCCTAGACCTAACTTTCTCATTTATATACAGTCCAAGACCACAATCCATGGAATGGCACCTCTCATGGTTAGGGCAGATCTTCTCACTTCAATTAACCTAATCTCGAAAATCCCACAGAGAATTACATGTTTCCCTGCAGATTCTAAACCCTGTCAGGTTAACAACCAAGGCCAAACATCACAGAAGCCATTTATAAAATATGTTTTGAGCACTTTATTATTTTTTGCTCTACTTATTAGAGCTCATTTAATCTTCAAGAAGATGATAACCTCCCCACACTAATGTGTACGCAGAATGTGCAAACAAAGCTTACAAAAGCTCACTGTTCCCTATTGCCTTGAGTGCTGTAACCTCAAGTGTATTGAAAGACACATAGTGTATGTGTCCTGCATATCAGTATCTAGAGCTAATGACACTGGGTATTGTGTCTCAGTGCCTCAGAACTCTGTGGCTAGGAGAGGCGGAAGGGTAAAAACAAAAGTCCATTTTCATATTCAGAGTGTAGAGAGTGTCCTACCCAGAGGAGCAGTGGATGGTTTTTCTTCACTAACAGGCAACATTGTTTCCCTAACAACAAAGCTGTTATGTGGAAGTCCAATTTAAGAGAACTAATGTGCCACCTCCGGGCATTGGAAAATGATCATAGATTTATTATTTCCATTTCCTAGGAAACCTAGGCTTTATACAGACAGATACACACACACACACACACACACGCACGCACGCACGCACACACACATGCGCTGTAGTGTTATACATAGGTTGAGGAGATAATCTAACAGAGAAACATGTATAGGAATTACCTAATTTTTTAGCTGAGTGTAGGTGAGCTTAAATCATAGGTCAAGAATAATTTCCTTATAAAGAAACTTGAGGGGCTAGTGAGATGGCTTAGCAGTTAAGGTGCTTGCCTGCAAAGACCAAAATCTATTTTCCAAGGTATATATAAAGAACAAAACACTCCTTTAGAAAACATAAGGTAAAAAGAGAGTAGAAAATGGGAAAGAAGAAAGAGAAGAATGAGAGAAGGAAGTAAGGTGAAATGGAGAGAAAGACAATTTTTTATTACATTCATAGAACAAGAGATGAATATTTTAAGACAATCAAGAAAAGTCACTGTTTTTATAATCTAGTTTTCTATTAAACATTTCACTTCATTGATACTTACCTGAGTTCAGTCATATAATTTTGTGAATAACAAACTGTCTTGGTTACTTTCTTATTGTTGAGACAAAATACTTGACAAAATCAGTTTAAGCGGGAAGGGTTTACTTCAGCCTCGAGTTCCAGCTCACAGTCCGTTACTTCAGGGAAGGCGTGGTGGCGGGAGCTTGAGGGAACTGGTCATATTCAGTCCACAGTGAGGAAGCAGCGTGTTGAGTGCTGCTGCTCAACTCATTTTCTACTTGTTATGTAGACCAGGTCTCCTGCCCACAGAAAAGTGCTGCCTACATTTAAGGTGTGTCTTCCCACCCCAACTAACCTAATCAAGATCTTTTCTCACAGGCATATACAGGTGATTCTAGGGCTGGTTAAGTGGACAGTCAATATAAACCATCACATCAGACTTCATACGCCAGGCTCCACTTCACATTTTTATTAAATATGCACAAGCATCATATACTCCCGTTTCATGACTTGGTTGATTACCAAGAAAGAAACAGGGATGGTTGTGTAAATTTATAAAATCATAAGACATATTAAGGGAATTCAGAGAAATCTCCAAGGATTCAAATTTGAGCTAGCTTTGGGTCCATCCCATCTTGATTTTATGAAGCAGTCTAGTACTTCTTGTGGTAAATTCCAGCTTCAGAACTTCTTTTGTAATACCTTTGGGGCATCAACAACCCATGTTGCTTTAGTAGGGTTAAAAAATACCCACTATTAAACACCAATAAAAGTGCCATTGTTGTCTTGGTGCTCAGGAACGTTCCACAGAGAATGTAATGGCTTGTTGGTAAATCAGAAATTTACCAAGGGATTGATAACACATGCTTTGAGCAAGGTTTACTGGGCAGCGGTATGGATTGCAATTTACCTCTTTAGTGCTGTGTGGTTTTTCTTGCATCTTTGTATATGGGATGATTTAAACAGAAGAAATTTTTTCATCAGTGTAGAAGGATAATTGTGGCCACTTAAGATGCCAAGATGTTGAGGTCCTATTTTATAAATAACTTTGTATGAAAGCAAATAATGAATCCTTGGGGCCATTCTCTATGTCTTAACACTTGCCATGCAGCTAGCAAGAGATCTTTTGGTTTAATTTTTGTGTGTATGTGTCCTCAGTATTTTTAACATTATTTAGACAAATATTTAGAGGCTACGGAGATAGTAAAGGACCTTAGTTTGATCCCCAGCAAAAATGTTGAACATAATGGTTCACGCTTATAATCTCAGCACTGCGTAGGGAGGGAAGAGGATCCCTGAGTCTAGACACTTTGGTTGAACTAATTATCTTCAGTCCAATAAGTGCCCCTGTCTCAATAAATGTGGGTGAAATACTTGAGGATGGCAAGTGAGGTCGTCCAGTGTTGTCCAAATGCATGTAGCACGCACATTTACCTGAGCATTCATTTGCACACAAATGTGTGTACACACATGAATAAGAATAAATTTATCTCCAAAACTTTTGGATTTATGAAAGCAGCATAACTGTTGTATAAGAAGTTCCCAAATGTTATACACCCAACTTCTCTATTCTTTCTGTCCTTATATACTGAGATGGGGTCTCATTATGTTTTTGCAGGATGGCTGTCCAATTGTAATCCTTCTGCCTCTGCTTCCCTAGTGCTGGGCTTAGCTGAGGATGTGGCTTGGCTGGTAGAGTGCTTGACAAAGCCCAGGTGCTGATCCCTTGTACAACATAGAACTGGATGTGGTGGCACACATGTTTTTGTTTTTGGTTTTGTTTTTGTTTATTTATTCTTTTTTTTTTTCAAGGTAGAGTTTCACTCTAGCCCAGGCTGACCTGGAATTCACTATGCAGTTTCAGGGTAGCCTCGAACTCATGGCGATCCTCCTACCTCTGCCTCCCGAGTGCTGGGATTAAAGGTGTGCACCACCATGCCTGGCTTGGCACATACCTTTTCGAGGACAACCTGGGGTATATAAGACCAGCTCAAAACAACAACAACAAAAAAAAAAAAAAAAAAAAAAACCCAAAACCCTAAGTGCTGGTATTAGAGGTGTGTAGCACCATGGCTGGCTCTAATTTCCTGTTTTTAACATCTTACTACCATATGATAAATTTATTAAAGCTAGTTGACCAACATTTACACAACTTCCATTCAAATATTCTTAACTTTTAATGTCCTTTATGTCTTTTCCCTTAGTGCTGGGGATGGAGCCCAGGCCATGGCACATACTAGGAAAGCATTCTACAGAGCTCTTCCCCAGCCCCACCTATCACCCTTTTTCTGTGGCAGGCTTCTATCTAGGCATCCAGGATATCACATTAGATTCCATCACTATGTCATAGGCCCCTTTGGTCTGTCACCGTTTCTTAGAATATCCTTACTTCTGATGTTCTCAGTGACATGGAAGACTATGGGTTGGGTATTTTCAGGCACTTTGCAGATGGTCCCTCAATCGTTGTTTCTCTGATGCCACCCTCCTGATTAACGGGAATCCATGGCTTTGGTGAAGGCATTCCATTCTCATCACATCCTGGCAAGAGTGCATAGCATCAGCTGATCTTTCAAAACTGAGGTCAACTGCATCTCCTGGCCTCTCCTCCTTTCTCTTACGAGGGAAGAGTTACTATATGCAGCTAATGGTCAAGGATGGCAAATAAGATTCGCTTCTTTTGTGTATGTGATATGCATGTGTTTGCATATGTGTATCCATATGTGTTTGGACACGAGTGTGTGTGTGTGTGTGTAGACCAGAGGTAAACATCAAGTATCTTCCTCAGTTTCTCTCCATCTTATTCTTTAGGAGAGGGTCTCCTGCTAAGTCTAGGGCTCACCATTTAGGGTAGACTAGTTAGACAGTAAGCCCCAGCAATTCCCTATCGCCAGCTCCCCAGCTCTGGAATGGCAAGCATGTGCTACCATGCTCAACATTTATTGTTTTAATATTTTAGTTATGTATTTTAAAGAGAGAGAATGGACATGCCCATGCCTCTATCCATTGCAAACAATGTCCAGATACATGTGCCACCTTGTACATCTGGCTTATTTGGGTACTGGAGAATCGAACCTGGGTCCTTAGGCTTTGTAGGCATCTTAACTGTTAAGCCATCTCTCCACACCCACCCGCAACATTTATTTTAGATATGAGTGATGAGGATCCAAACCCAGGCCCTTATCATGCTGTGTGGCAAGCATGCCACACACTGAGCTACCTCTCTAGGCCCAAGCTTCACTTCACGAGGGCAGAGGACCCTCAGACATTGTTTAGAATTCTGCACTGGGGGCTTATCTCATTTATCCAGGCATGCATTTATTTATTCAGTCATTTATTTATATCTGTTTTGGATAATGAATATTTATTTTAAATGTTGGGTTATAATCCTACACTCCATTGTTGATTTTGTGTTTCTGACAGTTTTGGCTTTTGGCCATGGGAGGTTCCCGTGCGCCTTTGATGTGCATTCAACCTTGTAGACTCCTTGAGCACAGTCTTAATGTCTGGCACCATGAGACACCCCTTGCTCATCTTGTAATTTCTGATGTCCCACTGTAGACTCACCAAAGGCACTCTTAAAGAGTATCTTAAATGTTCCTTTGCTGAAAAAAATATTTGATATAATAGTAATTTCAAAATATCTAATGATTTTGAGATTCTTGGGAATGTTTTATATTCCAGGTTTTTTTTCCAGATTTTAAAAAAATGTATAAAATTTTCAAATACAGTTTGTTTTTGTTGATTCCCATGCCTCCTCCTACCTCTTCCCCCTGCACTTTCCCAGTCCCTTCCCCTTATCCTTTTTTTTTCCCTTCTGCTTAAATGTCACAAGTATTCTTTTGTCCATCCCTCCCTGTCTTCCAGCTCATCTCTTTATGATCACTTTTGATTACAGCTGTATGTTTATAGGATTTATTCACATTTGTCTCCATATATGCATACTTATCACAAGTGAGACCTGCATATCAGAAAGAATATGTGATTTTGGTCTTTCTGAGATTGAGTCATTACACATAATATGATTCTTTCCAGATCCACCCATTTTCCTGAAAATTTCATGATTTCATTTTTCTGTACTCTGACTAGAATTCCATTGTGCATGTGTAACGCATTTTCATTATCCAGCCATATGTCACTGGGCATCAAGGTCAATTCAAATCCTTAGCTATTGTAACTACGGTTTCCATAACACATGGATGTGCAGGTAGGTATCTATGTTGTAGAGTGTGGGGTACTTAGGGAATATTGCATGTTATTAAAAAAAAACAATTTATGTTATAGAGAATTTGAACCAATTTATAGTAAACCATTGTATATAGATTTGAATCATGTCTATCTTTATTTTCAAATTAATACTCCAGTCCTTGTCCAGGGCTTGTGATTCTGACCGAGGCCTCCTTTCTACAAACCACAACTAGTTCCATATCGCATGCCACTAAATCATTATTTACTAAAAATGACCTTGACCCAACCACATTCACCATCTTCACTTTTATTGTTTCAATATTTCCATTAACTCTGGAAATATAGCAGATACTTTGTAAGTATGTTTGAGTTCCCAATTTAATATAATTGTTTGAGTCATTTTTTTTTGAAGTTGAAAGCGTTCCATGGTGTAACTCAAAACTTTCGTTTTATCCTTTTCCATATCCTGCAATTTGATATCTTACCATTTTACAGAGTAACGTATTAGTAATATATTCCAAAAACTTATAGTTTTCCTTTTACTATAAAAGAGTATATACTCAGTGGGAAATACAGTGTGCTAGTTTTCTATGAACCACATTGCTTAAAATAGTTACGTAAAAGTGATCACTAGGATTATGGAACCATTGGACTAATTTCTATGGCTATGTCAGCAGAGAATATACCCTTCGGATATAGATTTTTTATAGATTTTAAGTAGGAAATTATATCAACACCTATTTTGAAATAGTGTTTTATGAAGGTTGTGCATGACTGTACTTGATGAAATACTTATTTTAAAAATAAGTATTCTTGGGTCTGTGGTGAGGGTACAATGGCTAAGAGCACTTGATACTTAAACATGAGAGCCTCTCAGGGCTAGAGAACCTGGAGTTCAACTCTCCAGAATCCATGTAAAAACCTTGGCATGGCCACATACCTTAGTTACCCAAGTCCATGGTAGACAGAGACCAGTGAAGTACTGGGGCTCACTGACTGATCGAAGCTTCAGGTTGAGGGTATGAAAATATTTCTCCAGAAAATGTGTAGTTAATGGATAGAGCACACCTGAAGTTTTCTCCTGGCATCCTCGGGCACATGCATGTTGTGTACGTCTGTGCATATGCCACACATCACACACCATGTCACACACATATCCTATACACACACATTCTCAAAACCCTACTTTTTACGTAATAGGAATTATAGGTTATGTTGTTGTGTGTGGCATATGTGTTTACATGTGTGAGTACAGGTACACACATGCCACTGCACACATGTGGGAGGCAGGAGACAACTTTGTGTGCCAGTCCCTACCTGCCGCCTTGCTTGACACAGGATCACCACTGTGTTTCCCAGTATAGTTGACCGGTGGGGTTCCAGGGGCGTCTCCTATTCGCACATCCCATTTTGTTTTAGGCGAACTGCAAAAACAGAGGTTGTAGGACACATCTGGATGTATGTGAATTCTTGGAATCCAAACTCATTTAGTCATGCTTCTTGCAAGGCCAGCATTTTATCTGCTGAGTCACCTCCTCATCTCCTAGGTTAAATTTTGTAGTAGCAACAGATACATTACCTCTACTAGAGACAATCTAGTGCCATTGTACTTTGAGGAGGATAGCTCAACTCTCTGTATAATGCAAGAAGGAACAAAAAAGCAGAGCTTTGAAGAGTAACAGTGTTAGCGACCATAGGACTGCTTGAACAGCATAGCAGAAGGACATTTTACCTCCGTGTGCCCAACCTAACAACTAGGAGGTGACCCAGGTATGACAAGAAAGTCCAAGCAAAACCAGATCAGCTCAGTCTATCTGGAATCTTCCTGGCAGCAAGCATACAGGGGAATTTACTCTCTACTGCCATTGAACAAGCCCTTTTGTCTAGGGCAAATGGATGGTTCTAGAGGGAAATATGCCATCATGAAGGGTCCCCAGCCTGAGAAGCTCTTCCTGTCCTGGGATTGGGGAATCTTTCTTCTTATCTAGAGACACTGGACAGCTGGTGGTACCACTAGAGGAATTTCACAACACACTTCTGCTCTGGGATTCTCTTCTCTCCCAGTTACAGAATTCTTCCCACATGTGGGAGATTTTGGGTATCTAGGGGACCCTGATGTGGTCTCTACTATATTCTCAGCCATGTCTTCATGAACAGCAAGGCCTTTCTATCACTTTAGATGAATGACCAGGAGAGATCATTGGTAGTATCATCTGCATCTCTGTGTATCACCAAATTTCCACACTTAAATTTGAACACTCAAGGTAGTGATAGGAGGGAGGTTGGACTTTTGACAAGTGGTTCCTGAAAAGTAGGTCATAAGGTCTTTAGATTCATATGAGGATTAGTGCTTTGATACATTAGGCCCAGGAGAGCTAGCAAGACTGTTTCATCACATGGATTTATGGGTTATAAAATTAATTAGTAAGTCTAGGGTGTAGATAGTACAGTTAGTGGGAAGGGAGGAGGGTTGAGTATTAAAGAGGACTCTCAACCATCCTTGCATGACAGCAGTCTGTGACTTGACTGTTGTGGTGCACTTGCAAAATTATACATGTAATAAAGTGTGAATATATTGGAGTCTTACTTATATCTTTCATTAATTTTTCTTTTCAAAAATAGGTGAAATAGATATGGTGACTCCTTTTTGTAATGCTAACATTTGAGAGGCTAAAGTAGGAGGATTACTCAGAGTTCAAAGCAAGTTTGGGTTACAGAGTAAGATTCTGTCACATAAAACTTAAAATAAGCAAGTAAACAAACAAACAAATAAAGATACTATAAATCTGACACAAAAGCAGTTTTACATACTGTATGTTGCATTTTTCCTCAGAAACATATTTTCTTAATTGGGAATGTTATTATATGAACATATTGCATATTGGTAGCATTCCCATTGGTTATACTCTTGTGTTCCCTTTCCCCTTAACCAAGTGCACTGGGGGTCCTCCTCAGTGGGGTTATTGGTATTCACTGTGGGGTCATGAATGTACCAGTCATTCTCTGTGTGTGGTGCTAGGGGTTGCGGGGAGGTAGATGACGTTGCCTCAGGATATTCCTTTCCACACTGCAGCTCTTATATTCTTCCTACACTCTCAACATTGTTCTCTGAGCATTGAAGAGTATGTTGTAAGTCGTCTTTAATGGTAAGTGCTCTGTAGCCTCTGATTTTCTGTTTCAGTGAGTTTTGTATCTCCTCAGTACTTACCGCAATCACCCTGGAGGAGGTTCTCAGGCTCGCAGTGAGAGAAGCACTCATGTTTAATCCACCACTTCTTCTGTAATGTTTCCTGGGTCCTAGAAGACGTGACAGAGATGACTTGTCTTGTGCCAGACAGTCTTCTTTCTTTTCTTGTCATTCTGATGAGTCTTGGGTCTCCCAGGTTTTTGCTGCCACCTGTAAAAAGCAGATCCTGTAACAGTGAGTACAGTTTTAAAATTAAAAATGCTTTTGATTAGACATGCATTCATAAATTTAATAAATTTTACTGTTAATATTATGTAGTCCAGTCACTCTACATCATTGAGCCATTTGGGCTTTTCGTAAAAGTCAGTTTAGTTTTAAAAAGAAATTTCATTTCTACTACATGAAATGATTGCTATGGAAAAGTATTTTAACTGTAGCTACATGAAGTACCTTGGAAGTATACTATTTTTCTGTCTTACAATAGGATTAGATTAGTACAAAGAAAATTAGTTCTAAATCAATATAAAGCTAAGGAATTTGAATCAATCCCTCATTTAGTGTACACATTTGGCTTTCTAGTAGGATTTCAGGCGAATTATAAGTTAAACAAAACAACTCACAAATAGTAGAATTTAAGATAAAATGCAAACATTTGTGTAAAAAGGAAAATAAGGAGATTAAGTGTAAAATCACCACAAATCTGAAAAAAAGTAATTACTTTTATTGAGTACTATATCTGGATTGAGGTTTCTAGGTGTCTAAGCTGAAAAATCAATTGAGTCACATAGTTTTTACTTGTTACTAAGTAAAATTATCTTCTTTCATTGTTGGCACCACTTATCCTTGAAATTTAACTCATTTGGAGTTCAGAACGTATGAAGTGGTGTATTTGAATCCCTAAACATATTCCTAAATCACTGTATTCCAAGGCACTCTCACTCTCTTGCTAATTCTGCAGGAAATTCAGTCTTGACCTATGTAGTGCCTTCCTCATGGGCTGCAGAAGTGTCACACATCTTCAATCCTCTTGGACATTTAAAACTGACTGGGTGGATCTTGTCTTGGTCAGTTTCCCAGCTACCTTATAGATAGATGTCACCTTCTCTGGAACTTGAAATCTTTTTTTTTTTTTTCCCTTGTGTGCTGCTCCAGCAGTCCCCACCCATCCTTGGGTCTTCACCCTCCATGATTGGCAGCAAAGGTAACAGCCATGCTTTGCAACCTGCCCTGTGTGAAGGGAGGGACACATCCTGTTGTCTGGAGACATGTTCAAACGTCTCAGGGCTGAGCTTGTCCCTTCGCTACCGTCTTTCACTTCCATCTGGGTCCACTTCTTAGAGTGTGACCTCACAGAACCTGCCTTGCTGAGTCTCTTTCTAGAGTGAGCGTGGGGAGGGAAGTTCTCAGAAAACACAGATTTAGAGAGTTAAGAGAAAAGTGGTGTCATAGAAGTTGTCTGAAATATTCCCAGGAGGAAAACAACTGGTCATAGTTCTGTGAAAGAATAGCCAGGTTTTGCACTGATCTTTGGGGCAACAAGTCACATACTTCCAAGTGTAGCCTGAAATGAGGGGCAGCTGAGCGTTGGGATTTCAACTTTCTATTTTTGTTTGGTTTGTTTGTAGACAAAGTCTTCTATGACTCAAGCTGTCCTTGAACTCACTATGTATCCAGACCTGGCCTTGAATTTCTGAACTTCCTTCCCCAACTTCCCAAGCGCTGAGATGACAGATGTGCACCACCACAACCAGCTCTGCTTTTAGGTGTTAAAACAAAAGTAAAATAAAAAATTTACTTTCCTTTCTACATGAGTAGTAATAAAAGACAGAAACCTTACCCATAAGGGGATATGGGAGTGAATTAATTTTAATGCTGAAGTGAATATGTGAGGTTTCTTTAGAAGAAAATGAGGCCGTTCTGTATTGGCAGCTGAAGAGTGGTGGAGAATGAGAAGCATGGAGGGGAAGGACAGGACGGAGGTATAAGACTACAACTCTGATTTTCTACTTGGGGTGGGATAAAAAAACATCCACTGCAACTTGATTTTCTTGAATAATGATATTCTGTTTGTGACAAGGACACAGATGTTGACTGTCAAAGGTGAGCATATTTCTGAGAAGAGGTCTTTAGAAGGAAAGCTGAGGCTTCTAATAAAGCTGGACTCTTGCCCTGGTAGAAACTTCTTAGCTAAGACAAGCTTCATGTAAATGGAAGGATAAATTCACTTTGTTCAAATTATTCAGTTTTTTAAACATATCCATATAGGTTCTTGCATAAATGAACATTCAAATTAGGTCATTTTGTGATTGTACTTGTCTACAAAGAAAATTACTTTAATACATCTGTGATTGTTTGTAGTAGATGTTAGCAAAACTTTTCTATAAATGGCCAGTGGCTTATATTTTACATTCTGTAGGTCAAATAGTCTCTGTCACATGTAGTAACTTCTAGCATAGCAGAAAAACAGACATATACATTATAGAAATGTATTTGTGACTCTTTCCAGTAAAACTTTGTCAAAAATAAACAGATGTTAAACTTGGCCTAATGGACCATAGTTTCCTGACACCTGGCCAAAAACATCTCAGAGCCTGGGAGGTTGCTGTAGTGCTGTTGCCTAGAAACCATGATACCTAGGATGCTAGGAGAAAATTAGGTTCAGAAGCTTGGGAATATAAGTCGTTGGTTTAATTAATGTTTATAAAAATTGATATTAGCTATCTGTTTACAAGCATGCCTCTATATGAATACAGGCCTCCAAGGTTGCAATATTTCACCCAGAACTGTAGTGTTTAAAAACAAATGTATCTAATGAAATAACCTTTTTCTACTACATACTCAGCACGTATTAGAATTAACATCTCCCTTGTCTTCCCTGGCTCCAATTTAAAAGTGTGTTTTATTCATATTTCCTCTTCATAAAAGTATTTCAATTCATTAAAAGACAATGGAAATTGAATTGGCAAAGAGAAGAAATTAAACAGACTCAAATTAAAGCTATTTAAGTAACTTAAGTGTTGAAGAGTTAGAATGGGAAACTACCTAAGGGTCAAAATCATAAATGATGAAAAAACTATTCATGCATACACATAGTTATTTAAATGCTTTTTAAAAGTCCCATTGTATGCATGGTTATGGGGAAGTTACTGGAAAAGGCATGCAAAGTATAAAATAAGTCATGGTTTGTTCTCTTGACAGAGAACTCAGTGAAAATTAGCAGATTATATCTGACGTTTTGAAGAGTTAGTTTCTGAATATCTATGGTGGACATTCAGCTGTTGGCATTGTTTTGCCAAAATAAAATGTCCACTAACCTTTGTTGTTCAGGAAGCACATGAGTAATATTTCATAATTCTTTTTAAAAATATTTTAATTATTTGCAAGGAGAGAGAGAGAGGGAGGGAGAAAAAATGGGCACATCAGGGCCTCTAGCTACTGCAAACTCCAGACCCATGCACCGCTTTGTGCATACGTGAGTTCTGGGGATTCAAACCTGGGTTATTAGGATGTTCAGGCAAGTGCCTAAACTGCTGAGCCACCTCTCCATCTTTGTATTTTATAATTCTTATGAAACTGTTAAACCAGTGTCCCCCAATGTTTCTCTGCTCATTCTTCCCCTCCCCCAACTTTAGGGATGGTGCTAATTATTTTTCTGCAGCTGTGACAAAATACTTGACATAAGCAGCATAAGGAGGGGAGGGGTTATTCTGGCTCAAACTTTGAAGGCATAATCCGTCATGGTGGGGAAGGCATGGCAGCAGGAGAGGGCGGCAGCTAGCTGGTCACATTGCGTGTACAGTCAGGAAGCAGAGAGAGCTGGTTGCTGGTGCTCAACTTGCTCTCTTGTTTTCATTCAGTCTAGGACCCCAGCCCATGGAATGGTCCTCCTCCCTATCTTCAAGGTGGGTCTTGCCTCCTCAGTTTAACTTTTCTGGAGATGTCTTACAGACACACTGTGATTTGTCTTCTAGGTTGATTCTAAATCCTACCAAGTTCATAATTGAGATGAACTATCACAGAGACAATACAGGTCTGCTATAAATCACAATATTCTCAGCCTTGTTAACTAAAGATGTTTTCTGTCCCCATGTTTTTTTTTTTTTTTTAATTGAGGCAAGCTGGATATGGTGGTGCACACCTTTAATCCAAGCACTTGGGAGGCAGAGGTAGGAGGATTGCCATAAGTTCAAGGCCACCTTGAGACTACATAGTGAATTCCAGGTCAGCCTGGGCTAGAGTGAGACCCTACCTCAAAAAAAAAAAAAAAAAAAAAAAAACACACACACACAGAAAAAAAAGAAGCAAACAGTAGTGTGAGTAGTACCAAAATGTGTTTGCTTTTGATAGAGAAAGGATCAATTAAGACCATTTGACCTAAATTGTATTTTTGGATAATTATTATAAAGATTTCTAATCTACTTTTTAATTTTTTCCCTATCGGGACTGGATGTGTCTATTCTAGACAAGGGATCTACCACTAAGCTACATCCCCAATTATTGTATGATATTTTGAGACGGAATTTCACTAAGCTGCCGAGGCTGATTTCATACTTGTGATTCTCACATCTCATCTCTGTAGAGGCTGGGGGTTACAGGCAGAGGCCAATGAGTCCTGCTCTATTTCTCACTTTTAAACAGATGTCTGGAGGCAGTAAAGGTTATGGGACAATTATAGCCATTTGTCTTGGGAATGCTGTGTAAGGCTTTAAAATATCAAAACTTCAAAGTTATAACTTTAGCAATTTCCATTAGAAATAAAAGGTGATAAATTGATGTCGAGGCCAAAGAGAGAGATAAGGGGCAGTAAATATTAGAATGCAAGACAAGAGAGTTCATATCATGGATTGAATTGTGACTACCCCACACCCAAAAAAAAAGAAACAAACTGTGTTAAAATTCTAAGTCCCAAACAACCCAGAACCATTGAGAAATCAGATCTTGAGGTTTAGGCTGTAGCTTAGTGGCAGAGCACTTGCTTAGCCCACATGAGGACAGGTGTCATGGCTTTACAATGAATACAGAATGGGGGCAGGGAGAGGGGACATAAGAGTATAATCTGATGGGAGTATGATTCATACACAATATGTTCATATAGTAAATTTCTGTATTATATAAAAAAGTAGAGCTGGGCGTGGTGGCACATGCCTTTAATCCCAGCACTTGGGAGGTAGAGGTAGGAGGATTGCCATGAATTCGAGGCCACCTTGAGACTACATAGTGAGTTCCAGGTCAGCCTGGGCCATAGTGAGATCCTACCTTGAAAAAACCAAAAGAAAATAAAAAACCTTACCAATTCCCAGTACTGCATAAAAAGGAAGGTAAGAAAGATGAAGGAAGAGTTCTGAGATGGAAGAAAGAAATGAAAGGAGGGAGGAGGAAGATAAGAAGGAAGGTGGTCTTTGCTGAGGTAATCAAATTAAAATAAAACCAGTTATGATTGATCCTCTTAGGGTGGATCCAATCTAAAATGACTGGTATACTCATGCAGGGGGTATTTAGACACAAGTAGATATGGTCATTGGGAATATTAAGTGAGGAGACATAGGGAAAAGGGAGTAAGAAATCAATCAGACTGAAATGCTAGATCTGCATCTCAAGCAGTACGAGAGACTGACAGCATGTCTCTGAGGAGAAGCATGGGACAGATTTCCCATAGTCCTTAGAAGGGCCCACACTGTCAGCATATTGTTTCTGTAATCTAGCCTCAAGAACCAGGAGACAGAAAGTGCCTAGTTTGTGGCACTTTATGACAGCAGATCTGGGCAGCAAATACCTAGTGAAGGATGGGATTGTGGGAGAAAAGCAAGATGGAGGAGAAGGTGTGAGCTAAGTATACAGGCTGATATACATACCTGTCTGTAATTAAAAATAAATTTAAATAAAATGTTCAGGGGCAGTCAAAAGTAATGAGACATCCAGGAGAGTCAGAGATAATTAATAATACCCAACAGAAACTACAGAGAATAGAAAAAAAAAAAAAACTCCCAAAAATTTAGATACTGGAATCAATTGTTATATTCAAACTGCTACTTTCAAAGAAATAAAACAACGTTATAAATAAAACAGGGGGCCTGGGGCAATGGCTTAATAGATGAAAGTGTTTGGTTGCAAAGCCTTCTGGACTAGGGTTCAGTTCCCTAGCATCTATGTAAAGCCTGGTGCAAAAAGTGGTACATGCATCTGCTTTTTGTTTTCAGAAGCAAGAGACCCTGGTGTGAACACGCACACATAAATAAGTAAATAAACTAATAAATAAACCCACTGTAAAAAAAAAAAAGGTAAATAAAACCCTTCGCTCCTTAAATTTCATGTGATGAATTAGGAAATAAGAATTCAAACCTGAATAGTACTTCACTAGGTGCGTTTTACATAAAGCTGGACATCGCTGAAGTGAAAAAGTGTAGAGAAAGATGAATACAAAAATACTGAACAGGGCTGGAGAGATGGCTTAGTGGTTAAGCACTTGGCTGTGAAGCCTAAGGATCCCCGTTCGAGGCTCAATTCCCCAGGACCCACGTTAGCCAGATACACAAGGGGGTGCAAGCGTCTGGAGTTCGTTTGCAGTGGCTGGAGGCCCTGGCGTGCCCATTCTCTCTCTCTCTCTCTCTCTCTCTCTGTCTTTCTCTCTCTGTCTGTTGCTCTCAAATAAATAAGTAAATAAAAATAAAAAACAAAAAAATTTTAAAAAATACTGAACAGACTATGGAACAGGAATATAAATATTAGAAAATCCAAGCCAGGCAGGGTGACACATGCCTTTAATCCCAGCAGATGGGAGGCAGAGGTTGGAGGATCACTGTGAGTTCGAGGGCACCCTACATAAAGTCATGGATTCTGAGTGCTAGGTCCTCAGCTGGTGGCAGTTTGGGACGTAGGGCTTTGCTGGAGGAGGTGTGGTGTTGGGGGCAGGTTTAGGGCTCTTACAGCCCAGCTCACTCTCCTGCTGCTGTTTTCCACTTGCTGTGGCAGAGGTGGTTTCCAGCCTCTGCTCATGTCATGCTGGCTGTCCTCTGCCACCATGAATCTTCCCCTTGAGACTATAAGCAAAATAAAAACTTTCCTCCCATCAGCTGCTTATGATCTGGTGCTTTGTCCAGCAACATGAAGAAAGCAACAACAGGCTTTGCAAGGGTGAGAAGAATGGGAGAAAACGTATCCTGATTCATTTGTTGTCCTATAGATATGAATGAAGCTCATGTAGTGAAAATGTGGCCCCAAAATATATAAAATAGGTTCAACAAGATTAGAGATTTTTGTCCATAGTGGGAGATTTTAATTACTTTTAGCTATTTATTGAGGAGATCTAAATACTATGACTATCAATTTTGATATGAAGACAACTGATAGCTAACAATTACAGAATAAACATTCTCTGTGTACACACATGGCACTTTCATAAAAACTGGCAATATGTAGATTAGAATTACTATCATATATCAAAGAATTGTAAGCACTCAGAGTAAGTTCCATGACGACATTTTGATTAAAATCAATGCAATAAAATTACAAGAAAATGTGCTTATTTAGACATTTTGAGATTCTATTTGTGTTTAACACTGCTTTTCTTTGTTGTTATTTTAGAATTTTTAATTCTCTTTGACTTTTTGTGGTTTACCTAAACAGAATGATTGATTGGGAATCTTAATCACACTGTGGGATTTTCCTCCTTTCCTGAAGCCATTGCTTGAAAATCATTGTATCCTCTTAGTCCACCCAGGACTGGGTCCTCCTGGCTCACACACCTTATCTCCTGAAACATTATGCTTTTTTTTTTTCATTTTTGTGAGTAAATATTTTCCCAAAGGATGAGGTACCTTTTTGAGATCCTTTATTCTGCTGTCACATTTGATTGATAATTTATCAAGTTATAGAACTCTGTGATTAAAGTAATGCTTTTATAACTTTGGGGCCATTCCTGTTTTATTTGTATCATTAACTTATTTTTCTTTATAAATTTATACTTGTATCTCAATATATTTCATGAAGAACAACAGATACATGTAGGTTTTTAATCTTTACGAGCTGGAAGTCCATTTGTTTCATTTTAATTTTTTATTTATTTGTAGGAGGATGGAGGGAGAGAGAGGGAGAGAATGGGCCACTAGCCATTGCAAATGAACTCCAGATGCATTCTTGACTTTGCATCTGGCTTTATTTTGGGAACAAAGAATCGAACATGAATCATTGAGCTCTGCAGGGAAGCCCCTTAATCACTGAGCCATCTCTCCACCCCCTATTTTCTTTCATTGTAAATTCAGTTAAATTTGAGAAATCTCTCAGAAGGTGGCGATGTAGGAAGCACTGGGAATTTGCCTCTTCACCTGGACAATAATGACAGAGGTAGAACCTTTCTTATGTACGTGTTTTGTACTAAAGAGTATACTGAAGGTTTGCAACTTTCAGGAAAGTCTTGCAGAGCAAAGTGTGAATATTTTTAATTGATTTTAGTCACAATAGCAGATACTCATTTCCTACACCAAAGGCACCAACTCTACCTGTTTTTATAGCACATGTTGCACAATTTGAGGGACTTATGGTTGCCGGCGGGGGGCGGGGGGGGCGTCTATCTTCACAACAGCAGAACATCTATTCTGATTGGTGGTGAGAATACAGCAAGCTAGGACCTTACAGGACACAATGAAAGCAGTCCTACTGTGGAAATTTATAACAAATGGTGTGAAGAAGAAAGATCATAATTCATAAAACCTACATGTTATGACATAACAAATTTTCAGTACCCTATGTGTGATGGTTATTTGTCAACTTAGTTGGATATAGAGTCACCATGGAAACTTATGGGTGTGTCTGTGAGGACATTTTCAGTAATATTCAACTGAGGAAGAAAGAGCCACCCTGAATGTGGGCAGCACCATCCCATGGGCTTGTGTCCGGGACAGAAAATAAAGGAGAAAACGTCCTAAGAACTGCCATTCACCTCTCTGCTTTTTGACTGCAGCTGTCATGTATCTGATAGCTTCATACTCCTCCCCCATGCCTTCTGTGCCATGGTGGACTATACCCTCAAATCGTGAGCCCACATAAACTCTTTGCTCCTTAAATTGCTTTTGTTAGTGATCTTGTCACAACAATGATAACAGTAACCTGTACACTTTGTTAAGTGAATAAAGTAGTCACAAAAAGATAAATATTATATGATCCCATATATATGAGATACTCAACAGTCCTCAAAATCATGGTAAATGATGATTTATGAAGGCTAGATAGAGGAGGAATAGTGAATTTTTTTTTAATAGTGTAGTTTAACTTTCAATCATGAGAAGAGTTCTAGAGGTAGATGGTGATGAGGATTGCATAACATTATGAGCCTATTTAATATCACTGAATTTAATACCTGAACATGAGTAGGATGGTGATTTTTATGCTATATATATTTTATTTATTATTTTTTTGAGGTAGATTCTCACTCTAGCTCAGGCTGACCTAGAATTTACTATGTAATCTCAGAGTGGACTTGAAATCATGGTGATCCTCCTACCACAGCCTCCTGAGTACTCAGGCTGAAGGCATGTGTCAACACACCTGACTTGCTGTGTAAATTTTATCACAATGAAAAAAAATTGAACCAAAAATATATACTAATTGCATGGCTAACAGAAGACTAGTTACCATTTATAATATATAGAAAACTCAAAATTTAACATTAAAATAATCCCAAGAAGCAGTTCAGTGGAAAGGAGGTTGGGGGAAGATACAAAAGAAGAAATGGATACACACTATGATAAAAATACAGTATATATATATGAAAATTGTAGACAAAAAGGGAATAAATTCCATTTAGGAATGAAGAAATGACATATCTGTGACAACACAGATAGCAAGTAAACACATGAAAAGAACTTCAGTATCCTTAGTGATTAGAATAAGAATTACAGTGATGAATCACAAACACTTGTCAGAAAGTCTACACTAAGGAAGAATGATAGGCACCATGGAAGAGCCATGGCACTCATGCTTTGCTTGTACAAATGTAATAAAACAAACCCCATAGAAAACTATTTTTTTTCAAAAACTAAAAATGGATTTACTTTATGCAGTAGTTGTACTCAGTTGTGAACTTGACAAGATTTATAAACACCATGTAAATAAATCTCTGGGCATGCCTGTGGGGTTAATTTAAGTGGGGAAAACTTGCCCTAAATGTGGACAGTGTCATTCAAGGGTTGGATTCCTGAAGAAAAACCATGCTGAACAGCTACATCCATCTCTCTCCACTTCATGACTCTGGATTGAAGACAACTGGCTGCTTCTTGCTTCTGCCACCATGTCTTCCTCACTATGGCAGACTGTATCCCCTCCAAGTGTTAAGCCAAAATAAAACCCTCTCCCTTAAGTTGCTCTGGGTCCCAGGTGTTTTGTCACCCAATGAGTAGAGCACTTATTACATCTTATAACCCATATATCAGCTACTTTCTCATTGCTGACCAGAAGCAGCTTATGGAAGGAAAAGGTTCAGTGTGGCTTACAGTTCCAGAAGGTAGAGTTCGTCATGGTGGGGGAAGCATGGAAGCAGCAGGAATCCTGAGTCACAGCATCACGGCAGGGAGGAAGTAGAGAGACTAGCAATCAGAGCCAGGCTGCAATACCTCAAGGCCTGCCCCAGGTAACCCATTTCCTCCAGCAAGCCTCCAACTTTCTAAAAGTTTCGCAACTCTCCCAAATAGATCCATGTGGACATTATATTCAAACCAGTACACCCCAACAAATGTATCCCCAAGGATGTGTCCTTCAATGGAGAAATCTTATTCTCACACAGAAACTCATGAAGCAATGCTTGTACAGTTTTATGCCTAATAGTCTTACTCTGAGAACTACCAAAATATTTTTCCATGGTCAGATTGTGAGTTATAAGCATACCATGGACTGTTACTTACCATGCAAAAGGAACACCCTGTAGGAGCCTCAAGAGAATTGTGCTGAATGAATAAAAAAAAAAAATCTAATCAGATTCTAAGTATAGTTAACATTTGTGAAATAAATGCAGATACAAAGAATAGCTTAGTGGTTCCCAGGGATTAGGAACAGAATAAATGAAATGTGTGGCTGTTAAGGAGTAGCATGAGGGGATCTTGTGGCAATTGTGCACTTAAATACCTCAATTATGGTGATGTTTTTTTTTTGAAGCTATACACATAATCAAACCTAAGCCTTATAAAAAGGATTAATAGGTTTTAAAATTGCTCAATACATTGTCTTCACAAACTATTCAAAGAATTGTATGGCTTTTACTACATAATTTAGAAGAAAAGAAATCCAGCCAATGTCCTCCTCACACCTTTGTACCTAACTTCTGGAGGACACAGAGATATCATCAAATAAGCTGCTATTTTTAAAATGACTCATCAAATCTTATCAACAAATCGTATACCTAGTTGTTAGGAAATAACCAACAATTGGCAAAGTTATGTTTGTATTTTTTATTGTAGTCTTTTGATCAACAAGTAGAGTTTTAGGTATCATTATGACATTTTAAAATACAATTTGTTTAAACTGATTCCCCATCCTCCCATCACTCCAATCCCACTCCCCTTTTTTGTTTCTTCCCCTTCTGCTTACATGTTAGATGTGTCCTTTTGCCCTTCCCCTGCACCCCTTTATTGACATCCCTTATTAACCCCTCTTGGTAATAATTCTAGGCTTTTTACATTTTACCCACTATGTAGACAAAAGGGGATAAAATTGTATATATGTTTGTGATCCTTTCTCATTCGTTAATTACCTCATTTAGTATGTGGGATTCACGTATCAGCCAATTTTTATCTGTGCTGTCTTGTTACAGAGAAATTTCTGACAGAAATTGCATTTTTGTCTCTTATGCTTCTGTGGATAATGAAGGGCTTGTGTGTGTATTACTTGAGCATGCTAAGGACAGGCTAAAGGCATGCTTGTGACATACATTGATGTTGGTGGATATCCTTGGTTAATATGCACATGTGTTTGAGGCAGTCTATATTTGTTGCCTGTTTCATCCAACTGGTTGGTGTAAATGAAGTGAGGGATTCCTTCCTTGCTGCTATTCTTCAACTGATGCTTGAGAGTGAAAACTACATCTTGTAGTGTCAGAGAATACCTGAGTCCCACTGAGACTGGTTCCAGATGACTGAGATCAAAATTGCTGTGATTCAAGTAAGAAAGGATCCATGGATGGCCTGTGATGCATACATGACAGAAATAACCTGGAAATTACAATGATAACCAATACTCACTCAGAAATTAATATAAAGTCATTATCCCATACAAAATAAGAATCACACAAAGGACCATAAGAACTGAGACAATGAAAAGAGAGCAGATGAAAAATGATAGAAGTGGCTTACCAAATTGGCTCTAGTGTGTTTCTTTCATATATATATATATATATATATATATATATATTTGCAAAGAGAAACAGAGAGAATGACAGACAGACACACACACACACACACACACACACACAGAGAGAGAGAGAGAGAGAGAGAGAGAGAGAGAATATGGTTAACTCCATTTCCTCTATTGTGTGCAAACTCACTCCAGATGCATGCAGCACTTTATGCATCTGACTTTACATGGGTACTGGGGAATCAAATATGGGTCATTAGGCTTTGCAGGCAAGTGCACTAACTGCTGAGCACTCTCTCTAGCCCAGTCTAGTGTTTCTTTTTTAAATCAATGTTCTTGTATTTTGTTAAATTAATTAACAGATAATTAATTAACTAGTGTGTGTGTGTGTGTGTGTGTGTGTGTGTGTGTGTGTGTGTGTGTACACCACAGCAGGCATGTAGAGGCGAGAAGACCACTACAAGGTGTCTGTCTATGTGCCCCACCCCCTTGCTGCTGTAAATGAACTGCCAGGCTGCAAACACAGGTCAGACTAGCTGGCCCACAAGCTTCAGAGTCTCCTGATTTCAACTTCCATTGTCGTGGGTGTGTTGGGATCTCAGACGCATGCACCACTTTGCAATGGACTTTACTCGGGTGCTGTGGAATTGAACCTGGGTGGACAGGCTTTGCAACCAAGCTCCTTTCACTGCTGAGCCATCTCCCCAGCTCCTTCTCTAGTTTTAACTTTGGCTTCACATATTTATAATCACAAAGTTGTGCTCCATCTCATTTCATCACTTCCAAGATGTGCTTATAAATATATCTCTCAGACTGAATTTGGATAACTGTGTCTTTCTACTTATAAAGATTTATGTGTATGCTTGTTAACATACTGTATATGTAGGTGGAAATAACTAACTGAGAAAAACTAGATGTCTAAGAGTCTTCATCATTTGGCCACCATGTAGGCATTTATATAATTTAACCACACAAACTAATCAAATGTCCGGTTATTTGTAATACAGAACTCGAACTAAAACCATGGGTCATCTGATGTAGATCTAATTTGATATGCATATATAATACTGTTAGGATGATATTAAGGATAAAAAGGAATTATCAAGTTTGGGCATTTCTTTGTTCTTAATTACTTTTTATCATTTTAAGTTGACTTACTGGTGCAATTAGGAGTTGGACAAATGTGTGAGCATGAATCTGCGTACATGATTTAACTGAGCTTATTATATATCATGTCATAGTTTCAAATTAATCTTTTTTATGTTTGTGGGAGTAAATTATTGAGCAACATAGACAAATAGAATGCCTGTGCCCTGTGTTCAGCTTTTGTAATGTTGATTCTGCTGTAGTTTAAAGGAGCCTGGATATTTATTTATCTTTTTACTTATTAACTGATAGATTTTTTCCACGTGGGTGTATGGGCATGCTGAGACCTTTTACTATTGCAAATGAATGTCAACACTTATGCCACTTTTTGTGACTGGTTTATGTGGGTGGCTTAGGAATCGAACCTGGACCTGTAGCCTTTGCAAGCAACTTCCTTTAACTGCTTAGCCATTTCCCTAGCCCCAGAGCCTGGAAACTTAACTTTTAATATATTGAAAATATTTGAACTGGGAATAAGAAGGGTGTTTTTTTTTGTAGATAACACTGAAAAACTTGTCTTTCACTTATTTTTCTTTATAAAGTAAGTTAAATTAAAAATGCATTGATGCTGGGTGTGGTGGCACATGCCTTTAATCCCAGCACTTGAGAGGCAGTGGTAGGAGGATCACTGTGAGTGAGACTACAAAAAAAAAAAAGAAAATATCCAATGGTGTTATTAATATTAATAATTTGTTCAAAATGAATCAAAGGATCATAGTTGAGTCCCAATATCTCTCTTTATATGGTATAAAGATATAAATGCTATTTGTGAGGCATAGCAGTTACTTGACTATTTGGTTGAAAGTAGAGATGCTATGTGTGTGCTTAGTGTTTAAGAATGTGTATGCTATGTGTGGTGCACACCTTTAATCCCAGCAGTCAGGGGGGCAGAGGTAGGAGGACAGCCATGAGTTCAGGACCACCCTGAAACTACATAGTGAATTCTAGGTCAGCCTGGGCTAGAGTAAGATCCTACCCCATAAAACCAAAAACAAAAAAATCAATAAAAAGAAAAAAAATGTGTATGAATAAAAAGAGCCAAAAAGAATGGCACTACTAAGGGGACAGCTGGCTTCAAGAAGCAGTCTGGCTCCCTCACAGAAGAAGACTATTATTAAGCTGGTTTTGAGGGAAAGGATGGCACTTGCATTTGAAATTTTTGGTACTAAGTAACAAAGAGTGCCTTATCATCACAAGAGATTGATTTGACTCATAGTCATCATCTCATCAAACTGGTATATTGGGAAGTATACCATAGAGATTCTGTTAATTTTTATGATTTATTTGTGTGTGTGTGTGTGTGTGTGTGTGTGTGTGTGTGGTGTTTTGATGCATGCCATGGTCTCTTGGTACTGCTGATGAATATCTGTCAGGCTTTATGTAGGTGACTGGGGAATTGAACCCAGGCTGGCAGGCTTTGCAAGCAAGTCCCTTTAACTACTGACATCTCCTGAGCTCTAAGATTTTCAAAGTAATTTAGATGTGATTTTTTTTTCTTAAAGCCTGAAAGAAAAATAAGAGTTATAGAATAGGCCTTGATACCAAATGTTAAACTGGGAGGTGGATCCAGTAAATTATATGTGCCAACTAGTTTGAAGTTCATTTGAAGTCTGGCAGTTCATATGCAGTGGCAAGAGAGCCTATCTCAAAAGAGGTAGAGCAAAGACACTTTGAAATTTTCCTCTGACTGCCACACTTGGGCTTAGCACACACAGGCGTGTGAGCATACACACACACACACACACATACACACACACACTCAAAAAAAATAAATTAATAGATTCACCTTAACAATTGGATGTGGTTGACATCAATGCAAGAGCTTATTAAGGTAAGGAAACATTTTTCTTTTTCAAAAAAAACATACTTTCTTAATACTGAAGCTCTCCTAGGAGACTTGAAATATTTCAACAAGGTGACTCCGCTTTTCAAAACATTTCTCCCCAATTTAAAAGAGAAGCAAGCTTATTTCATTTTTTTTTCTTTTTTGCCATCACCAGGCTAATCATGGTGTCATTAGTGACAAACTCTCAGACCATCATCATGTCTGTGATGGAAATGTTGATGTGGGTGCACTTCTCTAGTTTTCTTTATCTGTCCTCGTCTTCTTCCTTATTAAAAAGTTACCCATGTGGAAAATTAAAAAGAAAGAAAAACTAACTATAAAATTACAACTCACCAGCACTCTGACGATTTGCAATTTTCATAACCGTTAACAATGCGCTCCCTGTGGAGGGCTGCCGAGAGAGGCA
Source organism: Dipus sagitta (assembly GCA_036346955.1). Classification (NCBI taxonomy): domain Eukaryota; kingdom Metazoa; phylum Chordata; class Mammalia; order Rodentia; family Dipodidae; genus Dipus; species Dipus sagitta. Next base: position 8,449,823 of record CM070786.1, read on the forward strand.
GGCCTCTGGTCATGTGCGCTCCAACTCGCTGCTTCCTCCCCAGCTCAAAGAGATACAGCAAAATCAGTAAAGGGAAATGGCACTGGAATAACCATGGGCTGATCTTAATTTTTTTTAAAAAAAAGATGATTAACATATTTTCTTCTGGAAGTAAAACCAATGACTTCCTAACACTGAGATGCATGCATTAGGAGAATCATGCAAGCACAATCTTGGAATTGTTCCTTCTCTGCAAGAAGCATGTTGGGATTTATTGTCCCGTGATGGCCATTGTTCAAGTACATTCCATTGACACTTAAGACATCACAGACTGAGTATGGATAGCTCAGAGGTGATCTCGTGTTGCTCTATCTTCAGTGGTACAATTGAGGCATGAAAGGTATCAGGAGCATGTACCAAGCGATATTGACAAGAACTCTGATTTCTGCCCATGTGCCAGTAGTGGCCGAGTGGATCTACAGTTTATTCTAAATCCCTCCAGCCACAGTCTCTGTCCTCTCTTGCCTTATTTCTCATGAAGGACAGAGCAACTCAGTTATGGACTGAATACCTCATGCCATATTCTGTTTCACGGTCTTACTGGCCGCACATGGCTTGAAGATCAAGTGGAAGTCGATGTAAAATTTGAACGAAGGAAAATTTACAAAAAAATAAACTGGGAGGCTCAGGATGTGGCTCAGTGGGTGGAGTGCCTGCTTAGCAGATAGGAAGTCCTGAGTTGGGATCCTTAGCAGCAGCTAAAACCTGGCACAATGGCATGCACAGGAAATCACCGCACTTGAGAGCTAGAGGCAGAAGTTCAAGGTCATCCTTGGCTCTACGGGGAGTTTAAGCTTTGCTTAGGGCTATGTGAGAGCTGTTTAAAAGAAAGAAAAAAAAAAAAGCAGTCAGTACAGGTATAAGAGCAATGGATCCACAAAGAGATTTCCTGCTGGGAGCGTTGAGTAGGATGGGCGTTGAGAGCAAAGACTACAAGGCCAGAATGCAGCTGAGCCACACGGGCAATCACGTAGGATGGGCTCGGCCAGAACCTTCACCTGACCAACTTAAGCCTCCTTTGCCCCGCTGCATGATACCGTGCCATTGACCCTGTTTTCTTTTTTTTTTTTTTATCTTTTTAAATTTTGCTTTGAATTTGAATAAATACATGGATGGAAGGGTGCATAAAACTTAAATGAAAACAATCTACTCTATATTTCATGAATGCATGCAGTTGTACAGGAAAAACCCTAATCAAAGGTCCTTCATGCTAGTTTTATAGCTAGAAAACTCCAACTTCAACCCTTCCAGCCTGTCTTGGGTGATGTGGAAAACTTAGAGCTTGTAAACCAATGAATCTACTCAGACTCATACAGAGTTTTCAAATGGGATAGGTGTGTTTTACACAATCATAGTAACATATATTTGAAATATGCCTGCTAAAAATATTCAACATTAAACAATATTTATTTAATTATATATTTAATTGAGAGAGAAAACAGAGGCAAGAGAGAGAGAGAGAGAGGGAATGAGTAAGGGCATTTCAGGGCCTCCTGCTACTGTAAGGAAACTCCAGATGCAGGTGCCACTTTATGCAACTGGCTTTATGTGGGTCCTGGGGGATTAAACACAAGTCTCCAGGCTTTGCAAGCAAATGCCTTGAAACAACTAGCCATCTCTCCTGCCCCACTGTCCCTTAATTCAGCTCGTCCAGGTAATCTCTCAAAGGCAAGCACAGAGACTCATCAATAGGAACCAGCACACTGCTGAAATTTTTGCTTCAACCTCAAACAGAACTTAAGAATACAAGAAAGGGCTAGAGGGATGGCTTAGCAGTTAAGGCATTTGCCCCCCAAAGCCAAAGGACCCAGGTTTGATTCCCCAGGACCCACGTTAGCCAGATGCACAAGGTGGTGCATGCATCTGGAGTTCCTTTGCAGTGGCTGGAGGCCCTGGTGTGCCCATTCTCTCTCTCTCTCTCCCTCTTTCTCTGTCAAATAAATAAGTAAACATAAAAATATTTTTAAAAAAGAATACAAGAAAATGATTTGTCTATGTCATCCTCAGGTGATGTAAAAGTGATAACTCCGTGTGGCCTCTTCAGCCCTGTTACTATTGGGGAGGATAAATGTAGGATTTCCGGATAGTCTCTATTCATACAAAATTGGAGACCTCAGGACAGTCTGGATAGGATGCAAATTTCAACTCCTCTAGCCCAGATTTCTCTGACACCACCTAGCTGCAGGTGTCAGCACACCTCATTATAGTTTGGTGAGGAGAGAAGACTTTCTATGGTGATTGTTTGGTGTAGAAAGATTGTTGGTATGCTTTATCAAAAAGCATTTGTAGGGCTGGAGAGATAGCTTTGTGGTTAGGGCACTTGTATGTGAAGCCTAAGGACCTAGATTTGATTCTCCAGGTCCCACATAAGCCAGATGCACAAGGTGGCACATATATCTAGAGTTAGTTGACAGTGGCTAGAAACACTAGAGTGCCCATTATTTCACTCTCAATCTCTCTCTCTCTCTTTCCCTCTCCCCCACCCCCACTGTCTCTAATAAATAAATAAAAATAAAAACATATTTTTTAAAAAAGCCTCTGTCTTGCTAAAACATCCTGTGATGGTCCATCTTCATTGTAAACTTGGTTGGACAGAGAGATCCCAGGAGATTGGTAAAGCACACTTCTGGCTGTATCTATGCAGTACTTACTTTGTAATTCCTGTAAACAATGTGTCACTGATAGCAACTTCAGGAAATAAAGGGTTTATTTTGGCTTACAGTTCCAGAGTGGAGTACATTCCTCAATGGAGGGGAAGGCGTGGCAGCAGGGGCAGAAGCTGAGCTGTTTACATTATGTCAGGAAGCAGAGGTCAATCAGGAAGTAGGGCTGAGTTAGAAAGCCTCCAGTCTTGCCCGCAGAGACCTACTTCTTCCATCATGACTCCACTCCTAAAAGTTCCACATCTTCTCAAACAGTGCCACCAACTGGCAACCTGCCAAGTGTTTGAAGCACATGACACCCCCCCGCCCCCACCCTGGGGCTAGGGGGTTGGAATACATTTAACATTCAGTCTCAAAAGTGTGTGAAGGCCTTTGTAGAGACAATTAAGTCATGAGATAATTAGATCATGAGGGTTCTGTCCTAACGGAACAGTTTAAACCATTGATGAATTCAAAACTTTTGAATAGACTATTTGGAGGTAGGGAAAGAGTGGAAGGTGAAGTCTGGGTGGAGGAGGAAGATTATGGAGAGGAGGTTTTTTTGGGGAGGTATATCTTGCCCTGGTTCTGTGTGCCGGCTCATCTGAGATGAAGAGACTTCTTCTCGGCTGTGTGCTCCTTATACCATGAATTTCATCTCACCCAGAACCGATGGAGTCAATGACGATGGACGGAAATCTCTGAGGCTGCGAGCTGAAATAAACAACTTCTTCTTTCAAGTTGTTTCTGTCAAGTGTTTGGCCACAGCGATGCTAAAGCTGACGACTACCACAGGTGACTTTCACGGTTCTTAGAAAGTGAAGACAGAATGGCCTTGGGGGATGGAGCTAGCTGCCCACACCCCGTGCTGTGCTGTCCCTGACCCTTGTCTCCCCTCAGCCTTAGGCCCAGGATACACAGAGTGGAAAGTAACCCCAGGGAACATACCACCGTGACACGCCTTAATTCCTCAATTCCACGGACGTTTTCCCTCTTTCTTTCCACTTGTCAGAGACATGTTTATTCAAGTCTGTCTCCATGTTTGCTCCTCAGAAGACAACATTGTTCTTTTCTGTTTTTCAACATTTAGAATTTTCTTCATGAGGAGCGGATTATTGTTTTTTTTTTTTTTTTCTCCCTCCTACTAGGATCGCTGTTACTCCTCTCCTTCTCTCATTACTGTTCTCCATATGGCTCCAATGTGTGTCAATACTTTTGTTTACTAGGTGGGGTGGTAATAGAGGCAATGATGTAGAAAACGAAGCTACTCAAGTTGTTTCCAAGAGGATTGTCTCCTGTAGTTTAAATTGAAGAAGTGATTTACAATATTGATAACTTTCAATTAGTACCTCAACCTATACGTTGCCACTCAATAGTAATAATAACAAAAAGCAGAGAGGCAACCTTGGGACAATTTAGAGAGAATACAAACACAGCTTGAATCCTAAATATTGGCACAGCTTCAATCATTTATATTTATCATGCTCATTGAACAAGCTTATAATAAACAAATGAAACATATAATATTCATGTCAATGCATTCAAATAACGCCTCAAAGTGTGTTTTGAATATCTTTAAAGTAATAGATACTATGCATTCTCATACTGAACAATTGAAATATGACAGAGTAACGCCACTCAAATTTCCTGGGCCAGAGAACTTGTCAGGAAGGCAGATTCTGGGGCTCTATCTTAGATAAACCATATCATAATTTCAGTGGTGGGATCCCAGAGACTTTCTTTTGGTCCACTGCCAAGATCTGTAGAGGATTCTCATGCACATCTTTGACAAAGCAAACAGGAATCCTTTAGCCCCTAGAGTGTTTACCATTTCTTGGGTTGCCAGTGTCTCACCCATAAAATAGGATGGCAATGGCATAGACTTCTGATGATTGTGTGAAGTGAAATAAACTCACAGAGAAAGAGTGCTGTCATAGCGCTCACTACTTGTCTCACTCTTGGCAAATGTTAGCAATTTCTTAATTACTTTTTTTCCTGTTTTTATTTAATTCTGTGAGTGTATGTGCAGCATGTGTATGTGTGTGAGCCACAGCACTCATGTAGAGGTGGGTGGAAGAAAATTCCCTTCTCCTTCCTTCTTTTATATATATATATATATATATAGAGAGAGAGAGAGAGAGAGAGAGAGAGAAGAAGAAGAAGAGGAGAAGAGAGAAGAGACAGAGAGAATGGGCACTCCAGGGCTTGTAGCCACTACAAACAAACTCCAGACCCATGGACCACTTTGTGGATCCAGCCTTACAAGGGCACTGGGGAACCAATCCTGGGTCCTTAGGTTTTGCAGGCAAACATCTTCACTGCTGAGCCATCTCTCCAGCCTGGCTACCTTCCTTTGAGACAGAGTTTCTCTTGCTGCTGCTGCTGCTGCATGTGAGCTGACTTCCTTCCCATCTCCACATGTGCCCTGGGATTAGAGACGTGTGCACCACTTTGCATTCAGCTTGATGTTAATTGCTAAGGAGGATCACACTGAGGTGGGTGGACTTGTAAGTAAGCACCTTTACCTGCCAAGCTATCTCCTCAGCCCCAATGTTAGCAACTTCAAGTAGGTCACATGATCACAGAACTTAAGGAAAAAGAAAATGCTTTATTGATTTCCCTCCTCCTTTATATGTTTTTTCCTTCTTTATTTATTATTTGTTTGAGCGAGAGATAGAGAAAGATAGAGGCAGATAGATAGATAGGTAGATAGACAGGTAGATGATAGATGACAGAGAGTGAGAGAGAGAGAGAGAATGGGTGCACCAGGGCCTCCAGACACTGCTAATGAAACTCCAGACACAAGTGCCACCTTGACCATCTGGCTTGCATGGATACTGGGGAGTTGAACCTTGATCCTTAGGCTTCACAGGCAAGTGCCGTGACTGCTAAGCCATCTCTCCAGACCTTCACTGAATTTTTTGTTATGTAATTTCTGATACACAGTTTCAGTCAGCTTCCAGGACAGCAGCTGCTCAGAAATGAGACTAGTCGTCAGTTTTAGTGTCTGATGGGAGAAATTTTCTTGCACCAAACAAGCCTTCATGGGGACATCAGTATGTTCCCATGCTCCACATTAGCTCAGTTCTTCCTTCATGGGAGACACTGCACTCTATATGACTGACTCGTTTAACTGTCACAATCCATCAGTCTAGACTCTCTCACCAGCCCCATTTTCCACAAATGAAATTGTCCAGTAACCACCAATAGCACAGGCATGAGGAAGTGGAGCTGCCATGCATCTGGACTCCTATGGATCTCTGAAGCCACACAGTTCAGGAGCATTCCTTCGGGCACTACTGAAGTTCTCTGACTTTCTTGTCCTATTTAACCTACCAGCTAAACACTGAGCAGGTGATTGTTGGTGAAAATAAAGATATGGAAAGACTTTCTTTCTTGAAATGTTTATTATTATATTATTATTATTAAATGAGATGTTTCATATGGATACATCATGTGTTGGTACCCTCTTTTCCCTCGTCCCTGTCCCCATTCCACTGGGGACGCTCCTCAGTAGGGTTGCAGGTATTTCCCATGGAGTTGTGGGTTATGTGTTATAGGAGCAGTAGTCAGTTATTTTTGGGGGAGACGGAATGCCTCTGGGCATGAGGTCTCAACCTGTAGCTATTACGATCTTTCTGTCCCCCTCTTCTGCAAAATTCCCTCAGCCATGGTGAGTGAGTTCTAAGTATACTTCAGTTATGAGGTCTTAGGAGTCACTGGATCTCTACTTTGGTAGGTGTTGAATATATTAAAGGTATGTATCCTATACCCAGGTGCTGACTATCTAGAACAGCATGGAAGCAGCTCTCCTGCTTGTCTCCCCAATTCCTCTGTGGATTCAGCTATGGTTTGGCTGAAGTTCAATGGGTAGTTTATCTCCTCGGGTCTTGCTACCTTCTGAAAAAGAAGAATAGATTCTCCAACAGAGAGTGAAGTCAGCATAGTTTAAATGGGATAAGCAGTATTAAATCATGGAGAATTTGATGTATGTAACCCCTCTTTTAGCCAAAAAATAGTGAGAGTTTGACACTGGAGAACATAATCTTTGTCACCATAGGATTCTGATCTGGTTCCAAATTCCAGATAGGGGTTCCTTTACACTGAGTGGATCTCTTTGCGAATCAGAAAGCTATTGGTTACCCACTGAGGCTGTGTGCCACCATTGCACTGGTGTGTACATTGTGTCAAGGTGTTTGCCTCTGAGTAGCTTGGACTTCTGGTTGCTCAGACCATTGTTGGCCATTTCCCCCAGTAGCTCTGTGTAGCGTTTTCCAGCACTGAGGCAGGCTAACTGTCTGGGGACTGGCTTTCTTCTGAATTCCAGCCAGGTCTCTCCATGCTCTGTGTCATCAGCATATGGTGTCTTCAGCAATATGGTCTTAGCTTTTGCCTCAGTCAGGCAATCAAGTGTTTTGACAGAGAGCTGTCTTGATTTGGAGGTCTCATAGGTCTCTCCAATGAACAGCTCAATGTGGGTGGCAACCAATCTCTGGTACTGGGAGTTATAGGTCAGAGACATTAAAAAAAAAAATCCTTTCAATCTTAGGCTTCGTCCCGATCTCATCAGAGCCCTCCTTTCAGGTCCTCCACTTACTCCTTTAGAGGGTTATGTTTTTTAGGCTTTCTCCAAGGATAAAGGTTTCTATGGTATCAGCTCATTTTGGATTTAATTTTGTGTTTGTTTTTCCCCCTTTCCTTCCTCACCTCCCAAGCCCTTCCATCCCTATTGTCTGGGCCTTGAACTGCCTATCGGGTATGACAGCAACTTGAGCAGGTCCAGGTTAGGAACTGCAGATGAGTGAGACCATGTGGCGTTTGTCTTTCTGTTGATTGTGTGAGTTTGCTGAGTATGATATGTTCTGAGTCTGACCATTTTTCTACAAATTTCACTGTATCATCTTATCTTACTGCTGAGTAGAATTCCATTGTGTAAACGTACCACAATTTCATTATCCATTCATCCAGTGATGGGCATCTCGGTTGATTCCAGTTCTTAGCTTTAAGGAATTGAGCGGCTATAAACATGGTTGAGCAGCTGTCTCTGTATTGAAGCATGGAGCATTTGGGATAAATGCCCAGTAAGGGAATAACTCGGTCTGTTGGTAGCTCTATGTTTATCCTTTCAGGCATCTCCATATTTATTTCCATAGTGGTTGTGCAAGTTTACATTACCACCAATAGTGGATGAGGGTTCCTCTTTCCCCACATCTTTGCCAACATTTGTCGTTGGTGCATTTTTTTTTTAATGATTGCCAGCCTTACTGGAGTGAGGTCTCATGTTTGTTTTAATTTTCATTTCCCTAATGGTTAGGAATGTCGAACATTTTCTTAAGTGTGTGTTAGCCATTTGTAATTCTTCCTCTGAGAACCCCATATTCAGTTCCTTGCCCCACTTTTGGAGTGGGTTGTTTGACTTTTTATTGTTTAGTTTTTTTTTTTTTGAGTTCTTTGCAGATTCTAGATATTAGGCTTCTGTCAGTGGTATAGCTGGCAAAGACTTATTGGTTCTGCTTATGGTGTGTTTGTCTGTGCAAAAGCTTTTTAGCTTCATGAAATCCCATTGTCTGAGTGCTTGTTTAATTTCACGGGTTTTTTGAGGTAGGGATTCAGTCTAGTCCAGGCTGACCTGGAATTCACTGTGTAGTCTCAGGGTGGCCCTCAAACTCACAGCAATCCTCCTACCTCTGCCTGCTGAATGCTGGGATTAAAGGCGTGCGCCACCATGCCCAGCTTAAGCTACTGGGGTTTTGTTCAGGAAGTCTTTCCCCACTCCTATATAGTGGAGAGTTCCTCCTAGTTTCTCTTCTAGTAGGAGAAGTTTTAGGTCTTGTATTGAAGTCTGTAATCCATTTGGCCTTGATTTTTGTGTATGGAGAGATGAGTGGGTCTAGTTTCATTTTACTACATATGATCATCCAATTTGTCCAGCCCCATTTATTGAAACTGCTGTCATTTCTCCAGTCTACATTATTGGCACCTTTGTCAAATATCAAGTAGCTGTAGTTACTTGACCTAAGGTCTGAGTCTTCAGTTCTGTTCCATTGGTCTGTGTTTTTGTTCTTATGCCAGTACTGCCAGTACCATGATGTTTTTGTTACTATGGTTTTGTAATATAGCTTTAGATCAGATATGGTGATACCTGCAGAGGTTTTCTTTCTTTCTTTTTTTTTTCTGAGGATATGTTTGGATATCCAAGGCCTGCTGCCATTCCACAAGGATTTTGAGATCATTTTTTCAATCTGTGTGAAGAATGATACTGGTATTTTTATGGGTATTGCATTACATATTGCTTTTGGTAGAATTGCCATTTTCAAAATATTAATTCTACCTATCCAAGAGCATGGGAGGTCTTTCCATCTTCTCAAGTCCTTCTTACTTTTGTTCTTGAGATGAGACTTTCCGGTCACTTATATATGGTATCATGTCTTCTACAAATAAAGCTAACTTGACTTCTTCTTTTTCAATTAGAATCTTTGTATTTCTTTCTCTTGTCTTTTTGCTTGGGCTAGTACTTATAGTACTATGTTGAAGAGCAGTGGTGAGAGTGAGCACCCTGTCTTGTTCCCAATCTCAGTAGGAACTTCTTGAGTCTTTCCCCATTAAGTATTTTTTGTACTCTCGGTACTTTACATATAGCCTTTATTGTGTTGAGATATAAACCCTATGTGGTAGTTTGAATAGATGGACCCCAATATATTCAGTTCTTTTTATTGTTTGTAGTTTGCGTCTGCAGACACCTGGCTGGAGGCAGTGTCACTGGGTGGATCTTAAGGTGTGGTGGGTTTCAGATTTCAATCTAAAGATATGCAAAGTGTGTCTAGCTGGAGTTCCTGAAGGGTGCTGTGGCTTTTGGCTTTTTGGCTTGTGCTTCTCTCTCTCTGTTTGGGACTGTGAAGGCAGGCCAGTTTTTTCTGCCATTATGGAACTTCCCCTGGATCTGTAAGCTTCAATAAATATCCCTTCCTCCATAACTGTGCCTGGTCTGGAAGTTCATCTCAGCGAAACTGAAGCTGTCTGCTACAGAACTTGGTACGAAGGAGTGGGCTGAGATGAACCTGACCATGTGGTTGTTAATCTTTTCGAACCTTTGTTTTGGAGGAATAGGCCTGGATTTGGTGCTTGCAACTGAAGACCTTCTGGAGTGGTAAGCCAAGTTTTATGGACTATTCTGATGAGAGTTTGAGAATCCTAAGTACAGACAGTATTAAACTTCAAGGCTTGGCTCATGAGCTTTCTAAGGAGAAGGAAAGACTGCAGAGGACTTTTTTGGAACTGGGCTACTGGCATAAGGGCTGGCTGCATCCTGCTGCCCCGGCTCAGAGAGTTTGATCAAGGTTAAATTTGTAATGGACTAATGTGCTTGGCCAGAGATATTGGACTGAGAGATTTAAGATTTTAAGCTGGAAAACCTCAAGCAAGTTAAAATAACAGGCACTGAGACTGGTTTTAGATTACTGAATCTGCTGTTGTCAAACACATTAGCAATCTTAAGGAAGATGGTGCAATTGCTTTACCATGGAAAGGATGCCTGAGGAAAGACTATCAAAGAAATGCAAACATTTTTGGAAAGAGTTGACTGGAGAAGGAGCCTGCTTTTCAAGGCAATGATTTGTTTTGTCCCTGAATTAAGAATATGGCTGTGCCCTGCACACAGGTATTGGTTTCAGAAGCATGAAAAATGTGTGGAGTGGTCGTTAATTCCACACAGTTCTACGAGCCGCTGCTGAGATGCGGCATGAGGTAAGGCATGATGCCCTGATAGGCTGAAAGAGCCTTTGGAAGATGGACTGTGGTTTGCATGAGGACCCAAAGATGTTTTAGATGTACCAGGATTGTGCAAGGGCTACCATAGAGTGCACTGTTGGCCTAGGATGGAAGTGTTCCCTGGCTACTCTGCCCAGCTGGAGGGGCTGAATTGGAAAATCTGGAGACTGTTAGTGTCCAGTTGTATTGCACTTGAACTGCAGAAGTTTGATGTTTTTTTTGATGGTGGTTGAGTTTGCATTGTTTTAGTCTCTCCTTCCTATGCATTATACCAGTTGGAAATGTTTACTGTGTGCCTTTATATGTTAAAAGTGTTTAACTTCTTTGATTTTACATGTCTTAATATCTTAAATTGGTCAAGACTGTGGGGACCTTTGAAATTGAACTGAGTACAATTTACAATGTATGATGGCTATAAATCTATTGGGGACCAGGGGCAGAATATGGTAGTTTGAATAGATGGCCCCCAATATATTTCAGTTGTTTATTTGTTTGTAGTTTGCATCTTTAGCCACCTGGCTGGAGGCAATGACACTGGGTGGATCTTAAGGTGTGGTGGTGGGTTTCAGATTTCAATCTAAAGATATGCAAAGTGTGCCTAGCTGGAGTTCCTGAAGTGTGCTGTGGCTTTTGGCTTTTTGGCTTGTGCTTCTTTCTCTCTCTGTTTGGTCCTGTGAAGGCAGGCCAGTTTCTTCTGCCATCATGGAACTTCCCCTAGATCTGTAAGCCTCAATAGATATCCCTTCCTCCATAACTGTGCCTGGTCTGGAAGTTCATCTCAGTGAACCTGAATCTGTCTGCTACACCCTACATACCTATTCTTTCCAGTGTGTTGATTGTGAAGTGGTGGTGTATTTTGTCAAAGGCCTTCTCTGCATCAATTGAGATGATCATATGGTTCTTATGGTTATGTTTATTTATGTGCTGTATTCCGTTGACCAATTTCTGTGGGTTAAACCATCTCTGCATCCCTGTGATGAAGCCTACTTGATTAAGGTGGATAATGCTTTTGATGTGTTGTTGAATTCGGTTTGTAAGGATTTTGGTCATGATCTTTGCAACCAAATTCATCAGGAATATGGGCCTATAGTTTTCTTTTCTTGTTGCATTTCTATCTGGTTTTGGTATTAGCTTGATGCCAGCTGCATGAAATAAGTTGGGGAGGATTCCCTGGTCTCTGATTATGTGAAACAGTTTGAGAAAAATTGGCTTCAGTTCTTCAATAAAGGTTTGATAGAATGCAGCTCAGAAGCCATCTGATCCTGGAGTTTTATTTTGGGGAGGTTTTTGATTAACTTTTCAGTATCCATGGATGTCATAGGTTTGTTTAGGAGACTAATTTTCCACACATTTTCCAACTTTGTGGAGCAGAGGATTTAGAAGTTTGCCCTGATGATTCTTCCAATTTCATTGATGTCTGTTGTGATCTCTCCTTTTTTATTTCTGATTTTGTTAATTGAAGACTTATCTCTTTTTTTTTTTTTTTTGTCTTGGTCAAATTTGCCAGACGTTTATCAATCTTGTTTATTTTTTTTTTCAAATAACCACATCTTTGTTTTATCTATTTTTAAAAATTGTTTTCTTCATTTCCAATTCAATCACTTGAGCTCTGATCTTGATAATTTCTTTCCATCTGGAGCTCTTAGAGTTGGATTCTTCTTGTTTATCCAGTGGCTTTATTTGGACACTTAGGTTACTGATTTGTTATCTCTCTCTCTTTGTTGCAAAGGCATTAACACTATGGGTTTTCCTCCTTGGACTGCCTCCATTGTGTCCCATAAGTTTTGGTATGTTGTGTTTGTATTATCATTCAAGTCTAGGAATTTTACAGTTTTCTTTTTATTTCCTCCACTACCCACACAGTGTTTAAATGTGTGCTGTGTAGTCCTGCAGTAGCTGATGGAGTTCTTGGACGTGTCTCTTATTGTTGATTTCTAGCTTTAAAGCATTGTGATCTGATAGGAGGCAGAAAGTTAGTTACTTCAATTTTCCTGAATTTATGGAGGCTTTTCTCTGTGTGGTCAATATATGAATGAGAAGAAAATAAACACTGAAAACATATACCCCTACTCACACACAGTGATGGAGCCACACGCATGCTCTTAGCAATGACCACCCATAAATCTAGTTTCCCATTCTACTGAAACAGCGAGACCAAAATGAAAAGGAAAATAGCCCATCATGCACATCTTAGGGAGTAAGACAACATCAGCAATACACAACTTGGCTTAAGCCGTTCTCTCCCAGAGTGTTGAACCACAGGGTTATCTACAAGCCTGTTGGCAGTTGCTCAGTTTTGTGTATTCTTTTTCTAGTCTTTCTGGACCAGAAAGCTCATTTCTCCTTTGCATATGCAGGAAGTCGGCATACTTCTTTCAAAAGACTTCTTTTCCCTTCCATTTCTAGCTAGCCCCTTCTATTCCTGGCTAGTTGGAATCATTCGAATACTACTCCTTAGAAATTTCTTTCTGTTCAAAAATTTTACTATGTGTGAAAAACAACAAAGAATTGTTAATAGAGCCAAGGATATCATGGCAAGTTCCAACTCAGGCTGTTTCAAAATAAGACCAGTTTGGAAGTCATGCATTCCAACATTCCATCATTTGACTGCAATTGACAAATATTCTTCTCCACAATGAGCTTAGCACTATAGACTTTAAATGCATTTGTCATAACAGTGAAACAATTCATCTTTTTTTTTTCTTTTCTGTGTGTGCAACAAGAGACCTTTTCCCTGGGGATGGTTCCGAAGGTTGTGGTGAGAAATAAAATATAAATATTTGCCAGATCTTTTATAGCCCTGTCTCCAAATCTTATTCATTGTCTCACACTTTAGATTCAATTCCTTTTTTAAAAATTAAAAAAAAAAATGCTAGCATACTGACAGTTATGTTTCTTTATGGTATTTAAAAAAATTGTGGTAGGGTCTTGTTCTAGTCCATATTTGCCTGAATTCACTATGCAGTCACAGGCTGTCCTTGAACTCACAGTGATTCTCCTACCTCTTCCTCCCAAGTGCTGGGATTAAAGGCGCACACTACCATGCGTGGCTATTTTTCAAGTCTTATTGCTTTCTTTCTCCCTTTTTTCCCCCATCCCTCTTGTCCCCCTGCCATGCGCTATCTCTACCATAGTCTCACTTCCACCTTCATGTCATACCAGAGTCTTTTTGCCCTCCCTACTCTTTCTCAATATCTTTTGCTCTCCTTTAAAAAAATATTGATTTTTTAAAAATGAAAAGTTTGCACACATAGACCCCCCACACCCCAACTCTGCTGAGGGTTTTTAGTGGGGTTTTTGGTATTTATTGTGGGGACCAAGTGGCCTCAGTCAATATCTTGCACTGATGGGGGAAACATGGTGTCTCAGGCTACTCTGACATACCCTGAGACTCTTAAACTCTTTCCATCCCCTTTTCCACTGTACCCCCTTTTGCTCTCCTTCTATGTTTTCCTTTCTAGTTTCATAGCCTGTACCCAGTCTCACATTCCCTAGTTACATACTTAAAAGTATTAAAAGTTGAAAATCTGGGCGTGGTGGCGCACGCCTTTAATCCCAGCACTTGGGAGGCAGAGGTAGGAGGATCGCCGTGAGTTGGAGGCCACCCTGAGACTCCATAGTGAATTCCAGGTCAGCCTGGGCTAGAGTGAGAGCCTACCTCGAAAAACCAAATATATATATATTAAAAGTTAAGATCAGCATATAAGATAGAACGTACAAGTATGACCTTTTTTGGACCTGAGTTGTCCCAATTAGTCTAATCTTTTCCAGTTCTATTAGTTTCCTTCAAATTCAGACTTTTTTTTCAGAGGTGAATGCAATCCCATTGTGTAGTTGTACCACATTTTCATTATCTAGTTATCCACTGGTGGACATTTAGGCTGATTCCATTCCTTGCCATTGAAGATACAATTCTTCATTGTGACAAATGTCTTTGGACCTTGTTTGGGGTGTGGGCCATCATTCCTGTTCCCCACAGCCAAGGCAGCTTATGAAACTGATGCCACACCATGCTTCTCTTCCCCAGTGTCCTTGTTCATATATTTGGGCATGGGTAGGTACTTCTAGGGGTGTTAATATATGGAGAAAGTGATGTTGTCAGTTTTTATCTCAAGCCAATTCTCACATGTGGTAGAGTTCATAAGGAAACAAAGGCACAAAGATCTGTGTTTGCTGATAACCAAGTACAAGGGAAGAATTATTCTAGGGCCAGGGAGATAGCTCAGTGGGTAAAACACTTGTTCCACTCTCGTGAGGCACTGAGTCTGAATTCTCAACCCCACATAAAGCTGGACATCAGAGCACAGATGTGTGTAACCCCAGTGCTTCTGCTATGAGATGAGAGAGGAAGCCAGATACGTTCTCAGAATCCCACAGGCCAGCTAAACCGGCATAGGAAGTGGTGAACAAGAGAACCTGCCTTAGATAAGGTAGAAGGTGAGGACTGACCCGCGAGTTGGTCCTCGGACTTCTACGTGTGTGCTGTGGCACAGACACCTGCACTCTCACAAAAAGATGCACACACACACACACACACACACACACACACATTACAATAATCATTCTCGGTATTTACTTGTCATATTTCTCTCTCATTTAATCTTTCCAAAAATGCTATGGAGTGTTTCAGTCTCTGGATGAGAAATAGGAATCAGAGCTCAGGTGACAGGTGAACAGCTCAGTGTGGCAGAGCTGAGGAGGAGGAGGAGAAGCTGAGCACCAGAGCATGCACAATGGAGACAGCTCTATGCCAGCACCTCTAGAGCTGGTTCATAGCAAGCAGCTCTGCTTGCCTGCACGCTCCTTTATTTTTACAGGCCTCTTATCCATTTTTATGGTTCACATTCTTCCATCCTATGAACTTTATTGACAATGTTTTTAAAATAAATGTATTCAGCAAAGGTTAACTTAAATGCCAAAAAGTGCACAAAACCATATATGTACATCTTGGTACAGGGGCACACCCAGGTGAAGATCTTAACAGAATTAACAGTAAAAGCACCCTAGTGCTTGTCACTGTACTTTTGTTACTAGTGACTCTTGCAAAATATCATCAGTAAATCAGTCTGTAATGCCAGGAATTATGTCGTTTTCTCCTTGGTCTCCAGTAAATAAAACCATAGAGAATGTCCTCTCTTCTGTTCTTAGTTGTCCATGACATTAATGTAGATCTGTCTATAAAGTCACAATCTGTTAATTTTATTGTCATATAATATTGCATATTCTACCACTGTACACTTAATACATTGGTTTTGCTTTTAATGGGTAAACTATAATTTCTTTCTAGTGTTTAGCTCTCACAAATTAGTTTGCTCTGACTATTCAGTTTCTTAAAATATTATTAGGACTAGGCTGGAGAGATGGCTCAACAGTTGAGACACTTGCCTGCAAAGCCAAAGGACCCAGGTTTGATTCCCCAGTACCTAAATATAGCCAGATGCACAAAGTGGCACATACATCTGGAGTTCATTTACAGTGGCTGGAGGTCCTGGCATGCCTGCTCGCTCTCTCTCTCTCTCTCTCTCTCTCTCTGTCTCTCTCTCTCTCTCTCCTCCTTCCATCTGTCTCATTGCTTGCAAGTAATAAATAAATATATTTATTTATGTATTTGAGGAGAGAGAGAGAGAGAATGGTTGTGCCACTACAAATGAATCCTGATACATGTTTCGAGTCTGTGCATCTGGCTTTATGTGAGTACTAGAGAATCAAACCTGGGTCATCAGGCTTTGTAAGAAAGTACTGTTCAGTGCTGAGTCATCTCTCAAGCCATGCTTGGAACATTCTTGGTACACATAGGTTTATGGTTGTCTTGGTTAGACATCTAGAGCTGCTGGGTTATATAGATGCACATGTTCAGCTATAAAGAGTATCTATCACTCAAAATATTTTATGTTGATGCTATATAGAAATGTGTCTGAGGATTCCATTTTTAAGGCACTCAATTTTATTTTATTTATTTGAGAGAGAGAGAGGAGGGAATGGACATATGAGGACCTCCAGCCACTGCTAACTAACTTCAGACTCATGTGCTACCTTGTGCATCTGGCCTATGTAGGTCCTGGGGAATTGAACCTGGGTCCTTTGGCTTTATAGGCAAGTGCCTTAACTATTAAGCCATCTCTGCAGCCTGATTCCATTATTTTTTAAACTGTCTTGCTAGTCTTTGTCAGTATTGTCAGTCTTTTTAGGTTAGCAACTAGTTATGTTTAGATATATCAACACGTTTTTTTTTTAATTTTCCTTTTCTTTATCTTTTTTTCTTTCTGTTTGTTTAAGACAGGATCTCATGTATCCCAGGCTGGCTTGTAGCTCACTATGTAGCTGAGGTTGGACCTTGCACCTCTGTCTCCTGCCTGCTAACATGATCGGCATGAACCACCATACTCGGGGCATCGCTGTGTGTTTAATTTTCTTTTCTCATAATGACTCATGAGGATTAACTCCTTTCATTACATCAACCTGCCTTTGGATCTTACATCTGCAGCATGAATTCTAAATGCTCTTGCTTAGAGTAATATAAGATTTGTTATTTGCCTTGTGGCCTGGGGCATCTATATCAATCAAGATTATCTAGAGGAACAGAACCGATAGAATGACTGTGTATTATAAAGGGGATTTATTAGACTGGGTTATTGGTTATGGGCTGGACAGTACAGCATTAGCCATCTGCAGGTCAGAGAGTCTTTCTCAGTCCATGTGGCTGGATGCCTCGGCGGTCCTAATCTGGCACTGAAGGTCTAGAGGATTCCTGGAGAGCTGCTGGCCTTCAGCCCATATTGGGAGGCTGATGAAACCAGGTTCCAAAGTCCACAAAGGAAGCTAGCAACAAGAGAGATGCACATACCAGTGAGTAGCATAACTGTCCAGGCAAAAAACACTGTGTACGCTTGGATCTTCTTTAGATATACAATCTGCCACTGGAAGAGCCACCCCTCTGGGAGGATGATCTTCCTCCCTCCTTCCTTGGAGGTGCTTCCACAAACCCATCCAAGAGACACATCTTTTACTTAATTCTATTTATTTATTTTTTATTGACAACTTCCATAATTGTAAACAATGTCCCATGGTAATCTCCTCCCTCCCCCCCCCACTTTCCCCTTTGAAACTCCACTCTCTATCATATCCCCTCCCCCTCTCAAGCAGTCTCTCTTTTATTTTGATGTCATCCTCTTTTCCTCCTGTTATGAAGGTTTTGTGTAGGTGATGTCAGGCACTGTGAGGTCATGGATATCCAGGTCATTTTGTGTCTGGAGGAGCACATTGTAAGGAGTCCTACCCTTCCTTTGGCTCTTATATTCTTTCTGCCACCTCTTCTGCAATGGACCCTGAGCCTTGGAAGGTGTGATAGAGATATTATAGTGCTGAGTACTCCTCTGTCATTTCTTCTCAGCACCATGGTGCCTTCTGAGTCATCCAAAGGTCACTGCCATCTGAAAAGAGAAGCTTCTCTATACAAAAGTGAGAATAGCATTAATATATGGGTATGGACGTTAAGAGAGTGATTACTGGGCAGTTTGGTGAGCATAATATACACATGTAGCTGGACACCAGCAGATGTTATACCCCTAGGGCTCTGATTCTTAACTTGACTTAGTTGACCATAGAGTTTAGCTATCACTGTGCTCAGATGTCCCAGAGCCCCCTGGCACTGAGGGCCTGCAGTGAGGTCGTATGTATCACATCACTACAATAGAGTCAGTGACCTTGACACTCTGCCAAGTTTTGACCACTTGCCCTTCTACTACCCTGTGATACCTACCACTCCTGTTCTGTTAAATTGTTTTGTAAAGAAAGAGGGAAAAATCCATATACGTTTTTCTTTTTTTTTTTTAATAGTGCTACATCTCATGAGAATTTATTATGTTTTTTAAACATTTTATTGACAACCTTCATGCATATACACAATGTACCCTGATCAACCTCTCCTCCAACCATCACCCTATGTCTTCCAATTCATACCCTTCCTCCACTGAATCCCTTATTGTCTCCAACTAGTCCCTTTTCTAATGTAACTTTCGCCCTCATCTTACACAGGTCTTGTGTAGATAGTGTCAGCCAATGGGAGGTTATGAATATCAAGGCCACTTGGTGTCTGGAAGTCATCATTGGTTTTTGTTGTTGTTTGTTTAGTTTTTGTTTGTTCAAGGTAGGGTCTCACTGTAGTTCAGGCTGACCTGGAATTCACTATGTAGTCTCAGGGTGGCCTTGAACTCAGGGGCAATTCGCCTGCCTCTGCCGCCCGAGTGCTGGGATTCAAGGCGCGCGCACCACGCCCGGCTGGAAGGCTTCATTGTCAGTGCTCCTCCCCATCCTTTGGCTTTTATATTCTTTCCACCGCCTCTTTTGCAATGCTCCCTGAGCCTGGGAGGGTGTGATAGACATGTCTCACTTAGTGCTGAACACTCCACTGTCACTTCTCTGTGTGTCGATGACTTTTGAGTCAATGATATGTGGAAAAAGAAGCTCCTCTAGTCAAAAGTGAGAATAGCATTACAATATGGGCATAAACATAAGTATCCAGAGGGTATTTTGGTGGGCATAATATATCCGTTTAGCCAAACAACAGTGGTAGTTTCCCCCCCCCGCCCCCTCAGGATTTATAACCTCCCCAGTCATAGGCTTTTGTTAGGTTTTCAGTATCACACATGAATTCCTTCCCATGGAGCAGGCCTCATGCCCAATCTCTAGTTGGCACATTTTGCCTGGCTGGCCAACTTCTGTACACATTGTTTTCAGCTGAATGTAGACTGAGCGGATGCTCCTCTATGGCCACATCCCATGTCTATGAACGCCGTTGCTGTTGGGACTGCGATTTTCCTGTTTGCTCTGGACTGTCCTGCCTGCCGTCTTCCTCTGAAGGCACAGTCCCGTCTGGACCCGTCCGTGGCACAGCGGAAGAGAACTGGCGTCTTGGCGAAGTTGCTTCAGGAATGACGGAGAGTAGCTTTTGCAATGTCTGTGCAGCAGAAATGGAGTTATAGTTCTCACTTCTTTGCAGGCACTAACTTTTAGCTCCTCCTTATCTTGGCCAAAGGAAAATCAAAAAGACAGTCTCTATACACAAATATATCCACTCAGGAAACAGAATTAGCCATGGTTTATGCCCAGCAATTGAACATCATGCAAAATCATTACTTGTGTTATCTAAATTATAGCTTTGCTATAATGGGAACTTGATTTTTAACATAAATTTTCTACTCTTGCTTAAAAATACTTTGATATGAAAAGTGATCAGAGGAAAAACCCATTTTTTTTTCACTGTGGGGAAATGTTTTTTAAAAAAATAGAGTGTAATATTACAAATGCCTTTTTCTATTTTTTTATTTTTGGTTTTTTGAGGTAGGGTCTCACTCTAGCTCAGACTGACCTGGAATTCACTACATAGTCTCAGGGTGGCCTTGAACTCACGGCGATCCTCCTACCTCTGCCTCTCGAGTGCTGGGATTAAAGGCATGTGCCACTATGCCCAGCAAGAATGTCAAATTTAAGATTAAGATTTTTCTGTAACACCAACTAGAATGGCCTTCTATAGATCCAAATCTTTGCATCTCTGCCACAGTCCAAAGAGAAACCATTCTCTCACATACTTCTCACACAATTTTCAAACATTTAAATGCTGTTATATTCCACTCTTAAAGCTAATCCGGCCAGTCAGTCGCTTAAATAAGAATTGAGAAGTGGACCCTGAGGAGTGAGTGTGTATTGACTGAGGGGCTCTGGTTGGATTTTGTGTGTGATGACCTCTCTTTGCTCCCAGGACCCAGTTCCATACGATGTGGGTTCCCTTAGCTGCAAATGAAGAATGACAGGAAACTTATCCTGGGTTATCTTAACAGAATGTAATGGTTGCCTTTGCATAAAGGAAAATTCTTAGTTGTGTATCGTGACGGTTGATACTGATCAACTTGAGAAGACCTAGAATCACCTAGAAACCGAGGCACATGGTATGCCTGTGAGGGATTATCTAGAGTAAGTGGATTGGAGAGGAAAGACTCACTGTAACTGTGAGCAGCACCGTTCCATGGGCTGGAGAAAGAGAGCTGAGCAGCTTCCTTTATCCCTGTCTGATTTCTGACTGCAGATACGGTGTGACCGGCCGCTGCATACTTCTGTCTTTCCTGCCATGATAGCTATAGCCTCCAACTATAAATCAAAATAAAACCTCCCTTCCTTAGGTCATTTTATTATTTTATCTTAATGGATTTTTGTCATCTTCATACATATATTTGAGTTTAAAAAATATTTTTAAAATGTACCATTATTAGGCTCATCCGTGACCTACCCCCTCCCCTTGGCCCCTCCTTGTTTATTTGAGAGAGAGAGAGAGAAAGAAAGAGGCAGAGAGAGAGAGAGAGAGCTTGAGAGAGAGAATGGGCATGCCAGACCTCCAGCCGGCACAAGTGAACTCCAGATGCATGTGCCACCTTGTGTATCTGGCTTACATGGCTCCTGGGAAACAGGACCTGGGTCCTTAGGCTTTGCAGGCAAGTGCCTTAACCACTAAACCATCTCTCCAGCCCTGTATTTCATTTTAATCATAAGTACCCTACATTAAACTCACTTCTTCCCTTAAAGCCCACTGCATGCCTTTTCTCCTCATCACCTTTCAGTGGCTATGCCACAGAAGACAACCACTTCCCCTCCCCTGGCAACCTTTAATCGTCATCAGCTCACTAGTAAGGGGTGTGGCTTCCCAAGTCCGTATCCCACATATAACAGAATGTGGCTTGGCCTGATCATGTGCACATGTATGTAGGTAACAACAGCTGCTGTGAATCCAGGGGAACAGTGATCTTGTCATGTCTGTGCACCAAAATTCCAAAGCATCCCTCCCGTCCTCCAGTGCAGCATTCTTCCCGTTCGCTCTTCTGCAATGATCCTTGAATCCTCAAGGAGATGACGTACGATGCCCAGTGAAGGGCTAAGCACACATCACTTATCAAGTTGCTATTTGCAATTATTTCATCACAGAAATAAGAAAGTAAGTAGGTAACTACTTTTTAAATGGCTGCTTACCTTTCAAATTAATGTGCCTTTAATGTTTTTTCTTTAAATCAAAAACTGTTCCTATAAGTCACATACCTTCATTGCTATATAACACATTAAAAATTATATTGAGAGTAGATCCTTATTTATCTACATATATTATATGTTTGATTAAGCAATTTATATCTTTGGGTCTTATAACCTTATCAAATATGTATCTAGATGCAAGGAATCTCTAAAGGGGCTATTTCTAGAATGAAATTATGCCACACTGATGACTTTCGGATGCAAACAATCTACACCATTGTAATTTAATTCTCTGTCCATGTAAAGATGGGTTTATTATATTCATGAATCCATAGAAATTTTAGTTTCTCAAAATCTGGAAGAAATTATTTCCAAGGTCTTTTCTTCTGATGACAGGCAAATTCCTGTGGGAAACTACTAAGAACTGGCCACGTGGACACTGGGCCACTGAGCTACATTGTAAAGACAGCACATATGCCACTGTCTACAACTCATGACAGAAGATGCTCCATTGTCCATATTGACGACAAACTTTAGTTTGATCTCAGGAAATGAGTGGTATATGGATTGTATGCAATGTCAAGTTTGTATTGTGATGCCCTAAGAGAACCTAGTTTCAGCCACTATTTCCATTGTGACAAGCATTTGTGTCGTATGATGGTTAAACGTACTACCTTAAAATCACACTTCTAAGCTGGAGATATGGATCAGTGGGTGAGGGCATTTGCCATGCAAACATGAGGGACTGAAGCTGTCTGAATTAAGTTTCCAGAGCCCATGTTAAAAATCTGGAATTGGCCCCAGGCACCTATAAGCTCAGATCTATGTGGAGCAGAAGCTAGAGGATGGGTGTGGCTTGCTGGGGTCTGGCCCAAAATTGGCAGCCCTCGGTCTAGTAACAGGCTCCATCTCAAGAACATAAAGCGGAAGAGCAAAAGAAGAGGGCCCCTGTTGACCTCCTTGGTCCTATTCATAGGTACATGCATATGGGTGTGTGCGTGCATACACACATAGACACACACACACACACACACACACACACACACTATAACACACATGCTGAAGGAATAGCCAAGCCTAATATGTCAGAAGAAACATGTAGGCACGGTGCACATTTGATTTTTATAAAGTTAAAAATTATAGCACTTGAACTTTTCTTACCTTTAGGCTTGTTGCACATATTGTCAAAACTTGGGGGGAAGAAGCTGGGCATGGTGGCTCCTGCCTTTAATCCCAGCACTCTGAAGGCATGGGTAGGAGGATCACACTGAGTTTGAGGCCACCCTGAGACTATATAGTTAGTTCCAGGTCAGCCTGGACCAGAGTGAGACCCTACCTCAAAACAAAACCAAACAAAACTTGGGGGGAAGATCATGGTTTTGATGTTTTAATTGGGCTTTCATATTTCTTTGCTAGGATGTCTTTGAGAATCACTTTGTGAAAATTAGGCTAGGATTCATGGATTAGTAAATTTTTATAGCCAAATAAAACTAGATAGTGTGGCATCATTAGAATAAAAAATTTAAATGTTTGTTCTGTATTCTGTAATAAGAACTCAACTTGTCTTATGGCAATTCATACATGTTGGCTCAAAATTAAAACAAAATTGATTTTGAGTCATACTCAGTATTGATCACAGTGATTAATGCTATGACAGAAAATACATTTTTAGCTTTATTTTCCATGGAAATATGTATTAGATATTTTACTTTATGCTGGGACAGAATAGCTGCCAAGAACTTCTGTAAGAAATGATTTATTTTGGCTCACAGATCGAGGAGCGATAGTACCATACGGTGGGAAGGCATGACACCAGGAGCCTGAGGCCGCTGGTCACATTTAATCCACAGTGAGGAATCTCAGAGCCACACATGCTGTTGCTCAGCTTTCTCTTTTTTATTCAATTTGTGACCACAGCCCATAGAATGGCAGTACGTATAATTTTGGTGTATCTTACCACCTCAATTAATCTAATTTAGGAAGTCCTTCACAGGCATGAGCAGGTATTTGTCTCCTAGGTGATTCCTGATCCAACTGCGTTGACAGTAGAGATTAACCATCACAACAGGTAAAGTGTTATGCAAAGAGACAGGATGACTTGTTCCCACTAGACAGTCCCACCATTCGTAGTGTCACTCATCAGACAATGAAAAGAAAGAACAGATAGAAGTGAGTAATTTCGATGCACCAAGTGCCTGGACCACAAGCTGGTGTGGCTGTTAGTAACCCAGTGTCCGCGGGTTCTCATAATGGTATAGTTTCCTTGAAACCTCAGGAATTTGTGTTTATGTTATTCACAGAGGATTGGATAAAAATAAATCTACACACAGCCAGGCATCAGACAGACTGCAAAACACCAGGGCTTATCCTAGATGTGGTGATTTATGAAGCAAGATGGCAGCACTTCCCATACTTCACAAAGAAAGCTGCGGCCTCTACCTTTGTATGTGACTCTCAGAACAACAAAGAGACCCACCTGACAATATCTCCAAGGAAACTTATCC
Source organism: Dipus sagitta (assembly GCA_036346955.1). Classification (NCBI taxonomy): domain Eukaryota; kingdom Metazoa; phylum Chordata; class Mammalia; order Rodentia; family Dipodidae; genus Dipus; species Dipus sagitta. The sequence goes on from CM070786.1 coordinate 8,473,788, forward strand.
CTAGGGTAATAAGGAAAACAGACCATAAAGCTCACAGTCACCAGCATCATCAAATTAAGTGACTTGGTTTCTGGTAGATGCAATTCTTTAGATAGCCAGCATAATTTTCATAGCAGACAGACAGATTCCATCCTGCAAGTTTGTTCTTTCATTTTGTCTTTTCCTGTTGGATAGTTTGTTTTCTTGGCCTTCACTGTAGTAATCTGGATTACAGAGGTGCATGCCTCTGTGTTCCCATTCTGGGTGACAACATATACAAAGTTTTGATTTCATGAAAATGGCTGTCCTGCCAAAAACAATCTACAAATTCAGTGAAATCTCAATGACATTCTCCATAGAATTAGATCATCATCAACAACAAAATGTTAAAATTCATATGTATACATAAAAGACCCTGGATATTCAATACAATCCTGGTCAAAAGAATAATACTGGAGGTACCACCCACCATACCTGATTTCAAGTCATACAATTATCAACTTTGAAAAAATACTGTGAATTTGAGAGTTGTAGGAAAAAATGCTCTGAACCACCAAGTATTGAATAAAACCTGAGGCCTTTCAGAATGCTAAAGAAAACAATCTCAATTACTTCACTCTTAGAAAGCAGCCACAGAAGAATCTGTAAAGATTTAATGTTATTTTATATGTTGTAATATTGAAATACACATAAAATAAATTTGATATATTTTTTCAATAAGATTTAATTTTTCAAAGTCACAAATCCCCTAATCTCCATTCACTCATTTATTTATTCATTTATCTATTCATTCATTTATGCTGATTTTTTTTAATTGAGGCAAAGTTTCACCTTGTAGCCAAGGCATATGATGTCAAACCCACAGTAAGATGCTTCCTGCCTTAGCCTTGTTTCTTCTTGCTGTGATGAAATGCCCAACCACAAGCAGATTATGGAAGGAAAGGACTTCAATTTGGCTTATGGTTTTGAAGGGAAGGTTCATCACAGAGGGGAGGACACAGTATGTCAAAGTCAGGAAGCCACTTCACACATGCATGGTGATCAGGGAGTAGAGGGAGAACTGAAAGGGAGGCAGAGCTCAAACTCCTCAAGGCCCGCCTCCAGGGACACACCTCCTCCAGCAAGGCTCCACTTCCTAAAGGTTCCATCACCTTTCTAAACAGCACCAGTCACTGGAGAATAAGGATTCCAACACATGGGACTATAAATGACACTTTGCACCACACCATCACAGTGGAGGTCATTTTACTTTTCTTAGTCATGGCTGTTTCTCCTCAAGCACACAGGTTTTCGATTCAATCGCCTGGTAACTTGTACTCAGGAACTATGATGGACAGCTTTTTACTTTATTTATTTATTTATTTATTTATTTATGAGAGAAAAAGAGGGGGAGAGAGACACAGAGAGAATGGTCACACCAGGGCCTCCAGCCACTGCAAACGAACTCCAGACACGTGCGCCCCCTTGTGCATGTGACTTATGTAGGTCCTGGAGAATTGAACGGGGATCCTTTGGCTTTGCAGGCAAATGCCTTAACCACTAAACCATCTCTCCCACCTTTATTTATTTATTTATTTATTTGAGAGAGAGAGAGAGAGAGATGATAGCTTTTAATAGGTGCTGTTTTCTGACATCATTTACTGCTCATTATCTGGACAAGTTAGAAAAGAAACAACATTTAACCATTTGAACAACTAGACAATGATAGTGAGGGAATTATTTTTAAGTTCATTGTGTATACACAGTAATATGTTTATTTTGGGGAGTATGGTGGTTTGACTGATGTGGCCCCCATAAACTTAGGTGTTCTGAATGCTAGGTTCCCAGCTGATGGAGACTTGGAAATTAACACCTCCAGGAGGCAGTGTTTGTTGGGGGTGTGCTTATGGGTGTTATAGCCAGTTTCCCCATGAGAACGTTTGGCACACTCTCCTGTTGCTGTTGTCCACCTTATGTTGGCCAGGGGGTGATGTCCACCCTCTGCTCATGCCATCATTTTCCCCTGCCATTGTGGAGCTTCCCTCAGGCCTGTAAGCCAAAATAAACCTCTTTTTCCCACAAGCTGCTCTTAATTGGGTGATTTCTACCAGCAATGCGAACTGGAATGCAACAGGGAGTATGTGAAAGCAAAAGTGAGAGAGAGAATGTGTGTGTGTGTGTGTGTGTCAGAATGTGAGTGAGTGAACATGTGTGCATGTGCGAGAGAGAGAGAGATTATTTTAATTTAGGACTTTGCCTGGCTGAGTGCCACTGCATGCCAGTCTCCATGCAACTTCCTTAAGGATAAAGTGGCAGAAATATGAGCATCCCTCCTGCCCACAAACAAAACTGCATGGTCCTGCCAGAGGCGTGACCAGACAGACTCCTGAACCAGTCTACATTCCACACGAGTTCTGCAAGCCACTGCAGCTGGCCCTGCTTCAAGTGCAGCAGCTCGGGGCTGGAAATATGGTTCAAGAACCTCTTATGTCTGGTATCTCACATCCAGGACCAGAGATGCACAGCATACCATCCATTTTAAATAAGCATGTCTTATTTGTCTTTTTTTTATTATTATGACATTTGGAACTTGGAGAGAAAAACTTGTTTTATACAGTGTGTTGAAAAATGAACTGTGATGTGATTTAAGTGTCTTGAATTTCATCAATAACATATTTATAGTGAGCATTTAATATTTTCTTCTACCTTTCCTTCATGAAAGCAATGTATTTCTATTTTAATTAATATTAATGTATTAATGGATTTATGAAAGTGGTCCAAAAATATTAATGATTATAAATATATATATATATATATATATATATATATATATATATATATATATACACATATGGCTTTAAATTAGGAATTATGTTTCCCTCATAGAACACTTGGCAAGGTTGAGAGTATAGCTCAGTGGTAGAGCTCTTGCCTGGCATGTTTGGCACCCAGTGATCCGCTTCCTCCAGCAGAGCCCTACCTCCTAAAGCTTCCACAACCTTCTCAAATAGTTTCACCAACTGGGAATCAAATGTTCGAATGCTTGAGCTTATGGGAGACATTTGGCGTTCACCACGACACTGCACAAAGACAGAGGAAGACTCCCATCACTCTGGTCAAGCAATTAACACAAATACCACTTCTTTTGCTGAAGCGGTCAGGTCTCCTGCTTGACTGCTTCAAACCACAAGATAGGAAGTACACATCTAACTGGTTCCTGAGAGTTAAGGACCCATTCGGATTTGACACAATTCCATAATGGCCATGACTGTAGAAAACATCTGGGTTTCCCTATTCGTCTCATACTTTGCCTTTAGCCACCTAGTTCCTACTCATCAGCACATCACTGTAACCAGTATGAAGGACCTGAAAGAATGTTTCCTTTAATTTCCGCTTGATGTCCCAGTCCTGCTACTCAGGTGTGGTAGAACCATACGTGAATTCTTTAATCATTTTGAAATGGGGCAATAATGATCACCTTATGAGTTATAATGAAAATTAAATTGGGCAACTCTCATTAAAGTGTCTCACATGTTCCTTGTTGAATGCAGGCAAATGAAAGTTATTTATTATTAGGCTATCATAGTTTTCGCTCGGTTTACAAAAATAAAATATTGTTTTGGATTGGAATGTTCTAAATGATATTAGAATGCTAGTGAACCATGGAAAATCTTCATACACCTTTCCAATCTTGTCAGATAGTATGGATATTGCTAATGCATTTTGAGGCTTTTTATTTTTTTTTATGAAATCAGTGTAGAGATGCGAGGGTGTGAATGATCAGACTTTTCCTTTGGGTGACAATATTTCTGTTTCTTCACATATTTCCCTGCTACAGCATTTTATAACACCACAGTGCCTTCATTGGTCTTGATTAGCCTGTGATATTGTTTCTATGAAATTAAAAATATGATACGGTGGGTCTTATTTCAAATCCCTATTCAATGGCAGCAGACTTTCAGACTAATTGCACGTATATGTTTTCAGTTTGAGAGTTCATTATGCTAGTTAATTACTTTCAAAGGAGAGGTTATTTAGTAGACATAAAATAAACCAAATAACGATGGTCACTATGTCAGAAACACTGTACAAACAACAGATGATGTTGATATGGAGATGATTTTGCATTTATTTGTGAGAAGGAGAAAGGCAGTATCAGGACAGGTTGTCAGTGAATCACTCGGAGCGTGGGATCATGCTCCAACGTGTTCTTCCTGTCCTGCTCTGTAGTAAATAGTTTGATTATGCCAACGAATCAGTATCTCCTTTTTTTTTTCTTTTTCCTCTGGCCTCTGGGGCCACACTGTTGATTGTACTATATCCCCAGTCCCCAGTGTTTAAAGTCTCTCAGCCAACATCAGGCCTCACAAACATTCAGACCTGATAGTTCTGATTCCCCAGTACCCATGTGAAACACACTTGTGAGGTACACACTTACTTTACCACTGAATGATTTCCCTAACCCCTGAACATATGCTTTACTTACCTTTATTTTGAATCTTCTTTTCATTCAATCTTATAGCAAATAACCAAAGTTTAATGGTAAACACACATACACACACACACACGCATACACACATACACCTAGTATCTTATGTTTCTGGAGTTCAAGCAGTCTAAAGTCACTTATCTTCTGAAATCTGGACAAAGGGAGAATTTATTAGGTTACCAAGTCCTTATTTCCTTTGCTTAAGACATCTTCTAGAAATTGCCATCCCTTCTCACATATTGCTATCAGCAGCCAGAAGAAATGAGCTCATACTTCCAACTCTTGATTAGAAATCACTTTGCCAACACCCTAAGTTATTGCATACATATTCTGCCTTCCAGTAGGGCATAGTTCCTCCAAGTTTTCTATTGCCACATATCATCTTACTTCCAATTTCCAATAATAGGCACACTTCCTTCTGAAGACTTATCACCAAATTTCTACCAGAAGTCTGTTTATTATGACTTCAATATTATATAAGAAAATGTGGGGTTTTTTTCTGTGTGCCCATGATGGATAATGTAAGATTTTCAACTTTTTTCAAATTTTTATTTATTTATTTGAGAGAGAAAGAGGGAGGGAGAGAGAGAATGAATGGTTGTGCCAGCGCCTCCAGCCACTGCACATGAACTCCAGACACATGCACCACTTCATGCATATGGTTTATGTTGGTCCTGGGGAATCAAACTCAGGTTCTTTGGCTTTGCAGGCAAATGCCTTAACCACTAAGCCATCTCTCCAGCCTGGACTGTCAGCTTTGAACAAGATTTAGAGTAACCTTGAAAACACATTTCTGCTCATACCTGTGAGGGATTCTAAATTTAGTTCACTGAGGTAGGAGGACCCATCCTACTTGTGGCTGGTACTAATCCCATGGGCAGTGCTTCTGAGTTATATATGTATATACAAACACACACACACACACACACACACACACACACACACACACGTATATGAAATCCAACTTAGCATTCTGCACTCATCACTCTGCACTATGTTTCCCCTGCTTTTCCTTTCCTAATGGACATCTCCTCAAAACTGTAAGCTGAAAACATACGCTTTCCTTCCCAAAGTTGCTTCTGGGTGGGCGTTATTTCCCTGAGCAATGATGAAGTAGCTGGCACTGTGCCTCACTCCCATATGTCCTTAATACAAGTGTCATTAACCTGCTTTCTTTAATAGCAGTCTACTTACAGAAATCCAGACTCTCCTGTCATTATCCTCAAAATTCCTCCAACCTCTTCCTATTGCCCAGTGTCAAAGTCATGTCTCCATTACGAGTTGTCCTTTCATAGAAACAGCTCTCTTCCAGGGCCAATCTGTACCGGTTTCCTATTGCTTCTATGGCAAATTCTCACAAGCTTAGTGGCTTGAAGCAACTCCAGTGTGTCATCTTACATTTCTATACTTCAGAAGCCCTAATGTCAACATGTGTGTTGGGCTGTATTTCTTCTGGAGGCTGAATAGCAGATTCACTTCCTTGCCTTGTCCATCTTCTAGAGGATGTCCACATTCTTGTCTTCCAGTCCAGCAGCATGGCATCTAGTCTCTCCCCTCCACCTCTATCCTCTCTCTGCTTTTGCTTTCATATCTCCATCTTGAAGGGTGCCCTCGTGTCTCCTTTAGAAGGGATTCAGTAATTAGGTCATACCAGATAACCAGGGAGAGTTTCACCTCAAAATCTTTCACATGATTATACCTACAAAGTCCCACTTGCAATTTGAAGTAAAATGTTGACAAGTTTCTGGAATTATATTCCAGAACATTCTACTTATTGCAACTACTTTCTTGGGTAGTTTTCTGTATTTGCAAAAACGAGATACACAGTAAATGGCATTGCCTTTTGGCATTTTAAAAAAGGTATGCATAGGGCTGGGAGATGGCTAACCAGTTTAAAGCGCATGCTTACAAAGCCTGCTGGCCCAGTTCAATTCCCTGGTAATCATGTGTTGTTGTTACCTTCTCATTTAGAGACCAAAATACCCAAACAAAATCAGCTGAAAGTTTTCATGTGGCTCACAGTCTCAAGGAGAAGATTCATTATGGCAGGGGAATGTATGGCACGTGCAAAGGCTGAACATCATGTCTGCCACATCAGGTGGGGAAAAAAAATAGGAAGAAAGTGAGCCAAGCTCTGACAATAGGGAGCTGGCTACAACACCTTTAAACCTGCCCCCAACAACACACCTGCTCCAGAAAGTCTCCAACCCCAACATTGCCATCAGCTGGGAGCAAACATTCAGAACATGTGAGTTCATGAGGGGAATCGGATTCAAAACACCACAGCATGTACAGTCAGATGCATGCATCTGGAATTTGTTCCAACAAGAAGCCCTGGCACGCCTGTTCTCTCTCTCTCTCAAATAAGTAAGTGTTTTTTTTTAAGGTACGTACATATGAAAATTATTGTTGAAAAGTGAGGATAAACTATTATATCAGAAATTGATATTTGGACAAAAGAAGAGCAGCAGGAGAGGGCAGGGATTCTGGTCCAAATATTGCTCTTTTTTAAATGCAAAGATTATTTGCTTACACTCCGGGACTGGTTCTAGGGCACAGGAGTCAAATCAAATTTCATTCTTCGGGATGGTGTTAGGTTCTCTCCCTTTTCACATTCTGCTGGGCACCCCTGTTTACTTTCTGAAAATTGGTTTTTCACGGTGGAGAATGCCATCTAAGCAACTCCAGAAACTCTCAGAAGTATTTTCTCTACAGAATACTTGGTCACCTTGGAGCCCAGCTGCTGACAGACAGGAGTTACAAGGGTAACGATACCCTTCTGTGCTACTTACACCCCCACTCTCACGCTGTGATCCAATGGCTGTGAGACTCTGAGAGCTGACTTTCTATACTCAGATGGGGGGGGGGGGACGCCCAAGATGCTTGCACCTGAAAGACGATCTGATGCTTTGCCTACATACATTATTTTTCCCTTTTGAAGTTAATTCCCACCTGCCGTCAGTCCGCCTCCTCCCCTCCCCACACTGAAGTCCATCTGGAGTTCCTTTGCATCAACTGTGTGGGCTTCCGCCTCCCACCAAATCTAACCTAGTTAAAGATCAACAGAAGCCTTCCCAGATCCCAACAGCCACCACACTGCAAATGCTGGGATGCATTTGGAATTCATGAGGCCTGAGATGAGTCAATGGTTGCTACTTAGGATTCTTGTACCGTAATCTGCACTATTAGCAATAGACATTTATTGTTCTTATTATTGGCATTTGATTTGTATGGATATGTACAGGTATGTATGTTAAGACAAGCTATGGTTCAGTATCACAGAGCCTGATTTTTGGTGTGTGTGTGTGTGTGCACGCATGTGTGTGTGTGTACGTGTTTTAGAGGCCACAGGTCAACATCAGGAATCTTTCTCAATGGCTCTCTACCTTCTTCTTTGAATTATGTCTCTTACTGAACCCAGAGCTGACCAATTTAGCTACTATAGCTAGCCAGCTTGCCCCTAGGATCTGCCTGTCTCTGCTCCCACAGCATTGGGATTACAGTTGAAAACCGCAGCGCCTACTGTAGACAGCTCCATTTTGCTGGGGTGAACATCCAACTAGGCAGTTTATATGTGGAAGGGATTTGTTTCAGCCTTAAAGTGGTGAAAATTGTGACTCTTAAATTTAAGAAGTATACATTTCCAGGCAGTTACCACTAATATGCTCTCTTTGATGATTTGAATGTAAAATAATTCCCCACAGTCTCATGTTTGAATACTTCATCTCAAGCTGGTGGCTCTGCTGAGGAAAGTTATGGCACCTCTAGGAGGTTGAGACTTCAGGAAGGAAGCGTGTCACTGGAGACAGGCCTTGAGATTTTATGGTCCAGGCCACTTGCTGCATGTGTGTCATAGGAAGACATAAAAGGAGAGATAGAGAATGGGCATGCCATGGCCTCTTGCCACTACAAACAAACTCCAGGTACATGCACCACTTTGTGCATCTGGCTTTACATGGGTACTGGGGAATCAAACCCAGGCCACCATTAGGCTTTGTAAGAAAGTGCCTGTGACCACTGAGCAATCTCTTCAGCTCAACTCAGCGTGTGTTTACTAAATCTTCATTACATCTCCAGCTTTGAACACATAAAACCCACACCACTGGTGACCAGCAAGGATCTACCTTCCATTGTTTCCATTGACTTTCAATAATCTGTTCAAGATTTGAGTCAATCAATGAGTGAGACCATTGATTAATGGCAAAGCCCTCATGACCTAAATGGCTCTGCAGATCATAGACACTCCCAGAGATGTGCTTTACTAATCTCTTAGGCATTCCTTGTGTGGTGGTTTGATACAGGTGTCCCCCATATACTTAGGTGTTCTGATTGCTGGGTTCCCAGCTGATTTGGGAATTAATGCCTCCTGGAGGCTGTGTATTGTTGGGGGCCGGCTTATGGGTATTATAGCCAGTTTCCCCCTGCCAGTGTTTTGCACACTCTACTGTTGTTACTAGTCTCCTTATGTTGGTCAGAGGGTGATGTCCACCCTCTGCTCATTCCATGGTTTCCTCCTGCCATCATGGAGCTGCCTCTTGAGTGTGTAAGCCAAAATAAATCTGTTTTCCCCCAAAGCTGCTCTTGGTCAGGTGATTTCTGCCAGCAATGCGAACCTGACTGCAACAGTAATGTTGGTACCAAAACTGGCACTGCTTCTAGACACCTGACTGTGTGGCTTTGGCCTTTTAGAGCTGATTTTCAAGAGGAATGTGGAAGTACTTAAAACCTGGGCCTAAGAGATGCCTTGCAGTGCTGTAAGTACAGAATGATGGACTATATATTCTGGCCAGAGTTGAAAGCAGTAAGAACTATGGACTGTGAGGTTTGGCTTATGAGGGTGAGAAAGAGCTTTGCTTGGACTAGGCTAGAAGCAGTTTGTGTGAGAGGCTTGTTGTTATATCCATGTCATGAGAACTTGTACAGGGTTGCAATGCATAGAAATGGACTGGTATGTGCAGAGGGATATTGCACAGAAAGAAATCTTTGGACTGAAACTGCTGCCCATTCAGCTGCAATTTTGTGAGAGATTAAAACCATTGAGATTGGGCCAGCTGACCTGCATTGGGACAACAGAAAGAATGCAGTCTTTTGAAGGGGTCTGAATGCTGAAGGAGTGTTCTGTTCTTCAAAATATGCTTTATCCCCCCCCCCCCAGATTAACAAATTGGCACCCTGCCTGGTATTATGAAGTATAAGACATGCAGGAAAGAGTGGGTCATTGAATTTGCAATACGGTCTTGTTATTTGGAAATGGCCATGGACAGTGTGAAGCAGGATTGCCTGCATGGAGACCCAATGGAGCTGTGAGGATGAATCGTGGGTTGCAGTGGAGACTCAGTGGAGATGCCAGAACCATGAGGTGGCTGCCAAGGAATGCTGCCAGCCCTGGATGAAGTTTTCCAGGACTGTGAGTAGCCTAGCTGGAGGGATGGAATTGGAACTCCAGGGACTTATTGCTGGTTAGGATTATTGGACTTGGAGACTTGTCACTGGTTAGAGTTGTTGGACTTGGAGCTACAGAGTTTGCTGTTTGACATGGTTGTTTCAAATCTTGTGTTAGTTGAATATTTCTTTGCTATGCCCAATGCCATCTTTTGCAGTGTGAATATTAATTCTGTTCCAATATGTTTTTTAAGGTATTTTTTGGTATTATGGCTCAGTTTAAAGACTTTGGAATATGGGGATGTTTGAACATCATTGGGATTGATAAAAATTATAGGGACTCTTAAAATTGGATGAATGCATTGTATTTTATATCATGTATGGTTATCAGTTTATGGGGACTAGGGGCAGAATGTGGTGGTTTGATTCAGGTGTCCCATATAAATTTAGGTTTCCTGAATGCTAGGTTCCCAGCTGATGGAGATTTGGGAATTAATACCTCCTGGAGGCAGTGTATTGTTAGGGGCAGGCTTATGGGTATTATAGCCAGTTTCCCCTTGACAGTGTTGGACACTCTCCTGTTGCTATTGTCCACCTAATGTTGGCCCGGGAGTGATGTTCACCCGCTGCTCATGCCATTGTTTACCCCTGCCGTCACAGAGCTTCTCCTCGAGTCTCTAAGCCAAAATAAACCATTTTCCCCAAAAGCTGCTCTTGGTCAGATGATTGCTTTCAGCAATGTGAAACTGACTGCAACACCTCGTATCACCATGGAATCACCTTTTGGGTCAAAATACCCAAGCAGAAACAACTTCTAACATGAAAGGGGTTTAATTTGACTTACCGTTCCAGAAGGTAGAAACTGTCATGACAGGGTGAATTTCAAGGGCCAGAAGCTGGTAAAATGTCATTACATCGTCAGGAAGGGAAGGCAAGAAGGAAAAGCTGCAAGTGGAGCTGGGTCTGCCTCCCCAGTGACTCATGTCCTCCAGCAAGGACCCACCTCCTAAAAATTCCCAAACCTTCCCAAGTAGTGCCACACTGCTGGGGTTCCAAACCTGTGATGCTATGGGGTGTATTACACTTAAACCACCACACCCTTCAGTCCTATCAAATTGTCAATCAGGGTGAACTGTCACAAAGCCATAATCTATTTCAAGGTGGTGAAAGGGGAGCAAAATTCCATATGGGTACACCCTCAGTATTGTATGTATCTATCTTCTAATATGCCTTTGCGGGAAAGAGAGGAACATCATTTGATTACACAGGCAGACAAAAATAATTGTGTGTACAAAAGTTTCTTAATCTATAATAAATTCAATTAGCGAATTACAAAAGAATTGATTCGGTAATGTATCTCCATTATTTACATTTATCATAAGTAGTGTGGTGGGAAACTTTCTTTCTTGAGAGAGTAAAGAAACATTTTCTGTCTCAGTGAAAAACTTTGCTTGGCAAAGTCTTCACAGGTTTATGGAGGAGAGCTATGACTTTCTTTTTTTTTAAATTTAAACAATTTTTTGTTCATTTTTGTTTATTTGAGAGTGAGAGAGAGAGAGAGAGAGAGAGAGAGAGAGAGACAGATAGAAAACGAGAATGGGTGTGCCAGGGCTTCCAGCCCCTGCAAACGAACTCCAGATGCATGTGCCCCCCCTGTGCATCTGGCTAACGTGGGTCCTGGGGAATCTAGCCTCGAACCAGAGTCTTTAGGCTTCACAGGCAAGCGCTTAACCGCTAAGCCACCTCTCCAGCCCAGCTATGACTTTCTTTATGAGGTTAAAACATGGGGCATGATTCACATTGACTTACCTGTCACTCCAAACTTAGGCAGTCGTTGTAGTTTTCATCATTCCATGAGAACTGAAAACACAGAATTAGGAATAATGAAAGTTGTAAAATCCCCATATTCCACGACTGAGTATGAGCGGATGGGTCTCTGCCTCACATTATATGCTTCTCGCAAACAATAGGCTAGAACCTGTCTCCTCAGGTCTCTCCCATTGACCAAGTGTGTTCACAGTTTGCTTTGCACACTTCCTCAGTGAGTTGAGACCTCATTTCTGGAAAAAGGTTTTCTTAGTCTCCTTTAGATGTATTTACTAATGCTCTGTTTCCAGGCAGGGACTTCTAAATTTTCAGCTGGAAGCTTGAGTTAATTTGGCCAAACTGTATCAGATTATCCAACAGCTAAGATCTGTCATCATCCCCTTTGGGAAGCTGATTTTCATGCTCTGCGAACAGCTCTGTGGCAGTATTTTAACACTTCTTTTTAAAAACTTTATAGGATTTCCAACAGTTTTTACTTCCTACTGAAAATACATTATAAGAAGAGTTGAGATAAGTGACATGGGTCATTCCTATCGTGCAGGGAATTTTGTTTTGTTTTTTATTTCCTCTCAATCTTCAAACTTTAATTTGACATTGAACTACAGGTATTTTTCCCATCATATTCTTTAGGCAGATACATGAATTTTAGTATCTTTATTTTCTCATTTTTTGAGACAGGTTCTCACTATGTAACCCAGTCTGACCTCTAATTAATGATCCTCTTGCCTCAGTTTTATATGTGATAGGATTGCTGATATGACCAAACATGCCAGGCTGTATAGGATTTTGATAAAATATGTTGGAAGAACAGACAGTCTTAGAAAAATAATATATTGTAAAGTGCTTTTTATATCCAATTAATTGTTATATCCTGTTGTTGGAAATCATAGGTATATTGATAAACAGTATAGGTCGCTTAGCTTCTTATATAGTTTTACTGAGTATGTTAAGTTTGTTAATTCTTTTAAATACTATTTACATATTTATTTATTTATGTATTTAAGAGAGAAGGGGGAGACAATGGGAATGCCCACTAAGTGCATTTGGCCTACATGGGTTCTGAGGAATCAAACCTGGGTCCTTAGGTTTTGCAGACAAGCGCCTTAACTGCTAAGCCATCTTTCCATACCCAGTTTATTAATTTTTTTTAAAATTGTATTTATTTGGAGATATATATAGAGAGATACTCTAGGGCTTCTTGCCACTTCAAATGAACTCCAGATCCATGTGCTAATGCTCACTGGATGTCAGAGAAGTCATAAGAAACAAAATTAGAAGTTGGTAGGCTGGGAAGGTTTCACAGTGTGCTGAGTGCTTGCCACACAAGCACGGAGGCCTGAGATCAGATTCCCAGAACGCGCATACAATGCTGGCAGTCGTGGTGCATACCTGTGATCCCAGTGCTCGGAGGCAGACCCAAGAGCAGCCTTAGGGTTTGTTTTCTAGTTAGTGTAGCTGGATTGTTGATTTCTGGATTTGAGAGACCCTGCCTCAAAATGTCAGATAGTGATTGAGGAAGAGACCTGACACTGAATCTGTTTTCCATACACATATGCATACACATGCATGAGCAATCACATCCTCATGTGTCCTCATACAAACACATTTTCACACATTCATGTACATAACACACACACACACACACACACACGCCAAAAGCAAGACAGCAAGCAAGCAAACTAAGTCATACAAACAAATGAAAAGCTGGGAAAGAGGCACATTAAGTGAAAGTAACAGAACCTTAAGAAATTTAATATGTGCCTGATTGTGGAGACATATGGAGCTAATCACAGCCCTGCCACCAGAACTGAAAGTTTGCATTTCTGCCAGACAAATGTGAGATGTCTCTATTCATAAATCATGAGTGATCCGCATATGATTTCCCATGCTTGCCCCATGTTTCGAATCTAGACAGACTTTCTGTGTGGTATTGCTTAATTCCCCTATATTTCCTTCTCCCTCCAAATAAAATTGGGGTTAGAAAGTATACTTAATGGTAGCAGTGACACCAAGAATACCCTACTGATAAAATAGAAGATGGTGTGGAATACTTAGGGAAATCATAACTTTGAGCCTAAAAAATTAAATTTAGAAAATCAGGTAGCATTTTAACACAGAGAGACGATCAATGCATTTCCATGCTTGTTTCACACTGGGATTGTGCTGTACACAGGCATCCTAGAGTTAGTGTATAAGCAAAAAAGAAAAAAAAAAAAAAGAAGAGGAGGAAAAGAAGTATTAGAACTATGAATTTCTTCTTCACAACCTCTAAATTTCAAGGCTCAATGATTGTATTCTACACAGTCAGCCTAGAGTTAGTGCAGAAGGAAAACAATCTTATGCCTATGAATTTTCTCTTCAAGACTTCCTCTAAATTTCAAGGCCCTTGGTATTAACATGACATTTTTGCCCTGGTGCACAGATACCAGTGAGGGTGTATATCTCTGCCTCACTCATCTCTGAGTCACAAACTCATTAAGTGAGCCAACTACTGATATTTTAAAGCTTATGCTTCAGAATACGAAATTTCTTCTTGTTAAAAGTTCATAGGCTATTTTATTCTTCTCTCTTCAGAGTACATGATTAAATGACCACATTACAATACGATGTTCATTTGTAGGAAACAGGAATAATTTCTGTGGTTAATAATGTGACAGTGCCCAGGATGCTAGGCATTTTCACATTGCTTGACCCACAACTACAATGTGTATCTGACCTCGTAATCCTTGGGATGTTTTAATCTGTTATTGGCCCACTGATCTCCTGTGTTGTCTATCGATAATGAGCTGTTATTTATCTACAATCATCCCCAAGCCACTCACCAAATTGATGTTCCTGCTTTTACTTGTCTTAATAACATGATCAGACAGCAGAATGGATGGATTGGCTTTCCTTTAATTTTATTTTCTAGTTTGTCATGGCCAAATACTCTGGTACATAAATGTAACTTGACATTCTCAGCTCTCTAAAATAATGATTTAGAAATTGAAAAAAAAGAACAAGTAGGGTATGTGTTTTGTGCATTTGATATGTAGATTTAGTAGTTGGAAACATGATATGAAGAGAAAAGTGTTGTGATATGAATAATTTGGGATGTTAATTGTAAGATAGAGCAATAGAATATGATAGAAGCCGGGCTGGAGAGATAGCTTAGCAGCTAACATGTTTGCCTGAAAAGTCTAAGGACCCCAGTTTGATTCCCTAGGACCCACATAAGCCAAATGCACAAGGGGGCACCTGCGTCTGGAGTTTGTTTGCAGTGGCTAGAGTCCTGGCATGCCCATTTTCTCTCTCTCAAATCAATCAATAAATAAATAAAATTAAGAAGAACCCAAAAGAATATGAAAAAAAAAACAGAAGCCTTCATGAAAGTAGATATTTCTCTGGACACGTTTCTCTTTTCAACACACTCATTATACTTTGGACAGTTGACAAATGTTGAACTCCTTTGACATGAGAAGGGGACAGATTATCAATAAAACCCCTGGACTTTCATGAGGCTGACAGCCCCTATACTAATTTACATAAAGCAACATGATTATGAAGGATGCAGGTGTAGTTGTTAAGATGTGCTACAGTAACAATTTGGGCTTCTGAGTGGCTTGACATGATATTTTTTTCCCCCTGTGTGATGGTTTCAACATAAACTGTCCCTCATAGCCTCAAAGTGTTTGGGATTAAGTATCCAACTCCAGCCTTTGGGAGGTGGAGACTTGCTACAGGACGGGTCACTGGGGATGAGCGTGGAGACTTATTTGTCCTGCCCACTGAGTGTTCAGAACTAGCTTCATATTTCTGCCCCTCTCTCTCTTTCTCTTCTGATATATTAAGATGTAAGACAATTGTCAATGCATTCCCCAACCTGATGAAGCTTCATCTTAGGTCTGTAAACCAAAATAATCCCATTACTCCTATGAGCTGGTTGTTGTTGTGGTTTTAGTCTCAGCAACAAGAACATGACTCTTATACCTTGTTTATGCATAGTACTGTGCAGATCTGCTGGCTTCCTAAAGGAATCTCTCTTGCATTCTGTGGCTCGGAGCTCCAGGTTGCTTTCCTCTTATGAAAGATCCATGAGTCTATGGCCTGATGGCCAGCAAAACAACCTAGGTGATGAGAGATCGAGGACGCATGCTACTGTCAGAAGTCTTTGTATGGAAGTGACATTATTACTTCTTGATATATTGTACAGGGGTATCCCATAGCTCAACATACTGACAACATCATCATACATTGCCTCTGTCATAGAGGAAACTTGGAGTCTTAAGCTAGCAAGACAATTTTTATGTAAAATGTAGTAGACTATTTGGCTTCATTGGGTCTAACTAAGATTCTATCTATTGTAGCCAGTGCTGTATGCGCAGCCTCGTGCAATATTTGGGGAGCAGAAAGGACTATAAAATGAATGAATCATGCTAAATATGACATGACTGATCTAGTGAAGACACAAACAGAATGCTCTAAGCCCTTCTTTCAACTCTGTGACCATTGATTATATACTGTCTATTCATGTCCTATTATAATCATATAATATTCATCCTATCACTGTCCCTTCATATACTAAAAAACATACAGTATATGCCACTCAACCAAAAAATATGACGCATCAATGTTGAAGCCAATGATGAGGCTAGCATTTCGTGGGCTAGCTAAGAGTGCACTTGGTGACATTTCCTTCCACGACAGAATTTAAGATTTCAGCAGAGTTGACAATTTCAATTCACTGTCTTCTGCTCTGGAAGTTTGATTTATGTGCATTTTAGGAGTAGATTATTGACAAATAATCAGCCTTTTTCAGTTGTGAAGTGCCCATCAAATGTTCACCATGTGCTACATGGAACTGAAGGCATTTTATGTAGGGGCACTGTGGCATGTTACTTTTCATTCTTAAACAACATGCATGTGCTGAGCTGCACCTTAGAGAACTGTGATTTGTTTGCCAAAATTAAACCTGCAGATGGGAAAATACTTTAGTTTCTTTGCCAACTTTGATTCTTGTGTCAAGTTTTATGGGACATGCTTTGGTCTTGGCAAGTTCCTGTGCATTAGCTCTTCCATTCCTTCTGATTTCCAGAGAACAGTATTAATTATTCCTCTTTGAATTCCTAGGGGTTGGATCATGCACATGCAATAAACAGACAACAGTGATAAATTGTGTCCCTAAGACAGTCTTCTAAATTTGAGTGTACCAAGGACCTCTGAAGGTTGGACACTGGGTCTAAGAAGTTCATTCTTAGCTGATGCTTCTCAACAATTTATTTCATTCAGTTACATCATATATATTATCTATTATATATATTGTAATATATATATCAGATTGAAGTGGTAAAGTTGGACATGAAGATAGGAAAATTCTTTATACATTTTCTCTTACAATAATAATGTATAATATGATAGTAAAATAGGTGTTTTCCTGATAGAAACATTATGTGTATATTAAAGTCACCATTGGATTTAGAGATAAAGATATTTGAAATACTGAGAACAAAAACATAAAGAAAAAATTGAATATAAGCATGGGATACTGATGTCACAGAGCCTGCCTGCCCATGTAGCTAACTGAAGAAATGATATGGGATATATATATATATGGAGCTATCAGTTTTGCCATAAGAATGTGTTGCAAAGTAAGAATTTTTATCACTTTTTTAGAATGTGCTGCCACTCATTAAATTAATAATTACTTATTGAGTTTGTGTGTGTGTGTGTGTTTATGAGTGTGTTTATGAAGATGCATGTGGTGGAGTACAGCAAGCAAACCTAGCTGATATTCCTTGGGACATCTACCTCTTTTTGACACAGGGTCTCTCACTAGCCTGAGAACTTGCCAAATAGGCTCCACCAGCTGGCAAATGAGTCCCAGAGACTCACCTGTCTCCACCTCTTTAGTGCTAGAATTGTAAACATGGTTCACCAGACCTAATCTTGTTTTCAATATTTTATATTTTATTAGAGAGAGAGAGAGAGAGAGAGAGAGAGAGAGAGGGAGGGAGGGAGAATGGGTGTGTCAGGGTCTCCAGCCACCACAAAGGAACTTCAGACGTATATGCCATTTTGGGCATCTGGCTTACATGGGTCTTGTGAAATCAAACCTGAGTCCTTTGGCTTTACAAGCAAGTACCTTAAACACTAGGTAATCTCTCCAGCCCCAGACCTGGTCTTTTAATGTGGGTTCTGGGGATCAAACTCAAGTGCTCATGCTTGCAAGGCAAGAACTTTATCCACTGAGTTATCTCCTCAGCCACTGAGTTGATTGTATGGGCTTGGTGTTGCTCCAGGAAGAAAAATGACAAAAAAAAAAATACAAATAAAATCTGATCATAAATGAGATTTTACCAATGACAGAGATAAAATTTGAATCTAGGCAGTTTAACACTATATTCCATGGATTTTTATACTAAGCTTTAGTGAATTTCTCATTCTAAAAATAAAAAACCCTAATAAACTTTATTTTAGAAAAAAATCTGAGCTTGAAGGATGGAGATTTCCTCTAATCCCCTTGTTGCCCCCTGCCAACATCTGATTTTTAATACCACAAACAAGGATAAATGAATAAAATGTGAGTGTCCCTAAAGGAGAATGTACCCTCCCTTTTTTCTTGTACTTGAATTACAATAGAGGTAGCTCCATGTTTTCCTAGTCTTAAGTTCTTTGTTTACCCTATAAAAATATGTATAAGACCTCTTTCATGCATTATGATATTGAAGTCCAGTGAACAAGAGTCCCGTTCCTCACTCTAGGAGATTCTAAGGCAGAGTATGAGCCCTTGCATAGATAGTGTCAAATCTGAATATGTAACTACCAAAGAGAGAGTTCTTAAAGGTCAAAGGGGTACACAGTTTTAATTTGTGGGTTTACATAAATCCTGCATGAGGCAGTAATGTTCAAGAAGCACTTAGAAGATAAATAAAAGTTAAGCTTGTAAAGAGAAGAAAAAAAAGAGTACTTCTGGGACAGAGATTAACATACACAAAGTTACTGAGGCAGCAAAGAATTCCTTGAGAATATAAGAGCTGAACTGATAATAGGAAATGGAACACAACTGGCCTGAAGGACAGGAGAGAGCCAGGAGAACGTGTTGCCACAAAGTCAAGAGAAATACAGTCATATCAGGTGAAGTCAGCTTCAGATGTTTTGAAAGCCCACTGACTGAATGATGTTTGTGATCTTTTGCCTTTTGATATCAACATTAGTCCAAGAGTTCCTTAAAATGTCATTTTTAAATCCTCTGAATGAATTCTGTCCCATCCAGAGCAATGCCCTTAAGGTTTTGAGGAGACGTGTCTTTCAAGTAGATTGGCTATTTGATGCAGGTGCAAAAGTCAGCTTCTGCCACATAGATTTGTGTGGAGAGAAGAGTCGTCAGAAAAGCAGGTGGAACTCAGACAGTACTTTTTAATTAAGCTAAGGTTAATTAAAAAAGTAAAGTGCTGATTTCAGAGATATGATAGAGAAAGAAAGGCTGAATACACACTAGGAAATAAATGAGGAAACAGAAATGTTAGAATATGGGCATTCTTGGGTCCCATGGCCTTTGGAAGAAGCATAACTCCAAGACCATCAGGGAGAAAGGGAGGAAAGAAGGAAATATTTCAATCACTTTACAAGTTGGATGGTGATATCACTTATATTTGAGGAAGTGTTAAGTGATTACTATGGAACTGAGATAGAAAGGGTGGGAGGTAAGGAGTGATAAAGTTTAGGTATTTGATTTTAACGGGGAATGATTCCTGTGAGGAAGAAATTGAACTGAGAGAAATGATGGTAACAGCATCTCGGAGTGTTGGGTTGTTGTTTGAACTGATGAACAAGAATTTGTGGTAAGTCAACTCAATTAGAATGAGTTTCAGTGGGTCTAGAGGTGAAACAGGAGTAGCTGACATAAAGTTTCTCTCAAATGTCTTGGCATCAAATTCAAGGCTGGCGTAGTGATTTTATAGTCATCAAGGGCTCTTTTTCAGATAGACACAGATCCTAAGGAGAGAACTGTCCCATCATACCTCAAAAGGGCCCCAGCTGAAACTAAGAATAATTGTGGAAACAAGCAAGAGTGCTGTTTTCTTGGTGAACCTGGTACCAGCACAAGGGTGAAGGAGATAGACACAGAGAACACTCAACTCCTACCAAACCAGATATCCAGAGACACAGAGGCTCCCAAGACCTCATCACTGAAGCAGACCTAAAATGAACCCAACTTAGCTCAGGGAAATTTGCAGAAGAGGAGGTGGAAAGAATGTCAGAGCTACACGGTAGGTCATGATACACAGAAACATTGCCTCCTGCTTATAACTGATGGCTAACCCCACAATGCCTGACCTGTATACCCCAATAAGGAGGGTCCAGGTGAAGGGGGAGGATAGGAAGGAGGCTAACAATGGTACCAACTTGACTGTATTCACTGACTACAAAACTAATAAAAAAATGATTTATAAAAAAAAAGAAAGGGAAGGACTGAGATGGGGTGGGGAGGGAATTATTATGGTTTATTGTCTGTAATTATGAAAGTTGTCAATAATAAAAAAATAAAAAGAAAAGAGGGCCTACCCCTTCTGTTCTGGTACTGTGATTTGCTATCCTATGATTCACGTACATCATGAGGTAGCATCCCATTTCACCAGCAATAGGAGGAAAAGGACAGAGTGAGTGAAGCTGACCCCGTGTTAAATCTGGTACCAGCCCCTGGGTTGATTGAATTAATGATTTTGGAAACTAAACAGCCTTAGGAGTTAAAAGTTCAGAGTTACTATGGAAACTGATGGCTGAGGTTGACACAAGGAAAATGTCATTGGAAAAACCAAACCAAGGATGGATGAAGCCATGAGATCATTTCTGGCTTTTATGATCATTCAATGATCATAATGATCATTTCTGGATCCTTTCTGTATCCTGTGGTCTTTAGATTGATGATAGAATTTGGGAAGAGAGACCTGGGTTACTTTTATTTATTTATTATCTTTAGTATTTAGAGCATTATGTGATCCTCACAAATTCTAATCTTATTTTATTCTAATATTTATGTACAGAGCATGTGCACATATATTAACCATACCAATAACACAGGAAGTTTGCAAGCTGAAAGTCTTTTCTTTCCTTCTTTGATCTTCTCATTTCTGTTGTCCCACCTCAAAGACAACTGTGGGTTTAAAGTTTTCAAGAGGCTCCTTAATGGTTTGTTGGAATAGTTTGTCTAGTGTGATTTTTTTGGTATCTTTGATTTTGTTTTATTTTTAGAAAGAAGAGAGAGAAAGTAAAATTTCAGAATACTCTGTGATTCTGATTGATTGATTGATGCATTTGCTCATTTCCCCCCTAACACGAAATAATGATCATAAGGGATTTTGCTGTCTTTACAGTTTGTGGACTTTCCTCTTGGGGGGGGGGGTCATCTATCAGATGCTAGAATTTTATCAGAATGTGTATAAGCAGAAATTTTTTATTCTTCTGAAGAGTTGAGGTAATTTTTCTACTGATTAAGTTTCTCTCTCCTTTGTCTTTGTTTTTTGCTGTTTGAACTTTTTTTTTAAAAATTAGCATGAGAACTTTCTGAATCTGTATCCTATATCTCTTAATACTCTTCTAATTCTTCTCATTTCTTCAAAGATTTTGATCATGCTCCAGTCTTCTCTGCATTGCCTTACTTATGACTACTATGTTCTATATGTATGCCCATTCTGTTATTCAATGTGTTTTGCTATCATGTAGTGTAAATTTTTGTTTATTTCAAAGATCTCATTCATTCTTTTAAAAAATATTTTATTTATTTGAGAGGGTGGTAAGCAGATATATATAGAGAGAATGGCGTGGCAGGGCCTCTAGCCACTGCAAACAAATTTCAAATGCATGTGTCACCTTCTACATCTGGTTTATGTGGATACTGGGGAATCAAACCTCAGTCCTTAGCCTTCGCAGGCAAGCGCCTTAACTACTAAGCCATCTTTCCAGCCCATCATTAATTCTTTCTGGCATATTCTTTTTCATTATTGTTCGATTCCTCAAGGTATTCTGAGGAACTTTAGAAGACATTTGCATCATTATCACTGCATTATATTTACTAACTTTAAGGCCAGGGTATCTTTGCCTACTTTGTTATTTTGCTCTGAACTTGTGAGCTTTCTGTAAGTACCAGGTTAAACACAGCTGCCTTCACAGAAAAGAGAAGAGGTCAGTTCAGCTCACTGCCTGCCGCTCTTTCCCAGTTGTCTTAAAAGCCTCATGTCCTGGAAAGGACACTGGGTGTATGTACGGCCGGGCACACCTCCTTCAGACTCTGTGGTTAAGGAGTGTATGAGCAGGCCACGGGCCACCATTGTTACATGATAATAACATCTTGGAGCTTAGGTACACAGAAAGAATTCATTTCATTTAGAGATATTAAATAACATATCTCATGGTTCAGTGAGTCGGAAGAACAATTGTTAGAAGAAATGAACACAAAACAAAATAATATAAAATGAAATAAGGGCACTTGACAAACCTCGCTGAAGAACCCACCAAATTAGAGAAGTCAGTAAGATCTTGGACCCCAGACCCACTCTGCCTCTGCTGACATTGTCATAGTACCAGGAAGGGTGCCCCATGCCCAGCCTGCTCCATGCATGTGGATCCTAGCCAAATCTTCACTCATTGGATAGTTTTCACTGAGGAAATTCACATCATTTATTTGTACTGTCCTCGCCACGTAGCCAAAGAAAGAAGGACTTCCACATTGCACTTCTTTGCACAACATGGTGACCAGTGAAAACCAGAGAATTTCTCTGAAGAATCAGCGAAGCCATAAATGACAGCGAACCCCCACCCTGAGGAGATCTGCTAGACTCTCTTTCCATATCCAGACAGGTCCAGCTGTTTTTTCCTGGCAAGACCACTGCTATAGCCACTTTATACACGCCCTGCTCCAAGTTCTCAAACACACACCAATGGTCCCTTTACCTGTGAATCTTTCTCATCCTCACTACTGCTTCCTGAGGCTTGAGGTGGGCTTCATTGTTGCAGCCAAAAGAATAGAATGTGGAACTGAAAGGGGTCAGTTAGTGCCAGCTTTGCACAGTAAGCCCTGGAACAAATTATCCTAATTTCCACCCCGAGTCATTTTGATTATTTGTACTTTTTGTTTGATTATTTGTACCTGACTGGGGCTTCTAGAATGATCCATCAGGAAGCAGTATGCTCATCTTTTTTATAGTCTCTTCTGACCTTTCTCTCTGATGTTTGTATGTATCCAAATGATTCACTCAACGTCTACCTTCCAGAAATTCCTTAACATGTGTCTAGAGTGCTGGTTGCATGCTCCTCATTTCTGTTCTCTTATGGATGAATTATTTTTATATGTTTTGTATGTTTTTGCATGTGAACTGTCCCCCATAGCCTCACATGTTTGTGATTAAGCCCCCATACTTAATTCCCAGGTGGGGAAGTCTTTGTGGGGTGAAACTTTGCTACATGAGGTGTGTCACAGGGGGGTGTACCTTGAGGTTTATTAATCCATCTCTTCTGCGTGTTAGCTTGCCAACTTACACTTTCTGCTAACTCCCAGCTGGTGTGATAAGATGTGACGCCCAGCCTCTGTTCTGCCATGATTTCACTGCCACGATGAAGTTTTCCTTCAGGAAACTAAAACAAAATAAACCCTGCCCTCCCACATGCTACTTTTGGTAGTGTGTTTTGACTCAGCGATAAGAACTTAACTACAACATAGGGCATTATTTTATTTCCTTGGTATTTTGGAAGAACTGTAGTTAAATAGGGTGTAACTGTAATGGTAAGATGTTTAATATGTGTATTGGAAAAAAATAAATCAAATACAATCTCACAGCTAGTACCTCTCTGTGCCCTTTACTTTCTGCCCCATGTTTGAGTTGACATAGCCTATAACAGGGGTTGACAAGTTTTCTTGACTTTATGATCTCTGGTGTGGGCACTCGATTCTGCCACTGCTGGGACAGAGGCACCATGGAAATATATAGGATGGTCTAGGTCCCCAAAACAGTTTGTTTACAAAACAGGAAACAGGTTAGATTTGTCCAACATAACAAAGTTTGTTTTTCTCTCATCTAGGTGAAAGGTTGTTTTCCTTACCTTCTAATTGCTGGGATAGAGCACCTAACCAAAACCAGCTGATGGGAGGAAAGTTTTTAGACTTTTTGTTTATGTTTTGGCTCATAGACTGGAGGAGGAGCTTCATGATGCTAGAGGAAAGCATGGCATGAGCAGAGGCTGGACATCACCTCTGCCACACAGGTAGAAGGAGAGTGACCTGCACTCTGGAAAAGGGGAGCTGACTGTAACAGCCCCGAGCATGTCCCCAACAACACCCTCCTCCAGCAACATACCACCTCCCAAATTTATTTCTTTTCTTTTAAGTTTTATTTATTTAACAGCAATACACACACACACACACACACACACACACACACACACACACATATATATATATATATATATATATATATATATATATATATATATATGGAGAGAGAGAAAATGGGCATGCCAGGGTCGCTAAATACTACAAATGAACACCAGATGTATGTACCACCATGTGTATCTGGCTTACATGGGTATGAGGGAATCAGACCTGGTTTCTTAGGCTTCACAGGCAAGCACCTTAACTGCTAAGCCATCTCTACCACCCCACCTCCCACATTTCTATCAGCTGTGAGCCAAGTATACAAAAAAACATGAGTCTATGGGGGACATCAGATCCAAACCACTTCACAGGTGTTGAGGAAGAATATAGTATAGTTTCATGGGTACATGGGGAATGAAGTAGTCCATGATTCATATTGAGTAGGTTACTTAAACTCTCAGTCTGTTATTATCTATGCATATTAATGAATATTTTATTAGAAAAAAAAGTAGGTTTAAAAATGCTCTGTTCTATCCCACAAGATACTTTGCTTTACTATCTCTCTGTGATAACAAATGATATAATTTCTACCTGTCTTTTTTGTGGCTTTGCTCTTTACAATATGAATGCAGTATTTTCAAAATAATTGTCTAGTGTAAAACACCCTGATATCAGAAATATTTTTTCTCTGAAATTATCGTTTTGGGCTTAGAGAGATAGCATCATTGGTAGAGTGCTTGCCTTGCAAGCATGAGAACCAGAATTGAATTCCAAGTTCCTATGTAAAAAATCCCAGATGTTGTGACATGTACTTGTAATCCCAGTGCTAGGAAGGCAGACACAAGAGGATCTGTGAGATTTGGGGCCAACCAGTTCATGCTAATTGGTGAGCTTTGAGCCAATGAGAAACCCCATCTCAAAAAAAGGTGCATGGTGTTCCTGAGAAATGACAACTGAGGTTGTATGAACTGGCCTCCACATGCTCATGCAGATCCGTGCATGCGCACATACATAGACATGCATAAGAAATAAAACTGCACACATACAATCACATGTGTAAAAAATAAAAGAAATTGTTGTGTTTACATTTCAAATAGAAGCAAGATAAGAATCCCAAGATTAACTTTAGAAAGAAGGACTTGTAATGTTGCAGACCTCCCTTGTGAAGCAGCCAAGGAGACACAGTAACACAAATGTCCTCCCAGTCATGTCAAGCCGAGTTTTCACTGACGAGGGAATCATAATAAAATGTGGGGGCAAGGAAAGGACAGAACCATGGAGGCACCATAATATAAAGTATCTTGAAGTGTAAATCAACCAGGAAGGTGCTGAAAACGTACTTTCCACATGTATTTACCAAGATGAATGTGAGACAAGAGATAAGGTTGTCTCCTTTTCATTTTATCCATGTAATACAATACTTCCATACTGATAAAAAAACCCCTTCTCATCAGATTTTTAGCTTTACATTTGTATATGGAAGTAGAGGGAGAAAGTGTCACTAGGAACTTATCCAAGACAGAGCAGTCAACCTCAGGGTAGGGCACAGTCAGCCAGGGAAGAGAAGGTGTGTGGTCAAGAGAGCTGCTTCTCTGTCAGGGGCTAGGGTTGCTCTTGACATCAGTGATAAGCTGAGTTTAGGTGACATTCCACTTTGGGGCCCCTCCTCACTTTGCAGCTGGCCTTCCTCCTTCATTCCTTTCTTAAGCAACACTGAAAATTCCACTCAGCTTCCACATCTTTCTTTACTCATTTCTGTTCAAAAATTTAAACTTCAAGACTTGGGAGCTAGCACAGTCAGTCAAGTGCTTTCCTCCTAAATATGAGTTTGATCCTCAAAAGTGACACGGAAATGCTAGGCACGGTGGTATGCACTTGTAATGCTGCCACTGAGAAGCCACGTAGGAGGATCTCAGGGGCTCGTTGGCTGGCCATGCTAGCAGACTTCGTGAGATACAGACACATGAGAGATCCTGTCTCAAAAAATGTGGATGGTGTTCCTAAGGAACGATACCTGAAGCTGTCCTCTGGCCGCACACACACACACTCACACACACTCGCGTGCCTGCACACTTGAGCACATGCAGTCCCACACGCACAAAAATAGTTCATACGTTAGACTTGTAAATCTTATTTTTCTTGTTTCTCTTCCAAAGTTTTCTATACTCAATCACTTGTTTAGAATCCTTCCTGCTCCTCACTTCCTATAATTAGGGCTTTGACCATCTTAATCCTCAATGAAGGACAGGATTATAACGTGATTGTATGTTTACATGCCTGAGTCACTTGGCATGGTTTCAAACCTCACTTTGATTAGCTCCTAGCTGTGAGCCCTTGAGCTTGTCCCTCAGCTTCTCACTGACTCAGTGTCTTTATCTTTAAAATGAGCTAATGATCATGTTTGTTTCTTTGAATTTAGGAAGATGTGCTAAGGAAAACAGTGTTTTTTATATTATATTATATATATACTATATATATATATATCACTTTACTGTGCATACAAGGCAAACAGGAATCCTGATACAAAGCACATTCTGATACACTAGTCTATACTTCTAACACATTAGCCAATGATGTGGGTCTGGCTAGTCTGTAGAATATAAGGAAAGAAAAGTGCTTATATCAAGCTCGGCCCTGTAATGTGTTTGCTTGCCTGTCACCATCACGTCTCTTGCCCTGAAACACCTCGGTCACTGATCTTGTGTATACCTCAGTGTTGCTGTGTTAGCGATTATTTTCTTGTTGCTGCCGAAAATATCTGATAAATGCAACTTAAGAAAGGAAGGATTCCTATTAAGTCCTTAATTTTTATTAGCATATCTTTTAACTTTCCATAGTCTTTTTACTGTTATTCCATCTATCTTTGCCATCCTGTTATTGGTTCAGGAATAAATGTATTTCTTTGCTTTGAGGATATTAACAATATGTATCATATTTCATCAATTGTTTATTTTCCTTCTTTGATTTCCTTCCTTTCTTTTTTTGTTTTTTGTTTTTTGTTTTTTCAAGGTAGAGTCTTCTCGCTCTAGCCCAGGCTGACCTGGAATTCACTCTGTAGTCTCAGGGTGGCTTTGAACTCAAGGTGATCCTCTTACCTCTGCCTCCCAAGTGCTGGGATTAAAGGCATAGGCCACCACACCTGGCTTGATTTCCTTTTTTTTTTTTTTTTTTAATTTGAGTTTTGATTTCAGTTTTGCATAGTTATCTGTTTTGCCCTGAGTATCTCTCCACGCTTCCTTTCTCTTCAACCTTGAGTTTGATGCCAGAGATGGTAGAAAATTCTTAAATGCAGATGATAATTCTCAAATGTGGGTCATCTGGGCTATTTAGGGAAGAAACCCCCCAATGTCATGGTCATTCAGTGGGTCAGTCAGAATCAAGTGAGAAAAATATTCCAGTCTTTTGCAATCTCCACATTCATGTTTAAAAGTTTACTCCCTGTCTTTATCAAAGTAATCAGAGCTTCTAATCCTAGCCATGTCTCTCTGTTTCAGATGTATGTATTTTATTTATTTATTTATTTTTATTTATTTATTTATTTATTTATTTATTTGTTTTTTTGAGGTAGGGTCTCACTCTAGCCCAGGCTGCCCTGGAATTCACTATGGAGTCTCAGGGTGGCCTCGAACTCACGGCGATCCTCCTTCCTCTGCCTCCCGAGTGCTAGGAAGATGTCTGTATTTTAGAGACAGGTTTTCCCTCAGTATTTTGCAGAGTGGGTCAGAGATATGGCCTGGCCATGCACAACTGGGAGAAGTACCCTGCGTATCAAAGCTCTTCCTGAAAAAACTCTTGGAGCTGTCTTTGGTTTGTCCCATCCCTCCCCTAGTCTGGAAGTTCCCATGCTACTAACTTGTAGGTCTGTAGGAGTGTTCTCACAGCGGGCAGGTCATTTCTCAGTTTGGTCCCCAGGATCAGTTTTTCCAGGGTTACACTTGCAGACCTGTCTTCACTCTAACCCTTTGTCCCTTCTCCTTCCATTCTTGTGGTTGTGTTACTTATAAAGCATCAGTTTAAGCAGAGAGTAATGATGGAGTATAGTTCTCATCCCAGTACTCGTGAAGCTAAGGCAGGAGGATCATGAGTTTCAAGCCAACCATGCGCTACATAGTGAGACTCTGTCTCACAAAACCAACAACTGCTAGCACAACAAAATCAACTTGCAATCATGTTAATTAGAAGGAGAGCGCATTTAAAAATTAATGAACATCCTCCCCAAGTCACTTTTGAAAATTTTAAATACCTATTTTTTTAGCTTAAGAAATATTTGTGAAGCGTGCTTTATGTATTCTTTTTATGTACAGCAAAGAACACACAGTTTTAAAAATTGCCCACGTAGTACCTAAGGTTATTCTGAGCATGTGTAAATGTTAAGTGTAACACATTTTCAGAAGTTCTATACAATGTTGCTCAGCATGAATTGAAACTCTTTAGTCAGTTATTGACATGAAAGAATTAAAGGTCCTCAGACATTCCTCAGAATAATTATTTAACTGCATTTCACACAGCATGTCATATGTGGGCCACGTATCTGTGCATATGCACATTACCTAGGCATTGCTACTGAGTGGAGGGAACACTGCAGATTGTCCTCATACCCCTAGGACCAATCCCCTACTGCTGTCTTGCCATATCTCCCAGCAGGCCTGAGACCCTGGCAGGGCATAAGTGTTATCATTATTTTCTAGTACATTACCATCTGCGCATTTGATCCATTAACCTCCTATTGTACCTCATCAAAGAAATGTCCAGTCACGAGAGCAAAACCATTGCAGAACCCAGCAGAGGGAAGAGATATGTTCAACACACATTTTGCTCTGGGAACAGGGTCAAATACTTCTCTCATTCCCCCCGTTCATTCCTAGACAGTTCATTAACTTTCCCGTGGGGAGGTGGTAGATTGTCCACAGGAACAAAATGACCCGGGTCTCGTTTGCTTATTTATTTCTAGTAACAGGTTAAGACAAATCAATTAACATTCTGTGTAGCCATTTCTTTGTGTCCACCAAGAGGAGAAAATAATAAATGAACTAATAATGAGCTGATGGCTGACTAAAGTCACATAGATTTCCCTGTTGGCTTTTTTTCAAGCTACCATTAAACACATTGAAGAGATGTTATTTTCATGTTGATGACATTGATCTCTACGTGAGGTCATGCATTCTGGAAGTGTTTTTTTTTTGTTTTTTTTTTTTTTTTTTTTTTTTGTAGTTTACCCAAATTATGTACACAGGTATTTTTCTGTGTTTCCTATCACTTCAAGGGAATAATAAATACCCACATCCTGTGGGGGACAGTGTCTAAGGGTGACTATGGCAATTTACTTATTTATTTTTCACACACACATATATATATATATATATATATATATGCATAATTTCAAAGTAGTCCTATGTATATAAATATATATATATGTATAAATAGAGTGCAAAGTCCACTAATTTATCTACAAAGATGGTTTAGATTTATTTCAATACCTAAAATTTATTTTCATACCATTAAATTTGTTGTGTTTGTTCTTATACTTATGATTGTTTCCAGACGTATCAACCCTAGTTAGAATATGTGTACATGAAGAAAAAAGTAAGTGACTCATCTGTATTTATGCTCCTTTAGGAGGCAAAACCTTCAGAAGAAAATTTAAAAAAAAGAAACTTTAAAATTGAAATCCACTTACATTATCTCATCTACTTCAACTTCTGTGGAAATTATTAAAACTATTGTAGTTGTTTTTACACTTTTATCTGGTCATTATCACTGTATTCCAAAAACTGTCCCTGTTGTCTCAGCTAAATTTAGTTTTATTATTTTACATATAGCTGATAAGGCAATCTTTTTCTAAACTGATTTTTGTTTTTACACCTTCCTTTGGTCTTAGAGCCAAGCCTCCTTCATGAAGGATTATGACATGTGGTTTTGAATAGGCAACTCAATGGCTTGATGCATGTATTTGGTCGACTCAACATAGGAATGTTGAAATAACAAACTCTTACAATGCTTATTAGTGTATCATTTTTAGATTCATTCAAAAAGGTCATCGAGAAAAATAGCATAAAAGAAATACATTTTTCTGGGATGGAGAGATGGCTTAGCGGTTAAGTCGTTTGCCTGTGAAGCTTAAGGACCAAGTTTCCATTCCCCGGTATGCCTATAAGCCAGATGCACAAGGTGGTGCATGCATGTGGAGTTTGTTTTCAGTGGTTGGACACCACAGTGTTCCCATTCTCTCTATGTGTGTATGTCTATCTCTCTTCTCTCTGTCTCTCTCTGCTTTCAAATGGATAAATAAATAAACTATTAATAAAAATGCAATCATTTCCTAAGCCATATGATGTCTTTGTACATAGAACCTACTGAAGGGTGTCAAGAAACTTACTATAGGGAATTGTGGTGGTTTGATTCAGGCATCCCCGTAAACTCAGGTGTTCTGGATACTAGGTTCCCAGCTGATGGAGATTTGGGAATTGAAGCCTCCTGGAGGTGGTGTATTATTGGGGGTAGGCTTATGTGTATTATAGACAGTGTCCCCTTGCCAGTGTTTGGCACACTCTCCTGTTGCTATTATCCACCTCGTGTTGGCCGGGAGGTGATATCCACCCTCTGCTCATGCCATTGTTTTCCCCTGCCATCTGCCCCCTGAGCCTATAAGCCAATATAAACCTCTTTTTTTTTTTCCCACAAGCTTCTCTTGGTTGGGTGACATATACCAGCAACGAGCCCCGGACTGCAGCAGTAATGGACTCTAAAATGGGAAGGAAGATGAGAGGAACAAGAAGGGAAGGGAGGATTTCCAGCTTAATAACTAGTGACTGCTAATCACGCTTCTATGTGGAGCAGAAATAGGAAGCTCTTGGTTGGAATGCATGTTTACTGAATTGCTGAGTCTGTTGACATCCCAGCCATTGCTTCTGCCTTATTGCAAGATGTCCACCCTATGGCTGCATTGCTAGTCTGAATTTGTGAAATTGTTAGAATGTCACCTTCTCACTGCTTATTGTTGGCATAGACAAATGCATTTAGTAACAACAGTATCCTAAAAAATCTGCTAAGTCCTTTGAAAGTGTTGTTGTCATTAATCTGAAGTTTTCGTAGATTTTCTGCCATCTCATATTACATGAAAATAATTACAAGTCTCCATTGTTTAGATAATTAGTTATTTTTTGTCTAAGGATTTATTCTTTCTATATATATTTTTCAAAACTTATTGGCTTAATATTTTCCTAATATCTACTTAAAAGCTTGTGAATATCTTTACTAACCCTGATTTTATTTGGGTATGCATTTGTTTTCTTACCTTGACTTTTGATTTTATCATGCACACTGGAAATATTCCAAATTTGCAACTTTCCCCTTGAGGCTATGTTTGCATTGCTGACTCGCTGTTTCCTTATTACCTATTTTTGTTTATACTCTCAATATTATGTTACCTTTGATTTTTTTTGTGATTTAACTACTCATTTCCTAAATCATTGAACTAGATGCTTAGCCAATCGAATTTTAGTTTTTCCTTCTTTCCAATATAAATGGTATGAATATCTCACGCACATGCATGCACGTGTGCATACACACACCACACTCACATACTCACATCTTTCTGTCTTAACATCAAAGGTAAGTTTCTGAAGTTATTTCATTTTCTTCTTCTTTACAAGGTCTCTGCCCCAAACTCATTCAGTTTTGGTTATAGATTTCTTCCTCAGGAAGAATCCATTCCATGTCCACTTAATTATTTTTCTTAACAAACTCTGAAGTATTCACTCCTACTTATGGGATAGATGAAAGTTTTTGCTGGTTTGGTTGATTACTTTAAAAAATAGTATGTTGAGAGAAACATGTATGAAAACATGGATGAGAACATGAAGGCCTTTTGTTGTTTAATCCCATGACACTCACACTTGACTATTCTCCCTCTAATAATGGCGAGTTTGCATTCCTGCGCATCTGATTCTCTCCTTTCTTAGGGGCTTTGGTATTTAGTATCAACCTTGGCAGTGCAGTGTCTCTT
Organism: Dipus sagitta; assembly: GCA_036346955.1. Taxonomy (NCBI): domain Eukaryota; kingdom Metazoa; phylum Chordata; class Mammalia; order Rodentia; family Dipodidae; genus Dipus; species Dipus sagitta. Next base: position 8,505,795 of record CM070786.1, read on the forward strand.
TTTCTTTACATTTCCATATCATTGTTGGTTGATTTTCTGTTTTTGAGACAAGATGTCACTGTATAGCCGTAGGTATTCTTGGACTTGCTTTGTAGAGTAGGATAGCCTTGAACTTATGCCAATCTTCCCATATGTGAAATTACAGAATCGTTGTGAATTTATTAAGATTCCAGAATGAAAACTTTTCTTTTTCTTCCTCTTTTTTTTCTAGATGGGGTCTCACTCCAGCTCTGGCTGACCTGGAATTCATTATGTAGTCTCAGGGTGACCTCGAACTTATATCAATCCTCCTACCTCTGTCTCCCAAGTGCTGAGGTTAAAGACATGTGCCACCATGCCCGGCTAAGCATTGTTATTATTATTATTTTTTTACTAGTAAGAAATTCTGTTTGTGTCTGTCATTTTCCTAAGACACTCACTGTTTCTATTTCATTTACCTGTATAAGTAAACCTTTGGATCTTGATATCATGTGGAATCTTTTTTTGAACTGTTTACCCAGAGAAAACTTCACTTAGGAAATTTGTCTTCTGCAGCTTGATTGGCAAGATTCTATTAAAAAGTACATAAAGCTTGTGGCTTGAGAAATGGCTCAGCAATTAAAGATGCTTACTTGCAAAGCCTGACAGACAGGGTTCAATTCCTTAGTACCCATGTAAAGCAGCCACACAAAGTGGCCATGTGTCTGGAGTTTGCAGCGGCAGGACACCTGAGTATGCCCATTGTCTTTCTCCCTCATGCTCAAATAAAAAAAATATTAAAAGGAGCTAAAATTCATAATGTAGAAAAATCTTAAGGTACAAGATAGAATTCTTAGCTTAAGTTGCTACATAGAAAAAACAATACCATGGACTGGGTAGCTTATATGTCAGAATTCTGAATATATGTTCATGCATTAAGTTTTTAGTAAGCTTTTTATGAATTAATAGATAGGCTAATCATTTGTAGAGTCTCTCTCTCTCTCTCTCTCTCTCTCTCTCTCTATATATATATATATATATATATATGAAATAAATTATTCATAAATAAAACAACTAGGGTTTTTTTTGATATGTGTAGATAGGGTTTCCTTTGGTTCATAAAAGGTTTTGCTGAAGTAAATGGTTTTATATAAAATGTTTGTAGCTTAAAATATAAAAGCAGATGTAAAATTTATCAATTCAAGATAATACTCTTTTGAAATGTGTGTATGTGTACTGTGTGCATGTGTGTGTGTTGGTGTGTGTGTTTGTGTGTATGCGTTTGTGTTTGTATGTGCATGTATTTGTCTGGCTTTTCTTACATCTGACTGAAAATTATGTGAAGCTTCTGTGTGATTATAACATATCATTTCAGCCATCAAAATTTATTTTCTATTATGGATAACTACTTAATATAGAATCACACTCTAGGTTTGTTCATTGGGTAAAAAATTTCAAATATCAAATTAGGTTCAATTCTGAGAAATACCATTCTTCTTTAAATGCAGATGAGATCTGTTAAAAATGAACCACCACATGCGTTACCACAGTGTATCTCAGAATACAGACCTGTTCTGTTATCATAGTGTGTGACAACTGCCACACCAATCTCACAGTTACCTTTTTTTCAATTAAGTACTTTAGAAATTTTATTTGAAGCAATAATTATATCAATAACAAAGTTGCGGGAAATAAAACTGTTTTTCTTTGGTTTTTCAAGGAAGGGTCTCGCTCTAGCCCAGGCTGACCTGGAATTCACTATGTAGTTTCAGGGTGGCCTTGAACTCCCTGCGATCCTCCTACCTCTGCCTCCCGAGTGCTGGGATTAAAGGCGTGCGCCACCACACCCAGCTGAAATAAAACTTTTCTTACACATTTTCCAGTATCCACAATGCATTTTTGCTACTTGCGTGGTTAACATATATGGTAAACTGGGGATGGTACCTGTAGACTTTTATAGCTTCTGTTGTCATGAGGGCCCTTACCAAATATAAAACACACATATAAAAACATAAATATGTAGCTCCAGTTTTTATAAAAACAATAAAAATTTTATGTTCTCATGTTTACGTTTATTTTCAAATGCACTAACATCACCAGTGTTTGCGGCAGATACAATAAAAAACTCTGATGTGGTAGCTCTTATGGCATATTGACCCTGATATAATATTGATTACAATAGCTGCGTTTTTTCATTATTATTGTTGTTGTTGCTGTTGATTTCATTGTTTGTTATTAATTTCTTTTTGAAACAAAGTGATGCCATGTGGCCCTGGTAGACCTAGTACTCACTATGTAGTCCTGGCCGCAAGGGTTCATTTTATGTCAGCAATGTATAAGAAATGATAGCACATGTGGCAATGGACAGGCAAGATTCCCAGTAGAGAGAGGAAGGTATTAAAGACTTTAGGTCTAGAAATATCAACTCCTTTGTGCAAAGCACCTGGTTCTGTATGGCAAGACAGTGGGCTTATATCTGGCTGGAGTCGAGGATGCAAAAAGCAATAGAGACTTGGGCTCCTGAAGAAATAAAGCAATAATGAGGCTACTTCATATGCTTGCTTCAGTTTACTACATGGGCAGATGGAAGGAGAGGAACAGACAGGGATAGACATATGGATGAAGAGACTCGAAGATGTGTTGTGTAGCACACAGGTAAAAACTACATAGAACATTCATAAGAACTTGTAAAGCTATTTTTCTACTTGTATGTTAAACAGCTTGCATTTTGAGACTTATCAATTCCTTTTCCTCATTAGATGTCGTATTTCTATACACGGGAAAAAAAATTTTTTTTTTTAAATACTGCAACCTTGTTTGCTCATGTAAACTGAACATTCTATAAACCCCCTACCAATTCAGAAGACACTTGTATGATTTTCTAATACAGGCATTTGAGTTATTAATTAGGCACATTCACTAGCATTTATTAACATCTTTCTGATCTCATTCTTCATTTATTCTTGTACAAGTCCTGTCATGGCCCTACAAAATCAATACGATGGACTATATCATCGGCACATGTTATTGGGTGTGGAAATAAAAGGTGCTAGAGGTCTTGTCCCTGGAGTGCAGAGGTGGTTGAAGTTGGAGAAACCTCTACTTCCTGGGATCTGTTTTGTTGTGCATATATTGGCCTCCATTCTTAATCAACACTCTAGTATGTGCCGTGGGATCCAAATCATAGACTAGATATGATTTATCTTAATGTAACTTAATATCCATTACTTACTGAACTGCATAGCATTAAAAGACCTTCTTGTTCCAAAGGGACCTGCTGTCAATTCTGCATGATGTTGCTTAGGGATTAGTGTTTCTTTGGAGAAAATTTAGAAATTGAAAAGTATCTCTCAAATTGGAATTTTCAAAAACACACATCATAACCTTTTCTTGACCTTAAAGGTCCTGCTTATTTTCTTTCCAATTTCTAATATCTTTGTGTATCAAGGATGGTGGGAAAGAAGACTTCCTTTCTTATCTTCTAGTTTATTTGCCTTTAATAATATATGTTCCTCAAATGAAATATTCCTTGTATCATTATGAGTTTTGGTGTGTGTGTGTGTGTGTGCGTGTGTGTGTGTGTGTGCTCATGTGTGAATGCAGACATGCACAAGCAATGTGCATTTGTGGAGGTCAGAGGACAAGTTCTGAGTGTTAGACCTCATTTACTACCTCATTTGAGGCAGTCTCTCATTTACCGTTCTGTTCACCACGATAGCTGGCCTGTGAGGTTCTGAGAAATTCTCCTGTCTCTGCCTCTCATCTTCTCCTAGGCACAATGGGACTATGGACATGATTGCTACAGCATCCAGCTTTATATGAGATCTGGGGAGCCAACTTGGGTAGTTATGTTTACTTGGAAAGTGCTTTATCCACTGAGAAATCCTTCCAAACCCTCTTTGTGTTATTAGTAATAATTGAATTAATCCATTAGGGAAGATATTATTGCCAGGTTATTTCAATTTTTTAGTCTATGTTAATAAAACTTATGAATCAAGGTTTTGCAGAGTTCTTTTTTTTTTAAAAAAAAAGCATAAAATAAATATTTTATTACAAAACATCGCATCTTTTTGTAGGTAAAGTAGAATCTCCTCATGGTGTGTAAGTGCTCTTTGACAGAATTGATGGGAAAGTGTCAACGAGTACTCAACATACCCATGGAAAATAAAGTGGACCTTATTCCTGAAAAATAGAAATTTTGTGGAATTGCCCCCTGTAAGTGTCGATTCTGGTTGTGCATACTACTCTAAGGTATCAGACTAAAAACATTATTTCTCTGATGTTATAAGAGAAAATTCAACCCAATAGAGCTAGGAACTCATTTATTTGACTGATTTTAGTCATATTTGACTTTTTCTTTCACTTTTGTTCAAGATATCATAAAATAAACAAAATATTTGCTTTAGGCTTTATGTGACGTACTATTCTTATGATATGCAGTAATGATTTTCAAGAAATTCACAAACTCTGAGAATAACTATATAATGTGGACAAGGAGAGGGCTTTTCTTAGTTAAGTCTTACTACTTTAACATTTCATTTTCATAAGCCTTATTTATTAAATAGGAACAAGCACTTGCAATGAGAAATAACACTTGTTCACAACAATGTTGGTTTAATCATTTATTATATATCTTTTTCAACATATATTCCATCAAAACAGAAAAAAAAATAGATATATCAGGATCTTAATTGATGATGTCTTTGCTTTCTCTTTAGAATTATTGATTTTATATTATTAGAGTATCTCTTACCCTAGCTCATAAATTCAATAGCTAAGACTCATAAATGCAGTTTTTCCTTAAGATATGGGGAGGGATAATGGCACCGCTTCCATTATCTATAACATTAAGAAGCGCTTTGTAGAGACAACTCCCAGCATTTATCTCTCCAGGGAGTTATTGTCTGCATGTAGGTTTGTTGACTGAACCTAATCTAATGTGTTCTTCTGGACAGCAGGGATTTTGTTACCCACAGCCCTTTCTACCTTGTAGACTATTAAGTGCTCGGTAGACGATAGTGAATGACGTCCCAGCTACATGAGAACCAATTTTTTCCTGTTCTATTCTCCTAGTAGGCATGTAATAAATAACTTAAGTCAATGCATTAATGAGAGAAAATAAAGGTTATTGAATTGTCTCCCAAATTATGAGAATATATAAAGTTACAGAGAATATGAAAGAGTAACAACTTCAGTTGTATTCATACACCTGACATCTGGGCCATTATCAAGTTACCCTTCCAGCCATAGACCTCACTTCGAAGCCCTCCTCCCTTGCTCAGCTACACAGAGCCCTGGCAGACAGGGAGGAAGGAATGCCTGGCTGATCTTGCTTCCCACAGACTCTGGCCAGGGACAGGTAGATCTCAGCAGTGCTAGCAATCAATAACATTCAGCTTGAATGATTTTGTTTAACATATCACTAACTGGAATCTGATGTATGTTTGGATTCTGTGTGTATGTGAGTGGTATAAGGGTGTGAGGGTGGGGTCATGTATGTCAGCATGCCTATGGAATCCAGAGGTTGATGTGGGGTGTCTTCCTCCATCACTTTCCATTTTATTCTTGGAGACAGGGTCTTTCACTGAACTCAGAAGGCACAGATTTGGCTGAGACTCACTGGCCAACAAATTTCAGGATCCTCCTGTCTCTGCCTCCTCACACTGGCGATACAGGTGCACACCACAACACCTAGAATCTTAGGTGGGTGCTGTGAATCTGAACTCAGATTTTCATACTTGTACAAGTACTTTAGCCAATGAGTCATGTCACCAGCCCCTTGATGCAAGTTATAAAAAACTTTTTCTCTGAATGACCCCACTTTGAAGTTCAGTTTCCCAGAGTACGGATGAGATGTAAAAGAAAGGCCTTCTCTTGTTATTTTCCAGTGTTAATTGATAAGAATAAAGATGGATTTCAGTGACTGGCAATTGGATTACAGTACTGTATTTCTTGTCATCTTGGCTGAAATTCTACCTAAAATTATGAGTCTAAGAACTGTGGGTGAGCTGTCTCTCCAGGTTATCAGTAGCATAAAGCTGAGTAAATATTCTTGAATCACTTAACATGAAGCAAGATACCACTTTGTAGACACTAAATTTATTTCAAGCCTCAGCCCCAATAGTACCCTCGAACTGCTGCAGTTTTCGCTCTTGCATATCAGGCCCCATGACCTTTACCCCTGCCTTTGCACATGCTACTCTTCTCTTTTAAGTTTTAAGATCTTTCTTTTATCTCTAAAGTTCAATGATGTGAAGGTTAAAATGACTTATGTTCCAAAGGTTTGAAGATCTTATTACCTTAAGCAAAAAGGGGCTTTCCTGTTGTAATTGCTGGGTGGTAATCTCACACCTACTATTAATAATGAGTAGGCTCAGTTATTCTAGCAATAAGTTTTATAGATTATTTCAATAAGAAAGCACCCCCATTTCTCAAAGAATATCAACATTAATCATGGAAACACCTCTTAAAGAAAAGTGGAATGAGACAAGATTGAAACAAAAGAAAAAAATGAGAAAAGTCAACAGCTTGCTATTGCTCTTCCTTTTTAAAGACCCGGGGAACTATAAAAAACATTTAAAATGGAATAAAATTTAGAAAATTAAAATTTCAGGAGAATCAAGGAACTTTCTGAGGCATGAAAGAGGAAAAAGAAAGAGAAAAAGATTCTAGCTGAATGGTGGTAGACATTTGAATTAAATGTTAAGGTAAAGGGGACTAGGAAAAGGTCATCTGTATTTTATTGAACTCCTGATGTACTTACTAGTCAGTGATGGCAATATATTACCTATATTCAATACTTACAATGAGGCTCCTCCTTCCAAATTGCCATCTGCTGGGGACTTAGCATTCTGAACACATGAGGTTATGGGAGATGTCTGGTGCAAACTACCACAGAAGACCTAATTCTTTATGTTCACAGCCAAACACTGTGAGTACTAGGTTAGAGATTTTTTTTCTTACTAATAGAATATTTATTCCTGATAATTTTGGGGGGAAAATATACATATATATATATGTATATATATATATGTATATATACATGTATATATATGCTACAATTCTATTTCTTAGTTATATTTATAATGACTTTTGTATGCAATAACTTTATCATCTGAACCTACATGATTTGAATATATCCTCACTTTTTTCATTCATTATTTGATTGCTAGCCAGTTTTCATTTTATTAAGAATTATTAGAAAATATTCCAATCACTACATCTCATCCTGGCATAGAAATGCACCATGCCTTATCTGTGTTTGATGTTACTATATATTGAGATTATTTTATGTCTTTATTTTTATCCTAATACAAAAGCAGATATGCTCATACATGAGTCATTGAGCATGTCAATGATTATTTAATAAAAATATTCAAAGTTGTGAAAATCTTGAGATATATTGTATAATTAGTTGTGATAAAATGTCTATCAATTAATATTTTCATTAGCATTATTTAAAACATTTATTTAAGCATATTTTTGTTACAGTATCCCATTGATCCAATTTCTTTTCTTCAATTAGTAATGAGAGGGAATAAATGCAAGTTTTAATTTCCACCTTACCATATTATATTTTAGGAAAGATTGGAAAAGATCTCTAATGGAAAAAGCTATGCCATGTGTGCTTTGCATAAGTCATAAACATCTCTAGATTAGGAAGTGAAGTTAATGAAAAACTTGTGAACTTAAAAGTATAATTAATCACCTGACTGTAATGATGTTGACCAGAGAATCCTAAGAAAAATAAACAAGAAATTATAAGGAGAAGAGTCCAATAAATCCCTTCAATAGTAAATCTATTTGAGATGGACCATGAAACAGGACAGAATGGTTAAGGCCACAGAGATTTAAATATTCTTATCATAACTTTTATTACCAAAACTTCTTAATACATCCTAGCATGGGTGATGGCTATACACATAGTTAATAATGTATTATAATCACTCCTTCCACGCAAGGTATACTAGGAGACGGACATAGAGCAAGGCCCATATTGATCACTGAACCTTCTGTGCTAAAATGGAGAAAATTCCATGAAGGCATTTGCTTAAACATATGACTGCCCCCATACCAACCATCCACCATCTGCATCTGCTACTGGAATCACTACCATGAGACGTGTTTGCTTTATCTTTCATATTTTAGAGTGGGAAATCTTGGAAAGGTAGACTCATGTGTTTCTATAGTATCTTTCCTTCAATGTTGAATTTGTTGATGGAATTCTGAGTGCAGAATTTTTTTGAGTCAAGACCAACAGACTGCCTTTTTTTAGTGCAGGAGTGAGAGAGAGAAAACTGGCACACCAGGGCCTCCAGCCACTGCAATCAAACTTCACACGTGTATGCTCCTTTGTGTGCATGTGTGATCTTGAGTGCTTGCTTCACTGTGCGTCTGGCTTGTGTGGGACCTGGAGAGTCAAGCATGAGTCCTTAGGCTTCACAGGCAAGAGCCTTAACCACTCAGCCCTGAGTTCAGACTTTAATAATGAGATCGTGACAGCTTGACATGATTTAAAAGATCATGAAGTATTAGATAACCCTTGATTGAGAAAGTGATATAACAAGAGTAGTAATGAATAAGAATGATTAGGAAGGAAACTTAGCTACAGTAAAATATGTATGTGTCAGACACCTAATAATATTGGTAGAATGACTTATATAGGAAAACATATATTATTCTGCCATGTATTGTGTTGGTATGAATAAGACAATGTGTAGAAATAACAAGGAATCTTGGGACATGACTGGGGCTCAAGACCTTAAGTCAAACTTATGATTTCATCTAGGCTCTCTCCATCCTTGTCTCTTGCCTTGTGGATCCATCCTTTCAGTAATGTTATCTTGTAAATGAAGCACATACAAGTGGCTGATGTGGAGTTGAACAACATGTTGTCTGGGAAACACTGAAAAGTAATTAAATTATAGACCAGCCATTTGGATATCAAGGAAATTAATGTTCATGGAACAGGCAAGACCCAGCACTTTCTGGAGGAGTTGTAGATGACAGGTTGTCCCTCCACTTACTCCATCCATGTCAATGAAAATGACCAGACAGCTTTGTTACAGTTCCCGTTTGTTCGCCTCACTCTACAAGGGTGTGGCTCGGGGTTCTTGAAATGAGAGGCATGGGGCTCCTTCTGGGGACTCATGTGCACTGGGGAAATGTGTTTTCCATTCAAGTGCAATCACACTCAGTGAAATGAAGACACTCAGAAGCGGGAAACCACAGCAAAGGTGCCTCCGAAGGATGATGGGAGCTCATGTGCGTGTGTGTGTGTGTGTGTGTGTGTGTGTGTGTGTAGTGTACATGGGTGTATGTATGCATGTCCATACATGTATTGGTGCATGTGTGGTGCACATGTACATGTGTGCACTTGCACATGGAGGGCAGAGATTCATGTGGGATGTCTTCCTCAACTGCTCTTCAGTTTAATTTTTGATACAAAGTTTCTCCCTCGAATGCCTGAGCTCACTGATTCAGCGAGACTAGTTGTCTAGCAAGGCTTGCAGAACCTCCCGTCTTTGCTTCCACCGCACTGGGATTTCTGATGTACACCTGCCGTGCCATGAGAGCTGGCGGTTCTGAACGTGGGTCCTAATGTTTGAAGGCCAACATTTTACCCACTTAGCCATCTCCGCAGCCCTCCCTGTCCCTCCTTTCCAGCAGCTATACCTGTAGGCTCTAACAATATGGTTTCACTGTCTTAGGAGCACATTTCCCAAAGTTGTTTTTTTTTTAATAAAAAAATCACACTTAGAGAATATTCAAATACCCAATTAGTTTCATTGCCTAATATTTGTACTAGGCCGGGTGGAAAAGCAGACGAGGCAGGTAACGAACGTGCTCTGGGGGATATAGTCCTCACTGTTTGATCATTTGCAAGGCTGATCCTGGTTTAGCTGTTCTCCCTCCCACAATGAATAATTATGATCCAATTAACTCAGATTTCTTATGTTCATATCTTTCTGTACTGATAAATTTTAGGAACCTGAAACTTAAGTCTCAAGATTTGTCATTCGTGAGACAGAGCAATCACAAAGCCCATCCCCTCTCGATCCTCTCAGAAGCGGTCCACATTCTCATCCCCCCCCCCCCCACCGTCCTCTCTGCCCCATCCTGCTCCTTTGTGATCAATTACCTGGAGCTTTCTCTTCCTTAATTTGCACTTTCCCAAGAAAATGGATCTCTGGAGAAATTGAATTCAAATGATTCATCTTTACTGTTTATATAGGAGAGTTGATAGGAAGGAAGATGAAAAGATAGAAATGAGATCATAAGCCCCTTCTATGAATTTCATTTATCCCATCCATTTTTATCAATTGTCTACTATGTAACAGGTATTGTAGGAGATACAGGGAGGATAAAGTGTATTCTCTGCCCACCAAGAAATTTCATTCTCAAGAAGGAGGAGTTTTCTGTATACATTACACTGTCTTAAATCCTCCAGTCAGAAAGGACAATATAAATACATACATGTATATTGACAAGAAATACTGCATCTTTACTACCAGGAAATTATAAGTATCATGTAATAACATTCAAGTGAAGCAGTGGAAAATTCTGCTTAGAAAATGGTGTGTTTAGAGGTCATGTGATCAAGGAAAAATTTAATGAAGAGCCAAGACTTTTTATAAGTCACATTTGCAAGAATATAACACCTGCAGTTATTTCAAATTCTAAAAGTATTATGTTTTAATTTATAAAATTGGAAAGAACAAACAAACATATGAAGAAAAAAAAAACTCCACCAAAATTACAACTCCACCACCTGGCGAGATTATTTACTGTTTTTTTTTTTTTTTTTTTTTTTGGTAACATGTTGTTATCAGCTTTTCTTCACTGTGATGTGTTATATTTTTATTGTGTCAATCAAGGAAACAGATGGCAAAGTCAAATTATATGGGTAGGTAACAGACATGGAAACTCTAAGGGGTGCTGAGTAATACAGAGCTAGTAATCACGAGGGAGCTATTAGCAATCTGCATGTGTTGGTGAAGGGATTAGGGGAAGGTGGGGCTATCAAGCAAGCAAAGCTATGGAACACAGCAAGAACAGGGGGAAGGAGATGTCTGGAGAGAGTGGTGTCCTTCATTCAAGGGACTCAGCCCACCCAGAATCTTAAGATTCAGGGAATAAATACCTGGATATATTCTCTGTTGCTTGTCTCAGATCACACTGCTACTGAAAATCTCAACGGGGATACAGGCATGGGGGGGGGGGGTCTGAGCAATGGACTTGTGCATACTGATCAGTTTCCTGTAACAAAAAGCAGGATGGGAAAGGGTCATGAATAAATCTGGATGGATCAGCAAATACTCGCCAACTGGATGAGACTGTACATACGGTTTTATAACTTGTATGTCGTAATTGCTATGTTATTAAATACAGTCATGTGGCCTTGTTCTGAATCATTATATAATTTCATAAAATTATGACTATGAATTATTCAATATCTTACCATATGAAAATGTTTCCACTATTGAAATTAATGACACGATATGTATGTGCTTGTTTATTTGACTCTAGACATGTATCTTTGTAATTCTAACCTCAGTTCTAAGAAATGGAATCACTGGGTCAAAACATATGTTTATATTGAACATTTTTTATTTATTATGCAAAATTATCTTCTAGAAGAACATGCAGGTTTCTTTGGTTTGTTTGTTTGATTGTTTGTGTGAGCATAATGGCATGTGCACATGAACATGTGCGTGTGTAGGCCAAAAGTCGTTGTTGGATGTCTTCATGATTCGTTATTCTTTAAAAAAAAAAAAACTTTTGTTTTTGTTTTTGTTTTTTGAAGTAGGGTCTCGCCATAGCCCAGACTGACCTGGAATTCACTATGTGGTCTCAGGCTGGCCTCAGACTCATAGCGATCCTTTCACCTCTGCCTCCTGGGTGCTTGGATTAAAAAAAAAAACAACACACCTTTTTATTGACAACATCCATACATATAGACAATGCCACAAACCGCCATTTCTACCCCTCTCATATGCCCCATCCATTGAATCCCTTCTTTTTTAAAAATATATTTATTTATTTGACAGAGAGAGAGAGAGAGAGAGAGGACAATGGGTATGCCAGAGCCTCTAGCCACTGCAAACAAACTCCATCCACACTTATGTGCCACCTTGTGCATCTGGCTAACATGGGTCCTGGGGAATCAAACCTGGGTCCTTTGGCTTTGCAGGCAAACACCTTAACCGCTAAGCCATACCTCCAGCCTTGAATCCCTTCTTTGAAGAAGGTTCTCTCAATGAACCTAGTGCTCACAGATTCAGCTAGACAAGCTCCAGGATTTGATGTCAAAACTTCTCCAGCTCTGACCCTGGGATTCCTGGAGCACACCAACACACACAGCTTTTATGTAGGTGCTAGAGATCTGAAAACTCAGGTCCTCATGCTCAAGTGACAAACACTTTACCTACGGAGCCATCACTCTAGCATAAATACACCAGTGTTTTGAGGTGAACCTTTAATGAGTAAAGTCTTCATATATGGAAACAGATGGACTGTTGCTAGATGCAAGCTTGGAGGGCCTGTGAAGAAGGCAATGGGATGAAAATGCACGTGTCACAGCCCACAAAGGTAATTCATGTAGTTTGGGTTTAATAAGATGAGTAATGTAGTCAACTAGTTCCTTCCCAGTCACAGCATTGGACCATGCCAACAGTAAGGTGGACACGAACTGTTACACCAGGCAGCCTATCACAACACAATATAAGAAATCTTCAAATAGGTTCAAGGTCAAAACTGGTTAAATAGGGCTGGAGCCATTGCTCAGCGGTTAAGGTGCTTTCCTGCAAAGCCTAAAGATCCAGGTTCGTTTCCCCAGTACCAGGTGCATGACATGGTGAATTCATCTGGATTTTGTTTTCAGTGGCTAGAGGTCCTGGTGCACCCATCCACCACCCACGGCTGTCTTCTTGCAAAACAATAAATAATATATTCAAAAAAGTTAAAAAATGATAGAGAAATGCTTGAATGCCAAGTATAATGTTACTGATAGAGTTACAATGAGTCAATACCAGATAGCTTACAAGAAGTCTAGAAGGCCCTAAGGGTTTTTTTGACAAAGCTTGGCTTAGATGGTGGCCCTACTACATACTAGTTGTGAGTTTGGGCGTGTGATGTAGTCTCTCGGTGTGAGGATTAGTAATGTTTTTATGTAGAATGCCTCTTTTTCATACATGTTATCCATGGAAGGGGCTCTATGCCTGGACCCCTGTTATGGGGAATAAATAGTGATTGTGTCCTGAACCTTGTTTGCACTGAATACTGACCCACTTGGTGGAGAGAAGGCAGCATATGAGCAAGCCAGCACGGCAAGTGTTAAGCAGCCACCAAGTAACATTTGTGCTTACTGTTCAACAAGCAGGTAGAAGTATTTAGATAGGAAAAAAAGTTTCAAAATGGTATCGAGTTATTTTGCTTATTGCTGCAGTAAAATTCCGGCTAAAACAAGTTAAGGGAGGAACGATTTACAGTGGCTCGTGGCTTAGGGGGATATGGTCCGGCCGTGATGACGGGGAAGGCACGGCGGAAGGAGCAGCAGAGGGCAAACGGGACGCAGGCCTGACTGTGTCACTCCCAGGTCTGCCCCCCATCAACGTACTTCCTCCAGCTAAGTGCCACTTCCCAAAGGTTCCACCACCTTCCAAGACAGCACCACCAACTGAGGATCCAGCACTCCAACACCTAAGATACATTTCACATCCTAACCAGTAGGGACTGGCTCTCTCACTGAAGCCAGAGCTCATTAGTTTAGCTAGTTAACTTGCTTCAGGGAATCTACCTGTCTGCATGTGATTAAAGGTACGTACCATCACGCCCAGCTTTCATGTGGATTCTGGGTGATCAGAACTCATGTGCTCCTGCTTGTGTGGCGAGCACTTTAATGATGAAGGTACTGCCCAGGCCTGATACGTGTATTTTGAATCCTGGGCCTTTCTAACCTCAGTGATGGCATCAGGGGTTAGGTGACCTTAGCTAATCCAGTCATAGCCCAGCCCAGGTTTACGTGGGTTTTTGGTAAGAACTCACATGTCCTTCTGGGCCAGCAGACTTGGGTGTGTAAGAATGACAGCCCGGAGTTGCTAATACGCTCTCTTGCCATCATGAAGGTACTCGGCAGAGAAACCACTTGTGAAGATGGGCTGTGGGGAGTTGAGCTGAGAGAGAAAAAGAGCTCCTGCCATCTGCTGACTTTGGATCAAATGACTTCTGAAGTTCTGTGCCCTCTCAGACCTCTCACACACCCAGTTTTCTTCTTCAGCTGGCCCCCCCGCGCTTTAGCTCAGGCGTCTCTGCCATTTATGCCTGAAATCGAAGTGAGTCATACATGACTTTGGTTTATTGGCTTCTTCCCCATGGAATGTAAGGTCATCACTGGGATCATAACTCGTCCTGGTTCCCATGATGGCACTAAAAATTAAATTTCATGCTATGCAACCGAGTTTGGAAAAGTAATAAGCTAGGATATCCTGGAAGTCAATACAGTACCTTTTTTGGATCTGAGGACACAAGTTTATGATGTTTACGTGATAGAAACTCCAGCAAAAGTTCTATTTCAGAACTTATATACTTTTCCAATATCTATCTATCTATCTATCTATCTATCTATCTATCTATCTATCTATTGCTTCTCTCTCTCTCTCTCATACACACACACACACACACACACACACACACACACACACACATGGCAGGCATTTGATGAAAATAGTGGAACCTCTGCATCTCATCCAAATAGAATCTCCTAAAAGGAGAGAAACAGTTTTGTTGGGTATTTCTTTTTGAAAGCCAGGCTTGTCTGGCTTACAGCACAGTAAACCGTTTGTGTTTTTTCTCTGTAGTCCTCTCGCTCAGGATAAAAGCAGCACATATAACTGCCAGCCCCATCCTCACTTGTCCTCTGGCTGCAGACTGATTCCTTCTCTGCTTTCATCTCAGCAGTTGCTAATGTCACAAATAAGCAAGGCTTTGAAGTCAGAGGGAGGGGACCGGGATCCCAAAATTCCTTTACAGTCCAGCTACGGTGGCAGCTACTATGTCAGTGCGATGTACAGGCAAATGCGGGGCGGAGGGAGGGTGTCACTGACAACTGATGCACAAGACTACTGACTTGTTCTTTCCTTAGGCTCTGCGAGAGCAGAAAACTGGTCCTTGCGCAATGTTGGAGCAAAGAGGAAGAGAGCTGATCATTGAGACACTCTGAAAGGTTTTATAGTCCTTTCTGTGCAGTTTTGTGTCTTAGGGGAGAGGAGTGTGTGAAAGGGTGCTTGAAACCGAGGTGAAAGTAGAAAGCTTTCTTCCCTGTCTGAACTCGCTTTGCATTGATGCTGTGCTTGAGACGCGGAGTCCACAACAGATCATGGGACAGACACTGAGGTATTTGAGGATTCCCTTAAACTTTCGGTGCAAATTTTCTCATTTGAAATCTTTTCTATGTTGACTGTTTATTTTGTGTGTGTGGGGGGGGGGTGTGCGCGTGCATGCATGTGTGTATATGTGTCTGTATGTGTGCATGGGCACATACATCCTTGGCATGGGTATTGAGATCGGAAGAAAACCTTGGGGTATTTTTCTCTCCTTCCACCTTCTTTTTGGGACAGAGTCTCTCTTGCTCCTGCTGCTGGTGAACGTGTGTCTTGTCCTTGCATGACCTCCCGTTGCCATAGACATGCTGGGATTACAGATGTACACACCACTTGGCATCTGGCTTTACGTGGGTGCTAAGGATCAAACTTAGACCAACAGGCTTTCAGGGAGGTACTTTTAATGGCTGAGACATTCCACAGCCCAAATTTCCACTTTTTTTTTTGTTTTATTTTAGATTACCTCTCATGCTAGTTAGATAAGTCACTCAATGGTAAGTCATGTGGACAGGGAGGTGGTGAACAATCCCTGACCAATAAGCTCAATTATGTTTTGGCCCTTGCTGCTTTCTGTCCCATACTTCTCTAGGCCTTACACTACTTTCCAGCTTGGAAGAGGAAGCGTGGAGAATTTCTTCTTAAGAGTGACATTGTTCACACACACACTGTGGCCTCTGTGGCACAAAATCGGATTCCACACCTAATGATTTTCCTTCCCTGCCTTTCTATTCCTTGGTGTTGTGTTTTAATTTTTGATCTACCTCTCACATCCCTCTCTTTCGTCCTTTCTTTCTTCTCTCTTTCTTTCCTTCTTTCTTTCTCTCTCCCTCCTGTTTTCAAGTAACTCAAGCTAACTCTACATCAGTTTTGTCAATGGTCATCTCCTCTTCTCTGTCATGGAAAATTGACTTAAAATTTCTCTCTTTTGAAGCTATCCTTGTCTGAATTTCTGTGTCTTAGGGCTCTAGACAAGGCCTACCCAGTATGCCATCAAAGACTCTTAGAGAGAAAAACAATAAAACTTTGGAAACTTTATTGGCACATACCATTCCAAACTCAGCCTGAATGGCTGAGAATCCACAATTGTTCCTGGCATGAGATTTTTCCATAGGTCCCGTCCATAATGCTCACATGCCAGGATTTGGAATTTCCAGATGTGGCCTTAGTGCTATAGGCAGTCAATTTCTCAACATATGCAAATATAAACCATGGGTTCTCATTAACATCAAAAAATAGCCATTTCCATGACTTCGGGGGCGGGGGTATCTTACTGCATTCTGGTGTTCTCTTTTTTGGACTTGTAATTGAAAGACTGCTTTGTTTTATTTTATTTGATTGATTTATTTTCAAGATACTACATTTCCAGCTCAAGATGGCATTGAACCTTTGTATAAAATATTATCTTTAGCCAGGCATGGTGGTACACACTTTTAATCCCAGCAGCACTTGGGAGGCAGAGGTAGGAGGATCGCCATGAGTTTGAGGCCACCTTGAGAATACATAGTGAATTCCAAGTCAGCCTGAGCTAGATTGAGACCCTACCTTGAAAAACCAAAAGGAAAAAAAAATCTCTCTCTCTCTCTCTCTCTCTCTCTCTCTCTCTCTCTATATATATATATATATATATATATATATATATATATATATATATCACAACAGACTATGCTCTTTTATCTGCTTACCCCTATTCCCATTTTCTTGGAACCCTCCTCAGTGGGGTTATGGGATTCCCTGTGGAGTCATGAAGGCCTCAGTCAGTTCCTCTGAGGTAGTGGAGGAACCATGCCTCAGGGTAATCCTACCTACTCTGTGGCTCTTACAATATTTGTGCTCCCTCTTCCACAGTGTTTCCTGAGGCACGGCAGGCCTGTTGGAAGTTTAGTTTAGTGTTGAGCTCTCTGTAGCCTCTGGATTCCTGCTCAGCTAGATGTTGATTGATCATCAAGTCTACCATCATGGCCCTGGGGCTGCTTGTCAGGCTATCAGTAGGACCGCAGTGTCCATGTTGCCACTTCATCTGCAATTTCTCCTAGCACCCAGCAGATGTGGTAGAGGTGGCATGTCAATGGTGGGCAGTCAGAACTCTTTTTGTCTTATTGATGGGTCTTGGTTCTTCTCCATTTTCTCTGCCGTCTATAAAATAAAACAGATTCTATAAGCCAGAGTGAGAGCAGCTTGGGTTAAAGAGGATATACAAAGTTATTTGAGGGACCTTTTGGTGTGCAGGTCCATTCTTCTTCTCCAGAGAGCAGTGAGGGTTTCTCTCTGAAGTCTGAGTTTCCTAACTATGGGATTCTGACTTGGTTTTCAGTACCAGATATGAGTTCTCTTGCACTGAGTGGGCCTCATGTCCAATCAGAAACAGTTGGTTACTCACAGAGGCTATGTGCCACTATTACAAAAGTGTGTACTTCTTGTCAAGCTGGTTTATTTTACAGTCTGAAGGTTCCCCTGCTTATTCATGCTGTTTGGTGACTGATGTCTAGTAGCAACTCTGATAGGGCTTCCCAGCAGTATGAGGGCCAGCCAGGAGGGAGCTAGCTCCCCTCCCCCTGTTTTGGATGCAACATGGCATTCCAATGTCCTGTAACCAGAGCTTATGGTCTATTCAGCAAATAGGGTCTTACCTTTTAGCTCTGACAGATAATCAATTGTTTTGGAAATGGCCCTGCAGTGTTTTAACATTCTCTTTCATCTTCACAATACCACTTTTTAGGCTCTTACTTTGTTTATTCTCCCCTCCATTGTCCATATCTACAATCCCATCTTCTTGAGCTAACCCATATCCAATAATGTAATGTGACTGTCTAACTTTTAAAGTCTCCTTCTCACTACATGGATACAAGATGTATCAATATTCTGACATTATGATTATTTGCCAAGAGTTAAGTTGCTGGGTAACATTAGCTTGCATCCTACATTCATTTCTTGTCTGACAGAAGCTTACATTTCCTCTTTAGTACAAGTTTTGAATATGTAGATGCAACTTCAGTTTCATTTACATACTCATAAAACTGCGACTTGTCTTTCAAACTCCAAAGTCCTGACTCCAATGGGTGGGATTTAAAAACTTACCACAGTCCTACTGCAGGGTATGGACAATTTCTAAAAACAAGATGTATTCAGAAGTAGAAATTGCTCGGAACATGAGCTCTAATGTGAAGAAAAATGCCAAGAAGCCTTCTGAAAACATTTCCCTGCCTTGGGTCTAGTACAGGTGTGAGGTCCCATGGTTGGGACAAAGCATCTCACCAGCAGTAGCTTGTGGAAGAGACATGGTCTAATTTGTCTTACAGTTCCAGACCAGAGTCCATCACGTCAGGGACAGCATGGAAGGAGCAGATCACGGTGTCACATCAACAAGGAGGAAGTGAAAAGAGCAGAAACAGCAAGCAGGGCTAGTCTACAACACCTGCAAGCCCAACTATCCAGCAACAGACTTTCTCCTGAGAGGGTCCTCTTCCTAAAGTTTCCACAACCTTCGAGAACAGTGCCACCAGCAGGGCATTTAAGTATCCAAACACATGAATCAATGAGGGACATTGTGCATTCAGACCACGAAGCTGACCACCTCACAGTTCTGCAATCCTTAAATGTTACTTATACAATCCAAACTCTAATTCCTTATCTCTACAGTTTGATATGGGGGGGCGGATGCCACTCTGTACATTTGACAGTAGGATTAGGTATAGGAATGTAAAATTCCTGGCATATTTGGGTCTACATGAAATTTACATAAAACTTAATAGAAGCTAGCCAGTGCCTCACTGTTCTGAGGGCACTTTTCCATTGCTTTATTTTAGTTACCTTAAATTTCCCTTTTTTTTTTTTTTCCAGTGGAGAAAAAAAGAACACAGAGAGGTTAATGACCTTGGATAAGGTTAAAAAAAAAAAAAAAGCTAGTGATGGAACTAAAATTCTGACCTGAATATATCTATCTGATTGTCGAAGCCCTGTAACCTAACCACAGAGCAGTAGCGTATGTATAACATGTTATCCCGTGAATGTGTATACACGTTATTGTTGGCTAAACCAGGGGTTTATCATGGTTTCCTGATGGATTTCTAACATTGGTATTGGCATTTTTGCCAGAATATGACCGCTGTTTCAATGTTCTGTTGGCTCTTTTGCCAGTCCTGCTTTCTGGGCTGTTTCCTTGCTCACTGTCCCTTCCACTGTCTGCATCTACAGTAACACATTCCCGAGGAATTACATATTTAACAGTGTGATATGGTTGGTTCATCTTTATAGTTTTCTTTCCTTCATTTGTAGCTCTTAACTAGAACTCAGTACATTGCTAGGGAATAAACTGTCAATTTCTCTTTCATCATCTATAGTGGCATTCTGGGATGATATATTTATCAGCCTAAATTACTGTAAAAGTTTTGTGGGTTTGACTTTTAAGATAGGCAACTCAAGCTTGTGGTGGCGGCGCGCCTTTAATCCCAGCACTTGGGCGGCAGAGGTAGGAGGATCGCCATGAACTTGACATGACATAGTGAATTCCAGGTCAGCCTGGGATACAGCAGCACCCTACCTTGAACCCTGCCCCCATAAAAAAAAAAAAGATAGGCAACTCAGCTCCACTGGGCCTCCTGTGGGTCACCCATCTTCCTACCTTATTCACTTACCCTATTGTCAACATTGTGGAGCACAAAATGGGCAATTCAGCTGGTGGGATGCAATGACAGCCAGGCTTGTAAACATGGCATAAGACCTTCTCTCTCTAACATTGGCCATGGTATCACACACCCTGTCACTTTGCCACCAGTCACCAGATCCCTCCCTTCCACTTCCCAGCTGATGCCTGAGGTCGCTCGGGTTAGTGTTCAGCACTGTACGTGCGCGATGCTGTCTGCCTTACCTCTCCCTGCCTTCTATCCTGTTTCGACTTCAACACCCGTCCATTTCTCAGTCCCCCTCAACTCTCCTTTCCCTCCACTTCTGTGTTTGTTACTCAGTCACCACGGGATGCCAGTTCCTCTGCGCTCACTGGTCCTTTCCTTGAGTCCTTTGCCTGGTAGACCCCCCCCTGAGCAGCATGAACGCTTTTCTGGGGAGCCACAGATAAGGTCTTGCTCCCCACAGGATGGGCACCCATGGCAGAATAAACACTTCACCGAAGTTCATCCAGGTGACCCACTGAGTGCATCAGTCTTCCTTTCAGGGGAATAAGTGAGTGGTGACTTCCAGGAGCAGGGAGACCCCCAAACAGCCATAGCCTCATCCCAACATGGACAATGACCTCACCATAGATGTTTAGAAGGAGCTCCATGTCATCTGTCCTCTGTATATTCCATCTCCTCCTGAGGTCACCATAGCAAATAGCTGAGCTCTCAGGTGAGGTCTGCCAACACTCCTCACCCCCTGCTTCTATGGGGGAACCATCAACAGAGCCAGGTTGGTGGGTTTCTCAGCTGTTCTGATCAAGACGGCCAGGCTTGCTTTTCTCAGAGGACAGCATCTCACAGCACTTGTTCTTGTTCAAGCAGCTGCCACGTCTGCTCCTCCGGGGCGACGCTTCAAGCTCCCAGGCACTGTTGTTCTGTCTTTCAACTTGGCCCCTTTCAATGTTTTACGACATTTAACTCAGTTTTCAGGAACTGCCAAAGCAAAATTGTGGGGAATCCCATAATAAATAATGTTTGGGGCTAGAGAGATAGCTTAGCAGTTAAAGTACTTGCCTGCAAAGCCAAAGGACTCAGGTTCGATTCCCCAGGACCCATGTAAGATAGGTACACAAGGTGTTGCATGGCTCTGGAGTTTGTCTGCAGCAGCTGGAGGTTCTGTCCTGCCTATTCTCTCCCCCCCCTCTTTTTCTCAAATAAATAAATAAAATATTTTTAAAAGATATTTAAATTTTGCTCTTACTCCTTTCTTTGAGCCTCAGGATAAGAAATCTCTTATCAAGCACTAAGTTTTTGCTATTCTCAAATAGTGACTTAGAGTGAGCATATTGTAGGTATAGAAAAGCTAGCCAATTATTCCATGCTTGGGCCCTTTGGCTGAACCTAACACATACTCCTAACATCACGAGAGATGTTAGCATGGTACGTGACTGCCGTCTCTGGTTCCCTAGCGGACAGTGTGAGAGTGTGACCGAGGAAAACACTCCGGGTTGCTGATCCAGAGGCTTCTTATGTGTCTCTTAATCAGACAAAAGGAGGCCTCAAGTCTTGTAAACTCCCTTGTTTCTAACTTGACGTTTACCAGAGAGTTTCCAAAGATCAATCCCCAGTAAACATGGGATTCTCTTTGCTGACTATACACGGTATTTAGTAAAGCTGTTTTTACACCGTTGCCCAGAAGACAGGTCTGTAATAGCCAACACTTCTGTTTCCAGCTGCAGACGGTAGGGGTAGATAGAAGTACACACGTGAAAGACAGTTCAGGGCCTCTTCCCAGCACTGTGTGCTTCTCTGTCTTGGAACAAGGCCAGGTCCGAGCTGTCTGGATTCTTTGTGAGCACTCTCCAAACTAACATATTTATTATGGAGGAGGAAAACGCTCCTGATGCTAGATCACTGGTGTTTGCCTTGCTGTGTTTTCTTGCAGAAATCTGCAAGAAAGTGACTGAAATGAGTTTGGCAAGGAAACCACAGAGAAAGCTACCTCTTTTTAAGGACAAAGCCTTGAAAATATCCTTCCTGGGAAAACTGGCTATTTCCTTTTTACTTTGTTTTTGTAAGGTGAATGATGCATCTTAAAGGACAAATCATGACAGTGTACAAAGAACCAGTGGAATTTTTTGAAAAAAATAGTTCTTTTATTTTATTTATTTGTCAGAGAAAGAGGGAGAGAGAGAGAGAGAGAGAATGGACATGCCAGGGCCTCCAGCCACTTGCAAACAAACTCCAGATGCATGCACCCCCTTGTGCATCTGGCTAATGTGGGTCCTGGGAAATCGAGCCTGGGTCCTTTGGCTGTGCAGGCAAACGCCTTATCCACTAAGCCATTCCTCCAGCCCTGGAATTTTTTTTTTTTTTTTTTTAAGATTGGGACATTCTCACTGGATGTTTTAAATATACTTGGTTAGGACTTGGGGACATATTTTTTCATTTATTTAGTATATTGTGTGTCTGTGCGTTTTGTGGGTATGTGTGTGGTGTGCATGCATGGTGCATGCATGCATGTGAGATCCCAGTGTGTGCCTGTCACAGCCAGACTAGAACACTGTCTTCCTCTATCTCTCTTCTATTTTGTTTTCTTGAAAGAGATTCTCTCACTGAACCTAGAACTTTTGTGTTTTTGGTCAGACTGGATAACCATTGAGTCTGAGTGATTTTTCTGCCTTTACACCCCATTGAATTGAGGTTACAGGTGTACATGGTCACACCTGGCATTTCAATGTATGTGTTAGAGCTCATGGCCTCATGGTTATATAGCAAGCACTCTTACTGGGTCATCTCCCTATCCTGGTGGATTTATTTTTGAATGAACATTTGGTCCAGGGCTTGTAAAATACTTGTATTTTCTTAATGCTACGCACATATCTTCTATAGTGGGTTCTGTGAAAGCCCAGGCCTTGTCATTTCTGGAACAGACAAAGCTCGGCGTTGTCAGCTGCACTTCTAAACAGAGATGTGTCACTATCTGCCTGTCACTTTTTACTTTATGTAAAATACTCTACTCTCTAGTCAGCAGTTATTAAACTTCTATGACTATTCAAACTTTTGAAGTGAGTATAAGGACACACAGAAATTAGGGACACTTGGAGCCAGCCACGCCTTTTCACAGTAATTGGTAATTAAGAGGTTTATTCTTAATTAGAAATGATTAAGAATGTGGAAAGGGGCTGGGGAGATGACTTGGTGGCTAAGAACACTTGTTGTGCAAGCAGGGGGCCCTGAGAGTGCCCACGACCTTGCAGGTTCTATTTCCCAGCACCCCTATAAACAGGTAGATGGGCTTGGCCACACGTGGCTGTAAGACCAGTTCTGCAATGGGTGGAGACCAGAGAACGTCTGAGGCTTGTTGACTGAAAAGATGATAAAAAATGGCATCTCTGACTTGAGTGAAAGACCACCTCGAGGAAACAGGGGGATAAAGGAAGTGCCTAGCATTCTACTCTGGCCTCCGCACATATGTAGACTACATACACGTCACACTCAACACATCACATGTAGTCTATACTCCAACCCCCCCAACACACATGTCATTTTTTTTAATAATGTGGAAATTATCACCATTTTACAGAGCGTGGTATTGTAGGTTGAATGTGAAATGTTCCCCATAGGCTCATGTGTTTGAACAGTTTGTGATGCTCTTTGTGAAGATTTTGGAATGAGGAAGTGGGTCATTGGGGGTGGGACTTGAGGTTTTATAGGTAGTTGTACTTCCTGTTCCCCCTCTGCATCCTGGATGTGTGTGACAAGCTAATCTGTCATGCCTTCCCCATCATAATGGAACACATCCCCTCAAAACTATAAAGCAACATAAACCCTTTTTCATCCTTAAGTTGCTTCTGGCCAGGTATTTGCTCATAACAACAAGCAAGAAACTGATGTAAGGGGTCTATGGTATTTTGTCACAGGTATGAACATACATGTGCTGCAAGAACTTGAAGTCAAATGCTTTGAAAACATCAAGGGAAAATAGTCATAATTTATTTATTTTATTTTTGTTTATTTTTATTTATTTATTTGAGAGCAACAGATAGAGAAAGAAAGAGGCAGAGAGAGAGAGAGAGAGAATGGGCATGCCAGGGTCTCCAGCCACTGCAAACAATCTCCAGATGCATGTGCCACCTTGTGCATCTGGCTTACATGGGTCCTGAGGAATTGAGCCTTGAAATGGGGTCCTTAGGCTTCACAGGCAAGCATTTAACCACTAAGCCATCTCTCCAGCTCTAGTAATAATTTATAAACTCCAATCATTTCTCCTTCTGACTTAGCTGGCTAAAGTCCACAACTTGGAAATAATTGGTGATACATGCTAGGCTTTCTAGATATAGCTTTTCTTGGCATGTGTATTCAGTATATGTATGCATGTTCATGTGCCTGGGTACATACATGCATGAAGGTGTGTGTTCCTATGTGCGCATGTAGAAGCCAGAGGTCAATACTATCCGTCTTCCTTATTGCTCTCCACTTTAGTCTTGGAAACAGTTTTTCAATAAATCCAGAGCTCACTGATTTGGCTAGCCTAGGTAAGTTGCAAGACCTGAGGATCTCGTTGTCTTTGCCTCCCAAGCATGGGGCCTTTAGGCACATCCTCCTATGCCCAGCATTTGTGTGGGTGCTGAGAATCTGAACTCTGGCCCCTATACTTGCTCTTTGAGTAGTGTATAATTGAGCCATCTCCCCAGTCCCTGTTTTTCAGAGCTTCATCAGGTATGGACGCACTTCTGTGTGTGCGATTTATGCTAAACTGTCTGTGAGTATAGAGCTTAAAATTACTTCCATTTAATGAGGAAAAATAATATTCTTTCTTCCTTTCTTCATCTCTGCCTCCCTACTCTACTGTTTTTATATGTGATATAAAAGGGTCAAATTTCACAAAAGACAGATAATTTCTAGCAAAGAACATAAAGTTCATGTGTCTCAATGCCAAGTTTACTACATCAAACTTAAAAATGTTATCAGTTTTGAATAGATTTACATTATTTCAACAGTCTCTTCAAGTGACACACACACACAGGCACATGAACACACACATACACATTTACACACACATACACACACACAAACACATACACACACACACACACAGTTGTTCCACAATATTTTAATGGCTCATTGCTTAAAATGCTAGTCTCACAAGCATGGAGATCTGAGGTTTCATGCCCAGCTCCTGTCTCAAATGACAGCTGTGGTGGCATGTGCCTGTAATCTCAGGATCAAGGAGGCAGAGACAGAGAAATCCTGAGGTTTATTGTCTAGCTCCTCTAGCAAAACTGGTGAGCTCTATGTTCACCAAGAGACCCAGTATCAAAGAGTCAGTGGAGAGTACCTGAAAAAGATCCTCAACATCAATCTATGGCCTGCGTCCACACACACGTGTGCACCCATGCATATATGAACATGCATGCAGGCAGACATGGTACACACATATACACTCAAATTATGTTCTAAAAGAATATGATTCTTGGCTAGTCTTAAAATACTTGTTGGAGGAAGGAATTGGTCTTAGAGATGGTACTTTGTATAGGACTGCAATCTTGTAAGCTGCTGTGAATGGAAGGGAACCTGAAGGGTAGGTGTTTTGGTTGTATTGAAAATCTGAGATGACAGTATGAGGAGCTGTCCCCATGCTGCTATACACACTTTGCTGTGCTTAAAGGTTCAGTGACGTCCTTGCACCTTACATCCTGGCGGTAGTCTCAGAAACAGAGGTGAACAGTGTCATCATAGCCTGCTCTCCTGGCATTTCCTGTAGAAAGCTCTGAGATGGCACCTGGGATCTGAAATACCTTTGCTCCTTTGTTCATTGACTTTATGGTTCTAAGAGGTAGCAGAGAGAGAGAGAGAGAGAGAGAGAGAACCAACTTAGTCTGAGATTTCACATCTCAGCCAAAACTTAAGCAAATCTACTGATTTGCATCTTATCCTGAGTATAAGGTATCATGAATAAACCTTTTTTGCATAGCTGGTAACTAATTTGACACAAATGATACAGAAAGAGGCAGTTAAGTTTGATGATAAACTGTTGGTGTTTATGAGTAAGCAACATGCTTGGACTTATGTTAGAGATTTGGGCTATTATTTATCTATCATCTATTTATCTATCTATCTGTTTTTCTATCTATCTATCTATCATCTATGTATCTATCTATCTATCATCTGTTTATCCTCCTTATCTATCATGATCCACCTATCGTCTGTTTGTCTATCTGTAGCAGTTATCTTCTTGTTTCTAGGACAAAACATCCAACCAGAATCAGCTTATTGGAATAAAGAGTTTATTTCAGGCTTATAATTTCTAGGAGAAGTTTTATCGTGGTAGAGGAAGCATGGCAAGCATACAACCAGCTCTCTTCTTGACACATTCACAGCAAGACAGTGCAGCAAAAGTGGGCTGACTTATCTCTGAAGCCCAGCGGGATAAACTAATAAACCTAAAGGTCCCCCCCCCCCCCGCAACACACCTTCCCTATCAAGGCTGCACCAGTTGGGGACTAAGTAGAAGGTTTAATCACAAACACTTGGAGCTATGGGGAAGATTATGCAGTTAAACCATAGCACACCACCTATCATTTATCAGTCTATCACCTACCTGTTATCTATCTATCTCCTTACCTAACATCTTCATGTATCCATCATTCACCTATTATCTCTCTTTCTTTCTCTCATCCACCTATTATTCATCTATCATCTCTAGCTGTCTATCATCATCATCCATCTATAATCTGTCAATCTATCTTCCAACTATCTACCCATCTACCTATCTTTCTAACATCTACCTTTGTACCGATCATCTGTCTATCTTGTGGGGCTGACAATGGAACCTGGGGCTCGTTCATGTTTTGCAAGTGCTTTACATCTTAGCCCAGCGATGGCTTTAGAACAGAAGTTGTCGTAGAGTGGTCGCTAATAGTCCACAGTAGCATTACCTGGGAATCACCTATAAGCTAGAGTCAGAGATTCCTTCCGTGATGTATTCTGATGGCAGAGGTGCAGGTGCTGGAAGCTCTGTTAATCCTGATAGCCTTGTAATTACCCTCGTGTCAGAGAGCAGGCAGCCATCTGGCTATATAAAACTGGAAGACACCCTGAGCTATCATCCTCCTTGCAGGAGAGGACTGTACTGCCATGCAGCCATTGTAATTGAGAAGATTTCCACCATGGCTTTCATTGCCATCTACCCAAGCACCAGTAGTGCTCTTCTTCTGGAAGCTTACTCAATGGTTTAATTAAATAAAACCAGCCCCTTATTCTATTTGAATAAAAACAATAGAAAATAACTGCTTAATATTTTTCCTTTGCTAATACTTAAAAATGTTCCTTTGCTTAGAAAGTTTTATAATAAAATGTTGTGAGTCAGGGGAGATGGCTCAGTAGACAAAGCACTTGCCACTCAATCAGGAGTACCCCACGTCCTACATCAACGCTTGAAGCCACAGCAGGCTTCTGTGATACCAGCATAGGAGATGGTAGGTAGAGACAGCAGAAATTCCTGGGAGCTCCTGGAATACACAGCAAAGAACAATCGAGAGCAAAACCCAGAGAGAGACCCCTGATGCAAATGAGGTGAGAAAGACAGAGGACTGACCTGAAAGTGTCCTTCTGATATCCACATGCCGCATGTTGCAGTCAGGTTTGCATTGCTGGCAGAAATCACCCGGCCAAGAGCAGCTTGTGGGGAAAAAGAAAAGGTTAATTTTGGCTTGCAGACTAGAGGGGAAGCTCCATAATGGCAGGGGAAATGATGGCATGAGCAGTGGGTGGACATCACCCCCTGGCCAACATAAAGTGGACAACAGCAATAGGAGAGTATGTCAAACACTGGCAAGCAGAAACTAGCTATGATTCCCATAAGCCTGCCCCCAACAGTACACTGTCTCCAGAAGGCATTAATTCCCAAATCTCTATCCGTTGGTAACCTAGCATTCAGAACACCTACGTTTTGGGGGGACACCTGAATCAAACCACTATCACACCACATGTGCCTTCACTCATACACACAAACATGCACACACACGCACACATACACAAACACATGAACACACATACACACACTAATGATATTAGGTTGTCTGTCTTTTACATATCAGGCTTCTTCACACAACTGTTTCTTTCCCTAACTTTATCTTTTCCAGAGTTGTTTCCTAACCCATCAAACCGTATAGGAATTTGCCAAGTTCTCAAATGGAAACACGCTGAAACAAGACCTTCCTTTGTCAGAGGGTTAGAAAATGATCGTCCCCTGAGTGCGAAATTAGTTTCCCCTTAATCCTCCCTCAAGGTATTCCATTGTGTGTGCCAGCTTGGACGGACTGCAAACCTTGAGGAATTTGATTGTCTTTGAACATTATCCAGCAAATCTCCTCTAATTAATCTAATCCCTACAGACATATGTTTGTTGATCAGTATAAATCAAGGCTGAAAATATACATCCTGCTTAGAAAAGCTCTGCTTTGGGCGCAAGGAATCTCCACATTGGCTGAGTAGCACTCCTGATGGAGAGACCATGTGGGGTGCTCTGACCCAACTCATCTCTGTTTCATTGCAACAACTGTCAGGGTGACCTTCATGGCTGGGCCCATCCATGCTGACCTCTTTCTCCAAAGTCAAAGTGAAAATTATTTACATTTTTAAATTAGGAGAAATGTTCTTTGCATAATCAAAAGACCAAACATCCTAAGAGATTGATTAATATGCTTGTTTACTTATATCAATTTTCCTGCAAAGGGTAGCATAAGTGATTTTTTTTTTTTTTTTTTTTTTTTTTTTTTTGGCTACTGCCATCGTTGATTTTGTCAGTTCCTAGGCTTAAAGAACTGATTGTCTATTGATCACATACTTCCATGGCTGTTCCAATGTGTCTGAAAGTTTATCTCCTGTGAGAACTCAGAGCCCTCAACACCCTCCCTGGATCACCACCCACTATACGTCTTCTTTGTAGCCCAAATTTCAGCAGAAATCACCCCTTGAGATTCATTTTCTCTAATTGAATTATCTTTGTTGCTTTCATTATTTTCCTCAGTTTCTAAATTTCTACTCTCAATTCTTTCTAAGTTTTTCCTATATGCCAGACCTAGTATTGCAGCAGGATCAAAGCTAAGCAGATATGAATGGGTAGAAGAATTGCTAATGATGCTTGGATTTATTTTCTTTCTTTCTTTCTTTCTTTCTTTCTTTCTTTCTTTCTTTCTTTCTTCCTTCCTTCCTTCCTTCTTCCTTTCTTCCTTTCTTTCTGTCTTTCTGTCTTTATGTATTTATTTCTTTCCTTTCTCTCTTTCTCTCTCTCTTGATTTCTTTTACTTATTTATTTCATTTGGGAGAGAGAGAGAGAGAGAGTTGGCATGCCAGGAACTCAGCTACTGCAATCAAACTCCAGATGCTTTTTCCACCTAGTGGGCATATGTGACCTTGCATTAGCATCACCTTTGTGTGTCTGGATTACATGGGATTTGGAGAGTTGAACACGGGTCTTTAGACTTTGCAGGCAAGTGCCTGAACTGCTAAGCCATCTTTCCATTCCTATTCCTATTTTCTTTCTTAAACTCTAGAGTCACAGGGCAAAAATCACACACTACTGTGATTTCTTGATCTGTGCTTCACATATGCATATGGATTTAGACAGTTTTGTCTTTTTTCCAATTTACATTGTACGTTGGAACACAAATAAAAACACATTGTATTGATTGTATTTAAAAATACAGAATTGGGGCATAGTGTCACATGTTTCTGGAGTTCTTTTGCAGTGGCTAAAGCCCTTGGCATGCCCATTCTCTCTTTCTCTCTCTCATAAATAAACAAATATATATATATATATATATATATATATATATATATATAGATCTAGTACAGAATTGGATATCCTACTTATACATAAGGCTTTTCTGTAACCAATTACAGCAGAGTTTGGTAAGCTTTCCTTTAAATTACCAAGTGGTAAATATCTCAAGATTTGGGGCCTACATATATCACTGAGGCTCTGCTCTCATAGCCAAAACCTGGATATGGCTTCAATTATAGATGCTAGATGAAAGTTGAGTTTATGTAATTTTCTTTTCCTAAAGTAGTTTGTTATTTTTAAATCACTTTTTGCAACCATTTGGTAGATAACAGATATCCTTAACCTGTGTGTAGTATGAAAACAGATAGAAAACTGGGTCTGGGTCAGATAGTTTGTTAGCCCCTGAATTGTATGTAAAGAAGATTCCAGAAGCATCGAAAATAATTGTTTAGGTAAAACATAATGTGTTGTGCTGGTTCATTCCATCCATATTTACTGCTGCAGACTTTGACAAATGTGACTCATTTTCTATGGGTTCTGGCTCTGTCTGGCACTCCTGTAGTGCCCCCATGCCGAACTTCTCCTTCTAGGATGAATGACAGGTTACCATGCACTGCTCAGTGAGTGGGTAACTGGATGAGAAACAGAGATGAAGATGAGCAAGGAATGCTAGTGCCTAAAATGGGGACAATTTTCTAATTACCAAGTGAAAAAGGCATGCAGGTATGTGCTTTGGCAGAGGGATTATGCCTTCTACCCCATACCAGCCACTTTATAGAAGAGAATAATTCCTGAATTGAACGTATATTTCATTTTTCCTTTCCTTATTTTCTTTTGCTTTGGGTTTCTAAGTTTGAATTTTGTGTTTATATTAAAATTAAAAGTATGCTACTTTTTACAAAGAATGCCAGCCAGTGCTATGAACCTGTAGTCCCATCTGTAACAGGATCACACTCAAGAATCTTGTGTGAAATAAAACAAGGCCATTGGTTCAATTCTACTGTGGTCACCCGCTTTCACAATGCTCTCCCTAACTTCAGAGTGTAATAGTACCCTGCATGGACAGTGTGTGATGGGCAGGCATGGCAGTCTGGAGTGAATAGGCCAGACCCCTGGCTCCTGGCTCCTGGCTCCTCCCACCTCTCAGTCTTGGTTTTTTTCATGGACAGTGTGCAGGCAGGTGAAGTGGTGTGGAATGAGAAGGTCAGATCCCTGTTTCACGGCTCCTCCTTCTTCCCTGGTTTGGGGTCACTGTGAGGAAAGTGTGTAGGCAGGTGCAGAGGTGTGAATAGGCCAGACCCCTCCTTCCTGGATCCTCCAAGTTCCCTGATCCAAGTTCCCTGGGCTAGCCTGAGTGCTGCAGTGTGCATGGTGTAAGTAGGCTAGATCCCTGTTCCCTGGATTCTCCCAGTACCCTGGTCCTGGTAGGTCTCATTATGCCTTACTTGGGAGGCCTGGTCCCTGTGTGAGCAGTGCAATCAGGCTTTTGTTCTGGTACCCTGACTGGCCACTGGATACCAACATCCATGTTCACTTGAGTCAGAGGGTGCATGGACAAAAGGATAAAAACTTGCTTCTTTCTCAATAAAATAAAGAATCTTCCTAAAATGGGTAGAAAACAATGCAAACAAAAAAAAAAAAAGCCAATGAAAGTCAGAAAACTGAGAGATCTCCACCAAGGATGCCTATTCCTTCAATGGAAGCCTCCAATGAAATTATAGAGAAATCAACAGATATTCATTCCCAAAATGAAAACACTACAACCAATGAGACCCTGATTAAAAAAAAAAAAAAAAGTTGAAATGGAAGCAAACTATCAAAGAACCAAGAATCATAACAATGAAATGGAACAGAATCGTCTCCTAGAGGATTCAGCTTTTGACAGTATGATTAACTTGATTGAAGAAAACGTTAGAACCCTCCAAAGAGATATGAATGAATTGAAGGTGATTCAAGATATGGAAGATATCAACAACCGGTTAACTAAGTTTAATGAAGATTTGGTCAAATGCAAGAATGAATTTGAGGATTCTTCAAGAAGATCAGAACTCAAATTTAAATTGTACCTCAAAAAAGAGATGGACATAATGCAAAATAACAACAAAAAACAAAAATACAATAGAAATTAAAAAAAAAACTGTCTAGTATCCCACACCATGTGGAAGACAGTACCTCTGACCTGGAAGAAAAGACAGAAGAAATTTATCGAGAAGCCAAAAACTTTGCTAAGTTCTAAAAATCAAGTGAACAGAATACAAGGGAACTGTTGGGATACCCTAAAATGAGCAAACATCCGGATCATGGGTATATCAGAAGAAGAGGAAATCCAGGCCAGAGGCTTAGAGACCATATTCTACAAAATTATTGAAGAAAAATTTTCCAAATCTCCCAAAAGAGAGGCCCATCCAGATACAGGAACCCACAGAACATCAAACAGACAGGACTAAAGAAGAAACTCTCCAAGACACATTATAGTTAAAGCTCTTAAACAATGAGAGAGTATTAGAAGGAGCAAGAGAGAAACAATTCATAATATACAAAGGCAATCCCATCAGAATTACATCAGATTTCTCAGTGGAAACCCTGAAAGCCAGAAGGGCCTGGAACAGAGCACTTCAAAATCTGAAAAACTATGGCTTCCAACCGAAGCTACTCTCCCCAGCAAAAATATCCCTTATAATAGATGGTGAAAGAAAAACTTTCCATGAAAAATGTCAACTCTATGATTATATGAACACAAAGCCAAACCTACAGTGAATACTTGAGGGAATACTCCACATAAAACAGTCATACAACCAATATCAAGAGCCAACAAGAAGAAAAATAACAATACCCCAAATAGACTAACTCAAAATAGCACAAAACACAAGAAAGGACCAAGCCTCATGAAACACCTCATCATGGCAGGGATTAATTCAAACCTCACAGTAGCAACCTTAAATATTAATGGTCTTAACTCATCCATCAAAAGAAATAGGTTATCAGGGTGGATCAAAAAACTGGACCCTTCTAGCTGCTGTCTTCAAGAAACTCACCTCACCACTCCTTAGGGTGAAAGGTTTGAAAATGGTATTCTAAGCAAATGAAAATAAAAAAAAACAAGCTGGTGTTGCTATATTAATATCTGACAAAATAAACTTCAAACCAAAAGTAAATAAAAAGGACAAAGAAGGCCACTTCTTACTTATCAAAGGAATGATCCCACATGATCATATCACAATCATAAATATACATGTGCCAAACACAGGTGCACCACAGTTTATACAACAAAATTTACTTGACAATAAAACAGAAAAAAACAACAACATAATCATAGTCAGAGACTTCAATAATCTGCTATCATCAACAGACAGATCACCCAAGCAGAAAATCAACAGGGAAATAATAGAGCTCAGCAATGTCATAGATCAACTAGACCTAATGGATATCTACAGAACATTTCACCCCAACTTTACACAATACACATTCTTCTCAGCAGCCCATGGTACCTTCTCCAAAATTGACCATATGTTAGGCTATAAATCATGTCTTCATAAAGTCATAAAAATTGAATTAACTTCCTACATCATATCAGATCACAATGCTTTAAAGCTAGAAATTAATGACAAGAGATATATCAAGAACTCCAGCAGCTCCTGGAGACTAAACAGCACACTTTTAAACAATGAGTGGGTTATGATCAAAATCAAAAAATAAATTGTAAAATTCCTAGAATTGAATGATAATGGAAATACAACCTACTCAAACTTATGTGACACAATGAAGGCAGTCCTAAGGGGAAAATTCATAGCCCTAATGTTACAAAGACAGAGAGAGCCCAAATTAACAACCTAACTGTCCACCTAAGATGGAAAGAAATAATCAAGATTAGAGCAGGAATGAGTGAATTGGAAACTAATAAAACAATTTTTAAAATGATGAAACAAAGAGCTGGTTCTTTGAAAAAATAAACAAGATTGGCAAATCCCTGTCCATATTGATCAAGAAAAAAGAAAGAGAGTAGTCTCAAATTAACAAAAACAGAAATGAAAAAGGAGAGATCACAACAGACATCAATGAAATTGGAAGAATCATCAGGGAATAATTCCAAAGCCTCTACTCCCCAAAGTAAATAATCTGGAAGAAATGGATTAATTCCTAGACATATACCACCTACCCAAACTAAATTCAGAGCAGATTAATCTCCTAAACAAACCTATCACATACATGAAGATTGAAAATTAATCAAAAATCTCCCCCAAAAGAAAAGTCCAGGACCAGTGAATCCTCCCTGACTCCTTTTATGAAGCTAGCATCATCTAATACAAAAAACCAGACACATATGGAACAAGAATAAAGCTCTAAGCCTATATCCATAATGAACTTAGATGCAAGGGTGCTGAACAAAATCCAAAATTCAACAACACATTAAAAGCATTATCCACCTTGATCAAGTAGGCTTCATCCAAGGGATGCAGGGAGGGTTTAACACACAGAATTTAGTCAATGTAATACACCACATACATAAACTGGACCATAAGAATCACAGGATCATCTCAATTGATGAAGAGAAGGCCTGTGACAAAATACAACACCACTTCATGATCAAAATACTGGAAAGAACAGGCATGGAGGGTTTATATTTCAACACAATCAAGGCTATAAATCTCATAAAGCCCAAATAATACTTAATGGAGAAAAACTCAAGGAGTTCCCCCTGAGATTGGGAACAAGACAGGGGTGCCCACTGCCACCACTGCTCTTCAACATAGTGCTAGAAGTACTAGCCCAAGCAATGAGACAGGAGAACAAAATAAAAGGGATTCAAATCGGAACAGAAGAAGTCAAGTTAGCTCTACTTGCAGACGACATGATCCTGTACATAACTGACCCAAAGGTCTCCATCTTAAACCTCCTAATGGTGATAAATTCATTGAGCAAAGTGGCAGGATACAAAATCAATGCACAGAAATCAGTAGATTTTCTATATGCACAGGACAAATATACAGAGAAGGAAACCAGTGAGGCTATCCCATTTTCAATAACAAAAAATTAAATACCTTGGAATAACACTAACAAAGGATGTGAAAGTCATAAATAATGAAAGCATAAAAACACTCATGAAAGAAATCAAGGAGGACCTGAGAAGATGCAAAGTCCTCCCATGATTCTGGATAGGTAGAATTAATATTGTGAAAATCTCAATTCTACCAAAATCAATATACAGATTTAATGCAATTCCAATAAAAAATAACAGCATCATTCTTCACAGATATTGAAATATTGATCTCAAAGTTCATGGAATGCAGAAGGCCTCTGATGTCCAAACATATCCTCAGGAAAATAAAAACTCTGGTGGTATCATCATACCCAATCTAAAGCTATATTACAAAGCCATAGCAACAAAAAACCAACATGGTACTGGAATAAAAACAGAAACATAGAGCAATGGAACAGAATTGAAGACCCAGACGTTAGGTCAAGTAATTATAGCTGCTTGATCTTTGACAAAGGTGTCAATAACATAGACTGGGGAAAAGACAACATCTTCAACAAATTGTGTTGGACAAATTGCATGACCATATGTAGAAAAATGAAATTAGACATCTCTTTTCTCCATACACAAAAATCAAGTCCAAATGGATTAAAGACCTCAACATAAGACCTGAAACTCTTCAACTACTAAAAGGGAAAAATTGGAAGCACTCTCCGTGATATAGGACTGGGAAAATACTTCTTGAACAAAACCCCAGTGGTCCAGGAAATTAAATAAGCACACAACCAATGGCATCTCATGAAGCTAAAAAGCTTTTGCACAGACAAACACACACCATAAGCAGAGCCAATACATAACCCACTGAATGGGAGAAAATCTTTGCCAGGAATACCACTGACAGAAGCCTAATATCTAAAATCTATTAAGAACTCAAAATGCTAAACAATAAAAAACTCAAAAAATTCACTCCAAAGTCGGGCAGACAACTGAGTAGGGAGTTCTCAGAGGAAGAATTACAAACAGCTAACACACACATAAGAAATGTTCAACATCCCTATCCATTAAGGAAATGCAAATTAAAACAACTATAAGATTCTTACCTTAGTAAAGATAGCAAACATTAAAAAAAATCAAATGGAAACAAATGTTGGCGAGGATGTGGAGAAATAGGAACCCTCATTCACTGTTGGTGGGAATGTAAGCTCGTACAACCACTATGGAAATCAATATTGAGATTCCTGAAAAGGATGAATATAGAGTTACCAGCAGACCCTGTTATTCCCTTACTGGGCATTTACCCTAAAAGCTCCATATCTCAGTTCAGAAATATTTGATCAACCATGTTTATAGCTGCTTAATTCATAATAGCTAAGAAGTGGAATCAACCCAGGTGCCCATCATTGGATGAATGGATAACCAAGATGTGGTATATCTACATGATAGGATTCTACTCAGCAGTAAGAAAAAAACCACACAATGAAATTTGCAGAAAAATGGTCAGACTTGGAACAGATCATTCTAAGTGAAGTAACACAATCACAGAAAGGCAACCATTGCATGGTCTCACTCATCTGTAGTTCCAAGCCTGGATCAGCCCGAGTTGCTGAAACACCTGAATGGCGTCTCGGGGCTTGGACAATAGGGAGGGTAGGGCTTGGGGGAA
The DNA here is from genome assembly GCA_036346955.1 of Dipus sagitta. Lineage (NCBI taxonomy): Eukaryota > Metazoa > Chordata > Mammalia > Rodentia > Dipodidae > Dipus > Dipus sagitta. The sequence continues at coordinate 8,542,171 of CM070786.1, forward strand.
GGGGAATGGACAAAACTGAACCCAAATTGAACTGGTACCATAGAGTCCTATATCCTGAAAGTTTGACTAAAAGGTGGAACTCTCAAGCGGACGTTATGGGGAGCACCTGAATCGAAGAGCCCTGGAGAGGGTGAGACAAAACCTAGCCTTAAATTTCTCTTGTTTCTCTTTCTTCTCTCTCTTTTTCTTTTCCCTTGGCACTGGACTATAATTCCCTGTATGAGGATGTGGTCTACATCCACAATGAGCTGTTGATCAAGAGATCTACAAGATCTCCCAAAACAAACAGGACAGACTTCTGTCAGAGCACTTGATTATCCACCAGAGTTTAATGTTAAGACCCTACTGCTAAACACACCATACTCTGTCTGCAAGGACCACAGAGAGACCTGGTTGGAATCCAGAAGAGAGCCAGTGCCCAGACAATTAGCTCATCTAGTGGTGGAAGGTGCTACATGAGCTACCAGGGGAAAGTGGCCAACATCTGTCCAAGCAACTCAAACCAAGTGACTCAGAAGCAAACAACCTGACATGATGCTCACACAAGTGCAATAGTGACACACAGCCATGGTGGGTAACCAACTACTCTTGGACTAACAGATCCACTCAGTGGAAAGGAAACCATATCTGGAACTGGATAATGATTCTGCTTTCCCTTGTCAAGTTCCCACTAATCTTGGGCTATAAGAGGGTCTACGCCCTTTAAATTCTCTCTAAATTAATAATTGTTATCCAATTTAACCAGTTCTGACTTCACTCTCTGTTGGAGAATCTGCTTCTCTTTTTCAGACGGGAGTTGGGCCTGAGGAGATAAATGACCCAGTGCACTCCATCCCAGCCCCAGCGGAAAGCACAGAGAAATTGGGGAATTCAGCAAGAGTGCTGCTATCCTACTGGATCTGATGTCAGCACAAGGGTGAAGGAGATAGACACTGAGGACACTCAACACCTACCAAAGCAAAGATCCAGAGGCTCCTAAGTGCCCATCACTGAAGTAGACTTAAATGCTCCCAGTGTGGCTTGGGAAATTTTGCGGAATAGGGGGTGGAAAAATTGGTAGAGCCACAAATTGGGACATTTTGCACAGAGACATTTCCTCTCCCTCATAACTGATGGCTACCCCCATAATGCATGGCCCACAATCCCCATGGGGTTGACCTGCATCCCCAATGAAGAAGGCCTCTTCAGAAAAGGGACAGGACAGAGAGAAAGGATGGTACCCACATGTGTTGTTTATATACTAAACATGCCCATATCTAATAAAATTTTTTTAAAAAGATCCAGGAATAGGGCCATAATTATAGTTCACTGGGCAAAATGCTTGCCACACAAGCATGAAGACCTGGGTTTGAATCCCTAGTTTCCATGTAACATATGTAATATGGTATCATGCACCTAGGATTTCAGAGCTGAAAGGTGGAAGATGGGAGGATCCCTGGGGCTTGCTGGTAACCTAGTCCAGCTCAATCTGTGAGCACCAGGGTCAGGGAGAGACCCTGTCTAATAAAAATAGAAGCATTAGAGTAAGATACTCAATGCTAATGTCCGACCTCCACATGTATACATGTGAGCCCACAAGCATATATGAGCCTTCTTACACACATACACACACATACACAAAGATCTAGGGAAGAGAACATGAATGAATCAAAGTAAATGCTACCCAATCACTGACTGAAAATTGTTCCTCACAGCAAATCTCTTTTGTGCAGTGTATAAACGTACTAGGGTGTATGTGAATGACACAACATTTAGAAAACTATTCATGGCTTATGCAGTCTAATGTGGGACTAAAAACTGATCCTGGTTAATTAAAAATATCTCTCTTAAAGCCGGGCATGGTGGCGCACGCCTTTAATCCCAGCACTCGCGAGGCAGAGGTAGGAGGAGCGCCGTGAGTTTGAGGCCACCCTGAGACTCCATAGTTAATTCCAGTTCAGCCTGGACCCGAGTGAGACTCTACCTTGAAAAACCAAATATATATACACACACACATATATATAATTAAGCCCATTTAAGCACAGAAGTATTTTCTCACTGTTGCAGTAATATTTTTATGCTTTTGTGTACATGCAGATATTTAGATATGCTTCTCCCATCACTGCAAACATAATGCCATCTTGCAAGCTATGATAACAGGTGCCCTTATCCGCCTTTTGGGTTAACAGCTTTATGTGCATATTGAGTGATGTTTCTTTAAATAAGAAAGGAGATAGGAAATCCATCAGCCCCGAGGGTTCTTTGTGTTCTATAGAATGTGACCAATTGGCTCTAGAAGCATTTCAGCTCTTAAAGGGAGAGGAAACGATCTATGTCCATTAGAACAAGCGGACGAGCTACATTTCCGGGCTTGACTTGGTCCAGTTAGATGACAGAGGAGCTGGATAATTGATCCATCAGATAAGCTTAGCTGGCTAGCTCAGTCCAATGCTTTTATTCCACATGGAGGGAGATGTCAGTGGGGATTCTGGAGTGAGACCAGCTAGGGAGTCTCCAAGCTATGGCTGGTCACCAGAGGATAATGGGTTATATTGCCTTACTGAGGACTTGGAATCCCTCTGGGCTTGTTGGGGATAACTTGAAATGTCAGTTCATTAAACAATTAGTAATTCTACTCTGAGTTACTTTAGCCCCTGACGTGGAGGCATGGCAATGCTCCTAAAGACAAGATAAAAAAATCAAAGTATGTTTTTCCTACATAAGTTGTTCTTTCTCTCTCTCTCTCTCTCTCTCTCTCTATCTATCTAATCAGTGGATGACACAGACATGCTACAAAGAAGATTATTATTATTTTGTTCATTTCTGTTTTAAGGATGAATACATGACGCAGAGCATGGTCCAAAGTTTATGTTGAGGGCTAGAGAGATGGTTTAGTTAAGGCTGTTACCTGTAATACCTGTGGACTAGGGTTGGATTCCCCAGTACCCATGTAAGCCAGATGCACATGGTGGGCCACACATCTGGAGTTTGTTTGCAGTGATTAGAGGCCCTGGTGCACCCATTCTCTCTCTATCTGCTTCTCACTCTCTCTCTCAAGTAAATAAATAGTATATTTTTTAAAATGTGTATGTTAAGGTGATAGGCATGATAGTTCTCAGTCATTTTGCATCATGGACTATCTCAGAACTATTGGCATTGCAAATCAGACATTTCATGGTTGTGGATTGGTGTCACCTAATACAAAGAAAAAGGGGTATTTGTCATTAGTCATGACTTCTGTCTTCTAAATGCCATTAGAACACTCCCCTCCCCCCACACACACACCTAGAATGAACCACAAGTCTCTCACTCACAGGACCTGTCGTCCTCTGTTGGCAAGCTGAAAACCCCTGAGCTGACTGATGTGGGGCTCCAAGATTGTCACCTTGCTATTTTTCATCCTTCCCAAATGTGGAAATCTGAACTTGTACCATCTTCATAACACCTGATCTATTTATCTAGGAATCTCCTCTAAAATATGCCCTTCAGTAAGAGCCTCCTGCTCATTTCACTAGTGTATTTATATATGTAAATTAATATAGTAACAAGATTATGGAAAAAACAAACTTTCTGAATCATATGGGAAGGACTGGGAAGATGGCTAAGCAGTTAAAGGCATTTGCTTGCAATGCCTGCAGGCCAAGGTTCTGTTCTCAAGCCATCCACATGAGCCAGCAATAAGAGGTCCTGAGTGCGCCCCAATACACACATAAATAAAAAAAAAACACAATGTGAATAATATGAAGAATATTTGTGGGGAAATGTCAGAATTATTTTCAAATTCATGACTTTCATATAAGCATGTACTTGGGTGAGAAAAAATAGTGCTAAAATTCACTATTTTCATAAAGGCAATTCTTCACCAGATTTAGAAAAAAACAAACATCAGCCTGTAAGCATGCCAGAGCAGTGACAAAGGAGGCACTTTGAACACTGAACTTGTCACCTCAGATTCATGAATCCACATCTTTCTTTTGTAGTGAAAGAGACCAGAAATCTAATAATAATAATAATAATAATAATAATAGCAATGAAGTGGAGTAGCAAGGACAAGTTAGAAATCTGATAAACCCACTGTCTTGGAAAGCTGGTGTGTGTTCTTCAGTTGCTTGCAAGACCCTCCATTAATGTAATATATATACATATATATATATATTTCATATATACATACATATATATATATATTTAAATAATGTATCAAATTCATGTCATAGGTGCAGAAGGACCTGTGTTGTTTTTAGGTTACCTTTGTTTCATTTCACCCTCTCCTTTTCTAGTTATCTCCCATTTTCACTGTTCTCTCTTGTTATTTAGATGAGAAGACTAAAATAAAAAAAAAAAAAACTGTCCAAAAAAAATTCACTAAACAAACACTGATTCTTCCCCCCCCCCTCCTGCATGTAGCGGTTGGAATGAAATGCCCCCTATAGTCCCACAGGTTTTGAGTTCTTGGTTCTTAGCTGGTGGTGATCTGGACATGGGCGGGGCCTTGCTGGAGGTATGTCCCGGACACAGACCTTGAGGTTTATTCCTCCAGCCTGTGGGTGGGTGACCAAGAGCCCTTGCTCCTCCTCCTACTGCCACTCAGCCTGTGGACAAGGGGTGATAACCTGATTGTCCCTTTCTGCCATGATTTTCCACCATAATGAAATCTCGCCACCCCCACCCCTGCCCCCCCTCCCCCGTCAAAACCAGAAGCTAAAATAATCCCTTTCCTTGCATAAACTGCTTTTGGTAAGGAGTTTTGTCCCAGCAGTGAGAAGGGAGGTGCTCCAGAACATATGTTCAGTGTGTTAGAAGTATTTCCCTCCCTTGCTAAAGTATTGTCCTATTAAGGTTAGAGTTTGTGCCCAATTCGTCCTTGGAAAGAGTGCAGGGCATGTAGAAAGAACTCAAGCTATACCTGGTGTAGAAATGTGGGATAGGATAGTAAGATCTGTAGAATAGGAACTAAGACTTTGGAATTAAATTAAGGCCAACTTAAGTAAATTTGCTATCAGGAAAATGTCACCATCCCAGCCCTCAAGGGATGACCCAAATGGTTCTTGTCACTCTACCAAAGTAGTCAGCTTTCCAAAGGAAGGATGCCATTTAAAAAAAAAAAAACTGTTTTAATTGTTTTATTTAATTTTTAGGTGAGCTCAATAGACTGACCTTTTAAAAATATATGTATATATATTTTAAAAAATTATTTATTTATTTGATAGCAACAGACAGAGAGAGAAAGAGGCAGAGAGAAAAAGAGAGAGAAAGAAAGAGAGAGAATGGGCAGACCAGGGCCTCTAGCCACTGCAAACAAACTCCAGATGAACGTGCCACCTTGTGCATCTGGCTTATGTGGGTACTGGGATATCAAGCCTCAAACTGGGGTCCTTAGGCTTCACAGGCAAGCGCTTAACCACTAAGCCGTCTCTCCAGCCCCAGACTGGCCTTTTTTATGAGAGAGAGCAAGAGTGAGAGCAAGAATGAGAACAAGAGAGTGAGAGAGCAAGAGAGAGAGACACAGAGAGAGAACTGGTGCTCCAGGGCCTCCAGCCACTGTAATCGAACTCCAGATGCTTGTGCCACTTTGTGCACATGTGCGACCTTGTGTGCTTGCGTCGCTTTGTATGTCTGGCTTAAGTGGGATCTGAAGAGTGGAACATGGGTCCTTAGGCTTTGCAGGCAAGTGCCTTAACTGCTAAGACATCTCTCCAGCCCAAGGATGCCATTTTCTTCTCAAGTCCTTTTTTTTCTTTCTAGAGAGAATGTTGTTGGCTTACCCATCCATTTTGGCTTCCTTTCATTCTTCTGTGTAAGAAAATCTTCCCATGTATAATAGATCCCAGTACTTTTATTTATTTTTACCTCCTCTAGTTCCCAAAGAGATCTGAGTTGAACGACTGCCATGAGAATCATGTGCCTAGAGACCAGTTCTATTGGCTCGAGTCCTCTGGCCCTCTTCTTGCTCATCTTCTTAAGAAATCATGCTCTCAGCTGCTTTGCAGCCCCTGTTGCTAACAACATGTCAGGTAAATAATAAATGAAGCAATATATGTTTTTTTTTTTCTTACATGCCATGGAAGACTTACTTTGAATAAATAAAAATGAATTCAAAAGACAGCAAGAGAGGTTTCAAAGAATGCCTCCCATCAAACGTGCCAGTTCATCGTGCATATAACAAGCAGATGTGCCCCAAGCAACTTCTTCCACTGCCACCATGACTTTCTTCGACCCCACTCAGCCCCTCAGAATGGCGGGGGGGGGGGGGATCACGGGACGTTCACAAGATGCTGCAGCTCAGCACGCAGTGCAGAGGTGGGGCTGGAAGCAGTTCGGCCGGGTAGCAGTAGCATTTTAACGCTCGCAACACTTCCATGTTCGCCTTTTAAGACAAAGCAGATTGGATGAACCTTTGTTTTCCTTGATTTTGAATTCCCTGTCATCTTAAACCATTGGTTTTTACCTTCCTAAAACCGTATGTGGGTGTGGGGATATGCGCCTGTTTTATGGATACATGTCCACGTGTTGTGAAGTCACACTGGGCTTAGCTTAAGTGAAAATGTGACTTTGCACATGACATTAGTATCCCTTTAAAGGCAAGCTTTCTGGCAGCATCAAGTAGTCATACTGTCTTCAGTGCAGGCTACCACACCTGTATAGAAACTACTTAACAACGGACCATTGGAGATGGCTGTGTACCGATAAAGTTTTATCTGCACAAACAAGTGGCAGGCTGAATGTGATCTACAGGCTTCACACATTAGTTATTTCTCTTCTAGTCATATTCTAAGTCATGGACTGGAGAGATGGCTTAGCGGTTAAGCGCTTGCCTGTGAAGCCTAAGGACCCTGGTTCGAGGCTCCATCCCCCAGGACCCACGTTAGCCAGATGCACAAGGGGGCGCACGCGTCTGGAGTTAATTTGCAGTGGCTGGAGGCCCTGGGACGCCCATTCTGTCTCTTTCTCTCTATCTGCCTCTTTCTCTGTCTGTGTCACTCTCAAATAAATTAAAAAAATGAACAAAAAAAAATTAAAAAAAAAATTCTAAGTTGATCAAAACGCAAGTCACTGTCTACGTAGCGGTCAGCTTTATTTGGGTGAATATAAAAGTCAGCCTGTCCCACTTCAGAAAATGCTGTAATTCCTTGAGTCTTCTTCGATCTTCTAACTCCCCAGGCCACGTATGAACCAGCCTCCTCTAACGAATAAGAAAATAATGTCACATCACCAGGAAACGTTGCCATTGCTTTCCCAATTGTTCCCTTCAGTGTGCCCCCTGTCTCTCATAAAACTGCCTGGTGACAAACTGCATTAGGGATAAAAATGGACTGACATTTGCTTCCAGAATGACTTAGCATCGTCAAGCTCCCCTCCCCTTGTGAAGTTCTTGCTGAAAGCTCCTAGCTCAGCTGGCTCCCTGGGCTAGCTCTCTCTGTGACTGGGCTGCGGGGAGGGTATCACGTTTCAAATGGATTAGCTGACTATTGGGAATGCAGAAGGCTTCTTAAAGTCTCTTAACTTCTAAATGCGGCACATAAATGGAGTTCTATGAATATTTAATCTCAGTGCAAGACCCGGAGTTCTTTGCAATTAGTTTAACCATTGCCTTTTGGGGAGAAAGAGAGTGTGTCCTTTGAGTGTTGCACGATTCACAGTGCACCCTTTGTTTCCCTTATTTCAGAACTTTCCATGAGCTAGGTCATGATGACTTTTTATAAAATGCTCAGAACCCATTCTCTCTCTCTCTCTCTCTCTGTTTCTTTCTCATTCTCCCTTTCTTTTGCCTGCATAGCTTCTTCCACTCATTAGGAGAGAGTGGAATTTTTAGGTACAGTATCACTTATATTTCTAGTAATATTCCTTTTTATATCCAGTTAGAATTTCAGCAGAAACCTGATACAAACATTTTCTGCAGGATTTAACTGCCTGCCTTTCCAATGACGTTTGCAGCTCATCAGAACCATGGGACCCCACAAATTAAAAAGAAAGAATAGCTAGAGTTCTTTTCAGAACAGGTAGGTCTTTATGAATGTGGGAAGAATTACTAAAAGGGAAAATTTCAAAATATTTATCCACTGTGGAAATCTGGTAATAATGATGAAAGTTATTAAGGGAAAAATATTAGAAGAAAACATGGAACTTAAGATAGAAGATGGCATCTACTGAGAGAAGATGTAGATTTGACTCTCCCAAATGTCTAACTTGTATTCATACAGGCAACATGTAACCGGAGCTGGATGATTCCCCCTTGTATGTCTTTTCTACATCTGCTTTTCCTTTCTCTGTCCTTCTCCTTATCTCCTTTCCTTGCTTGAACACGAACATGGTAGGGATTCAGATAATTAAATTCACCAAATATTTCACAGGTACCTGTTGTATGCCTGGGTTCATGAAGACCTTTCCTCATTGCTCAAGACATACCAATCACTTCTTAGCAAACCTGCTTATCTCAATATTTTCCTCCCACTTCCCCTCCACAGAGTCACATTTAATTGTAGAATTAATTTTCAGCGTTTACGTCTTGCCATGTCACTGTTCCTCCCATCATCTGAAAACAGGAATGTACCTTCTTCCTTTGAACGGCCAGCGCACACAGACCACATCATGCCTCCATCTCATATGTTCGCCAGTCACGCCCGATTTCTCTCCACTCCTTGAACATGACTGTTCACACTATCTCTTGATCCAGCCAATCCCTATATCTCCTCTTTTCCTATTTCCTCCTTGACAGTGTTAATGAGCCCCAATCTGGACTGCTTCTCTTACCTTGCTCATTCAATACTATTGTTTTCTCCACACTCTGATGTAACTTCTTGTTTGCATTAACCACATGTTAACTCCAGAGCAGGCCCCGTGTCTCTTCAGCTTTATGCTGCAAACCAACAGCCGGAACAACCTTTGGCTCATACATTATCAAGTCCTTGGCCCAGAGGCACAGGATTCCAGAAAGCGTGCATAGTCCTCTCCACATAAATTTAAGCTTCTTGTATTTTCACAAAGTTATTGACTGGCTTTACTAAGTATCTCATTGGAATCTCATTTTTACTCTTTTTCCTCTGGTCTTTCTGCTCATGTCTGTTTAGCTTCACTATTAATCCGAGAAAAGAATCACGACTAATGTCTTCAACAGTGTAATGACCAGATAATATTCCCCTAATCTGTGCCATCACACTGTCTTCTCATAGAAGGTTCTGGAAAGTCCTGTGTGCTGCCATTTGTGGGAGAGTATTTCCAGGTTAAGGCAATGTTAAACTTCTCTTTCACAATGCACATGTCACAACAATAAGACAACATAAGACCTTCCATGGTAACATCTGTGGAGAAATAAACCCCTTTGTGTGTGTGTGTGTGTGTGTGTGTGTGTGGACACATCTGTTTTCCATAGATTTCTAAATGGTGAGGACAGGCATTTCCTGGTATTCTTGCTTATATAGTACAAATAAGTCTATTTTACACAGGACAGTTGAAAATGTCTAAATACACCATCTATAAACTACACCTTCTAGGCCCTAGAAATATGAACAGTTGCTAAAAACAATTGCATCCGTGACTGTTAGAAAGTTTGATATTGAATGCATGTTGGTAGGGTCCCAAGGTAAAAAAAACGAAAACATACCTTAGTACTTTATTATTTATTTTAAATATTAATTTAGATCACCTTGCTTTTAACTACTTCTGGTCACACAAAAATGACATAATTATACTTAACATGTCATAATCTGCACCTCCAACTTACCTCTGCCAATGTGAATGTAGTCAGTTCAGTGCCTACTCCTTCAGACATTTCTTTAGGCATTTATAAAAACAGTGACTTTTGTAAGGTCTATACACTTCACAAATCTCTTCAAAATATATGAATGTCTCTATATACAAATTTGCAGGAGTTATGAGCATTTCAACAGATTTATTTGCTTCTCTTTAGCTAGCACACAGTATCACAAAGTATGTGTGCTGCAGACATCTGGCTGCGAATCACCAGCTGTGGCTCTGACAGTGCAGATGTTTGGTATTTCATTTACGGAACACTGAAGCAGGTGCCATCACGGCTGGGTAGGCCTGGCAGAAGGCAGCTCTGTGGTGATGGGAGATTATGGCAGCTGCTTGCTCACATCTCTGAAGATCAGAAATCCTAGGTGGAACAGGAAGTGGGGCCAGGATATGTACCCTAAGGCTGTCACTCAAAGATCCACTTCCTCTAGCATGGTCCCACTTCTTCCCAGAGATTCCAAAAATTCCCAAAAACAGTAGCACCAGGCTATAGAGCAAGTGTTCAAACACTTGCGTCTGTGGGGCCATTTTATAACCAAACTGTAAAAGCATCCACATTCCCAGATTCTTGATATTTCTTAGGCATTCTCACATATTGTCATTTCCTCTCCTGCCCTTTGATGGCCTCATCTCTAGGCACCTGTTCAAACTGCACCTAAAAGCAAGAGCATGAAATCTAAGACAACATCACTCTCCTTGAATACGGAGCCCCGGTGCCTTCAGCATGCTTCCTGCTATGCCTTATTCTCCAGAACTGGACCAGTTCCACATTAGCTACAGGGAAATGGGGGCGGGGCATGAGTGTCCAGTAAACAACAACAAACAACAAACAAAACAAATGTTTGACCTGTAATGACATACCATTGAGACTTCAGGTATTGGTGAAAAAACTGCTGATTGTGAGGAAGAAAACGCTAATGGATAGGGAGCTAGCACAGGCTTCCTCAGGAACCCAGAATGGATGTCACTACCTCCACAAGACCTGCACAATCTTGGGCCCTTCAACATTTGACACAGACAGTGGAGGAGAACAAATGGCATCAGACATCAACACAGAAGAAAGCCTGTTCTTAAACAGTTCCAAGATGATGCTACTGCAGCTTGTCAGGGGCCACGCATTGAGACCCTCTGGTCTAAAGCCATCTCTAAACTAAGATGTGCTCTGTAAAATGGCACTTGCAAAACATTTATGAGCCCCAGGTTCCATTCCCAGCACAAGCTATACCTATGATAGGTAGGTAGACAGACAGATGATAAATGCATAGATTAGGGGTAAATAGGTAGGTAGATAGATGGATAGATAAGATATGTTAAATGATAGGTGTATGATAGAAATATAGCTGATAGATGTTAGATAGATACATGTTAGATTGATTGACCCTAGACAGGTGATAGGTGGATGATAATAAAGATAATAGGTAGGTCAATAGACAGAGAAAGGTGTTCAGCGCAGTTGGGGTGGAGGAGAGAGCAAAAGAGGTAAATATGAGGAAAATATGATCAAATTACAGTATGTTCATATATCAAAATTCTCAATTAAAAAGTGAAAGAAAGAAAAATAACAAGCAAAAAATAATAATAAGGGGGCTGGAGAGATTGCTCCATGGTTAAGGCACTTGTCTCTAAAGCCTAATGACCCTGGTTTGATTCTCCGTTACCCACGTAAAGCCAGAGGTACAAAGTGTCCCATGGATCTGGAGTTTGTTTGCAGCAGCTGCAGGTCTTGGCACACCCATTCTGTCTCCTCTCCTCTCCTCTCCTCTCCTCTTCTCTTCTCTTCTCTCTCTCTCTTTCTCTCTCTCTCTCTGCTTGTGATTAAATAAACATATGTTTTTTTAAAAAAAACTTAAACATAATAAGGAAAATATTAAAAAGAAGGTAGTTATACAACGTTCTACATACTCTAATATTTCAGGTCTGTCTGTTCTTTGCTGTTGAAAAGAGTGCTGTCATGGAAGTCATTACCCATCCTCCCTCGTTTGCCTGTGGACTGCAACACAGAAGAACTTAGTCCCTTAGGGCACAACACAGATTAGTAAATGGCTCTCCCAGTGCCTGTGTCACACTTCATGCCTTTGTAGCTGTATGTGTTCACCCATGTGTTAACTACTGAGATGTGGCTGCTGGAGGGGGCAGAATGACATCATACTACTTTTTCTCAACGCACCGTGTGGCTTGGCACCTTTCCATATCCTTACTTGTCACTCCGGTGGGTCTCCAGCGGACTCTCCTGGGTTTGCCTCCTTCCTTTCTTGTAGGCACGCTAGGACGACAGGTGCTAGTGCTACAGTGTCCAGCTTTACACGGTGTCTGGGCATCTGGATCAGGTGCTCACACTGGCACAGAAACCACTATCTACTGTGCCATCTTCCCAGCCCTGCCTTTCCATTCTTTCTTTGCTTACGAATGGGTGGTAAGTGTGGTATGCATGTGTGCATGGTATACACACATATGTGTGCTCAGGTGCAAGTGCCCCATGCTCACACACGCAGAGGCCACGGAACAATGGGCACCTTGTCCACACACCTCCTTGAGAAAGTCTTTCACTGAATCTGGAGCTTCCACTTTCGTGAGCCCCAGCAATTCTCTGGTTTCAAGACTAGCATGCGTGTCCACACCCAGCTGTTTACACAAGGCTTGTAAGTTGAGCTCCGAGTATATCAAGCTCTTTCAGGCCCTAATGCTTGTGTGGCCAGTGGTCTTACCCGCTGGGCCATGTCTCTCATCCTGCCCATCCATTCTGTGAAACAAGCACTCCCAACCCCCTCCTCAAGTACCAAGTTTCCTTTACTCTTCCAATAAGCATTCAGTAAGAGTCCATTCTTTTTGCCGTCACCATTTCAGGAAGCGGGACTGTATAGTGAAGAACAACCCCCTCCCCAAATACATGGCTTCATTAAATCCTGCCTCTAGTAAGAGGAGTTAGATAGCAAAATAAATATTCACAATAATTCATGTTAATAAAGGGAAGTTAGTAGATAACATGTCACCTTGAGTGCTTTGCAAACAAAGTTTAGAAGGCCATGTGCATTTTCTCTTGTGGGACGCATTCTCACTCACCTAGCAGCTTGAAATATAGCTCACCCTGATGAGGACTTTCGGCTTTGGTAAGGAGTCTGGGCTAGCACCACCAGCATGTCATGTGGCTGACATCACAACGTCACCCAAGGCTGCAGTCTCAGCTAAGGCTTGGGGACCTCTCCCAAGCTCACTCTGTTTGCTGCACTCGGCTCCTGTCCTGGAGGACGACCATCCCTGTTTCCCTGCCAGCTGTCTACCAGCAAGCTGCTGTCTGCACCAAGAAGCTGCCCATCATCGTGAGCCGTCCGTCACGTGCTCCCCTGTGTAGAACGGCAGATGGCTCTTCAAGCCCAGCAGGAGACTCTCTCTGCTGCTTCAAAGCTCTGCCTTTTTTTTCTTCCTCTGACCCGTAGACCCGGATTTAAAGAAGTAGATCAAGCCCAGACATGAATTCAACTGCGCTTTGTAACCTAACCGGGGCAGTCAAATCCATCATAGTTTCATTCCTTGTGATTATCTGGGACATGTGCCATATCGGGCGGGAATGGGAAAGGTCACTGGGGATTCTTTGTACCACACAGGATACAGGATAGATGCTGCCTGAGTTGAATGTGCCTGGTATCCCTTTGGGTAAGTCGGCACAGGGAAGCCTCTCTGGCAAGTGGCATTTAAACTTAGTCATGGAATCTGGGGAGTGGAGATGGCTCTGGTTCAAGCACTCACTGCCCAAGCACAAGGACCTGAGTTCAGATCCCCAGCAACTGCACCAACTGCTGGGCATTGTGATGTGTCCCTGTAATCTCAGCCCCGGGGAGGTGGAGGCCGGGCACATCTGGGGCTCACAGGCCAGCTAGACTAGCCAACTAAGTGAGAGGCCCTGTCTCACCAAATGAGGTAAGGGGGAACTGAGGGTAATTCCCAGTGCTGACCTCTGGCCTCCACACGAATGCACACACAGGTATGCATGCACGCACGCACGCACGCACGCACACACATACACACAGCACATGTACACACAAGGAAAAAAAATTCAGCTATGAAATTTATGGATGGAGAGGGTTTCTACCCACCCTCCCCACCCATGATGAAAGAACTCTGAGTTCTGTGTCTCAGGCAAGAGTAGGCAAGGCCCTGCGAAGAGTTAGGAGGGCTCCGTGGGTGGGGCAGAACCCAGGAGAGGCGGAGCTCATGGAGATCAACTGAGATCAGGGCAGACCTGGAAGGCCATCACAGAACTGTCGTCATTCCCCCAAGCGGTTGCTTTTTGTGTAAAGTTTCAGCTAAAATTCCTCATTTTGCTGAAAACGATATGTATAATGTCGAGAGGCATTTAGGAAACACTTTTGGACACTAAATTAGTTCCCAGTTCCCAGTCATCGCCTTGCGAGCTGAGAGTAAGTGCTGTGTGTGCACATAGAGGTGTGAGAGGAAGATGAGCATGTAAGCTCAGTGTGCTTAGATAATGAATGCCAATTGTACATCTTTCTATGCGGAAGTTCCTGGAAGAAATCACAATATCGAGATTCGTATAGTAACTACGTTTCTTCATAATGCTTCAGTTAGACTAACTATATGTCTCTTTTTGAAAGGCTTAACATTTCAACTTACACAAACAAACTTGCTCGCTCCACCTAATCTTAACTATGAGTCATGTGAATTCTACATGGCTTTTAATGCTGCATATTTGGTTCTGTAATTTGGAACATCCTATGTGACAGGAGATGGGAGATTTGTTTCTTTAATTAGGGCACATATGTTTTTCTTTTATAACTATAAAACCTATTTTGCTGTATCTACTTAGTTATCCCAAAGAAGAGGATGCAATAAAAATCTTCAAAATCAATGTAATAAATCAAGGCTTCTCGCCAGGAGGCTTACCGATGTGTAGTCTGGAAACCACTTTGCAGACCTGGCAGTTTTCTGACGAGGAAGACTCAGATAATCCCCATCCATCTTTGTGACTCACACAGCAACTTCAAAAGCAATGTGTTGTGTGTGTTTCTAGGCATCTCGGAGGCCCTTTTCCTGGATGTCTCTATGCAGCTCCAAGATCTGACAGTTCCTCACTCTCTCTTAGCTTCTTTTCTGCCAGATTCCCTCCTCGCTGCCTGAGACACCATCTGCTGTGTGTGCAGTGACTGACGCATCCCCGAGATGCCGCTTTGGGGTTGACTCCAGCAGACAAACAAGTGCTGCTTTATTTCTGAAGCAGATTTCTGCTCAAAAGCTCCCTGATTTGAATTGCAGTCATCCCGTGACTGTCTGTAACCATCGTGCTGTTTATTTTATTTTTGGTGTGTGTGTGTCTGAAGTGTGTGTGTGCGCGCACGCGTACACGCACACGTGCACACATGCATGCAGGCGTGCATGGCACATATGTGGAGGTCAAAGGACAACTTCGGGTGCCCTTGCCTTGGTCCTACTCTGAAATAGGGGCTTTTATTATTCACCACGCCGCCTTCGCCAGGCTATCTGACTCATGGGACTCGAGGGTGCTCTCCTGTCTCCACTTCCCGGGCCTGCTGAGGTATAGATCCTAGTACTACCATCACTGGCTTTTATGTGGGATCTGGGGATCCAACCTCAGGTCCCCATGCTTGTGCAGCGAGTACATTATTCATGGATCCATCGCCATAGCCCCTTGACGTCATTTTAGAGATAGGGTCTTGCTTTGTCATCTAGGATAGTCTTAAAGTTTGGCTCCATCATGTTCCTGTCATCAGTAACATTTGGGACTCCAGGTACATGCCACCACTCTTGGCCAAGTCGGTGTGGTCTTTCTTTGAGAACTCAACGCTGATGTTCTATAAGGGGGCCAGTCATTGGCTTCCCTTCCTCTGGTCACTGGTGTGCTTGATGAATGAATGCCTTTCCTGCCAACTCCTTCCTTCCCTCACTATGGCAGTAGAACGTGCAGAGGTTGGTGAGGACTGGAGTGGAATTAGAGAATTAGAAAGGTGTTCCGCAGTCAGTTGCCTCAAAACACCCCCGATGAAGCCACCGTAGGAACTTCTTGGTAACGTCATTGTCCCATCACAGCCAGCCGCTGGTTGTCACACACCAAGCCGGCAGACGGAAGCATCGCTCTTCCAGGTCCTTACACAGCATCTCTTACTCTCATTTGTTCCAAGGATACTTTTGACCCTTTCAGTTACTATTACTTCTGTTTTTGACACTTTGCTCATGGAGCGTGTGAAAGATGCTGCAAAGCGATGTGCTATGTATAGGTGTACGCATGTTTGAACGTATGTAGGGTATATGTGTGTAGGTGAATGTGCACGTGTGTGTGTGCACATGGAGCCCAGAGTCTTATCTCTGGGATGCTCTTCATTCATTTTCTACTTTATTTGCTTTATTTACTCATTGGAACAAAGATCTCAGCAATTCAGCTACTCTATCTACCCAGAGGCACCAAGGGGTCCCCTCTCTCCACCTCCTGAGTGCTGGGATTAAAGGTAGGTACCCAACATGTTCATGGGTGCTGGGGAGACAAACTTAGGTCCTCATACTTTCTTTAATTTTTTTACATTTATTTATTTGACACATAGAAAGAGGGAGAGTGAGGGAGAGAGAGAGAATGGGCATGCCAGAGCCTCCAGCCATTGCAAACAAACTCCAGATGCCTGTGCCCCCTTGTCCATCTGGCTGACATGGATCCTGGGGAATTGAACCTAGGTCCTTTGGCTTTTGCATGCAAACCACTTAACTGCTAAGCCATCCCTCCAGCCCACATCTTCATACTTCTGTGGCAAGAGCTTTATCCACAAACTGTCTCCAGCCCTGGGAAACTTACTTTTGAAATTGTTTTGCTATTTGCTAACTCAGTTTCCAGCACTGCTTCAGCACTGACTTGTGGAGGGACTTAGAGAGGATAGATTATATAATGTCCACAGAATTATAGGCAATGGTTAAAAACTTGTTCACTTTTTAAATATTTCTTTCATTCACCCTGTGTTTGTACATGTGTATATATGACATGCTTGCCATACTTTGAACAGTTGCATGGAACCAAACACAACTGTTAGATGCATACATCCAGCAATGAATCCTTCTTCTATTGCAAATTTCCATTTTCTACTCTTCTAAGAGCCAATTCATTTCTCTGTGATTCTCCAGAGCTCATAGAGTTGGAGTAATGCCTCACTAAAGATATCTGTTGCTGTTTGAATGTAAATGTTCTCCAAAGGCTGGTGTGTGGGAACACTTGGTCCCCAGGTGATGGTACTGTTTGGGAAGGTTTGAGATGGACCCTTGCTGGAGGATGTGGGTCACTGACCAAGAACCCTCAGTTCTCTGACTCCTAAGTATCTTTCAGTATGTGATGAATGGCATGACTTGTAAAGAGTACATTGTTTGCTTTACAAGGAAAACTTCCAATGGTCTGTGCCCTTTGAAGTGGGAATTCAATAAGTGGTACTAATATTAGCGCCAAAGGCAACTACTCATAGTACTTTGCCATTTTATAGAATTTTCCATTAAAACGAAAACAGTTCTTATGTCTTTAGCCAATGGGAATTAATTATTTTTTGGACATCAGGCCTAATTAAATCAGCTCATCACCTTAATAACTTGCTGGATAGCCTTAAGCTTCCTGTTTTCTCAATTCCGTCCATTAGCATGGCTTCCATTACTGACAACTTCTTTTTTTTAATGTGTGTGTGTGCTCATATGTGTGTATTTGCATCTGCATGTGTGTGCATATGCCTGTGGAGGCCAGAGAACAACCTCAGGTACCACTCTCAGGAACTCTGCCCATCTCTTTTTGAGACCAGGCCTCCCATTGGTCTGGACTTCACCAACTAGGCTAGGCTAGCTAGTTGGGAAGCTTCAGGAACCCATCCTGCTCTGCTCCTCAGTGCTGGGATTACAGACACATATCCACACTGTCATTTCACACAGGTCCTGGGGATCAAATTCAGATCCTGGTGCATGGGAGGCAAGCACTTTATTCTCTGAGCTATCTCCACCGCCTCCATCAGTGATGACTTCTGAACTTCCAGAAAAGAGCATCCCACCTTCAGACTCCTAGCCAGGCCCAACACCTCCCATTTTCGTGTTTCCCAAATGTTTGCTTTCCTTGTTAGTTTTCATTCCCCATGAGGACAGGGTTTGTCTTGACACCATGCCTGGCTCACTGTAGTTCCTCAAAAAGTGCTCATTGAGTAAGTGGGGGGAGTGCTAAAGGATTCGTGTGTGGCGCCGCTTACTGGACGTGGGACTCCTAGCAGAGAGATGGTTCTTTTTATAAAACTTCCTTTAGCAGGGCATGGTGGCACATGCCTTTAATCCTAGCACTTGGGAGGCAGAGGTAGGAGGCTCACTGTGAGTTGGAGACCACTCTGAGACTACGTAGAGAATTCCAGGTCAGTCTGGGCTAGAGCGAGACCCTGCCTCGAAACCCCTCCCCCCAAAGAAACATTTTTTTAAATTGATAACCTTGGCAACATATACACAATTGACAATAATCCCCCTCCCACCACCATCTTCGCCCCCCACCGCCCACTGAATCCCTTCTTTCTGAGGATTCCTGCCCTGGAACTAGTCACAATGTAGCATAGGAATTCCTGCAGATAAAGTAGCTTATCTCTGGATGTTAAGCCATTAATGGGACTTGTAAGGATCGTTTTCCATTCATCTTATTGTCATTTTTATAGGCTTAATTTCATTTTGGGGAAACAGCCCATTGCAGTCTCAGTCACTTTGGGGCTGCGAGACTGTCCTCTGGGGATGTTCTGTGTGACTTTAACTTCCAGCGCACTGGAGCAGGAGCTGTGAAGCACCTGGGCTCATTGAGTGTGCACTGAGCCGGGAGCTCGCCGTAGAGGGGCTTTCAGCGTGGAAGAGAAGAGTTAAGTACTGGGATCACTTACTCAGATGTAAAGGAATGAGCCTGTGCCGGGTTGATTTTCTTTTCTCCTTTCCTATCCCATATTTGCCCTCTCTTTCTTTTCTTGCTTTTACTTTCCCTTTCTTTCATTCCCTTTTCTTTCTTTCTTTTTTACTTTCTTTCTTTCTCTTCTTTTTTCCCCCATCCTTCCCTTTCTTCTTCTCTTTCTCTCTCTTTTTTTTTTTTTTCACTTTCCAGGAAGGAAGGACAATAGAGAGGAAAGATAAAAGGAAGGTGAGAAGGAGAGAAGGCTTTCATAAATTTTAGTCCTCAAGGGCTGAGCATGGTATGGCATGCCTTTAATCCCAGCATTCAGGAGGCAGAGAAGTAGGAGGATCGCTATGAGTTCGAGGCCACCCTGAGACTACATAGTGAATTCCAAGTCAGCCTGGGCTAGAGTGAGACCCTACCTCAAAAAAAAAAATAGTTCTCAAGGTTTTATTTTTATTGTTCACAAGATGAAAAATAGCAATCATTTTATTTTTTAAATTTCACAATTTTAGTACCAGTTACTGAGTATAGGACACATTGTCTTTTAATTTATTTAACTCCATCACCAGTGATGTGGGGTAACTTCTGTTAGTCAGAGTACAGAGGCAAGGGAAGAGACACAGGAGGGTAGGGGACGCTATCAGAGCTGCAAGGCGTGGGGGCAGGGGTTTGCAGAGCCCTCCTGGATCATGCTATCATTTCTGAGTCTGTGTAGGGGACCACTTTACCCCACTGTTTCTCTTTCTCAATATGGTTTTATGAAATATCTCAGTGACAGACCTCACATGCTTTTTTTTTTATTATAATTGTTTCTACTTTATCTTCTACTGTAGAACAGTGAGCCAGGGATTTTTCAGATGTGAGGCAAATTCAGAATTAGAAAGCGACTTACTCAGCCTCACATAAGGAGAAATAAATCCAAAATCCATTTAAGTCCAATGTGGTCTATCTGCGTCTCCACGATAGCTACCTGTTTCCAAGCTGAGTGTGAGGGAGCAACTGCGGGAGCTGTCCCTCCATTTACATGCGTGCCATGAACCCTTACTCTTCTCTGGAACCCCATCCTTCCAATAACTCACAGGTAGTAGCGCACTGAGCTACCCTTCGCTCTGTTCCAAGGCACTCCCATGTCATGGAGAGCATCCGGTTGGGTAGGATGAGGAGGAGACTGACTGGTCCATCCAGATACAAGTTGGCAGCTGGCAAACATGACGTTAATGAAGGACACTTCAGTGGTGGCTGCAGATGCATAGCATGGCTCATCGGGGCTCAGAACAGCTCTATGGAAAGGTTCTACTGTGTGTGCTTAGCATGTGTGATGTGTGTGCACATGTGGTATATGCACCTGTGTGTACAGATGAGCACACGCCAGGCACATACAGATAGAGGCCAGAGGAAGACATCTGAGACCTTCCTCTGTCACTTTTCTGTCTTCTTTACCTGAGACAGAATCTCTCACTGATCCTAGAACTGTTGAGTTGTTGTTCTTGTTGTTGTTGTTTTGTTAGACTGGCTGACTCGTGAGCCCCAGGAATCCTCTTTCTCCACTCTACTTAGAATCACAGGCATTCATGACCATACCCCACTTTTGACATGGGTGCTGGGGATTGAACACCAGTCCTTATGCTTGTACATCAAATGCTACCCAGTGAGACATCTCCCAGACCCACATTCCACTCTCTAAGTGACTAAAGTCACAGAATTGCAATAGAATTATGGGCCAACTTGCACCATATTTTATGAATTTTTTCAATATAAGGAGACTTTGGTAAGGAGAGTTCCCTTTTGCTTATATGTTTTAAAGTAAGGGATGTTGGGATCTTGAAAACCCTAAAGATAGTTCTTGTATCAGGGGAGCAACACTAACAATTTATTTAAGAAAAGAGAGAGGAAGAAATGAAGGAAAGAAAGAGAGAGAGAGAGAGAGAGAAAGCAAGCAAGCAAGCTCCCTTTCTACATGAAAGTGAGTCTGCTGAGAATAAGCCAGGGACTGACATTTGAAGGATGTCACAGAGGTGCATGTGTTAAAGAAGACAGAGTAACGTTTTCTGTTCCTTGGGGTGTTAGAATGTGAGAAGAACCTAAGAATTTCAACCAAATTTGCCTGTGCAGTTTCCTTCGTTCTCACTGTCATAACTTAGGTCCTTTTCAAAGAATTTGTTTGAAAGAAGCTTCTTAGGAGCCATAGGAGCAGTGTGTGTGTGTGTGTAAGGCCTTTGTAAATGAACAAATTAACCACTTGTCCCCACATGGGGTGCAATGGGGTTTGGTGTGGGCCCTTCTGTCCATTCAGGCTCCTTATTCAGCTGGTTATAAGTGAAATCTCATAAAGGACACAGCAGGAATCCTTTCCTTGGGGCGTCGGGTGGGGAGGGATCTGTGAAAATAACCTATTGAAACTCTGAGAGTTGATGGGTAGAAACTGTTCTTTTGTAGACTGACTTCCTCATTCGCAGTAGGGGAAATAAACACACACAGGAAATCATTCAGCTCTCTGTGAACTCCATGTTAATAACATTGGCTTATCAAAAACCTCATTGTTAGTGCTTGAAACCTTTGTGTTGGAGGGTATGAGTGTGTGTGCATGTGTGTAAGTGGCTGTGTATGTGAGTGTTTATGTATGTGTGTATATATGTGTACGTGGGTGTGTATGTATGTGTGGGTATGTGTGGGTCTACATGGGTGTGTATGTGTATTCATGTGCACATATGAATGCTTATAGACAGACAGAAGTGTCTTCTAAGTCTCCCACAGGAAGTTCATAGGAGTGACGCAAAAACAACAATGGATGCTTGGAAGAATAATACAAAGGTTCAGGTAACTTTGCTATCTTATTTTTTTGTTTGTCTTTTTTTTTATTTTATTTTGTTTTGTTTTTATTAAGAACATACTTTGTATGGATACATCATGTGTTGGTACCAGCTTTTCCCTCTTCCTTGCCCCCATTCTGCTGGGGGCCCTCCTTATTGGGGTTGCTGGTGTTCCCCATGGGGTTGTGGGTTACGCATTGTGGGAGCAGCAGTCAGTTATTGGGGAGAGGCAGTGCCTCTGGGTATGATGTCCCAACCTGTGGTTCCTTTTTTAATTTTATTGTTTGCTTGATATATTTTATTTATTTATTTATTTAAGAGAGAGAGAAAGAGAGGGAGAGAATGGGAACGCCAAGGCCTCCAGTCACTGCAAATGAACTCCAGATGCATGCGCCCCCTCGTGTATCTGGCTTATGTGGCTCCTGGAGAATCAAACCAGGATGCTTTGGCTTTGCAGACAAACACCTTAACCTCTAAGCCATCCTTCCAGCCCACCTGTGGCTCTTATAGTCTCTCCATCCTCTCCTCCACAAAATTCCCTGAGCTGGCTGGATATGTTTTACCTCTAGTTCAGTGATGAGCTCTTAGGTTTGCTAACTTTTTTTTTTTTTTTTTTTTTTTTGGTTTTTCGAGGTAGGGTCTCACTCTAGCCCAGGCTGACCTGGAATTCACTATGGAGTCTCAGGGTGGCCTCGAACTCACAGCAATCCTCCTACCTCTGCCTCCCAGTGCTGGGATTAAAGGCGTGCACCACCATGCCCAGCAAGTTTGCTAACATTTTTAACAGTAATAGCTACAGATGCAATTCATCCATACATGTATATGCTATGTACATATGGTATTCTGAACATGTCCCAGAAGTCTCAGCAAAACCTAGTGTGGCATAGACTTTTTGGCATAGACCTCAACAGCACAGTTAGCGATGCTTTTTTTTTTTTTTTTAAGTACCCAGTCTCTCCATTTCATCTTTCCTGCTTGCTTTAGATGATTACCTCTCGCCTCCTCCTCCCTCAGCAAGCAAAACGTCTTTGAAAAAAAAAAAAATTGAGCCTGGCTCTATCTTAGAATATGCTTTAAGAAAAAGTCCCCTTCCCCAAAGTTAGAACCATAGAAGAATATTTAAGAGATGGATTTGAGTCCTTTCCTGGATTTTAATCCCAAGGCAATAGCTTAGTAGATAAAGGACATTGGGCTTTAATTTCCTTAATTTCTTTCTGCCTCAGTTTCCTGACTTATCACCTATACATAAAAATAGTAAAGCTCCCCTAATATAGCAACAGAGAACACATGAGTCAGTACAAGGAAGACAGCAAGCATTTGGAATAGTCTCTAACAGGAAGTGGGATTGTGTGTGTGCTGTTGGTAATATTAACTAAAAGTGGGCTGCGTGCATACTGCTCCTCCTCTGCAGCCCTCAGTCAGATAGTCCTCGGAGTCTGGTACAGCTGGTGACTCCCTTCTTTCTTATGCCCTCCTTCCTTCCTTCTTTTC
This sequence comes from Dipus sagitta, assembly GCA_036346955.1. Taxonomy (NCBI): domain Eukaryota; kingdom Metazoa; phylum Chordata; class Mammalia; order Rodentia; family Dipodidae; genus Dipus; species Dipus sagitta. Next base: position 8,565,100 of record CM070786.1, read on the forward strand.
CCTTTTTCTTCTATTCTTTTTCTTTTTTCCTTTTTTTTTCTTTCTTCCATCTTTCCTCGTTTTCCTTTCTCCCCTCCTCCCCAACTGCCTTCTTTCCTTTTGTCTTTCTTGCATGTATGTCTCCTAGAGTGTGATGTGCTCATGGGGTGGAGTGTACTCACCTTTGGTGGCTGGAGGGGTACATCAGGTGTCTCTCTCTTTGCTTTTCTACTCCTTCTTACTTGAGCTGGAATCTCTTACTGATTCTGAGGTTTGCTCTCTCTCTGTCTCTCTCTCTGTGTGTGTGTGTGTTTGTGTGTGCATGTGTGTGTGTGTGTGTGTGTATTTTGCAAGCCCAAGTGTTTCTCTGTTCTCTGCTCCCCACAGGATTGGGATTACAGACATGTGTGGCCATGCCCAGCTGTTTATGTGGGTCCCAGAGATTTAACTCAGGTGATATCTCAGGTCTTCTGGAGTCCTTAGGCTTGTATAGGGCATGTTATTAAGCATTAAGCAATCTTTTAGCTTATCTTCTCTATTTTTTAAGATTTATTTTTATCTTTATTTATTTATTTATTAGAGGGAGGGGGAGAGAGAGAGAATGGGTGTGTCAGGGCCTCTAGCAACTGCAAACAAACTCCAGATACATGCACCACCATGTGCATCTGGCTTACATGGGACCTGGAGAATCGAACCTGGGTCCTTAGGCTTCGCAGGCATGTGCCTTAACCGCTAAGCCATCTCTCCAGCGCTTCCCTATCTTTGAACAGGGTCTCATATCATTCAAAACTGTCCTCAAATATCCTCTGTAGCTAAGGATGACCCTGTACTCAAGATCTCTTGGATCTATTTCCCAGCTGAAAAGATTACAGGCATGTGTCACCATACCCAATTCACGCAGTGCTGGGAGTCGCAACATGAACCCATGCACACTTGACAAGCACTCTACCCATTTAGCCAGCTTCCCAGATCCTGCTTTATTTTTCTGAGTCTTTTCCCTTCTAGTCCTCCCTGTCTTCCTTCCTGCTAGTGCTGAGTAAGTAGATAGAACGGCAGCTGTCCCCTGAGCTCTGTAATTTCTGGACGCATGAAAGAGAGCCCTTTTGTGTGGCACCCCATTCTTTATTCTCCAACAGCCCTGACCTCATGATCCCCTGGCAGACACTGGGCAGAGCTGCAAGCTCTTGGTGACTCTGGGGTTGTTAGGCATCGCTGCTCTGCCTCTGGCTCCCTGCCTTTGGGCTCTTAGAAGCTCCTGGGCATTGCTCTCAGTGTGTGTGTGCCAAGGGGAGAGAGAGAGAGTGGAACTCAGATCAGCCAATTACAGAGGCTAGACAAATAGGAATTTTGCATCACTGGGCTTCCAGATTCCAATCTATTTCCACCCTTTGTGGCCATTGAAAACTCATGGATTCTACTGATTTACCAAAACAAACATGATTTTCTTTGATGGAATAGAATTAAGACATAGGCCAGGGAGATGCCTTAGCGAAGAGAGCAAATTGCCCCCAGCAGCATGTGGATATTTCAGGCTGACAAGAACTCAGCGAGGTTTAACGTAGTTGGTGTTTTTAGGTTTAGCCATTCTACTTTGAACTGGTATGTTGTGATAGTTTTTCTTCAATGCCCCTGGTGATGAAGGATCTTGAACATCTTGCAAGTCTGCTGACTGACCATCCTACAATCTTCTTTGGCATGTTGTCTTTTGAGTCTTCAAGGGCAGGATAATTAAGTCAAATTGACATGTGGGTTTGAACACTTTCTCTCAGGCACAAGGAAGGATGTGACGTGTGGTGTGCTGTGACAGACACAAAGATAGTCGGAGAGTCAATCATTTAGGAGCACATATTCTTTCATGGAAAGCTCACGACCTTTACAATGTCAGTTAAGATGAGGTTAGACTACATTCTCCAGTGAGAAACTAAGATGGTGGAAACTCAACTTTAAAAAAATTTTTTTGTTTATTTTCATTTATTTATTTCAGAGCAACAGAGAGAGAGAGAGAGAGAGAGAGAGAGAGAGAGAGAGAGAGAGAACGGGTGCACCAGGGCCTTCAGCCACTGAAAATGAACTCCAGACGTATGCGCCCTCTTGTGTATCTGGCTAACGTGGGTCCCCAGGGAATTGAGCCTCGAACCGAGGTCCTTAGGCTTCACTGGCAAGTGCTTACCCGCAAAACCATTTCCCCAGCCCAAAACTCAACTTTTTAAAACCACATGAAGCACAAAAGCATGCTTTTTAAAGAGTCTGATTCTAGTGTTTATGTGGAGACTCTATAAAGACTTTAGATGAAAGGCTATTTGGAGTTGAGGGGATGGCTCAGTGTCTAAAAGTACTTGCTTTTGGAGGCTGTCAGCCTGGATTCAATCCCCAGTGCCCATGTAAATCCATATGCACAAAGTGGCACATGCATCTGGAGTTTGTTTGCAGCGGCAAGAGACCCTTGTTGTCTCTCTCTCTCTTTACTTAGAAATGTGTGTATATAGATACACACACACACACATATATATATATTTACAGAATGGAAGTTTCTAGTCTGTAGAGATTGCTGAGTGATTAAGGTGCCACAACTGTGTGATCACAGAGGAGAGATGATACAAGGGTTTAGAACACAAGACAGATGTCTAAGCCATGAAAAATGACCTAATTTAAGAAGAAAAAAAAGTAAAAGAGCAGCAAGAAGTGAGACAGGATCAGCAACAAGGAGACGAAGAGAAAGGATTGTACTGAGAAGGGCCAAGAGTATAACAAGCAGTGAGATTCCACAGCGGAGGGGAAGGTGATGATACACTATGGCATCTTAACCCCAGCACAATGCTTGGAGTCTAGTTGGAGGGCTGATGTGTAGATGTCTACATATGTCTATATATCAGATAGACAGGTAGACTGACAGATAGAGAGATACAAGCTTGAATGACTGAAATAAACAAAGAAAGATGCTAAATCGTTTTGAGTTCTTGTGAACATATATATATGTATACATATGCATGTGAGTGTATATGTGTGTCTGTGTATATGTACATAGAAATATATGTGTGTACATATATGTATATGTAAATATATACATATATACTACATAATATATTACTATAGGCTATATATCACATATAATATATACATATATGGAACAATGTACAAGAAATTACATATATGGCAGCATACAACACACATAGGCACATGCCAACCTGTTTCAGCAGTGCTATGTGGGTCCTATGAGGGCTTTGATCAAGGGGACACGCCAGTGGCATTCGGAAACGGAGCCAAGCAGGAGACACAGCTTGAACTTTGTGAAAGTGGAGAAAGATGTGCAAAAGGAAGACCACTGTGACTCCAGTTAGAGAGAGACAGCATTTGGAACATAGCTGAGACAAAGGTGTTTATACTCCTCCCGGTCCTATGTGAATGTGAAAGCAGACAAGAACCTAACTATGGCCTGGAGAGATGGCTTAGCAGTTAAGGCGCTTGCCTGCGAAGCCTAAAGACCCAAGACCGATTCCCCAATAGCCACATAAGCCAGAAGCACAAAGGTGGTGCATGCGTCTGGAGTTCATTTGCCGTGGCAAAAGGCCCTGACACACCCATTCTCACTCTATCTGCCTCTCTCTCTCTCTCTCCCCATAAATAAATAAACAAAATACTTAAAAAGAACCTAACCATGGGAGGCACAGTCTTGAAGAAGGTACTTGCAAAATCAGCTGAATTAGTGAGAGAGTGATTAGTTGCAGTGAGCGTGGGTACAGAGCAGAGGGAGAGGCTGAGTTGGGGCTAATGGGAAGTCCAGTGGTGGGCTCATCGCTTCTGCACTGTGACTTGCATGAAGTATGGAGAGCAAGATTATTTATATTCGTACAGTTTCCCTACTTACAACCAAGCACAGGTGTTCTGTTTTTTAATTGATTGACTGATTTTTGTGTGTGTGGTGCACATAAATGTATGCATGCATGTTCATGTAAATGTGGGTATACATATGTGTGTATATGCACACAAACATGTGCCTGTGGAGACTAGCACTTGATGTCATGAGCCTTCCTCAGTTACTCCCTAGCTGGCTCTTTGAGACAGGGACTCAAGCTGAACCTGGACCTCTCCAGTTGTGCTAGGAAGCCCCACTGATTCCTTGCCTCTGCTTTCTCAGCTCAGCATGGGACTGGAGTTGTACACTACCCTGCCTTGACATGTCACATGGGTTCTGGGGTCCTTATGCCTGTGCACAAGCACTTTTCCACTGACCCATTGCTCAAGCCCCACAAATGTCCTATTTTCTTTAAAAGTCCATGGTGACTTCTCCATCACATGCTTGTGCTCTGGGCTATCCAGTGGTGTATACTTATTACTGTATATGCACCTCTCATTGAGTTTTGACCCTCATGGACCATATGCATAGTTATCATGTAGGTGAATGAATGGAATATGACAGCCAACCAGATCAATTTGACTACCTTACAAGGCTATGTTTTTCTGGTTTGGGTTTAAATGTTTCAAATTGTTAACTACTGTGGATTTAAGTTTTACTTTTCTTTTCTAAGTAGTTTTGAGCTCTTCCTAGAAGAATGGGCCTGCCTGGAATGACTGAATGGTGGAGATATGGTTTCTTTAGACGCTAAAATCTGTTCTCGAAAAAAAAAGCTGTCCTCCTGAGTATCTAATGATATCAGAACCTAGCCAATGGAAACGTACAACCTTGGATGAAAGTTTCTTCCCCACCGGGTTTCCAGAATATAATAGCTATGCGATTAGCACATTTTCCCACTGATTGGGTTGGCATGTGCCCATGGATTTATAAATAGAATTTATTGTGGAAGTTGCTGTGCTACTGGGATAAGTGGCTCTTGCAATTTGATGACAGAAAGGGTTCTCTGAAAAGAAACTATTACATGGCTTCTATGCTGTGGCCATCTGAGGACAAAGGAGGATTGAAGACACAAGCAAGTTTTGTTTTCAGTAAATTCCACCCTATGTACAGTTACAAATAACTGAATCTACTTGACATCGGGCCAATTAATATTTTAACACTCATCGCTTTTCAATTCCCTGGATCAAGCAGGTTGGGGGTGAATGGAGATTGCAAATGCTTCAGCGTGTTGCTCCCTCAAGGCAATGGAGTGTTGACTTGTTGGAGGACATCCAGACTCCTGCCAGGGTCTCCCCAGAAGAGCAATAGACCCACACAATGTGATGACCATTTAGAATTGGGCTCCAATCTGTGTCTCAGTCTAATCCTCATAAATTAAGTTTTGTTTTCGTTTATTGCATTGAGATGAGGCTAATGGTGAATAAATGCCTAAGGTGACCACTGTGATGAAAGGCATTTTCATAATCCAAAGGATCAGTGCTGTTATCATTACAAAGGCATCGCTCATTTCTGAAGGATGGAGTTGCATGGTACAACTAGAAAAAAAAAATATGGCTGTTTTTGACGAGATCAATTTCAATGAGGCTTTGTGCTTCGGTGATCCAGCCAAAATTATAATGCGGGGAAAAACATTTTTATCTTAATCAGAACAGTATTTAATGCTTCCTCAGAAGCCAACAGCCATTTATTTCCCTGTGGCCAGCTGAGCCTTCTGCCATGCCCACACATGAGAACGCAGGCCGCCGTGGAGCTTGGTTTCCAGAGAGAGCGATCTTTTCACTGCCTTTATCCCTTCTTGACAGTCCAGCCCTGCCGTGCGAGCCTATCCAACCAGTAAGTCACGCATGACCATGAGCCCTGGCTTCAGCACCCAGTGGAACAGCAGCCAGCCAGCTTGGAACACATGCTCCTTTCCAAGAGCAAGCCTGCACTGCCAGTCCCACGCCAGCTACACCTACTGCACAGGACACCCTGCTGTAAGTACAAGTACGCTACCTTTCTATACTAGAGAGCGGATTTGGGGTTCCGCCTTTGGTGTGTCTCTCTGTCCTAAACGCTGTGCTTCTCATGAGCAACAAGAAAAGAACAATGATGTCTGAAGGGTTTGACTGGTGTGTGCTTACATGATTCTGTCCTGCAACTTGACATTTCATTGAAAATTATCTCTGGATGGTGTATGTCAGCACGATTTTCAGGATGGTGCAGGGTGTTGACTGAATATATAGCTGGATGTCTCTGGCTTCGTGCTTCTGGCTTTGTCTTGGCTGTTGATTGTGAATTTCGCTGGTGGATTTCGAGCTGGGAGATGAAGTCTCATGGGGACACAGAAGAGGTAGTGCATGGTGGGCACCCTTCTCCTTCCCACATGTCTTCATTGGTATGGTTGTACAGATACAAACATGTAGAGATATTTCCAGCAGAAGTTCTTGGTATAAATGACTCTGGGGACCAGGTGTTCAGAACACATGCAGCTATGGGGGACATGTCGTACAAACCACAAGCATTATCATTCATTTGTCAGGTTGGATGCTATCTTGGTAAAAAGAGACCCAACACTGAATAAAATTAAGTTTTCTGCTTATGAAATTTCCTTCCTTCCAAGGGAATGGGGAAGGTAGTGATTATATACATATGAATACAATAAATAAAAACCAGCAAACAGGGCTGGAGAGATGGCTTAGTGGATACAGTGATTGCCTGTGAAGCCTAATGACTCATGTTTGGTTCTCCAGGACCTATATAAACCAGATGCACCAAGTGACATAAGTGTGCAAGGCTGCACATGCACTCAAAGGGGCACATGCATCTGGAATTCGATTGTAGTAGCTGGAGGCCCTGGCACGTCAATTCTCTCTCCCTCTTGCTCTGTCACATAGAAAAGGCCAGTCTGTTGTACTTGCCTTAGAGAAAAGAAAACAAAAACAACCAACAAAAAAAAAATGATAATTAAAAATTAAACGCTATGTAGCGACCCAACTTAGGTTGATAAAGAATGAGTGAGTGAATACTTTGAGACTACGCGGTCATCCTCTCTTGTAGCCCATGTTGTCTCTGAGATCAGAATAAAAAGGACAGATGCTTGTGTTTGGTTTAGGAGAAAGCGCATCTAAGCAAAGAGCAGTTCATGTGGAAGGTCTGAGGCAGAATATGCTAAGATGTTTGGTCCACAGGGAAGGGACCCCCATAGCTGGAGCCCGGTGACTGAAGACTGAAGGGGGATAAAGTCACAGAGTGAGGAAGGAGCCAGGGGTGTTTAACTGCTCTATCATCTAGAGTAAGAAGTTTGCCTTGTATTTAAGTGTGGTGGGAATCCACCTGAGTGTTTTAAAGCAAAGGAGTGGCTTCAGGGTGGAAAACCTCAGGGAGAGGCGTGAGGAGGCAAGCGCTGAGTCAGATGAGGAGCACACCAAAGTGTGTGCATGCGGCTAGAAGAAAAGACGGACTGTGTTTTATTTTTCTGTATTCTTTGATCCACTTGCTTTTCAAGATATGAGCAACCTGTTTTCATCACAACTAAAATTTGAATGTATTTTGCATAAAATTGTCCTCAGTAACCAGCTTCATATTTACTATGTCTGATTAGTTTTCCCCTTCAGACATGACTTGTGAAGCTGGAATGATATGTTAATGAAGTATTTCTATTCATATTCTTATTGGCCTCAAGGTCATCTGAAAGAGCTGCCATTTATTGAGCATTTAATATTTTTCTAGTTCTGCCCTGAGTGCTTTTATATGTATCATATATATGTGTTTTTTTTTCTCAAAATAGCCCAAGGAAGCAGTTATGATTATCATTATCATTTTGAAGGTTAGTGTAATTAAATTCATAAAAATTAAGTATCTTGCCTCGAGTTACACAGTCTATAGTATGGCCTGAGGTTCGATGGCTAGCTGCTGTGCCTACAGTGAACTTATTCATTCCACTTCATATACTGACTGCATTGTACAATGCGGTTCCATTGAATCTCTGTGACCTTATTTACTTCTGAGAATAATTCCAAGTTGATACCCTAGGTAGAGCTCCTTCTAATGACACAGTTTGAGGGTATACATTATTCCTTAGAGAACTGCTTGTATTTATAGAATTCTTATGTTCAGATCCAGGGGTAAAGATGAAAAATAGGTATCATCCCCATCTTAGAAACCACTGGGTGAATTATAGGTTGTCTAGTCGCCATCTGTGCTTTAAAACCCGGCACCGGCGGGCTGACGAGATGGCCCAAGGGATGAAGCACTTGCTGTGCAAGCCAGATATTACAGTGATGGCACACGTCTGTCACCCCTGCAAGTCTACCCAGGGAGACGGGAGGCTGAGGAAGGGAAACTGGAAGCTCCTGAAACAGCCAGGAAGAGAATCATGGCTGTTCTACTCCCTGAGTTCAAGCATATTCTAAGGCTGTCCTTAAATTTAATATTTATTTAACATTCTTCCACTAATTCAACATTTAAAATTTATGTGTGTTTTTTTTTTTCTTCTTCTTGTATCTGGTCAGTTGATATTATGCCATTAACTATCAAGTCACAGTATTCATTTTGCTCTACTCTTGGGTTGTGGAAGGAATTATGTCATCTAAAAATAAGGCAGTGGTTCGGTACAAGGAAAGGTTGAGAGCTGGGTTAGCAGGACATCGCTGGAATCATTATTCCATCATTCTTCCTTGGAATCATTTGGCAAACCAAGGAGAAAATGTCCATGGCTCTGAAAATGTGAGAGAAGATCCCATAGTTACATTGCAGTGTAAGCTACAGAGGTTTTGTGGTTTAAAACCACAGAACTAAGCCACGCGTGGTGGCGCACACTTTAGTCCCAGCACTTGGGAGGCAGAGGTAGGAGGATCATCATGAGTTCAAGGCCACCCTGAGACTACATAGTGAATTCCAGGTCAGCCTGAGCTTGAGTGAGACCCTACCTCGAAAACAAGCAACAACAACAAAAAACCCACAGAACTGGAATTCTGGTCTTAGTAGATCCTTGGAGGTTTTCTTGAGTCCTATAATTTGTTAGCTATGAGTGAAGGTGTGATCTGCTGCCCATCCTGTGAGATGCTTACATGGTTATACAACTCACTAGTCTGATTAAGTACTCCCCATTCTCTAATCTCCTGAGGTTTTACAGTGTCCTCCAATGTGATGCATGTATGCTAAATATGCATGACTTAAAGGTCTTCCTTTTGCCTCTGGGGAATTCGGACATCCCCTAAGAATCTGATTAGTAAACTTTAAATTGATAGACTTGTTAAAAATCTCAGAATTTCATGAGTCTCTTGACCTGACACTGTGAATATTTTCTCAGTGCCTATTTACACGATGCCATGTTAGTTTCAATGGTTGCGATAAGGAACACCCACAAGCCTGAGGGTTTAAAACACCACACATTTTTCTGGAGGTCAGAAGTCTGAAATGAATTTCACTGAGTTGACCATGGAGTAGATGGGAAACACTCTTTCATGACGTTCCAGAGGAAAATATTTTTGTCCTTCCTAGTCATTGGAGCTACATTCCTTGTCTATGTTGGCTGGAGGGCCTTCTCCTATCAAGTAGGTTACTGTCGCGTCCTGAAGCCTGCCCCTACTTCATCTTCCCCAGGTTTCCTTGGTCTCCAGGCAGATTTTTCTGCCTTCCCCACGAGGACACTTCTGACATTTGAGTTCTCAATCCAGAATTATCTCCTTATATAAAGGCTCTTAATGAAATCACAGTTGCAAAAATGACTTTGTCATATATCACTTACAGGGGCCAAGGACTAGGTCATTGGAATCTTATTCCATCACCATTCAGCCTGGCATAATCAATATATCAGTGACTGAATGGCTCACTTCTGAGACATTTGGTAATTACTGGTGTTTCCTGAAAATAATGAGGCTTATTTCACTGAGGATGATAATTGTATTAGCTATACTTTGCTAGTGTGAAAAAATACCTGATAATGGCAGCTTCAGAAAGTAAAGGTTTATGTTGGTGTATAGTAAAAAGATATACCTGTAGTAAAAGGGCATATCCTTTTACTATATCAGTCCATGAAGGCGGGGAGGGCATGAGCATGGTGGTGCGAGCTTGGTGTAGTTGGTGGAAATGCATCCACAGTGAGGAAGCAAAGAGGGATGAATGCTGGTACTCAGCTCACTTTTTCCTTTTAAAAGATGTTTTATTGTTATTTATTCATATTAGAGAAGAGGAGAGAGAGAGAGAGAGAGAGGCAGATAGCAAGAGAGAATAGGCATGCCAGAGCCTCCAGCCACTGCAAATGAACTCCAGACGCGTGCACCACTTTGTGCATCTGGCTTACGTGTGTCCTGGGAATCAAACCTGGGTCCTTTGGTTTTGCAAGCAAGCACCTTCACTGCTAAGCTAGCTCTCCAGCACACTTTTTCATTTTTATTCTATCCAGGGCTCCCACCCATGAAATGGCACTGCCCACGGTTAGTGTAGTGTGGGTCTTCTCACATCAATTAACCTAATCTAGAAACTCCCTCACACACAAGTTTACTGATTTATTTCCATGGTGATTCTAAATTTGGTCAAATTGATCATGGAATTTAATTGTCCCAATAAGTGAAAGATTCTTTAGTAATATAGGGTGGGCATAGTTATCCTATCACATTTACAAACTGTTAAATCTTATAAACATGGGTATGGACATAATTATTTTTTGAAATCCTCTTTTTTTTTCCTAAGTGAACAGTTGATAGCTATCTACTATGCTATGCTATGCTATATAAACTTATAAGTTCTCCAAATGCTAGTCCCTCAACTATATATATAGATAGAGATAGCAGATCAATAGATAGATAAAATGATAGATAGATAAATAGATAGATGATAGATAGATGGTATATAGATATGGTATATAGAAGACTATATCTAGGCAGCTAGAGATAGCAAAAAGTAGTCCCAAGATCTAATTTCTATATCAAATATTAAATGGTATATTTGTTTTAGTATCTAAGGAAGCTTATTGTATAGAATAAAATTTTTAACTAATTATTTCTAGCACATTTTAAAATATTTTTATTCAAGAGAGAGAAACAGAATGGATGCACCAGGGCCTCTTGTCACTGCAAATGAACTCCAGAGGCATGTGCCACCTTGTGTATCTGCCTATATATATGTGGGTACTGGGGAATCAAACCCAGGTTCACAGGCTTTGCAGGCAAGCCCCTGAACTGCTGAGCCAGCTTTCCAGCCTTTGGAGCACATTTGATTCATACAATCACTCTAATAATTGGCAAATAACATTTGATTAAGTGTGATTATCCATCTGGCACTTCTGTCTCTAGACAAATGATAGCACTATCTACTTTGTGACATGGCTCTTTTACAGAGCATGGAGACACTTGCTGTCTACCAGGAGTTAAGCTGTGAAATAAAACAAGGGTTCCCCATGCCAACCAAAGAGGATCCCATAGTAGTGTGAAGGCATGTTTGCCTATGACCATGAAATTGGTCTGTGTGACAGCAGCCAGCGGCCTTCCCCACTATTTCCTGAATCTGGGCCACACTTCCCCCCATATCCAGGGTTACATAATCCTTTTGAAGGTTTATAGCAGTGATTAAAAGAGGTTGCAAGTCTTCTTTCCATTGTAGATGGATTTTTATGCTGCCAGGCTATTGTCTTCTCCTGGACATAGAAAGTAAATACCAACTCATCTGATAGAAGTCCCCGGCTCTGTGCTCCAATGCCCAAGTCTCTTCTTGTCTTGGAAACATAACTTGCTTGTTTGTAGACTTGTGATGAAACATTGTTGCTGGAATTTAGTTTATTATTCATTTCTATTGGTTATCACAGCTACTCTTATCCTTTTTACTAATATTTCAAGACCACAACATCTAGTGTGACTGGGTGCTGGCTCACTAATAGGTCTACAGCAATGTTTTAGACCATGGAAGACTTTTTAAGAAGTGCTAAAAAAAAAAAAAAAAAAGAGGCCAGTTTTGAGAGGAATAATGAGTATGTACTCAATTTCTATGAGTTATCTTTTAGAAATTGATTCTCCAGATATCCCATGAGCATTCTAGTGCTAGGGTCATTTACGTCTCAGGCTTCTTCCTATATGCTTGCATCCTAGCGCGGCTATTAAGAGTGTCCCTTCGTCCCCTCAGACATGATCGGGTTTAGAAAACACATATTATATGATTTCTTCCCTATAGCCTTTTGCAAAAGGAAAGGCATGTTCCTTGCACATAAATCTTAATGTGGTCCATTGTCTCAGGGTGTCACAGCACCCCAGGAAATCACCAACATAGGGAATGCCTCGTGTAATGATTAATCAGGCGCCATAACCCAATGGGGTTTCCCATCTTCCCCAGCCATGTGAGTATCTCTATGCTAAGGGAGAAGAATAGTGTTGTCATGGCCCCAAACTCACATCTGATGCAATTATAAAGAAAAACTTCTAATGGAACTTTTAGAGAACTTTAAAAAGCCCAAGTACGGAATTTTGTTTCCAAAACTCTTCTAGACCATCCGAGCCGGGAGACGGTAACCCTTCCTTCCTATATCTCTTCTTTCGCATCATGGAGTCCACTGTCAGTGGAAAGAGCTGCTCAGCCCTCAGCACTCAGGCTGCATCCCGCCCTACGCAAGAGATGTGGGAGCTCAGCATCCCTGTATCTCTTCCTAGTATATCATGTAGCTCAGGCAGGCCTTAAAACCTTGTGATTTCTCTGCCTCCTCCTCATGAGAGTTTTAGGATTATGACTGTGTAACCGCCATGTCTATCCTGGGAAACAGTTTTAAAATCACACATTATAATTCCTGCCATATCACAATATTTAGTGTCATTTTTTTTTGTAGTGCTGGATATTGAACCCAGGCCCATGTAAGGCAAGTGCTCTGCCACTGAGCTGTAACCACAGCTCCTGCATCACAGTATTTTAAATGAGCTTGAATCATCTGGGATACTTGGCTATGCGGCTGACTTACAGATTCTTATACGCATATGGCTCCAAAGCAAGAGCATCAGCTATTCCTATCTTAAGCTCTCTCCCTTCTTTTGCTCGATCTCTCAGAGTCCAGCGCTTGTTTCACAGACAAGCGTCTTCTTCCAGCCTCCGCTCTTCCAGTTGTGTTTGATTTCTCAAAGAAGCTGAACCCCAGCCATGATCCCACAGCTCTCTCAAGCCTTGGATAAATTCCTGTCTTCAATGAAGACACCATAAATTGAGTGCATACTGTGCTCTGAGCAGCTTGCTGCATAAGAGGATGGATAGAAGCAAAGAGATAAGGAAGTAAATGGACCATCCTATGAAGGGTCCATATTATTCAAATTTCATTAAAAGCTACTGGGGAAGAGATTGTGAGACCGCACGGATACTTACTGGTTCTAATGCAGTGGCTCTCCAGTGCGAAATGTGGGAAACAAGGCAAGTTGAGGGAGATCCAGGAAGGTGGTGGCTCCCTGTGGGAACGCTGTAACTTGACTTGGGTGTTGTGACAGTTAAGTTTCTATTGTCAACTTGATCAAATCTGGAATCAAGTAAAAAATATGCCTTGCCTGTGAGGGTGTTTCCAGGAAGGATTAACAAAGGGGAAAGGACCTCCCCCCCGGCCCAGAATGGGTGGCCCTTCTGGCGACAGCGGACACACAAACCCTGGGAAACATATAGTGCTTTGTGCTCAGCTGTCCTCGCTCCTTGCCAATAAGAACGTTCATTCTGTCGCAGCCTTGTTTTGAGGAGATCTGAACCGGCTTCACACACATTCCAATATGGAGTGAACACCAGTGGTTCTCTAGAAATCCCCCAGGCCTTCAGTGCCAGATTGGGACTGCTAAGGCATCCAGCCTTGTGGACGGACTAAGCGGGGGCCAGGGGCTCAGACTCTCCAGCCTGCGGGCAGCTATTGTGGGACTGTCCTCTCGGTATCTTAGACGCTGACATAATAAATATCCTTTATGATAGTATTCGTACTACCAACTCTGTTCCTCTAGACCCCTGACTAATATGGGTGTATGTCCCAACTCTGTGATCACTACCTGTGCCACCCAGAGCAAAGTCAGGACATGAGTCAACTTCCTCCTATCTGCAAAAGGAAATGATGGCTTACTTCACGAGGTGATAATGTGAGTTTAATGGGCATCGTGGAAAGTTGTTTAATGTAGATGCACTCTTTATAAATCACGTAGTAGAAGCTCCATTGAAATAAGGCACAAATTAATTTTAATCTGAGCTCATCACAGAGGGCTTAACAGACTTCCCATCAGCACTATCTGTGTGACATCTCAACACTCTGGAACCCAGGCTTCCATGATGGGAAAACCCTGGTATACATCCATGAGGAGTTATTTGTACCTGCCTGGAAGTTTTCACCTTTCTTCTAACAGTGGCCAAGATTAGACAGAGGTTAGACATTTGTATTTGCCTTTTCAGTGTGGCCTAAGAGCTGAATATTGTTTACTTCATGCAATACAGTATTTCCCATGAGGACCAGAGTATGAGGATCCCTAGCACACACTTAAATGCCAGATGGTGACCTGGCCTTAATACCAGTTCCCAGGAGGCACAAGTAGAAGCTACCTGATGGCAAATTGGTAAGATAGCTCTGGGTTCAACTCCAAGACCATACCTCAGTAAACAGAGAGGTGATCAAGGAAGATCGTTGTCAGCCTCTGACAGACACACAGGTGCACACACACATGCATATATACAGAAACAAGTATGGAAGGCACATTCACATGCAAACAAGAAAAAATAACCAGTTTGATTTTTTTGACATTAAAATTAACTAATAATTATCATATTACATAGGAAAATTTAAAATTTCAATAAAATATTACCACTTAGAAATAAGTTATTTTCTGAGACTTCAGTTGATGACATGGGTTCTTGTTATACTTTGGACTGTGACAGCTGAAGTGAGATTAAATTCTTTTTCTATCAATGAGCGTAATACATGAAAAGAATTTAAAGATGAAAAGAGAAAGCCAGCCACACCATTGTTACAAAAGGCACGAGAGCTGGCTAGGTTTTGTTCATGATCGATCCCATTCTAAATGCTGGGACAGACATCAAGGACCAACATTATCTGTTAACCTATAATCTCTGGGCAAGGCCTCCTGACCGCAATCACACAAAGCTGAGTATTTGAGGGAAACAAGGACAAAGTGTGATTTCACTGTGGTGACTTCCTTTGGAAAATTTAAAAATGAAATTTTAAGTTTATAAACAAAAATCTTGCTGTTTAGGTCCACTTACCACTTTAGGAGATGCTAAATATCATTGGTTACTTTAAGGCAAGGATTCTCATGCTGTCTCCTAAGGACAAACAGGTGCAGCGCCAAAGTCAGTGAATTTGAGTGGCATCAGCTCATCAGTTCAGCTCATTTGAACGTCTTTGGAACCATTAATGTAGCCCTCTCCCACCAACTGTTTTCTTTCAGTTACTGAAACTAATGTGAGTTATTTTGCTACAAGCCTCCAAATCTTTCAAACATACTCTACAGCTAAAGTGAAAATACCAACGTTTTCCTACCATGGGGTGTGGAGATAAACATTATGAGTCATGGTGAGGGCCAGTAACTTCAGGTAGAACACATGGACTTGATAACTGAGAGAGTGACTCAGGAAGTATGTGGACAGATAGACAGTCAATTCACATGCTGAGTAGACTGCAACTGAGCAGCTTGGAGTTGCATCCTGCCAATCAACAGGGTACACAATTTAAAAGATAAGAATTACTTACTTCTGGAATTTTCTTCATGATTTTACTGGCAATTTTTATATCTGTTCATAATTAATTTTTGTTAAATTTTACTTATCTATTTGCAAGCAGAAAGGATGGCACGCCAGGGACACTAGCCACTGCAAACAAACTCCAGATGCATGCACCACTTTACATGGGTACTGGGAAATCAAACCTGGGTCCTTAGGCTTTGCAGATGAGTGACTTAACCACTAAGCCACCTCTCCAACCCCATAGTGTGTTTTTATCATTATTCCATCCTGACTTTCTCTTGGCTCCTCTTCCTACCCCCTTCCACAGAACTCATTCTTCCCAAATAGTCTGTTCTACTTTGATGTCTTAGTTTGTGTGTGTGTGTGTGTGTGTGTGTGTGTCCCACTGGGTTTAATTATGATGTGTTGCATGAACATAAGCTGGGGGTTATTTACTAGAACATGAAGAACTGACCCATGGCTACAGCCCTGCAGAAGATGTCTCATGTGACCTCAGCAGCCATTAACTGCCAGTGAGTCCGCAGAGAGGGATGTGGGCCTTGTGTTATCCTCCTTCACTATGTCATATTGCAAAACCACATTTGAGCACTTGGATAATTGAAACTACGTGAAATCACTAATGAAATCACCAATAAAGAGAAATGTTTGTAATAGAGAATGGGTCATAAAAATGTATTCCTTTACCCAGGTGTGGTGGCACATGCCTTTAATCCCAGCACCCGGGAGGCTGAGGTAGGAGGATCACTGTAAATTCAAGGCCACTCAGACTACATAGTGAATTCCAGGTCAGCCTGGGCTACAGCAAGACTCTTCCTTGAAAAACCAAAAAAAGAAAAAAGAAAAAAGAAAAAAAAGTATCCCTCTAAACTCAAAAAACAACCTTAGATCGTCAATAGTTTTCACACTCACACATACCCTATTAGTTCAGCCCTTTTCTAACTCCCAGATGTAATCATAATTCAGGATTTTCGATTTTATTGTAAGCATGCCTTTTCCTTTTTTTCATTGTTTTGCTGTTATGTATATCGAAGCACACTTTTGCCTAGATTTGAACTTGACTAACAATGAAAAATATGCTATATATGTTTGTGTAGTTTTTATTTTGCTTCTCTTTGTCTTGAGAACCATCTTTATAATGTGATGACATAAAAGTCATTCACTTTCACTAGTTCATTGAACATATCACAAAAGAGTCATCAGTTTTAGGGTTTATGGGTATATAGACCATTCCTTATTTTTACCATAACAACAATATTCTTGAGTCCCTGGTATATATATTCCCCACATCAAGGACTAAAATGGTTGCATTATAGTCTATAGTGGACTCTGTCTAGGCGATACCAAATGGCAGCTACATCATGACATAAGGTTGAACATGAGAGTCTCCTATTTCCTTAGGTGTGAAATGAAAAATTAGATTTTCTTCATCTTCCTGCTGGGTATTTTCCCTTTTCTCTATAATTTATAGGGCTCATTTACATGCCAGATAATATGGTTTTACAGATCTGTACATAGCAAATACTTTCTCCCCCAATTGCTTATTAAATATGTGTGTGTGTGTGTGTGTGTGTGTGTGTGTGTGTGTGATGACTTGATGTGAAATATACTCTATAGCCTCATGTGTTTGTGACGAAGCCTCGTAACTGATCCCCAGCTGCTGAAGTCTTGGGAAGATGGAACCTTGCTGAAGGAGGAGTGTCGCTGGGGTCAGGCCTTAATGTTTTATTCCAGCTCCATGGGGTGTTAATAGCAAGCTCACTCTATCTACTTCCTCCTGCAGCTGACATAAAGATGTGACGCTGGCTGCCTGTTCTGTTATGCTTTCCCCATCGTAATAAAGCTTCTCTTTGAAACTGTGAGCCAAAATACCACCTGGAACTCACTGAGTATCCCAAACTGGCCTTGAACTTGCAGTCTTCCTGCCTTATTTTCATAAATGCTGGGATTACAGGTGTATGCCACCATGCCAAACTTGACAGAATCTCTTTTTTTTTTTTTTCAAGGTAGAGTCTCACTCTAGATTAGGCTGTCCTGGAATTCACTATGTAGTCTCAGAGTGGCCTTGAACACATGGCAATAATCCTACTTCTGCTTCCTGAGTGCTGGGATTAAAGCTGTGCACCACCACGCTGGGCATTGATAGAATCATGTCGGTGGGTAATGGTCTTAATAGAAATGAAGTAAAATTAATCAGTCTTTTAATAAAGCAGGGCTGGAGAGATGCCTTAGCAGTTAAGGCTCTTGCCAGTGAAGCCTAAGGACCCAGGTTCAATTCTCTAGGTCCCATGTAGGCCAGATGCACATGGTAGAACATGCATCTGGAGTTCATTTTCAGTGGTTAAAGGCCGTGGAAAGCCCATTCTCTCTCTCTCTCCCTCTGTCTCTAATAAATAAAAATTTTAAAGATTTTTTAAAAAATTAAAAAGCAGGTAATGAATGTTGTATCATGGAAATTCGTGTTTTACTATAAAGTAGATTGTTTTCTCTCTTCTCTGCCTTGTTCAATTTCTAGAACAATCTAGGCAAAGGGTCCAGACAATCCCATCCAGAATATCTCACCCTCTGTAATTCTCCTGTGACTTCTGTATTGGAGTGTGAGGATGGCTAAATTGGATCAGACATTCAAGATGATGTCAAGTCTTTCATTCTGCCCACAGACCTCTCTTGTTTGATCTCACGATTTACAGAGACATGGATAAGGACTCTGAGGAATGACAATACCACATTTACTTGGGACCTGGCCCAGGCTAGCCTATCAAGGTTTCTCTTTGGAACACACACAGTGTTATCCCTGAAAAATCCCTGTGAGAGGAGCTGGGATGTGGTTCCGTGGATAGAGTCCTTGGTAGCATGCATGGGTGGGCCCTGGGCTCCATCCCAGCTCTGCATAAGCTGAGCATAGCAGGGCACACCTGCGTTTCCAGAGCTTGGGAGTTAAAGCAAGAGGATCAGAAGTTCAAGGTTAAGTTGCATGGAGAGTTCCTGGTCAGCTTTGGCCACATGATTCCTTGTCTAAATAAATAAATAAATAAATAAAAATAGGGTTGGAGAGACTGCTTAGTGGTTAAAGAGCTTGCTGGCAAAGCTAAAGAGCCCGGGTTTGATTCCCCAGTACCCACATAAAGCATGATGCACAGGTTGGCATATGCATCTGGGGTTGATTTGCAGTGGTAGAGACCCTGGTGTGCCTATTTTCTCTATCCACCTCTCTCTCTGTCACAAATAAGTAAATAAATAAGTATTTTTAAAAATTAAACATGGAAGAAAGTAGTTTCCATTTCTGGTCAAGGGAAATAAAACTTAACAGGGATAGAAGTCCATTTTACTTAGTTTTTAAATTTTTATTTTACTGAGCAGCATACATATTCTTACTAGGACTGTAGTCTATGTCTTCAGACTTGTCTTGGCATAAATGATAATAATATGGATTTCTGATGAAATGTTTCTATCTTCCCTTATTAAAGACCATTTAGGTGCTCTGCAATTATACTTTCTTTTTTATAATGATAATATATTTGTATGTTTAGAAATATATGTGTATGTATATATCCCTATAAGTTTATATATATATATATATATATATATATATATATATATATATATATATATATACTTTTGAAGTGGAATTGACCAGGCTGATACCCTTGTTTACAATTTTTTAATTTATTTTTTTCTCTTTTTGGTGTTTTGAGGCAGGGTCTCACTCTAGCTCAGGCTGACCTGGAATTCACTATGTATTCTCAGGGTGGCCCCGAAATCGCACAACTTTTTAATTTTAATTTAATTTTATTTATTTGAGAAAGAGAGAGGCAGAGGGAACGAGAGAGAGAAAGAGAGAGAATGGACATGACATGGCCTCTAACTGTTGCAAATAAACTCTAAACGCATGTGCCACATTGTACATCTGCCTCATGTGGGCACTAAGAAATCAAACCTGGGTCCTTAGGCTTTGCAGGGAAATGCTTTAATGTTAAGCCATCTCTCCAGCCCTATTTAAAAGTTTTTATAACAACTGCTGGTTTGTCTTTTCTTTGCGGTTGACAAGATATGCTTCTCCATAGTCTAACTCATCTTAGATTCTGTCAGTTAATTCCACCTTGTGTGAAAACACTATTCTACTGTTTTCAATTGCATTTCTCTCATCCTGGGTTGGCTGACCCTTTCTTCAAATATTTAACCAATATTAGTAGTTTTAGGGCTTTCTCTCAGCCCCAGGAAGAAAATAGAGCAATAGGAGGAAGCAGAATAACTGAAGAGCTTGTTACCATTTTGCTACAGTTCTATTTGCGTCATAAAAGCAATAGAATTAAGTTCATGTCACCTGAAAATTGGCATTTTTTTGGCTATTTGTACTTCACCTTAAAAAATTCATAAACATAACCATGCCAAAAACACATGATTTTGTTTGGGTTTGCTACCTTAAAAATTTTTAGCTAGTGTATTTAAAATCAAAATTTAAAACAAACCCATTTTCATCCATATTTTGTTGTCTGGATCATGAACTTAATTAATAAATTAACAAAATTTTAAATCAACTGATGTCAGATTAAACAGCACATAACAAAACATGTATCAACTAAATACTTTAAATATTCTTAAATGTGTGTGTACCATGTATAATGCATGGTGTGCAAATGCTCACACCTCATGCACATGCATGTAGAGGCCCTAGGAGTATGACATGCCCTGTTTTTGTCACTTATCCTTGTAGGTTTTTTTTTTGTTGTTGTTGTTAATATGAGTTTTTTTCTTCATCCCTGAGCTGCTGGCTGTCAGTGAGCCCCAAGTCTTCTCTCTCTATGCCTCCTTCACCATGACCTAATTTTATAAAGATGTCTGGGAAAACCCAACTTTTTATGGTTTTTTTTTCCATTTTATTTTATTTATTTCAGAGAGAGAGAGAGAGAGAGAGAGAGAGAGAGAGGCAGATAGAGAGAGAAAAAAATGGATGTGGCAGGGCCTCTAGCCACAGCTTATTAACTCCAGACACATGCACCTCCTGTACACGTAGCTTTGTGTAGGTACTGGGAAACTGAACCTGGATTGTTAGGCTTTGTAGGCAAGTACCTTAACTATGAGTCATCTCCAGATCTTTTATGGGTTTTGAACTTGGTGATATCTGGCCTGAGAGGCCCTGATGATTAAGCAGTAAACACTTGGTCTCCTAGGTCATGTTGAAAAAAGTGAACAAAAAGGTTAATAAAGTAATGTTGGATAATATTTATTAATGCACATAGTATAATCTTCTAGATTAGTTGCCTTAGGGTAGAAAGAACAGTCTTTAAACACACATACACACAGACACACACACACACACAAAATAAATGAATAAACTATTTGGGGCTGGAGAAATGGCTCTGTGGTTAAAGACTTTCATATCCTGATGACCCAAGTTTGATTCCCAGTATCCACATAAAGCCAGACATATAAAGTGAATGCATGCATCTGGAGTTCATTTGCAGTGGTGGGAGACTTTCTCTCCTCAGCTCTCAAATAAATATAAATATTACAAAAACAAAGAGCTACTTCATTTTTGTTCCGTGTGTGTTTGTGTGTGTGAGTGTGGCTGCACCTGTGTGCATGTGGATGTCAGAGTACAACCTCTGGGTCCGTCTTCACTTTCCATCTCTTCTTGAGGCGGGATCTGTCCATGTTCACTGCTGAATTTGTGAGCTTCTGGGAAAATTTCCTGCCTCTGTCTCCCTTCCCTCTGTAGGAGCAGTGGGATTACAGAAGGCTGTCACAGCCTCCAGGTTTTACGTCAGGTCTGGGGATCTGAACTCAAACACACTGAGTTGCGTGGTAAGCATGCTGGGCCATCTCCCCAGCCCTAAACAACTTTAATGACAATGATTTTTTAAAAAAAATTTTAAAGTTTTCACATATGTATGTTAAGCAAACTTCTCCTCAGACCCTCATAACCCCCTTTCTTCAGCCCTACCCCATCCTCTTCACCGCTTTGTTCCTCAGACAGTTTTATTTCTACTTTCATGTCATACACACACGCAGGATTTTATGCATCTATATAAAATCTAGGAAAAACAAATGAGAGAAAATATATGGTATTTATTTTTCTAACATTGGCTTAGTTCCTTGAATATGATTTTTAGGAACTGGGATCAATAAGAATACTATTTTAATTTGAAGGCTTCAAGAAAGGGCCTATTGAGTGGATACATACTGGGACTTGACTTTGGCCTTGCCTTCACACTGGGGTAGCCCGGCTCAGATTTACCTTGCAATGCCTTGGAGTGGTTTTCAACACCGCCATCATTGGCCATTAACATTTATAGCACAATTCATTTAGGCTTTTATGACTCCTTCATATTCCCTTTATGATCCCAAGCAGGAAATGTCAGTGTAGAGAATGAAGACTACTGTACACACACACACACACAAAGAAATCTTTTGGAATTTGTTTTTCACATTAACATTCACAATGCTTCTAAATACGGTTTTCCCAAACCTCAAACATTGTATATACGTCTGAGGTCTCCATGTCTTGTCCCAGAGGACTTTCTCCTTCTTGGATAAGCTATGAGAGAATGTGCTCTAGGAATAGTGACTTGATATAGCATGACAATAATTTCAACAATTTTACTTGCTGAGCCAATGTTAGATGCACAGTACTTATCAACTTAATATGTGCTGGGGGGCATGGGGCTCTAAGTCCTGTAATGTATTTCTTTGGTTATTCACATGCCTCATTGCCATAAGCTCTCCATCTCAGTGCTAACAAGAAGCTTCTTTTCCATTTATGTGAAGTGAACTCAGGCATTTAAAGGTTGTCCCCAGGGCTGGAGAGATGGCTCAGCAGTTAAAGTGCCTGCATGCAAAGCCTAAGGACTGGGTTTGATTCCCCAATAACCACGTAAAGCCAGATGCACAATGTAACACATGCATCTGGAGTTTGTTTGCAGTGGCTAGAGGCCCTGGCACACCTATTCTCTCTCCCTCTCTCTCGCTCTCTATCTCTCTCTCTCTCTCTCTCTGTGTCTCTTTCACAGTCTCTCTCCAATAAATAAACAAATTAAATTAAAAAATAACTTCAAAAATGTTTGCCCCCACGGTGAAGAGGGCCCTAGCTTCAACAAACCTCCTAACTTTGCAGTCTGATGGGATCTTGGAGTCACTGCCAGGATCCCTTTATCCCACTTGCAAAGTGAAGAGAGAGGATAGGACAATCAGGAAAAGGCTTCTGTCCATGGATGTGGTCTTGGAACAGTGTACATCACTACCATGACATTGTACTCGTTCAAATTCAACCATGAGATCATGCTGACTGTACAGGAAGTTGGGAAATGTGGTGTAACCATGGCTTTTACATGAGACAACACAATTTTGCATGCATCTACCATGTCGCGGCCATCCTTCATGGACATCTTCTTCAGCCTTCCAGTGTAGACTGAAGACCAGCAGTTCTAAGAATAGTCCAGGTCCTCAGTGTCAGACTGGGACTGATGAGGCATCTAGCCTTGTGGAGTGTGCAGCTGCCATATTCTCCTACTCCAATCTGTAGAAAGCTATTGAACTGTCCATCCCAAATTCTGTAAGCTAATCTAAAGCCTTCCCTATTGTTGCAGTCAGGTTCACATTGCTGGTAGAAATCACCCGACCAAGAGCTGATTGTGGTAAAAAAAAAAAAAAAGGTTCATTTTTGCTTACAGGCTGAAGGGGGAAGATCCATGATAGCAGGGAAAACAATGGCATGAGCAGAGGGTGGGCATCACCACGTGGCCAACATCAGGTGGCCAGCAGGAACAGGAGAGAATGCCAAACACTGGCATGGGGAAACTGGCTATAACACCCATAAGCCTGCTCCCAAAAATACACTCCCTCCAGGAGGCTTTACTTTACAATTGCCATCAGTTGGGGAACCTAGAATCCAGAACACCTAAATTTATGGGGGACACCTGACTCAAACCACCTTTATAATACATATTCCTGCTAATGGTACCACTCCTCAAGAGAATCCTAATACAAAAAGTGAGGCTCCTGATTGTATGAAATATTATATCTGATTTCCCCAGACATAGAAATGAACATGTGACAGATGTGGCAAAAAGAATGATGATATGGGGAGTTCTTGAAAGAAACCATGCGGCGGGATGGGCTCTGAGTGAGCAGAAGGGAGGAAGCTCTCCAGGGTAATATGAGAGAAAGAATCTCCGCTGAGGTTAAATTCATCTGAGGCCTAAAGGAAGGGAAAGAGTCACCCACACAATGACCTGAAAGGATGGGTTTCAGACAGAGGACAGACAGCAGGGTGCGTTCAGAGAGTAGGAAGAAGGCTCAGGTGTCCAAAGCTGATTGACTGGGCTTGGAAGAGGCATGGGCAAGCTCAGCAAACGGCAAAGCGGCATGGTGTGTGCAACTGTCAGGACCTTACACATTCCTTCTGCAGGGATTTGTGCTAAGAACTTTGAGCTCATTTAATCTCTTCCACAAATCTGGGAGGTAGATGTTATTGTTCTTTCTTTTCGAAAAGGAAATGGAGATTCAAAGGAATTTAAATAACTTCTATAAGGCCACACAATTGATGAAGACTTCGCTGCCTCAGCTTCCTGAGTGCCGCAGTAACAGGCATATGCCACCACCCCCGGCTGCCAATGTATATCCAACAAAGCCATTTAAAACATTTTAGTTAGAAAAAATCCTATGGTAAACATGCTGGAATCAAATTAACAATTTTTTACATTGATTTATGTTTGTCAATTATGAATTGTTTTGTTATCTAATGTAAGTTGTGAGATTTTGGGGCGTGTGTGTGTGGTATATGTTTGTACATGTACATAGGTATGTCTGTTATGCGTGTGGGTGCATGTGCATGGGAGGAGTTGGCATGCACATGTGTGTATGTGTATGTGGAGGCCATAATTTGACATCCAGTGTCTTCTTCAATTGATCCCACCTTGGTTTTTGAGGCAGGGTCTCTCATCGGACCCAGAGCTCACTAGTTTGGCTAGATTAGGTAGCCAATAAGCCCTTGAGATCCTGATCTTTTCCTTTCCAGTGTTGAGATCACAAGTGTGTGTCATCATGCTCAACTTTTACATGGGAGGGTCCTCATGCTTATGAGGCAAACATTTTACCACATGAGCCATCTCTCCATCGCCAAGGAGTTGTGAAATTTAATCTAAGTTAATATATATGGAAATACCTCTCTCAATACTCTTTTCTCCCTAAATGTTTAGCAGCCTTACTCCTGCTTTAATTGAGGAATATCCAACACACTCCGGTAACCTATTCTGTTTTTACTTATTTTTCTTGTTATTTAGCCTGCTCTTCCTAGTGTTTATGTTTCTAAGTGCCCAATCATCATTGTACTTAATCTCCAGAATTTAAAAATTTAAGCTATTTAGTTTGAGGCTTAGCCTGAAGAGCAGATGAACTGGTAAAAACCAGGCAGTATATATACTTCTTTTAAAATACTGGCCTATGGAACTCCTCAACAAATTAGGAACGAAAGATGGCATAAATTCCATGTCTAGTCTTATCATTTGATTTCCTTTGCAATGCTTATCTTTTCTCTTTATTGCAGTATTTACTCATGATGTCTTTTGTCTAACCAGCAGAGCAAGTAGATATTCACCTTTGAACCTTAGGATACAAAAGTAATTTGACAGAAACTTAGTAGCAAAATAATCCAAAATAGTCCATAAATGATATGGACTTTCTAGAGAATGCAGCTCATTGTTAAGTATTGCAGTGTACAAAAAATAAAATAAAAATAAATAAGCAAACCTGCTTTGAAAGCTTATGTGGTAAACCTTGAAATTATTAGATATATCTACCTTAGAACAAGAAAGTCTCCTTTTTATTCTCTTTCTTCTACAAGTATGTTAAAAATTCAGGAGGTATATTTGTTTTAACAAAAAATTAAACAGATATAAATACTCCACTATGGTTTGAGAACATAAGCTAATGATTTCCTTCTAAAACAAAGTCAAGGATTTTAGGTAAAGTGATTTCCACTGACTTACCATGTCTCCTCTTCATCATCCTCTGTTTTTTTTTTTTTTTTATTAAGTAGAACTTATCTGGACACATGATATGTTGGCAGTATCACTTCCGTCCTCCCTGCCCCCATTCTGCTGAGGGCCCTCCTCAGTGGGATTGCTGGTGTTCCCTCTGAGGTTGTGGGTGATGAGACGTGAGAGAGCATCAGTCTTTATTCCATCTTTTTAATTGAGAACATGAATATGTAAATGTACAATAATTTGATCATGCTCCCATTCCGTTATCCTTTTTCGTCCCCTCTTCCCATCCACAATCCTGTGAAGATCCTCCACTTCCTCAGTTGCTCTTCCTCAGTTTTGTTGTCTCGTTCCTTCGGTTCTCCTCCATCCTCCATGTCAAGATATTGATAAGCTCAGAAGAGCAATGGTCTTGTGGGGATACCTGTAACTGCCTTGGGGTCATGAACACACCAGTGGGTTCACATCGGGAGGATGGTGCCCCAAAGTATGCCTATGCACTCCATGACTCTTACATTCTTTCCATTCTTTTTTTACAATGTTCCCTGAGCCTTGAAGAGTGTGGTAGAAATTTTCTTTAGTGTTCAGCTCTTGATTCCCCCTTACTTTTGATGTTGATGAGTCACCTCAGTGTCTACCACTGCATCCTAGAGTCGGTTATCTGGCAGCAGTCAGAGCAGTGCTCTTATACAATCTTTCACTTCATCTATAATGTTCTGTGACTTGGTGGGTGTGGTAGAGTTGGTTCATCCAGTGCTAGGCACTGGACTTTCTCTTCTTGCCATTTTTATCAGTCTTGAGTTTCCCAGGTGTTTGTCACAATTGGGGCAAGGGGCCTATGCTGGGCCTCCTGATGCCTCTGGCTGCCTGACCATCTTCCATGTATGTCTCTCCTAATGTGTCATATAAAGTTGATACCATTCGATTAATAATGAATATAGAGTCCAAAACTTAAAATTGTATCCTACCTCTGCTATGTTATTTGATTGATGACTCTTGGAAAATTATCTACAAATCTTGTGTGTGTGTGCACACCCCCACACACACATGTGCAGATGCATGTGTGGGTGTGCACATGTATGTGCTAGTGCTCATGCCTGCACGCATACATTGCATGTCTTCCTCTGTTGCTCTCTTATTTCCTTGAGGCATAATCTCTGTCTGACCTTGGGGTTCATCATTTTCAGCTTTGCAGGCTGCCCTGGAAGTCACATGAGTCACATCCACCCCTCCAACTCAGTTCAGTCGTCACAGGCATGTACAGCTATGCCCAACCTCTTACATGTGGGGACGAGGAATCTGAAGCTGGATCCTCATGCTTACATAGGAAGCAGTTTTACTCACTGAAGCATCTTCCCAGCCCTCATTTTTAAATCTTGGCTTGATTTTCCTCCCTGATAATTATAACATAGATCGATGTATTTAGTAAATAATGTTGTATTAATGGGAACACACGAACATCATTAGAATCAAATGTTGCTAATGGATTCTAGCATTTCATTAATTTTCTCTTAAAGATAAGCTCCATCTTACTTATAGGGCTCTGTCTATCCTGAGCTCTTCTATCATGCCTAAACTACCCTGAATCCTAAGCACTCTTATTTTATTCCATTTAAAAATTTCCTTGTCATTCTTCTAGGATCAAAAAAAAAAAGGCATTTTTGTATAAATAACCTGTGGACAAACTCATGGGCTTTAATCTCATCCATAAATTCCTGAGTCATAAGCGATTTTCATCCCTTCATCCTTTACTCTCGTTCTCACTTCTCCTGGTCTATTTGTCTCAGTGTATCCTCGTTCCAGGAAAACACTGTCCTATGATTTTCTTTGACCCAATATGTTTCCCACATCTGAGTCAAATGGCGCTCATCTCTAAGAATGAATTGTATGGCACTCTCTTAATTCGGAACTATCAGAACTGCCACTTGACTTAACCAATCCTTCCCAGCTCCATCTTCTTCCATGTTAAAGCAATGCTACAGGATTAAGGAGATTCATTTGTCTATTACATGATGTTGCATAAATTCAGTTTTTTGGGAGAGGGAAATAGATATGAATTATAAAATATTTTCGATGTGCTTTTAGACACAGGGTATCTCTGAATTTAAAATTGGCTTATTTTCATCCATTCATTTGCTCCTTCTTCAGAAAAAAAAAATATTTACGGAGCATCTGTCTAGTGCCACATGTTATCCCAGATGGTTGAGATACAGACACGAATAAGATGCCATCATTCATTCTTACTTCTTAGCTGGCCTGAGACATCTACAGACTGTTCGAATCTCAAGACAAAGGGCAAATCAAAGTCAGTGGGAAGTTCCATGGAAGCTTCATACCTTCATTTCCTGCTTTCTAACCTGGGGTGGCTGCAGCAGACAGGACTGTAGCAGTCTTGGAGAGTGAAGAGTTAGCCATGTGTGGGCAATGGTCAGTGAAGAGTATTGCTGCAGACCCAACAGCAGTGAAGAGCTTCCTGTCTCACTCTTTCACTTGCCAATTGACAGCATTGTTTGAGGTATTATGTTGAGGAATGTAAGATCACATTTAGGTTCACCATAAAAACTGTGAGTGGTTACTGATAACTGGACTGAAAGGAAGGGGGAAGGGGAAGTATGTGTATAACACATCTACTATCCTTATTCTGGAAGTTAAGTTTAGCCTACTTATCAACCTTGTTAGAATATAAATTTAGATAAATGAAATTACTGAAGAAAAATATATGCTTGAAAAATTAAAATGTCTTTTATGAGTATTTCTCCTCATTAAGCCCCAGATTTCAGACAGAGTGGTCTGTTATTTTCATAACTAACTCAATGTTTATGGTCAATAATCCAGAGAGAGAGAGAGAGAGAGAGAGAGAGAGTGTGTGTGTTTTGGGGAGGGGTTGCAAAATGTAAGCTTGGTTTAAAATTTCTTGAACAAATTACATTTTGTGATGGATTGAACATAAAACACCCCCATAGGTCTGGGTGTTTGAATACTTAATTCCTAGCTGGTATGGCTATTTGGAAAGGTTATAGAACCTTTTGTGGTTAGAGAATCACTGGAGGAGTGGGTCACTGAGGGTGTGAGCCTCTCTCTCTCTCCTCCCTCTCTGTCTGCTGATGTGATGAGATGAGGCCAGCTTCCAACTTCTGCCATCCTTTCCTCACCATGACAGATGCAACTATCCTGAACTGTAAGCGAGAGTAATTCTTTTCCTCCCTAAGTTGTTTATGCTTAGGTATTTTGTCCCATCCTATAGAAACTAACTTGTACAAACTTTATCTATAACCCATGACCCAGTATAATATCAATAGCCCTCAGGTGTGTCTTCCTCCCTAAAGCTGATGCTCTTGGAGAGCAGAAAATCCCCAGGTAAGACCCTTGTCTCAGCAGTGAGTACAGGCCCACTATGTGGGAGGGTTGGATTGTGTCACTTGTCTGAATGTTGAAGGTAAAAAGGAAAATTTCTCTGAGGTAGATTGTGTGAGTTGTTGGGCTGTCAAGATACATTTACATTAGCAGACCCTAAACAAGATTTGGGATCGTGTCTGCAATTCGACTGAACCCAACCATGCATGAGGAAAGAAAGTTTAGAAGTTATTTTTTTTCAGAAATAAGACTTTATGAATCTTGCACATAACTAAATAAAAGTAGGCTTTTCATTTACGCAAAGGAAATGAATGTTAAAGTATTCATAAAGACTACTGGGGAAATATGAAGTTATTCTGATGGATGAAAGTTTTCAGTGCAGAGAATGAATATATTTTGTAGGCTTATCTCAGCATGTCACAGATTTTTCAGAGCACAATGCAGGCCGTGGGTATAGACTTTATTTATGCAGATTTTTATGGCACAACCTATTATAAATCTTGTAATACATTTAACCCATGTTTAATAAAAACTACAAAAAATTATAATTTTCTTTTCTGCCTCTGTCTTTCCATTTTTTTTCTTTTAACCTATTTCTACAGGACAGGATATTCCTATTGTTGGGTGTAACTGTGAGAAATTTCATCTTTCATTAAATTGTTTAGAGAAATGTTTCAATTCTAGGAAGTGCTTCCTTCTAACACAAGCTCACAATCTTTTACAACAGAGACTCCTTTCTGCCTTCACCAAAGGCAACAAGACTGGCATTTAAACTGACACTATAGATTAAGATATTGATTATAAAAATTCCTATGCATGCCAAAACTTCAATTTAAGTGGTCTTGAATTATAAAGTCAGAGCCTTCATCTTCAAACTCTAACATTGTTTTTTTTTATTTTATTTTTATGGTGGTGGTGGTGGTGGTGGTGGTGTGTGTGTGTGTGTGTGTGTGCACGTGCACATATGCAGGTGTATGTGCGCCATAAAATCAAAGGTCAAAGGGCTACTCTTGGCTTATTTCTCATCCTCCCATCTCATTTGAGTCAGGGTTTCTTTCTCTTGATCTCACTCAGCTATTGTTGTTGACTACCCCAAGCTTCTAGAACACTCTCCTATCCCCATATCCTAATTCTCCATCAGCATGCTGGGGTTACAGAAGACCTCCATGGTTCGCAGCTTTTTACATGGTGCCGAGGGATCAGTCGCAGTTACTCAGGCTTGAAATGCAAGTTCTTTATCCACTTGAGCCATCTCTCCCCAGACCGTAACAAATTATTTTGAATATTCTTGCACTTAATTTTAATAAGATTTTTCTTTCTTTTTTCCTTCTTTCTTTCTTTCTTTCTTTCTTTCTTTCTTTCTTTCTCTTTTTTTTTTTTTTTTTTTTTTTTTTTAGTTTTTCGAGGTAAGGTCTCACTCTAGTCCTGTAGTCCAGGCTGACCTGGAATTCACTATGTAGTCTCAGGGTGGCCTTGAACTCATGGCGATCCTCTTACCTCTGCCTCCCAAGTGCTGGGATTAAAGGCGTGCGCCACCACGCCCGGCTAAGATTTTTCTTTCTATTTTTGCTTTTTCTATATCTAATATTTCACAAGGACACAGTTTGTGACTTTCCAAAAAGCTGCCCATACACTTCCTGCCTTTGTACTCCCAGTGTGGACATCTTTGGATAGATTCAACATGGATCAGTTTCATTATGAAGTATCATATAGAAATGTTTTTTTGTCATCTGAATGGATCTCAGACAGCCCTAGCTAACTGTTAGAAAACTCATGCACACATAAATATGAGCATGCCATCAGTTTGATTTAAAATGAATATAAAACTGTGGCAAGTGTCAGATTCCCTTGTTATACAACTTGTGTGTTTTTCCTCAGTTAGCATGTTAGGCATTTGAGAATCTAGAAGCATCATCAGTTAGTACGCAAAAAGGTTCTATGAAATGTCTCTAGAGGTGCTATGTAGACGGCAAGTATTGGCCATACAAGAATTAGGACCTAAATTCTGATCCCCAGCACCCACATCAATGTTGGGCATGACTGCATGCTCCTATAATCCCAGCACTGGGGAGGCAGTGAAGGGAAGATCCCTGGGGCTTGCTGGCTAGCTAGTTAGCAGAATCAGAGAGTTCTAAATTCAATGAGAGACCCTGTCTCAAAAAGAAAGGTGGACAGCAACTGAGGAAAGCGCTCAAAATTGGCCTCCAGCATCCACACGTACACACACATGTGAACACCAACATACACAGTCATACACACACATGCACACACACATGCACATGCACATGATATGGCTACAGAGAAAGTACTAAGTTGAAAGACTGTGGCTGATGTATTGCCTAATTTTCCATTTCATAAGAGAAGTCCTGAACATTGTAGAATTCAGTAAGGAAGTTCTTAAGCTGGGTTCTATTGGAGTAATTTAATTATCACTGGATTCAGTAAATGTCTGTATGATGAAATTTGCAAGCATTTTATTTATCTATTTATTATTTTTATTTTTTACATATTTTTATTGACAACTTCCATAATTATAAACCATATCCCATGGTAATTCCCTCCATCCCTCCACTTTCCCCTTTGAAACTCTACTCTCCATCATATGCCCTCCCCGTCTCAATAAGTCTCTCTTTTATTTTGATGTCATGATCTTTTCTTCCTATTATGATGGTCTTGTGTAAGTAGTGTCAGGCACTGTGAGGTCATGGATATCCAGACCATTTTGTATCTGGAGGAGCACATTGTAAGGAGTCTTACCCCTCCTTTGGCTCTTACATTCTTTCTGCCACCTCTTCTGCAATGGACCCTGAGCCATGGAAGGTGTGATTGAGATATTTCAGTGCTGAGCCTCCTCTGTCACTTCTTCTCAGCACCATGGTACCTCCTGAGTCATCCCAAGGTCACTACCATCTGAAAAGAGAAGGTGCTCTAGTCAAAAGTGAGAGTAGCATTAATATATGGGTATGAAATTTAAGAGAAGTACTTACTGGACAGTTTGGTGAGCATAGTATATACGTTTAGCCAGACACCAGCAGATGTTACACACCTAGGTCTCATGACTACCCCTGTTGTAGGTTTTCAGTATCGGGGATATATTCCCTCCCACAGAACGGGACTCCAGTCAAATTAGGGGACAGTTGGTTTCCACCATGTCAGACATGCCACTATTGCACCCATTGGGTCATTTGGCTTGGCTGGCCAAATTTAAGGCTTGCAGTGTCCACTGTTGAGTATCTTCACTGGTGATTTCTCCTTCTCCCATTGAACTGCATGCAACATGGCTTTTTCCAGCTTTCTGTCAGTTGCTCTACATGGAGGAAGTTTTCAGCTCAGCTCCAGCAGGATTTCTCAGTGGCCTTGCAGCCCAAGTATGTAGAGTCTTCAGCAATAGGGTCTTACCACCGATTCCTGGTGGGAAACCAAGGGCCTCGGCAATGGCCTGCAATGTGTTTGTTTTGTAAACGTAAAAATGGTCCAGGAGACTATATGCCCATGCAGTTCACATGATGAAGTATATAATAATTTTTCCTCCACAGAGTAAATAACCTGCCCCCCCCATGTATACACTGATATTTCTCTCTATGGATTTGTTTTATGATTCAGCGCAGATGATTCCTCCCTTGTTTGAGACTGAAAAATAGTTTTCCTTTTGGCTCCCTGGAGCTCTCTTTTTGATGTCTACAAGTAGGTGCTAGGTTTTCTTGAAAACCACAGTTACATGAAGCTATTGCTATGCCTTTAAAATGTTATGGTTGTTTTGTACATATTTTAAAAATAAATGCACTTTGGTAATGTCTGTGGTTAGCACACATTAGAATTTATGCTCTCATAATAAGAACAATTCCCAAAGGGTCATCAGAAAATGAGACAATTTTAGGATAAAAATCACATGAAAATCTATTATATTAAAGCCAGTGGTTGGCATTTATTGCACATATTTATTTCACATATTTTGCCAGTTTCAGTGTAAGATTCAAGAGGTTATTATTTTATCTGTTTATCACATTTTGATGGAAGTAATAAAATTAATCAGCATAAGTAGTAGGCTGTAATCTGAAGATCCTTAGCAATATAGGGAAGAAAATTTAAATAATTTCTCTATTTCAGCTGAGCTATTGATATTTTCTAAGTGTGTTTCTAGATCAGAATCATTGTGTTGGCCTAGCTGCTTGGTATTTTCTAAACCATTTGAAGTCATTAGTTCATAATTGCAAAAATAATCCTGTGAAGTACACAGTGTGTGTTTACTAATGTGAGGTAATGAAGAAACAGGGTGAGTGCTTACCTTATATGACCCATGGCTAGGGGAAGGGAATTAAGTAAGTGGTATTTTTTTTTAATGTGAGAAAAATTCAGCCTTTAGAAACACTCCATTTGAACAGATCTACTTGTTCTTAAATGGCTATGACCAAGCTGGGCCATTGCCTTGATCACATTGTATCTGAGATGAGCCTCGGGTTCACCGTGATGGTGACAGCTAGGGTTTACCAAGCGCTGTATTTTTGTGGGGTGGGAAGAGGGAAAGAATAGGTGCTCGCCTGGGCCTCCCTCCACTGCAGACCAACTCCAGATGCATCCACTACCTTGTGCATCTGACTTATGTGGGTACTGGGGAATCAAACCTGAGTCCTTAGGCTTTGTAGGCAAATGCCTTAACCACTAAGCCCCCTCTTCAGGCCCCCACCAAGTGCTCTATTTTATTGAATGTTAATTATATTTGGCATTTGACAAAACTCTTTAAACATTATTTCTTTTCATTGAGCATGCTTCTGTATTATCATTTTGGAGATGAGAAGTCAGAGGTTGAATGACATTGACCCATTATCATGAAATCATTGTCTAAGTCCCAACAGATAGCTTTTCCAACTCTCATTCCACTGTGTTTTGAGAAGGATTTAGCTGAGCAGGAAAACCAAAGCAAACCCCTTCATTAATCAGGGTGTTATAAAAGCCTTGTTCTAATTTTTTTTTTAAATTAGTGTTGGACAAATATAATTAAGCTTCCAAAGTAATTCATCAGATTAAAATCATGCATTATAATTTAATCCTTTTGGTTTGGGTATTACCATAAGAACAGAGCTACTTTAAAAAAAATGTGGTGTTTCACAAATCAAATGATTCGTAGTTCTAATGTGGAAATGATATACCTACCAGAGTCAGCTAAGCAAACAAAGTATCAGCTTTTAGTGTGTGGATCCCAACCAGACTCATTTTTTGGCTGGTGCCCTGGTATTACGGAGTTCCCTCTTGTGGACTGGGCTGACAGCTCCTCCTTTGTTCACATCCTTTGTGATTTTGCCATCCTGTCCTCCCGGACCCTCATGTGCCACCACTTCCTTTCCTTTTCATACTCTCTGACATCTGCTCACGGTCTGCTATGCTCTGAAAATCTTCTAAGGTTCCAAATGCAACTGGTATATTAGAACAGGGCCTGCAGAGTCAATAAGAATTTTAAACCCAAGTTTAGAAGTGCTGTGATTTAGTGCCTGTGGTGACTAAGGTGTTATAATTGAAAGGCTGTGTGATTAAGTCTAAATCAATATATGCTAAATGACTGAATGTCTGTATTCTTCACACAGCCTTGTGAGGCTCCTGTGTCCTTTGGGTCTACCTAAATCTTCTAAGTAAATGTGTACACACCAAGCTCTCTGTCTCTCTCTCTCTTCCTCTCTCCCACCTTAAAAATTTGGATTTGCAGTGATTCTGCTCATTTTAGTAAGAAGCAGGGAAGCTTTCCAAAGACACACCATCCATCAATAGAAAGTAATGAGATTTTTTCTGCACATAACACACTGGGACTTTCTTCTTCCACTGTAAGTCGCTCTTAAGCTACACATACTGTCCTTTCCAAATTGAGGTGATTCCTATTTGCATATACTGTCCCGGAGATGAACTCTCACAGGTTTGAAGATCAAAACCCCCTAATGGACTCCCTTCATAAAAGCATATTAAAACTCAGGAAATAAAATGCAACTTTTCGAGATGAGGATAATGGACAGAATCATGTTTATTGCTCTGAATAATTAATGAAATAATAGCCTCTCCTGGATCCATCTGGATTATGCAGGATAGGGTCACAAGCAAAAAGAAATTCAACTCCATTCATAGAACATATATACTTAAACTTTTGTTTCACACTTCCCATTGTTATAGTCACTTTCTTGTGTCTGGGAGAGGCTGGGAAAATAGCTTAGCAGGTAGGACATTTGCCTACAAAAGCCTAAGGACACAGGTATGAATCCCAAATACCCACATAAGCCAGATGCACAAGGTGGCAAATGCATCTGGAGTTTGTTTGCAGTGGCTAAGGCCCTGGCACATCCTCTCTCTCCTCTCTCTCTCTCTCTCTCTTTCTCTCTCTTTCTCCCTCTTTATCTCTTTTGAATAAATAAAAAAGTTAAAAAAGAACCCAGTGAAAAGTAGCTAAAGTTTGTTTTTTTTTAATTTCACATTTTTTAATTTTTATTTTGGTTTACAATGTTGAGGGGAAGCTCGGCAAGGGAAAGCATGGCATGAGCAGAGGCTGGGCAGCACTTCTGTCACGGCAGGAAGAAAACAACAGCAGGAGAGTCAGCCAAGTTCTGGCAAGGAGTTGGTTATAACACTTCAATCCCACGCCCACACAATACACCTCCTCTGGCAATGCTTCGCCTCCCAAATTCCCACCATCTGGGGACCAGTCAACTCTCCCTAAAGCAGATACTGTCACTCTCACTGCTAAGAACAAACGTTGTTTTGACACAAAGAAAGCTTTTGAGATGAAGATGAGCTGTGTGCAGAGATGGCTTTGGCCCCTCCTCAGTAAGTAAGATGGGCAGTGCTTAGTGAGAGCACATTCAGTCAGGGTCATTCGAGGCATGCACAGCAAGGCTCAGTGATCTCATTTCTTAGAAAACTTGAGTGGGAACATGATGATGTACTGATTTTACCAAATGCAACTTAACTGAGGAAAGCTTTACTTTGGCTTGTGGTTTGAGGGTATAGTCCACTATGGTGCAGAAGGCATGGTGGCAGGAGTTTGAGGTGGTTGGTCACATCGTGTCCAGAATCAGGAAGCAGTGGGGGTGGGGGGGGGAGAATGCTGTGTTCACCTTGCTTTCTGTTTTCATTTACTGTGGGACCCTAGCTTGTGGAATGGTTCCATATCCATTCCTGGTGGGTCTTCCCACCTCAGTTACTCCTCTCTGAATACATCCTTATATTGACTCATTCCGAGGCGTGTTTCCATGGTGATTCATGCTGTCAACTCATGGGTATCACAAATTCCCTCTGCTTTGATGGCTTTTTAATGAGCAATTCTTCAAGCCCTGGGATGTCTAGAGAGGAAGGCTAACTGACATTTGGCCACCTGTCTATTGTGACCCTACTCTGAAGAAGATGACGCTTAGCTATGACATGTCTAAGACACAAATGTCTTTGCATGTATCTCCCCTGATACTATCACACGACTTCTCAGTCTCTTGCCATCAGTTTTCCAATTGTGTTTTTTTTTTCCCCCTCCAGTGTTGGACCATTCAAGAAACATTTACCACTAAGTATGGGAAAGATAATATGAATGCATTACATTGGCCATTTCTAAAACAACAGAAAGCAAATGTTCTCTGGCAGAATGAGCTCTGCACTGGTGTGTCTGTAAGTACAGCCCTAGGCCACAGCAGTGCTGCCGAAGCAATCTGTACTTCCAATTGCTTCACTCTATCATGTTGTGAACTACACCTAAGACCTCCTTGTTATCCTCAACCAAATTGTTCTTACAAAGTGTCATGGAGCCCGAAGAATAGATTGAGGACAGGACACTAGGGTATCATGCAGGCACTCCTTTCTTCTTCCTTAAGGTTTTCCCAGAGATAACTGTTTAGCTCCCATTTACACCTCTGGGATCCTTGACCAAGTGTGATAGACAGGTCACGTGAGTAGAGTAGTTCATTATGCATGGTCACATGGTATCCCAGAGTACAGTGTCCATTATCTACAAAAGCTCAACCTGGAGCTGTTTCTCAAGAATAGAAAAATTCCAGGGATGACTGATAAACATTTCTTCTGTAGCCTGAGAGGTGTGCACTGGTATTGTCATAAGGAAGGTTCTAGAAAGTCCAAGAAACACTCATATTCGCCCCAGATGCTGAGTTTGTTTTTTTAACTATTTTATGTATGTATTTATTTGCAAGCAGAGGAAGGTAAAGAGAAGAGGGGCAGAGAGAATGGGTACACCAGGGCATCCAGCCACTGTAAGCAAACTCCAGACACATGTGCCACTTTGTGCATATGGCTTTACATATGGGTACTGGGGAATCGAACTCAGGTTGTTAGGTTCTGCAGGCAAGCTCTTTAAGTGCTGAGCCATCTCTCCAGCCCCAGATGCTGAGTTTAACTGGTTGTTCATGCCATTGAAAACTAAGGACCAGTATAGGAATTAACTACCTTAATAACATTATTTAACATTAAAAAAAAACTGCATAAGTTCACCTGGAAAGTAAGTACCAAAAAGCAAAGAGTGGCTTTGGAGACAGCCCAGTTGGAAGTGCTTCCCTGGAAAGTGTGGAGACTCAAATTCAATCCCCAGGAGCCATGTGAAGTGATGGGAGTGGTGACATGCACCTGAGATGGAAGTTCTCCCTGAGGGGAGGGGTGGGCAGGGCTTGATGGCCACACAGTCTACCTTCGATGGTAATACCCAGGCAAATGAGAGAGCCTGCCTCAAAGCAGCAACGCTTAAGGTTGTCCTCTGGCCTCCACACATATTCACACATGTGCACCCTTACATATGCCTGCACAAAGATGAACATGCATATATTCACATACACACACACACACACACACACACACACACTCACACACACACACACATTAAAAAGTTAACCTCAGTGGATTATGCAAGTACACAAGACAACGGACGACATCAAAGTAACAGAGGAGTGAGTTGGGAAGAAAAAGATGTTAGTGGAAGGAGAACATAGAAGGGGGACAAGAGAACATAATGGGAGGAAAATATAATAAAAATACATTATATACATGTATAAAATTCTTAATAAAAATTAAATTCAATTAAAAGCAAAAAGAGGTGTGGAGAGATGGCTTAGTGTTTAAGGCACTTGCCTGTGAAGCCTAAGGACAGAGGCTCAATTTCCCAGAACACATGTAAGCCAGATGCATATGGTGGTGCATATGTCTGCAGTTTGTTTGCAGTGGCTAGAGGCCCTGGTGCCCTGGTGCACCCATTCTCTCCTCCCTCTCTCTCTCTCTCTCTCTCTCTCTCTCTCTCTCTCTCTCACACACACACAAATAAATAAATAACAAATATATATCATATATAATACAATATAATATTATATATATATTTTTAAAAAAGCAAAGAGGGCTGTGAATAAGCTTGGGATCTTTTTACTCAGAAGTCAGAGAAATGGGACTGAGTTAGCTGGAGCTGAGAAATGTCCAAGAGCTGGGAAGACAACCGGAAGAGCGTGTTAGGCAGGTAAGGAGAGTGTGCTAAGAAGAGGGCATTAATACATAGTCAACAGCTTTGACGACAGTCTGAGCCAAACAACTATTAAGGATTCCACATAGAACTTCACAATGTGGGGTTGTTGGCAGCATGAGAACAGTTTGAATGGAGTAGGGGCAGGCAACAAAACACAGATGCTGACCAGAATGGATTCACAAGAGAATGAAAGAGAACCCTTGAGGACAGCACTTATTGGAAGGCCTGTCAATGAGTTTATTGTAGAGATAATGAAAGAAGTCGGTGTAAACTGGGGGGAATTAACACATCATGCTTGTGTGCAGATGGAACTGATCTAAGTGAAAAGGGAAAAATATATATGTGTGTGTGTTTCAAGAAAGAGAAGCCAGGTGTGGGAGTGCATGATTGCAATCCCAGCACTTGGAAGGCAGAGGAAGGAGGGTCAGGAGTATGAGAGGCCGCCAGCCTTAGCTACATAGAAAATTCTAGACCTGTCTGGGCTATACAAAACACCGTCTTAAAAAAAAAAAAGTCCCTTCGGTGGGGCTGTGGAGATAGCAGAGTGGGTAAAGTCCTCACCTTGCAAAGATGAGGATGTGATTTCAGATCAGAATCCATGGCACATATCAGGTGTGGTGGCCGATGCCTATAACCCCATTGCTGCTGATGTGGAGACAGGGACTTCACATGCAGACTAGCTAGTGTGGCTACGTCAGTGAGTTCTAAGTACAGTGAGAAACCTTGACTCAAAATATAGGGTGGAGGGGGTACAGAGATGGCTTAGCAGTTAAGGTGCTTGCCCGCGAAGCCTAAAGACCCAGGTTTGATTCCCGAACCCACATATATATGGTGGAGACTGAGGAGGACACTCTTGAGTTCCAAAGATGGTCATAGTGGTTTGCCCTATCTGTCAAGATCGAGTGCACATGGCACTACATAGATATTCTCTGAGAGGGCTCACAAGGGCTCTCCTGTCCTCCATCTCAGGTATGCATTACACAGGCAGACAGACGCGCACGCACACACTCTCTGTACAGACACAAATGCATTAGCACTGATGCATGGAAACCCTGAAGGCCCGGCAGAGAAGCTCATAAATATTCATGAGGACCTCATGTTGGTGTTTCCTGCCATGCTCTCAAATATCAATGTAATGTTTCAGGACCACAAATTTTTGCTGTTAGATTGCAAATGATTATGAAACCCCAGAGAGGTCCAAGTACAGTTTTTAAAATGACAATGTATATTTCACGATTTACAGGAGTGCAAGTGCAAAGTCATTGGCAAACACAGCTGCCATCTATGGCTTGTGGGGACAGATGCTGAGGTACGATGGACTCAGGAAAAAGAGCGCTTTGCTTTTTTTGCAGTTTAGCATCAGGCTGCTTTTCTCTTTTCCTTTCTTTCTTTCTTCACTGATCAGTTTGCCTATACTGTCAACATGAGGAAATGGCAACCTTCTGTTTTTGGTGTATTCTAATTTGTGTGTGTGTGTCTGTCTGTCTGTCTGGCTGTCTTTCTGTGTGTACATATGTAGATATGTAGATATGCATGTCTCAAGCACACTTATGCAGAGACCAGTACAGGCTGTCGGGTGTCTTCTATCACACTTCTGCCTTATTTCTTTGAGATACAGTCTCTCACTGAACCTGCGGCTCCCCATGTTTTGATTACGCTGGCTTATCAGGGAGCCACAGCACTGGGGACATGAGCAGCCATGCCTAGCCTTCTACTTGAATATTGGGAATCAAACTTGTGTCTTTATCTTTGCACAGTAAATGCTTTTTTTTTTTTCACTTAGTCATTTTCTTTTCCTTTTAAAGGATTCAGAGATGAAATATTTTAAGCTTACAAGCTGCAATATGTTATAGACATCGTTTTCCACTGCAGAGAAAGTGTAGCTTTGAGAACACATGAATGAGTATACACTTACATCAGGACATATGAATGAATGAGAGTGCATGCCCAGCAAACCTCACCATAGAAACAGGTGGCAACCCATTTTGCCTGATGGCTGTAGTTTACCAGTTTACAAATTTGGAAAATAAAAACATTTGGAGCTGAAGAGATGACCTAATGGTTAAAGGCAGTACCCCATTATCCATGTAAAGCCAGATGAACAAAGTGGCGCATGCACCTGGACTTCGTTTGTAGAGGTCCTGGCATGCTCCTATTCTCATTCACTCCTCTATCCCTCTGTCAAATAAATAAAAATATATATATTAAAAAAAAAAACATTTGAGAGATGGTTCATCAGTTAAGGCACTTGCCTGCAAAGGCTAATGATCTGGGTTCCCCAGTACCCAGGTCTGATTCTCCAGGACCCACATAAGCCAGGTGCACAAGGTGACATTTGGATCTGGAGTTTGTTTGTAGTGGTTATAGGCCCTGGCACATCCATTCTCTCTTTTTCTTTTTCACTTGCTCTCAAATAAATCAATATATTTTTAAAACCCTGGGTGTTCTGGCCTAAGTCTATAATCCCAGAACTGGGAGAAGCAGAAATAGGGAATCTCTAGGGAATTGATGCCAGCTAGTCTAGCCAAATCCAAACCAGTGAGAGACCCTGTCTCAAAGAATATAGGTGGAGAATTACTGAGGAAGACTCCCACCAATGTCCTCTGGCCCCAACATGCATGTACACACACATG
Source organism: Dipus sagitta (assembly GCA_036346955.1). Classification (NCBI taxonomy): domain Eukaryota; kingdom Metazoa; phylum Chordata; class Mammalia; order Rodentia; family Dipodidae; genus Dipus; species Dipus sagitta. The sequence continues at coordinate 8,606,047 of CM070786.1, forward strand.
CACGCACATATACCCTCACATACATGCATCCACAATACACACATGGCCAAACACCACATACATATACATATCAAAAAGTGTTGAAATAGGGCTGGAGATATGGCTTAGTGGTTAAGCGCTTGCCTGTGAAGCCTAAGGACCCTGGTTCGAGGCTCGATTCCCTAGGACTCACGTTAGCCAGACGCACAAGAGGGCGCACGCATCTGGAGTTCATTTGCAGTGGCTGGAAGCCCTGGCATGCTCATTCTCTCTCTCTCTCTCTCTCTCTCTCTCTCTCTCTCTCTCTCTCTCCCTCTTTCTCTCTCTGTCTGTCTCTCTCAAATAAATAAATAAAAATAAACAAAAAATTTTTTTAAAGTGTAGAAATAAATAGATTAATACTAAAAATGCTTTTCTCTAGTGAATCTGAAGCATTTTATAGTATGAAAATACATTCTGTAGAGCAGTTCATTATTATTACTGCTTGTGTTTCTCAGTTCTCTGAGAGATAAATCTTAGCAATGCCTTGACAGTATCTTAAAGCCTAAATAAGGGACATAATTTCTGGTTGGCAGCAAGAACTCAACTGTTGTCCCTATATTTCCTTGGTGCATGATGAGTCACAATGGAAGACAGAAGCTCACGTTTAGTGGGTTTTAGTTATTTCTCATGACCATCCATTCTTCCTCTTCTCCCCATTTGGAAATAGAATTTATCTTCATTTTATTTAGTATGTGTATTTGAGGTGAAATTAATCCCTACTGTTGTTCTTAAGATGGGCATATCACCAAGACCTGACCAACTTGGGTACCACACCCTGTAAAAGTGGGCATCCTTCACAACCCAAGCTAGTCAGAGGTATATGTAGGATTTTACCCTGAGCATCTGGTAAAGGCATTGCCCTCCCTCTCTTTGAGGAGGCTGGTGAAGTTGCATGTGGTCTTGGACACTGTGATGCTTAATCTCTGTGAGCAAATTGAAAAGATTAAGAAACTCCATGGAGGGCTGGGGAGATGGCTTAGTGGTTAAGCACTGGCCTGTGAAGCCTAAAGACCCCGGTTCGAGGCTCGATTCCCCAGGACCCACGTTAGCCAGATGCACAAGGGGGCGCACGCGTCTGGAGTTCGTTTGCAGTGGCTGGAGGCCCTGGCGCATCCATTCTCTCTCTCTCTCTCTATCACTCTCAGATAAATAAAAATAAACAAAAAAAAAAAGAAACTCCATGGAAACCAATACCTGGACATGTCTTTGAAGGAATTTCCAGATTAGGTTAATTGAGGATGGAAGACACACCCTAACCATGGGTGACATCATTCCATATGCTAGATTCTGGACTAAGTAAAAAGGAGAAAATGAGGGCTGGAGAGATGGCTTAGCAATTAAGGTGCTTGCCTGTGAAGCCAAAGGACCCAAGTTTGATTCTGTAGGACCCACATAATCCAGATGCACAAGATAGCACATGTGTCTTCTCAATGCCCTGTTATTCCCCCCCTCTCTCAAATAAATAAATAAGAACTTAAAAAAGGAGAGGTCTGGAGAGATGGCTTAGCTGTTAAGGCACTTGCTTATGAAGCCTAAAGACACATGTTGGTTTCTCCAGATCCCACTAAAGCCAGATGCACAGTGATGTCAGATGCACAGTGATGTCAGATATGCAGTGATGCAAGCTTGCAAGGTTGCACATCCATACAAGAGAACACATACATCTGGGGTTCAATTGAAGTGGCTGGAGGTCCTGATGTGCCAATTCTATCTCTCTTTCTCTCTCTCTTTCACATACACACACACACACTCTCTCTCACATAATTAAAAAGAAAAAGCAATCAGTTGGGCTTGCGTCCAAAAAGAAGAAGAAGAGGAGGAAGAGGAGGAGGTGGAAGAGGAGGAGGAGGTAAGCTGAGAACCAGTGTTCATCTCTTCCTGCTTCCTCACTGCAGATACAATGTGACCAGTTGCCTAATGCTCCTTCTGCCACTCCCTACTCGCACCATGATGCACTGTATCCCATCAAACTGTGACCTCAAATAAGCCCTTCCTCCATTAAGTTAATTTGGTCAGGCATTTTGCAAGAGTAATGACAAGAGTAACTAACACAGGGACTTTGGGAAATGCCTCATCTCCATGAGCGTTGGACCTGCCTGGGAATGCGGTGATTCTACAGAAGGCAGCACTGTGTGAGAGGGCGAGAGCAGGCCAGCAACACTGGGTTTTAGCTCCTGCTTAAAGCTACAGACCTGGGAGCCATTACATCTCTTCTTTACCAACCCAATTTCAGAGCAATGATCTCTGGCTAGCCATCTGTTCCCCGTTGTTTGTACTGGCCACTGGCAGGAGCATCCTCTGTCAATTTTCCCCATAGACCCAAGTATATCTCTGAGACAAGTTTCACAATTAGCATTCACAAATGATTAGGCCATGAATTATATCAAAGGAGGTCAGCCTCTTCATTTATAAAGTAAGCTGTATATCAACATTCAGGGTTCAAATTTAGGACTTTAACCCTTCTCATCTCTGACTCCCTACTAACCTCTCTTTCATTAATATTTTTATTTATTCGCAAGGAGAGGGAGAGAGACAGACAGAGAAAACGAGAATGGGTGTGCCAGCACCTTTTGCAATTATTGCAAATGAATGACAGATGCATGTGCCACATCATACATTTGGATTTATGTCGGTACTGGGGAATCAAATCCAGACCATGAAGCAAGCAAGCATCTTAACCATGACCTCTCTTTTAACAGGAAAGGAGGCATGTCAGGATGGACTGTGGTCTTTACTTCTTTCTCCATTTGCCCAGGTTTTACCTTTACTGCTTTGCCTTCCAATATCATTTGCTGACAGGGGAGCTCACAAGGTGCCTAATGATGCCAAGCCTGGCAGCAGATAGAGCGGTAGAAATCGCTCATAAATTCCTTCCCACTGTGTGCATACCTGGTGTATAGCCAACATTACTGTATTGTTTTCTCAAGGGAAGAATCACGTTCTGGCTCTTAGTGATTTGAGTGACCAACCTGGTGGATCAAAGCTTGTATTCTAGTGTCTGGATTCTTAGACTTAAATCTCAGCTTGATTAGCTACCATCTGTGGGGATTGAAAGCATATATATGCCACATTGTGTCTATATGGAGGATGTTACTAGGAACTTTTTAGCTGTCTGTTGAACCAGTGACATGAGTTAGACTGCCAAGGAGATCAGTACCATACCTGGCACAAAAGATTGCCCCAGATAGAGCTGATGAGCATGTCTGTCATTGCTGCTAACTTCTATGCATCATGTGCCATGTTCTTTGAGAAGTGATTGTGTTTGGTTGCTTGACTAGAAGTAGTTTGTGCTAGCAAGAGGGTGGGCTTGTCTTGAGCACTGTTCACACTTTAGTAATTGTGGCCATTGATGATCTTACAGAGCAAATGAAATAGGCTGGCTTTCTCTCCATCCCTCTCTTCCTCCCTCCACTGCTTCCTCCTTTTCTCTCATCTCCTCCCCTTCTTTAGTCTACTTTTAGAGGGATTCATAGAGCTACAGTTCAGAGAAATAGTTGTCAGCATTTACATTGAAAACTAAACCCAAGTAAGTTGGAGTTTGCTATAATAACACAAAGTCATTGAAATCATAACCGTTTGACAGACTCACAGAGAGGAAGGTGAAAGAGAGAGGGGAAAAGAAAGAAAAAGAGAGGGGAGGAAGAAGATAGAGAATTAGTTAGATTATGGATAGGTTATATATAAATAGATGATAGATGATTGATAGGTAGATAGATAGATGATAGATAGATGATAGATAGATAGATTATAGATAGATAGATTATAGATAGATAGATGGATAATAGACAAATAGTTGATAGATAGATAGATAGATAGATAGATAGATTATAGATAGATAGATTATAGATAGATAGATGGATGATAGACAAATAGTTGATAGATAGATAGATAGATGATAGATAGATAGATAGATAGATAGATAGATAGATAGATAGATAGATAGATAGCTCTGTATTCTTTTCCCCTATGCCTGCATTGACAAAATCCTGTGCTTCAGGTTGCACCTCAAAGAACCAGGATGAGAGGCTCGATTTCAACAGATAGCTACAGTGTCCAGAGCAGCAGGAAAGGAACACTGCAGATTCCTTCCTTCTTTTAACTTTTCTGTACTTTTAAAATTGAACACTTTAAAATATGATAAGCAACAAAATATTTATATTTTTAAAGAAATAAGATTTATTGCAAAACTATGCCACACATATAAATAAAAAATAACCTCATACCATATAGAGGAGAAATAAGTTACTTAACATATTTTGATAGTTAATTTTTCTCCACTTGCTTTTAGCACTACAAAGTGAGGTAATTTGAATGTGAAATGTCCGCCATAGTCTCATATGTTTTGGGTCCCCAGCTACTGGCAATTTGGCAAGGCTATGGAGTCTTTGGGAGGAAGAGTCTTGTTGGAGGAGGTGTATCACCAAGGGTGGGCCTTTGAGTTTACTAGTCCAGCCCACTGGGTGTTCAGAGGTAGAGGTCACTCTTGCTGCTTCCTTCCAGCTGACGTGACACCTTCTTGTCTGCTCTGCCATGCTTTCCCCACCAAGGCGAAACCTCCCCTGAAAACTGTAAGCTTAAATAAGCCCTTTCCTTCCGTAAGCTGCTTCTGGACAGTTGTTTGTGAAAGTAAATGCCACGCAATGGAAACAAACCTCTGGACAAATCAGTGGTGAATTATGTAGACTACATCCAACGAGATTTAAAGAACCATTGCGCTGGCTGGAGTCTCAGAATGAATAAAATAGACAAAGAACCAAGAGTGAACCAAAAATCAGCGTCCATCACTATCTGCTTCTTGGTTACTGACACGAAGTGACAAGCTGTCTCAAGCACTTGTCATGATGCAATTCCCTACCATGACAGACTTCACCTACTAACTGTGAGCTCTAGTAAACCCCTCCCCCAGTCAGCTGTTTTTGTCAGGTACTTTGTCACAGCCACAAGAAATGTAACGAATATACATATTAATTTAAAATGCAAATACTCCTTTTTAAAACCATAATTCTTTTCTTTCATGAATGAGCTAAATTGGAGAATTTTAGTAATTCTTAGATCATATAGCATGACATGGCAATTGAAATCTTGAGTTTATTGAGGATGTAAATAAGACCCAGTGGTGATGAAATTTTCTTATTCTCTAGTAAAATGTAAATGAAATTCCTGGATAGTAACATGAAAATGCTTATGAACTTAGGACATTTGTAGAAGTTGTCATTTTACTCCTCAAAACATTAAAAAAATGCTATGCAATAATGAGATATTTAATACCATTTCATAACTAGTAATGTTATGTGGTCATTAAAATTATTTTAAATTCAGCAATAAACTCTTCCCTTGCCATTCTCACTATGTGTTTTGTGGTCTGCAGAAGTTAATTTTTGCTTTTACTCAAATAACTACCATTAATTGCACTGAGAGTTTCTGGGTAAGGACAGAAGATGAATTGGGAAGATGTAAAGTTTGAATACACTTTTGATCTTTCCCAACTGAAGAATATAAATTGTGCACCTTGGCAGACAGTTTATTAGTTTTGAATCGTTCTCAGAATGTCAACAAGAAATAAGAGGTTTAAATGTCTCCTTTCTCTCTTTATGACAGGGACTTAACTATTGACTAATATTTCTTACTTCAAGGTTATTTGTTGGGGGCTATTTTCCATTCCCTTATTATTTATTTTTATTTTTTTTAGCCTCTGGTTTTTAAGCTTATTCTTCACATGTTTAGTGAATTCAAAATTTCTGGAAGGATAATGGGAAATCTTAACAGTTTCTCATTTTCCTTCCTTACTTGGAATCTTCTGTTGACTCCCTTGAATACTCTTCCCTTGAGTTCACAGGAATATGCCTAACCATTTGTTTATTTACTTAAGAGAGAGAGAATAGGTTGTCAGGGCCTCAGCCACTGCAAAGCAACTCCAGATGCATGTGCCACCTTGTGCATCTGGCTTATGTGGGTACTGGGGAATCGAACCTGGGTCCTTAGACTTCATAGGGAAGCACCTTAACAGTAAGCCATCTCTCTCCAGCCATGCCTAATCTTTTATTTCTTGATATTTTGATTTTATAGCTTGTCTAACATTTTTTTTTCCACTGTAGAAGCGGAAGTTTTAACTCTGTCAAATTCTCTCGCCTGATATCCAGCATACACGTAACCATGCCTCTGTATTAGGTTGATCATGATTCATATTATTATAACACAATGGGACCACATTTCATGCTAAAGGTAGTCACTTTGATGTATATTTTTAAATATAACCTCAAGTTACTAATCTCATTTTGTTTGAGGCAGAGTTTCATGCTGCCCAGGGTGGCTTTGAGATCACTATATAGCCAAAAAGTGACCTTGAACTTCTTTCTGATCCTCCTGCCTTCCCCTCTCCAATGCTAGGATTAAAAGTATCCACCATGGCTGGAATACGGCAGTGCTTGGGGTTGAACCCAGGGCTTTGCGCATGCTAGACGCACACTCTACCAGCTGATGCACATCCCCAGCTCACTGCTCTCATTTTGCTCATTTCCATAGTTTTCCCAGTCGACTCGGGGCAGTTGCTCTTGAGGTCTGCTCAGAGCTGGCTCCTGGGATCTCCGTGCATGTGCAAGGGAGTCCCTCCTTTCTCTTGGCATTCTTGGCGTTACATCTTCTGCAGTCTGGTCCCAGCATCTTCCTTTGTCTCTGCTTTCCCCCCTCACATTAGTACTGAGTGTCTTCCGTTAGTTCTCTGACCTGTGGATGGGAGGGTAATTTGCTCTATTCTCAGTTTACATTTGATTAACTGTTTATTTTTACAAGGAATTCATTTTTTTTTCTTAATGGCTCAGTGCATTTCTCCACTGACTTTCTAGCTTTGCATGTTGAAGTTCAGAAACCAGATGTCATGTCATTCCCAATATCACACATGTGCTCTTTCTGAAGTTTCACAAAAATGTGGCTTGGCATGGGGAGGTCATCCTGCTGGTAACTGGGTTAGTCCTAATGAAGAGGAGACTGATTAGCTGCCTCCATTTTTGGCTTTAGTATTTCACTTCCTTATATCCTTATATTTTGAATGCAATCAGACCTGACTTCCTTGCAAGAGACCTGGCTTTCTTATTTTTTGAAGGTGTGTGTGTGTGTGTGTGTGTGTGTGTGTGTGTGTGTGTGTGTGTGTAGGCCAGAGGACAGCTCCGGTGTCCTTTTCAGGAACGCTGTCCATCTTTTGTGGAGACAGTGTCTCTCATTGTTCTAGAGCTCATCCATTAGCTATCATAGCTGGCCACTGAACTCCAGGGATCCTCCTAGCTCTCTGCTTCCCCAGCACTGGGATTACAGGTACATGTCACCATGCCAAGTTCTGTGTGTTCTGTGCAGTGGACGTCGCCATGCCCAACATTTTCCATGGGTGTTGGGGTTCTACACTGAGACCTTCATGCATGTATGGCAAGCGCTTCACCCACTGAGTCATCTCCCTAGACCTCCAAATGCATTTTCTCGTTTTTTATTGTTATTATTATTGTTGTTGTTATTGTTAGTAACAACATATTTCTTACGGATACTTCATGTGTTGCTAACCTCTTTTCCCTTGTCCCTAACCCCATCTCGCTGGGGACCCTCCTCAGTGGTGTTGCAGGTGTCAGGTTGAGACATCATGCCCAGAGGTATTCCCTCCCCACCAAAAAATAACTGTGCTGCCCCACCCCACAATGCATTTTTAAAAAATAATAATCTATGGGCTCTAAGCTCAGTCAGCAATGAGATGTGGGAAGTGTGGGCTGGAGAAGGGTGAGGGTGAGTGAGGTGGGTAAGAGCAGCTTAACCACATGACAGGAAGGTAGGTTGTCGTGTTAGATGGAGTCGTCAGTATGGAAAGGATCCAACCCACCACATGTCTGAGTCCATAGTACAAAGTGCACGAATCTCAGCGGAGGAAGCGGGGAGAGGTGGCCTTCAAGTTCGCTGCTGATTCCAAAGTGTGAAATCAGTTTCCTCTCTGTACCCTGACAAGCCAATGGGGAACTTCAGTTTTGTGTTCCTTATTTCTGTCTCAAACACACGGCTAGTTTTTGAGCGTGAGAAAAGTACAAGACCAACGAATTCTGACCTGGTCAAAAGGAGCATTTTCCGTGAGCATCTTCGGAATGGGTTGTCAATTGTATGTCTAATTCCAAGAGACAGGACTCCATCAGTCCTCGCTCGGAAGAGGTTGGGTTCTGGAGTCGCACATGGGAAATGTGACGAGGGCAAAGCCATTTAGGTCATTTGAAGTGGTCAGAGGCAGGATATCTATCGACCCCCTTTGTTGCAATTGTGTCATTGCAATGCAATCACACCAGGAGACTCTGACATCCTGCCAGCTGCTTTGGTGGAATGGCTGTTTTCCTCAGAAGAGTGAAAGAGGTAGGGGAACAAATACACAAACCAGAACATAAACAACAAAAATAAGAAAACGAAGGGAAACGCCTCCTTTCTTCCCTGTATGGATAGGAAGCATGGAAGGGAAGATGGAACAGTCCTGGTGGGGAGGTGAAAGTGAGGCAGCCGCGTGATTTGTTGCAAGTTTTGCAACAGGTCAGCAATTTGAATCTCATTTGCATCCCACAATGATCATAAGCATTCTTCAGCAAGCTCAGTGACTTTTCTTGGCAGTGTGGAAAAATAAAACCCTTCCTGCGCTCAGCTAGAAATGTAAATTGGGTTGCAGTTAAATGCTCTAAACTTTCTATTGAATATTTTTATCTGCCCTGTTGGTCACTTTTTTTGTTTTATTTATGTTTAATTCTCTGATTCCCCTATCAGAAAGCAGGGCTTTATTTGGTAGGAAGCTCTGCTTCTTAGAAAAGTGTCTGGAATATATTACTAGGTATGCAATAAGTATTAGTTGGATGAGTTAATGAATATATGATTTTTCATCCTATAACTCAACTCTAGTTTTCATGTGTACATATGTGGCACATGTGTAGGGTGCATGTGCATCCATATGGGATTAACTGCACATGTATATGGGGAGAGCATGCGTGTGTGTGTGTGTGTGTGTGTGTGTGTGTAGGCTAGAAGTCAGCATCGAGTGGCTTCCTCCTTCTCCACCTTCTTCATTGAGACAGGATCTCACTGAGCCTAGAGCTCATGAATTCAGCTCTCATAGTGGTCAGCAAGCCTCCAGGGAGCCTCCTGTTTGTCTCCCCAAAGCTGGGATTATAGGCATGCATCACCCTGCCTGGTATTTTACGTGGGTTCTTGGCAGCTGAACCCAGGTCCTTGTGATGGTGCAACAAGCTCTTTACCCATGGAGCCATCTCCCCGACCCCCAGCTCTATTCTTTGAAGAAAAAGAAAAAGAGCATTTGTTTGAAGCTATTTCTGAAAAAACCTATTTTTTAATTGCCTTCTGGAAGCTGCATCCTAAGGAGATTTCGCTGATATATCCATGACATGTGAAGCCACAGGCTTGACCCTCTGTCAGTGCTGTGAAAAGTCTACTGTCTGAGCTGGTGCCAGCAGACACAGCAGCATGTCACCGAGGAATTTATACTTTACTTGATCAGAGTGTAGACTGACACTCTGTTGGAAATGTCAAGTTAAGGCATCTGTAAGAAAAGCACTCCAACATTTATATAGGCAAATTTTACATTTAAAATTTAAATGTGTAGCTGATACCAAACTGTCATTGCTATCATCATGTTTTCCCAATATACAAGAAATGTGTGCGTGTGTGTGTGTGTGCATGTGCATGTGTGTTTGCTTATAGAGAACAAAGGTTGGCACTGAGCATCTTGTTCAATCATCCTCCACCTAATTCTTTGAGACTGGGTCTCCTATTGAACCAGAAACTCACCAATTTGGCTGGGCTAGCTAGCCAATAAGCCCCCATATTCTCTTGTGCTTCCCTCCCCAGTTCCAAGATTACAGGCACATGCCGCCACACCCAGCTTTCACATCAGTACTAGGGCTTGAACTCAGGTCCTCCTTCTCACATAGCAAGTACTCTATCCACTGAGCCATCTCCATAGTTCAACATGTTATACATAATGAAGAGCATTATACATAAGGAATCTTAGAAAGAAGAGCCCTGGAGTATTATTTTCTTCATAAGTCCCTTTCTTTTCCCAGTGAGTTCTTGATAATGTAAACTGCACCATCTTAATTTCCTAATGTGAAAAGTAATCCTCAATCGCATTTCTTTATTTTTTTAATGAGTAGAATATTTAGTCCTTTATTCTTCTGAAAAACTGAAACATCCACTCTCACGAATGACTTGAAAATCCAATAAAATTGGGAAGGATTGAGGAAGAATGCTTTCTTAACATCGTTGAAGATTTTTGACAGTGGTGTCTTTTCTGTACTTAAGAATAATTACCATGGCCAGGCGTGGTGGCACATGCTTTTAATCCTCGTGCTAGGGAGGCTGAAGGTGTAGGATCACTGTGAGGGTAAAGCCAGCTTGAGACTATTTCCAGGACAGCCTGGGCTACAGCAAGACCCTACGTTGAAAAACCAAAAAGAAAAGAAAAAGAATAATGGCCCTGAATCCTTGTTCCTGGCCTCCAATTTGCAGTGAACCTGTGTATAGTGAGCTATGCAGTGTGCCTTGTAGGGAACAAGTCCAGATAAGTATAAGAGCATGATCAGATAGTTCTTGTCTGATACACAAGTGTTCCTCTCTAATTCCCTTATCGCTGATGCAGAACTTCTCCAGTTTCCAAAACCAGTGTTTTCTACACAGATCTTGTGTAATGATGATATATATACTTTAGCAGCAAGAGTCATCAGGGTGAGTTTATGATCTTGTCACATATATGGCACAAATTAAGGAACAAAGCAATTATTTTTATAAACTTCTAAGATTTAGTAAAATGAATTGATTTGAAGAGGTTATTATCTTTGTCACCTTCTTTGACTGTAGTCCTTGAATTAATCGAAGAATTATTGTGCTAATGCTGCTGCTGTTATAAAGTGTATGTTTTTTCTACTTAGTTGATTTGGTGACTTACTTTGGAAAAATTCATGAAAAGGCCAAAACTGAAATTAAAAAAAATTGACCATATTACCACCTCTTTTTAACCAAAGCATGATAGGGTACCTTCAGGGAAATCAGTTGTGATTTTTAGTGTATGCTTCTGTGCAGTATGTCCCTATTCAAGTTACCATTACTAACCCTCAGATTTCCATATCCTTCACAGTCAGCCCTTGTCCCTGGCTGGAGCAGTTACTTTCTCATTGCTAGGAACAAAATGCCTGACTTGAAGCAGCTTATGGAAGGAAAGGGTGTATTTCAGCTTGTGGTTTCTAAAGGAAATCTATTATAGCAGGGAAAATGTGGCAGGAGCAGACAGCTGGGCATCACATCTTCACATCAGCATGGAAGGAGAGAGAGAATTAACTGGATGCAGCAAGCAACGCTGGAACGTAAGACCTGCCTACAGTGACACACCTCCTCCAGCAAGGCTCCACCCCTCCATAAGCTTGACAATATTTCTGAACAGCACCACCAAATGGAGATTAAATGTTCAAACACTTGAGTCCTTGGGGGAAAATTTACATTCAAACCACCACATGGTCATTTTCTGATTATTTTCTTCCTCTCCTTGCAGTCTTAACTCTTTTTTAAAATATATATATTTTTTCATTTATTTATTTGCAAAGGGAAATGAAAGAGAGAGAGAAGGAAAGGCAGAGTAAATGTGTGCTCCAGGGCTTCTAGCCACTGCAAACAAACTCCAGATGCATGCACGTGCACCACGTTGAGCATCTGGCTTTATGTAGGTACTGGGGAATCAAAACTGAGTCATTAGGCATTGCAGACAAGTGTCTTAACCATTGAGACATCTCTCCAGTCCATCTGTTTTAACTGCTATAGAATGCCATGTCAATGATGTAGCATTATAAATCCAGGTTCTTCCATTTCCTATATTAAAAGAATATCCATATGATTGTATGCACTTGTGTTTTTTTATCCCTTTTTGTTGGTAATATTCATTTGCTTGGCTATACCTCAGCTTTATTTTTATGTAAATACATTTACAAATTGAAAAATATTTCAGCTGTTATCTTTCTTTTGCATTTACAAACAAGACTTTCATAAACACATTTGCTTAAACTTCTATGCAATCACATCTGTTATTTCTCTTATGTAAATTGGAATGCAATGGTTGGACCTTATGCTTCAGAATATGTTTCACATGATGGGAAACCACTTGAGTTTTTCAGGAACCTGAAAGAGTTTGTTTCTCGCCGGAGGTGAACATCATTCCAATGTCTTTGCATTGCTGTCGACATCTGACAACTTTGACTTTTACTTATTTATTTATTTTTACTTTACTGTTCTGTAATGTGGGAGGGAAGTGGTCCTTGTAAAAGATGCATCATGCTATTATAATTTTATTTTCTTTTTTAACAATGTGTGTTTTCATAATGATGAGTAATTTGGAGAAACTATTCATGTGTTTATTTACCACTCATCCACATACCTCAGGGAAATGGCTGCTCAAATTTTTCACCTTCTGTTTAATTATTATTGATTTTTATAACTCCTTGTTCATCCTAAAAACAAGTTGTTTAGGGACTAGGGAGATGGCTAAGTGAGCCATATGCTTGTTGTACAAGCCTAAGGACATGGGCTCAAATACAGAGCACTCACATCAAGATAGACATAGTGGCATACACCTCTGGTCCCAGTGCTAGGGAGGGAGAGAAAGGAGGTTCCCTGGGATTTGCTGGCTAGCTTATCTAGACAAATTAGGGAAATTTACATTCAGTGAGAGATCCTGCCTCAAAAAATAAGATGGAAACTAAATGAGGAAGACATCTGATGTCAACCCCTGGCCTGTACAACACACCGATACACACACACACACACACACACGCACACACGCACACGGACATACATCACACGCACAAATGTATTAAATAAAAGCAAAATGTCTACCATATATGTGATTTATAAATACATTTTCCCAATCTATAACTTGTTTTAACTATTTTAACTGTGTCAGTGAAAAGGTGAAAGGATTTCATATTGATAAAAATCAATGATCAATGACTTCTGTGTCATAGTGAAGGTGTATCTGGGAAATGCCCTGTTGATTTTCTTTCAGAGTTTTTTTTTCTTATAGAAATGTTGTAAATTTAAATTTTACATTTGGAGTTAGGCTTGCATAAGCTACAAGAAAGAGATCCAGGTTAATTCTATGTGTGTGTCCAATAGTTCCTTCACCATTTTTTTTTAATTTTTATTCATTTATTTGAGAGCAATAGAGAGAGATAGAGGCAGATAAAGAGAGAGAATGGGCAGGCCAGGGCTTCCAGCCACTGTAAACGAACTCCAGACGCATGCACCCCCTTGTGCATCTGGCTAACATGGGTCCTGGGGAATTGAGCCTCAAACTGGGGTTCTTAGGCTTTACAGGCAAGCGCTTACCCGCTAAGCCATCTCTCCAGCCCCTCCTTCACCACTTATTGAAGCTGACTCACTCACCACTCATTTACCTTTCAGTGATAGTCAAAATCAATTGGCTGTGTGCGTGGGTTTCTTCCTAAACTCCCTGTGATGCTCCGTTAATATACATGGACATGTGTTTCTTGTCTTGATTAGTATCATTATTTTTTCTTTTTTTTTCTGCTGAGGATTGAACCCCAGAACCTTCTAAAGGTGCTGGGCTCCATCTCAACTCACCCTAGCTGTTCTCTTTCTGACATCTCTTGCAATCAGATCACAGGAGTAATTTTGCTCTTCTACCCTAGTCCCTTTACATTTCCATAGGTCTTTTAGTATCAGCTTGTTGGTCTCAATTTTTTATTTTCATTTTTTTATTTCTCATTTAATTTTTTTTACCTTTTATTTTTAAATGTTTTATTTTATTTATTTGCAAGGGGAGAGAGATAAAGTGACATAGAGATGGGCACACCACAATAAATTCCAGATGCATGGCCCATTTTGTGCATCTGGCTTTATGTGGATACTGGAGAATCAAACATAGCCTGTCAGGCTTTGCACCCATTCCCTCTCTCTCTCTCTCTCTCTCTCTCTCTCTCTCTCTCTTTCTCTCACTCTCTCAAATAAATAAAACATGAAACAAGAGCCAATTCAAATTAAGGCCCTGTGACTTTACAAATACACAGAAAGTATTACAAATACACAGAAAGCAAGACCTGACCACAGCTGTGATATAAAATATGATGGGTCCTTTGTGATTGTATCTGAAACGGTTACTGTCATTGGTTCTAGAGAAAACTCCACTTCAAAGTGCACAGGACATGTATATCTATGTTTCCTTATTTTTAATGTCTGTGTATGCATGTGTGCTCAGGTGTGTGTGTGTGTGTATGCATGTATGTGCACATGAATGTGGAGGCCATCTTGGTGTCACTCCTCAGGTGCTGCCCAACTGTGATGAGACAGGATTTTTCATTGGCCTGTGCTGCCCAACTGTGATGAGACAGGATTTTTCATTGGCCTGTGCTGCCCAACTGTGATGAGACAGGGTTTGTCATTGGCCTGGAACTCACCAACTAGGCCAGAAAGTGGGGGGCAGGTGACCTTCCGGGATCCTCCTGTCTGTCTCTTCAGAGTTGGGATTGCCAGTGTGTGCCACTGCACCTGGTATTTTTTACATTGATTCTGAGGATTGAACTCAGTGTCTCATGCTTGGAAGGCAAGCATTTTGCCTACTGAGCTATTATCCCATCCCCCTGTGTCTTCTATAACACCAATCTATTTTATAAGAGTGAAATGATTCAGTTATTGTCTTGTGACTATTATAAGAAAATGGCTAAATTTCAAAGCAATAAATTGTTTTACTTTTCAGAAGTTATTTTTTAAATCCACTATCCATACACTCATTTCTATTTTACGTCCCAGTGGCTAGAGCTTTCATTTGCAAATTTTCATCATGAAATTCATCTCCAACATTAACGGAGCCTGGATTTACTCCTACAGTAATTACCTTAGATAATATCTTGATTAAAACCTAATTTGAGGGCTGGAGAATTGGCTTAGTGATTGAGGCACTTGCTTGCAAGCCTTGCAGCTCAGATTCAAATCCTCAGTACCCACGTAAAGCCAAATGCACAAAGTGGTACATGCATCTGGACTTTGTTTGCCGTGCAAGAGACTTTGGGATGTGTATTCTCTCTCTGTGTGTCTCTCCCCCTGTTTGCTATATATATATATATATATATATATGTATGTATGTATAAATTTGGTGTGTTTTATATAAAAAATCTGAAACAATAGCCATAACCCATTATGTAATCTCTTTCACTTCTGTGTGGAGATAAAGAAAATCAGCTATCTAGTATGGTGGCCAAGCTAGATAAGCCACGATACCCAAATGCCCATGCTTAACACACGAAGGTTTGGCCAAACTCTTTTGCATATATTCAAAATTAATTGTCTAATACTGTTAAACCTTAAATTAAAGTATAAAAATATCATTACCAAAAAAGCATATGAGAAGTAATTTCAATAAGCCAGTCATTGTCATTGTGGTTGTTTGAATGAGATGCCCCCCCCCCAAAGTCTCATGTGTTTTGAATACTTGTTCCCCAGCTAGTGGCAATTTAGTAAGTTTGTGAAGCCTTCGGGAGCTGGAGTCTTGCTGGGGGAGGGGGGTCACTGGGGATGGACCTTGAAGTTTATCAGTCCAGCCCACTGGGTGTTCGAAGCTAGTGCATGCTTACAGTTTCACTCCCACTGCTGTGACAAGATGTGACATCCTGGCTACCTACTAAGCCATGCTTTTCCCATCCTGAAATTGTAAGCTGAAATAAACCCTTTCCTCCCATGAGCTGCTTCTGGCCTTGTGTTTTCTTCCAGCAATGAACAGGTATCTACTATAGTCATTCTTTTACATTAAAAAAAAAAAAAAGTATTTTTATTCATTTGTTTGTTTCTTTGAAGAGAGAGATGCTGTGTACACAGGGGCATCTTGCTGCCACTGCAAACAAACCCCAGACACCTGCGCCACTTTGTGCATGTGGCTTTAGATGGATACTGGGGAGCTGCACCTGGGCTGTCAGGCTTTGCAAACAAGTGCGTTAAACCCTGAGCCTTATCTCCAGCCCATGCTTTCAGTATTAAGATTATAGATACCTGGGTATGTAGCTCAGTGGTAAAGCACTTGCCTGACATGTGCAAGACCCTGAATTAGGTGAATAGCACTGCAAACAAACAAAAAAACAAAAAAAACATATTTTTTGGTTATCATTATCATGTCCTCAGATCTCAATTGTAAAAATCTGTAAGGGATTTTATACCTGATTCTATTTTAAAACCTTTGATGGGCCCTTCATTGTGTAGACGAGGAAATTAAAGCCTATATAAATTAATTTGCCTAAATCCTCAGTTAGCTCACAGAACCTAAATACCTAAAACTCGTATCATTCCTCCCTTAAATATTCTGTAAGTGTTAATCTGGTATTTGAAGCTTAAGCCTAATTTCCTGTCTAAGAATGAATTGAATACAATGTGTCATGTATATTCATCAGCAGTCTTTTGCCTTTTGCCAGTCTGTAACTTTAACTGACTCTTGAGAGTTGCTCTAATATTTTGGTGTAAAATGTAGCTTGCATATGGTGTACATTTTGGCTCATTTAGAAAGGTCTGCGAAGGTTAATTTGGACATGATAGTGAAAATGTGTGGGGAATTTTATTAAGTATGATTTCCATTTTGTGGCCCACTGAGAGAATCAGCAATATTTACTTGGTGGCTATAGATACAGCCTTTTAAATTCTCTCCAAATAGGTGCTGGGGAGATGGCTCATTGGATAAGAGCCCTTGTCGTGCAAGCATGAGATCCTGAGAGGGTCTTTTGCCTTGAGTCTGATTCCCTTGCACTCAGGTAAACAGCTAGGAAGGCCACTTGTGAATCCCCAGCCCTATGGAGAGCAAGGATAGACCAGAAAAATCACTTGGGATACACTGCTCAGCCAGTATGAGCTAATATGGCAGTTCAGGGTTCAGTGAGAGACTCTGCATCAAAGAAACATGTGGATGACTGATACAGCAAGAAACCTGATGCCCTCTTCTGGCCTCTGCACATGGGTACATGGGATGTGTGCGTCTGCATTCACATTCATGTGCCACACACACTATACTATACATACCACAGCATGCATACACATACATACTACACACACATGCAAAAAAAATCTGTGAAAATAAGTTTTGGCTGAGTTTGGTCATTTCTACAAAACTGACTATCTTACATCTTCTTTTCCTATATCCTTCAGTTACTAAACTCTTTCCTAGAAATACTAATTTCTTGAAGTTATGTGTTGTTTACTATTTCCATACAGATATATGGCATTTTGATTGCATTTTTTCTTCTTAATATTCCTCTTCATCCAATACAGACATGTACAGTTTGTGGCCTGTGGGCTGCATGCAACCAAGAGTGAGAATTACTGCATTCCAACACTTTTGTACCTGGGCATGTCCTCTTCCAGTTGGGCACCACTGATCTAGTGTTTTTTAAGAAAATATTGTAAAGGATTCAATGAAGTTACTCAGGGAAAAATCGTATTACAGAACATTGTGTCAAAAATTTCATTAAGTAATGCTTGTGATATAGCTGAGAGTGCCTACATAGCATGCATGAGGCCCTGAGTTTAATCCCAGTATGGAAAAAAAAATGGGGAGGGAAGTCAGTCATGGTGGCTAATGCCTTTAATTTCAGAATTCAGGAGGCTAAGGTAGGAGAATTTCCATGAATTCAAGGTCAGCCTGGGCTAGAGTGAGACTCAGCCTCTAAAAGGCAACAACAAAAAAATTGGGGAAAGAGATATTATAATAAATATCTTGGTATTCCCTGGGAAAGCCAAGGAAGTGTCTCTTAGAAATTTACAAGAGAATACCAAGTTCTGTATATCAGGAGGCAAAGATAGTGGACAGAAATCAGTGGACCACTTTGGGGGATATGCATAGCTACTCAGTTGATTGACTAACTCCAATCATTCCTGTCCATCACAGATGCATGGAAGATACAATGCCACAACTATACTGTCTCCAAGAGGTGGGAAGCTGTGCGAGCAAGTTTCAAATTATCAGCAACTACATGCAGTTCTCTTATTGGTCACTAGCCAGATGCTCAGATTTGGGTAGGAGGGGATGGAAAGCAGAATGTAGTTGTATAAGGTTGCTGTTGTCCTGAGCTATTTCTTTTCCATCAGCTATTTCTTAAGTATCTAGAGATTCCCCTAAGCCAAGAAATCCTAAAATTTATGTTTAGGGATAACACTGGACTGTTGCAGTAAGCAAGTCACAACTTGGATGGGATCTTTGATCTTGAAAGACAGATTTGGAGTGGTCCTTTCATGAGATCACATCTGTTCTCACCTGTGGCTAGCACCTATAATTCATGGAGGGATGGATCCAACTAAAGGTTTGGCCATGGACCATGGACCAAATTGAAATGGACTGACTCCTATGAGGCTCCATCAGTCCCCTATTCCTGCCAAAACTATGAGCTAACAGGCATCATGATGGGCTTTGTGATAAAACAGATTCCTTCTGGAATCCAGTTATTTTCAACTCAGCAAATTTATGAGATACTCAACAATACAGTACTTGCATAGAATTTATGTGGATGAAAATTCTAGGGTGTTGTGGAATGCCATTATCTGAGCATTGCATGTCCATCCCTCCTGAACTGTCAGCAGCTGTGATTACTAGAAGGAGACCTGCATGAGAGCAAATCTGTTAACTTTTATTCATAGAGCAGGCCATGTCTCTTTCTAAGGATTTATAGACCGTTAATGGTTTCTAGGGGCGAGGGCTTACAAGGACATACCCCTCCCCAAAGATGTGCAGATACTTAATGATTGCTAGGGATAGGGACTCACAAGGCCACACCCCTTCTCAAGGATTTATAGACATTACTGGTTGTTAGGGAGGGAATGTCCATGAAAGTCCCACCCTTCCTTAAGTATTTATAGATAACAATTGCTAGGGAAGCCAGATTATTTTTTCTTCAGTGGTATAGCCACTCATCAGTCATTCCTGCTCCTATAAGTAACCCCAATTGAACTTTTTTGGTTCACCAATCTGCACTTAGATAGAATGATATGTTTTTTCTGTTTGTTTCTGTCCCTTGCGTCCTAGGTGACGTAAGTAGACTTTTTTTTTTTTTTTTTTATGTCTCCTCTGGTAAAGTTCACAGTACATAGGGTATTAGTAATGTTTCTTCTCTCTGTCAATATTTAATAGGCATTTCTCATATGTTGTTTGGCTTGATTCTATGACCCACTTCTCATTGCTGGGCCAAAACACCCAACCAGAAATAGTTGGTGGAAGGACGGAAGAAAAGGGCTTGTTTTAGTTTACAGTTTCAAGGGGAAGTTTCATAGTGGTGGGGAAAGCTTGGCAGAGCAGGCAGCCAGCATGACATCTTCATAGTGATAGCAGAGAGGAAGAAGTGAGAGTGAGCTAGCTATGAACACCCATTGGGGCTGGACTAATGCACCTCAGTGTTCACCCCCAGTGACACACCTCCTGCAAGGCTCCACCTCCCAAAGGCTCCACCAGCTAGGGATTAATAATGAGGCTTAACCGCAAACAGGTGAGGCTATCGAGGGGGCTTTTCACATCTAAACCACAACATCATTTTACCATTTGCTGATTAAGCACCTCAGAGAGGGATGATTTTCAGAGTCTTAAAGCTAGAGAAGGCATTGGAATAGCTCTGGGACGCCCTCCTCCCCCAACACACACCTCAGAGCTATTGGTCATTTTGTTAGTTCTGACAGCAAATAACTCCTACAAGCTAGCGTTTTAAGGCCAGGGATTCAGGGACTGGGACACTCAGTCAGAACTTAGTTATCACTAGGTGTTTGAGGAAGACTGCTAGGTCCTTTACAGACACTATGTGAAGCACCTGCAGATGACATCCTCCATCAACAAGACTTGTCCACCAGCAACTGCCATGCTAGAGTTTTCTTCCACCCACTGTAAATCAGCCCCTATTTACACAACAGTACCTGAGACCTTTTCTTTCTCCACCCATTCTGATAGGAAGTTTGCTCTGTCCTACATGAAAAAGCAACACATAGTGTAAGGGACTGAGAATCGTTGAGGAAAGACCCCAGACTCAAATAGTATGTAAAAACCAAGAGCGTTTATTCTTCAGAATCAGCCAGCATGCGGGGATCAACCATTCATGCAAAATGGTTGACCCTGAGAGGAGCTCGCAGGCTCCTTTTAAGAACAGCTAGAGGAATTTTAGGCAGTTTAGGTAATGTTTTTAATGATTGGCTAGGCAAGCAACAGTTACAGTTGTACATCTCTGATTGGTTGGGACAGAAGGCACGAAGGGTTGTGAAAGGGACATGTCTGGGCATGTTTGGACATGTCTCTAGAAACTGACTCAGCCCCCAGAGCCCACCTCCTTGGGCACGCCCTTTGTTTGTGGTTTTTCCCAGAAGTCTTACCTGCCTCTCCAGGAAACTGAAATTTAGGCCTAGCTGTAAACTGGAGGGATCCCCTCAATAGATGACTTACGTGCATTTCATCGCTGAAATGTTTCTTTGTGAAGCCATGTTGGGCTTTGATAGATAGGAGCATATCTGCATGTGTCTACACATAGGAATTAATGCCTCTGCACACTACACCCACATCTGCATGTAAATGTGCATGTGCTCTATTAGATAGACACACCATGGTGGTGTCCTTATGTGTAAACACGTGGTATTTCCATCCTCTTCAAGTTATAAAACGTTTTCCTTCTACCCTCAGAAAGTTCCCTGATCCCATTTTTGAGTCGAAGGCAAAAAGCACGCACCTATCCTCACATAAGCAGAAGTGGATACTTGGGCAGAAGCTGCAGAGAGCACTGTCTTTGTATGAACAAAGGTACTCACATCCCTGGAGGATGCTCCTGTGCGTAGAATTGTGGGGTCATAGGCTGAGGCTGATATTTTCAAACAGTGATTTGGAATGCAGTTCAGAGTGAAGGACGGCAAATCAAATGATTAAAATGAAGTCAAATTGTACTTGTGGCTGCAGAAAGAGGACTTGGGAGGGTTACTCAGCGTGGAAGATAGGGCTAAGAGGTGATTTCCTAATTCTCTAGAAGAATATAAAGGGTAATTTTAAGCAAGAAAGGAACACACTATCAATTTATACCAAGAACAAGATGAGAGAAAATGGGATTAAATTTCAACAAAAGAGTGCTTAGGCAAAGCATTATCATAATTAACATAGAAATAGGTTACTGTCCCCAGGGTGTCTTCAAAAGCAGTGCACTCTCCTTAGGTAAAAGGTAGGAAGGTTCAGAAACAAAGTTTTTTTGCTCTCTAGTGAGTCCTTATTCTTAATTTGTTTTCCAAAAGATGTTATTTTCTTACAAATATGATTTTTGTCTAAGATGACTATATATGCAAACATGTTGACTATACATGCACATGTATATAGGTATATATGTATGTATATGTGCATCATAAACACATGTACTGTATGTATGTACTTGAGGTATGTATGTAATATGTTACATTATTATAGTATATTACATTAAATTATACATGTTGCAGTTACCTTCTCATTGCTGGGACAAACACCCAACCAGAAGCAGCTTAGGGGAGGTTAGGGTTTATTTCAGGCTTTCGGATTCCAGGGTAAGCTTCCTGGTAGCAGAGAAAGCTGGCTCAATTCATTATACATTCATAGCACAGAAACACATGGAACAGACCAAGCTGAAGCTGGCTCTGAACACTTCAGGGCTGGGCTAAGGATCTGCCTCCACCAGGCATGACAACCCTCCTCCTCCAGCAGGCAGAGCCCTGCTGAAGACTTCAGAGGGAAGATTAATCTTAATCAAAAATACCTGAGGCTATTGGGCCATTTGCATTCAAACCACCACAACACATATTATGGGTTACTTATATTATAGATTATGCATATATTATATATATATGAAGTCAGATTGCTTAATTTCAGTATGAATTACAAACTGGATGTGTTGCCTGGATGAAAGCTTAAATTTGAGCTCTTCAGAGGAAAACTGGCCTATGAGACTAGGGTACTTATTGTTAATATTTCTGACACATCAGTAAAACCTTGGTACTTTAAAAAAATTTTATTTATTTATTTACTTATTTATTTGTTTAAGAAAGAGAGAGAGAATGGGCATGGCAGGATCTCTAGGCACTTCAAATGAACTTCAAATGCATGTGCCACCTTGTGCAACTGGCTTTTTGTAGGTACTGGGAAATTGAACCTGGGTTCTCAGGATAAATAGGCAAGTGATTTAACCACTAAGCCATCTCTCCAGCCCCCTTGGCACTTTTGAGCTAAGTAAAGCAACGGAGTATCTCCCTCCAGTATGACAGAGTAGGTCCTATGAAACCAGCCACAACATGGAAGGAACCAGGAATATAAGAAAACTGATGGAACTCATTGGGAAAAACAAACAAACAAACAAACAAAAACCCCCAAAACTGGACTTAGTCCCAATCAGGTGAATTCACCCTCACAGATAAGAAATGGCTTTGGGTGCATTTCTCACTTGTGTGGCCTCTGGCATGAGACAAGGTTACTCTAAGCTAAGCACAGGTGGAGTGGGAGGATCACTTCTGAAATCAGCATCTACTTTTGTTTGGATTTGGAACCTCCGTATGGTTTCCTGAGAGGTGAACAGAGACCGCTTGGGCCCTGTACCCTTCAAGCACCTGCTTGGCCTCCCTTTTATTTCTCTGCACCTGGATACTTTGCCTCTCAGTTATACAAAAAGTTAGTCAGATTCAGGCTTGGCAGCACAGGAACAAGAAGGATTGTATCTTGGGCCCAGGGTGTTATTTAATATCAGGATAGATTGGCGAAATCTGGGAAGGAGAGGCAAGCTTTGGATCAGAGGACTCAGGACAAACAATTTCTTGGATCTAAGACTTCATTTTAAAAGGGGAAAGGGAGAAGGGAAGAAAGAGAGGGGGGTGAGAGAGAGAGGAAAGAGAAAGCTGAAATAGAGAGGAGATATATATATATATATATATATATATATATATATATATATATATATATATATATTCACCCTCACAGATAAGAAATGGCTTTGGGTGCATTTCTCATTTGTGTGACAACTAGCATGAGACAGGCTAAAGTGACCTTGTACAGATAGATGTTGGAACTGGGGAGTTAAAGGTGGATTTATCTCATCTAACCACGAAATGTCTTCAATTACTATACCAGGAGGCAGACCCAGAGTCTCAGGACTAGTATGGCCTGGTGGAGGCAAACACTGGTTATTTCATTCATCCCAATATTAATTAGTAACGTCACCTCTCAAATCACATCATTACTCATCACAAAGACGATAATCTGTGGTGCTTTGAATGTAAAGTGTCCCCTCATGGACACACGTGTGTGAATAATTGGTCCCTACTTGGTGGCACTGCATTGTGAGTTTGCGGAGCCCATTAGGAAGTGGAGCCTTGCTGGAGGAGGTGTGTCACTGGGGGAAGGCTTTGCAGTATTTGTGGTTCAGCCCTGCCTGGTGCTTTCACATTTTCTGCTTGCTTCTTGCTGATGTGAAGACGTGAGGCTGGCTGCCTGCTCCTGCCATGCTTTTCCCTGGCCTTGATGGAAACTTCTGGAAACTGCAGGACAAAATGAACCTGTTTCATTGTTGGCATGTTGAATTCCTGTAAACTCAGCAGTGAAAGAGAACATCAGTGCCGCTTCCTGGAGTTTTGTAGGTCAGAATCTCCTAGCTCTCTCACAGACTAACACCAAGGCATCCACTGGAACATGCCACAGTCTGGAGGCTCCATTTCCTGTCCACTGGAGCTATAGGCACAATCCAAGCACCTTCATGTAGATCTGTCATCTCCGTATTCTAGTTTGATTGTCATGTGAGAACTGGTCCAGCTTCCAGAGGCCTCCCCACTCCTTTGTTTTTACCCTCTTTCACCTCTTTAAAGCCAGAACTGACTCACCCTTACTCCCTCTTCCACTTTTATCGACTAATACTATTAGATTTGTCCTACCTGGGTGTTCTAGTATACTCTAAGAGTAATATCCTTAGATTAGTCATAACAGCACAATCCCTTTAAAAAAATTGTAATCAGAGAAAGAGATGAAGACCATGGCTGAACCAGGTATTCTTGCTGCTGCACTTGAACTCCAGATGCATGTACAACTTTGTGCATCTGGCTTCATGTGGGCACTGGGAAATAGAACTTGGGCCTGCAGGCTTTGAAATCTAGCATCGTTAACCACTGAGCCATGTCCCCAGCTCCACCACAATCCCATTTACTATATATATATATATATATATATATATGAATGAGTTGAGTTTCTGGAATTAGGCTCTGAACATCTTCAGAGGGCCATTATTTACCTAGCAGAACCTGAGACTACTCCATCTTAACTGTATTCTTAGAGCAATTTATTTATTAAGCATTTAATGAACCCTCTGTTAGTAATAAAGAGTAAAGAGATAAATAAACTCTTCCCATACTAACTAGATGCTTTCATCATAGAAGCCAAACTCCTATTTACAGGTAGTGGCTGGATTTATCATCACTATCAATTTACCTGTGCATTGCCTTAAAACAAGACTTTTGTTTCTGGGTTTCTAATGCCAAGCTTTTCTTGTGGTTACAAGATAAGAACTCAACAAGTGGGTTGAAGCCATTGCTCATTGGTTTAAAGTCACTTGTTTACAAAGTCTGCCTGCCCTGGTTTGATTCCCCAATACCCATGTAAGGCCAGGCCTATAAAGTAAATGTATGTGTCTGGAATTCATTTGCAATTGCAGGAGGCCCTGGCATGCCTATTCTCTTACTCCCCCCCCCAAATAATTTTTTTAAAAAAACAATAACTCAAGTGTTGTTGAATTCATAAATTTTAAAAGTATTCATCATCGACCTTGTGCCAATGCTATGCTTGTTGCTGGAAAACATGCATAAATACCTTATACAATCTATACCCCACAGAGCTGAGGCTTTCGTGTGGCACTTATGGGTAGAGAGGTGCGCTCATTTCACTGCTGAATAATTAAATGAATGCATGAATGAAGGAAGCTGATTTAACATGTTGGTGATGGACTATCAGAAATTTTTAATGCCTTCTTAGGGTGCCTGAAGCTTATTTTGTAGGCAATTCTCTAAAGCAAAGGTGAATTAATAAAATTTAGATTTTTTTAGAAAACAAAAGAGACTCAGTGGTAGAAATGTTGAACTACAGGTGAAGAATGGCTTGCATGCACACAGTGTCACAGCTGAGGCGGAGAGGGTCCCACGAGGTTCTTACAATTCTGAAACATAGGAAGCGTCAGGTGAGGACATAGGTTTGTCATATCAAAGCTTACGCAAAGATCATAAGTCTGTAATCGATTTGAGCATAGGCAATATCACTCTCTAATTATCAGCTGCATGAGTAACATATTTCCCCATCAGCATATTAAAATGTGCACCTATGGAGGCACCTCAAAGTAGTCTGGCATCTTTGACTGGGCTGCCAACCTAGCCAGTAATGTACCCATCTTCTGAGGACCATATAAGTGTCTTTCGACATTCAAGCAGGGAATTTAGGCAATTATTATTTTTGAAAGCAGTAGACTTTATGTGCAGAGCCATAAGCACTGAAAGCTTGGCAGGGGGAATTTAACAGTGGAAATGCAACCAGGGCACATCAGAGGTGACCTACATAGAGAAACTTAGTACAAATCATTCCTCCTTGGGGGACATACTTTTGTTCTTTCTTGTTCAGCTGCTGTGTGTGTGTGGAGGGGTGGAATTCCTGTCTGTAAAAACGCTGAGAAAGAAACTAGCATGCTGACTTGTTTTAGAAGGCTCATTTACAGTGTTGTGTGTGCGCACGTGCGAATTTCTAATAGTTAGCTGCCAGAATGTATGTATTCTGAGTATGGGTTTTCCCTTTTCTTTCCTTGTCTTCCTCTTCCTTCATTTCCCTTTTCATTTGTCTTTTCCCTTTCTTCTTTCCTTCTTTCCTTCCATTCTTTATTTCTTCTGCCAATCTCTTCCTTCCTTCCTTCTTCCACTCTCTTCCTACTTCCTTTCTGCATTATATTTTTGAGAGAGGGTCTTTGTAGACCTGGCTGGCTTGAAACCCACAGTAACCTTCCTGCCTTAGCGTCCAGAGTGTTGTGATTGCAGGTACACAGCCATACCCCACTTGAATGTACATTTTTAAAAAAAAAATGAGGGCCCTTCTAGAACTGTTTCGGTCAGTGTCCTGTAGGTGAGAAGCCTTTGACCAAGACATGGACCTGCAGCAGAAATGCTTGGATGGCTTCCAGAAAGTGCAGTCAGCTCTTCCAATGGGTCTTCTACCCTTCCCCCAAGACCGCAACATTCTTTCCACACTTAACATAGTACCATTATTCTACATCACAGTCGCAACAAGGGTAAGCCACAGTGAGAGAGGAAGATGCATCTTTAATTTTACATTTGCTGTGATGAACACCACACATACATGTATAGACACACACACACATACACACACGTGCACACACACACAGCATGGACACACTCTCACAAAGTGCCAACAGTATATCAGGTTTCCACCATGGCACTAATGCGGGGACCAAAATTTTAAACACCCAAAATGTTCATTCAACATATTTCTAGGTTAATAAGATGTTTGAGGAAAACTACTTCAGCTCAGCCCAATATCTGGAATACAAATGTCCAAGAATTAAACCACAATTACAGCCATGTCCACATAAAATTTATCACAGGATATGAGGTGGTTGGATTTTGTCATTGTTCAGATGAAAATGTATGCAGACACTTTTTAGGAGCTACACACAGGGGCTGGAGAGAGGGCTCAACAGTTAAAGGTACTTGCTTGCAAGGCCTGATGGCCTGAGTTCAATTCCCCACATAAAGCCAGATCGCTAAGTTAGCACGTGCATCTGGAGTTTGTGTGCAGTGGTAGGAGGCCCTGATGCTCCCATTCCTGCCCCCCCCTCTCTTTCTCTCTCTCTCCTTGCAAATACATGGTAAGAATATTTTATAATAACAAACACACATAGAAAAGCAATGTACTTCTAGTTTTGAAAATTATTAACTCATGTCAGATAACTTCAGATTCTCTTTGGATGGTCATAAAGATACTCTATCTGTACCTTGTGGGAGGTGCTACTAGAAAGTTCTGTAAAGCTTAGCCTAGTGGAGCTATAAAGTTGTAGAGCTCAACACAATTGGTTTGGTCCCCTCATCAACAGAGTGTCTGAGGACTTTCCAGATTCCCAGTGCTACCCAGTCTCAGAGTGGACTGGAATACAACTGCCTTGTGCTTTCTTGAAGAACATCTATTCAACTTTGTCGGTTTCATTTCAATGTTGTTGGATTTTATCCACATTCTGCTGTGGATAAGGGGACAGGGAAAGTGGGATTTTTTTCAGATCCAGAAGGAAGGGTCACTCAGGCTCTTTTTAGTCTTTGCCCTTTGTTCTTCCTCTTTTTCTTTTTCTTTTTTTCCATCTGGTACTGGATTATGTCATGCTGGGTTGTTTTCTTCAAATATTCTGCATATCTATCAAGTTTTATTCTTTCTGAATCTCAGAACCCTCAGGCTTTTTGTTTATCACATGAAGATACAATCATCACTAGATATCCTTGAGGGAACATTCTGAAATTAAATACTTAATATTTTATCAATGTCTTATCAGTTGCCTGATCAGAGTACTTTGAGAAAGATAGTCAAAACAAGCAAAATAAAAGAACAAAACAGCAGACAATTTCCTAAATTGAAGTGTCAGGGTTGATTTTTTCCCCCCACTAAAGCTCGCTGTGGCTGCTGTTACATTAATCATGAAGGTGTAACACAGCAACACGCTAGAGAGTCACAAAAACACATGAACCAATTTTACTAAGAAAATATCCATCTTACGTCATTCCAAGATGTCAACTTTTGCCACTTACCTGGAAAACTACTTAAGACATGTTTTCCAAGAAAACTGAAGATGATTGAAAAAATGATATCACGTGAAAACTGAGGAGTTCGGGAGTTTGAAGGGCATGTGTGTGTGTGTGTGTGATATGTCAAGTGTAGTGTGTGGACGGGGGTATGTAGAAATCCTGTATACACACAGGTCAGACTGGCTGACCGGTGAGCCCCACTGCTTCTCCTTTGTCCAGCCATCCTTCCTCAGCACTGGAATTATAAGCCTTTCTGGCCACAACCTGCTTTCTGCATTCTTTTTAATTTTTTTTTCAGATTATTTATTTGTAAGCAGAGAGAGACAAAAGAGAGAGAAAGAGAGAGAGAGAGAGAATGAACATGCCAGGGCTTCTAGCACATGCAAACCAACTCCAGATACGTGTGCCACTTTGTGCATCTGGCTTTGCATGAGCACTGAGGAACCAAAGTCAGGTCTTCATGCTTCGCAGGTAAGTGCCTCAACTGCTCAGCCATCTCTCCAGCCCCTCTATTTTTCACAAGGGTGCTGAAGTTTGTACTCAGGCTCTCATGTTTGCATGGCATGTGCTCTTGTCCTTTGAGCCAACCACCCAGCCATAACCCCCCAACGGAGGAATTTTAAATCTCAAAATACTGTGCTAAAAGTTTTCTTAAAATACTTTATGGTATCATGCCCAGATCAAAAAGTTAAGGGCTAAATTAATTATAAACCGCTCAAGGATAGGAACCCTTTCTTATTTAATTTTCTTTCCTCTCAATATTTTACAAAGAATACTCAACAGGTATTGTTATCCTCAACTATAATTGGCCTATAGTTTAGTTGTAGTCATTAAAAAGAAAGCGTATTTGCTAATTTTGTATTTTTGAGGCAGGGTCTCATTCTATAGCTTAGGTTGGTCTCAAACCTGCAGGGATCCACTTGCCTCAGACTAAAAGTGTCATTATTGTAGACATGGGCCACCATGTATAACTACATGCCCTTTGTTCTTAGTTGTACAAATCAGTACTTTATAGACCATATTTCCAGAAAAAGAGGCTATGTTTTTTGGATTAAATTTTATATCACGTAGTCATTATATGCTATTAAAAATACCTATAAGCCTTCAAGGATTATTTTCATAAATAAAAAGTTTTAGAAAAGAATTTCACAGGGATGACTACAAAGATGCCATGAAAGTAACTCTCACATTCATTATATATTTCATTTTAAATATAGTAAGGTTAGCCACAGTGTGACATTACCAATTCTCACTGATTACTACTTCCAGAAAGTATTACAGTTAAAAATAAAGGAGAAGAGCTCTATACATTCCTTCACATCTCTACTTCAAGAATGAGTTAAGCACAAAACATGTGTGTATTCTAATTCATTTCTTAATTTGTTCCCATTTACTTTCATGAATAGGGAAAAGCGTGATGACTGAACTTTGTCACTGAAGGATACAGGATACGTTCTGTGGAGCTGCAAGGTCTGCCTGGGAAGTACATAGACCTTGGGGTAATATAGATGCCAATTCAATTGAGAAATTGACACAAATTAACTCTGAAAGCTACTGAAGCTAAGAGAAATGTCCTGAACCTCCATTACCCCATTATGAAGCAAACAG
This sequence comes from Dipus sagitta, assembly GCA_036346955.1. Lineage (NCBI taxonomy): Eukaryota > Metazoa > Chordata > Mammalia > Rodentia > Dipodidae > Dipus > Dipus sagitta. Next base: position 8,635,525 of record CM070786.1, read on the forward strand.
TTTTGAGTTTGGATTGAAAAAATAAGTATTATTATAATACCCAGCATAAATTATTTGTAACATAAAAGTTCCCTTTCCCAGAATTAGGCAGTAGCAGTTATCTCAAGCAAATGATTGGCATTCGAGGCAAAGAAGCATTTTTTATGATCATTTACATATACAAGCACATTTTATTTCCCACTCAGTCTGCAACGAACTTTTTCAATACAGTTATTGGCATTGGAGACTAGTTGCGATTTCTTACTTAAGATGAGTAATATACCCATTTTCTTAGGCTACTATCCCTGCTGCTATATTTCCAGAGAACTATTGATCTTGAATGCAAAGTTCTTTTTTTGTAAATATTTTTATTTATTTGAGAGAGAGAGAGAGAGTGAGTATGGGTATCCCAGAGCCTCCTGCCACTACAAACGACCTCCAGATGCATGTGCCACTTTGTGCATTTATATTTCTAATGGGGAATTGAGCCAAGACCTACGAGCTTTACAAGCAAAAGCCGTTCACTACTGATCCATCTCTTAAGCCCATAAATACAAAGTTCTAAAAGGCAGTATGTATGCACTTGTATATGCATCCTGCTCAGTGGCCAATCTTATCTTTTAAGTAGCAAATGAAGATTCCTCTGATGAGTTGGTTAAGCATGGTCGCAGGTGCAAGAGTTTTAGTAGTGATCCTTAGGCGACCCAAATGTCACCCTCTCACCAAGAGATCAAACTTCATGTCACCTACAATCAGATCCAAGTGATAGCATATGCCTGTTGACATGAAGCTCCAGGCGAGGCACAGCGTCACCTATGGGGTGCCTGCCAAGTTTACCTCCAAGTAGTCTCAAAGAAAAACACAACGATGCAAATCTGCACTGAGGAGCATTTAAGCCAGCTTCTAAAAGGAATACATATCTATTACAAAGGTTGAAAATGTTTAAGAAATATTAAGATCATGAATTTAAGTAAAAATGGTTTAGTTTAGATCAGAGAAGCCTCAAAAAAATGTGAGAACTAATAGCCCCTTCCATGAGTACTTTTTTCTTTTGTTTTAATGTTCTAAGGTCATATGAAATATTATTGGGGATTCCTACTGGGAAGTTTGAAAACTAAGGACTATATATTAGATAATATTACAATGCTATTGTCAATATCTTGGTGAGTAAAAATAACAATTTTTTCCATGGGAGTATGTCCTTGTCTGTCTGTCTCTCTCTTCTTACAAATAAGTAAGTAAAAATAATTTTTTTTAAAAAAAGATGAACTATTAGTACCTGTACAAAGTCGACTGACAGAACCTACAGGTAAAGAGGCACTCATCTCAAGAAGATGCCTGGAAAAGCCTGGACAAGCCTCACAGGAAGACAGAACCGCCTTTCTCCGCCCTGCTCCTGGTCTTCACAGGGGCGAGTCCTATATGAAACACAGTGCCCCAGGGAGTGGGAAGCTCAGGGCATGCTTGACTCACCCTTCATGAGGGTGTGATGATCAGGAATGGGTGTGAGGCCAATTGACAAGGCTACCTACCTAGGAATCATAACATTGATTGAGAAAACCATGATATTATCCTGAAGCATGCATTTCATTTTTGTTGTTGTGAGTGAGACAAAGTCTCCCTCTAGCCCGTTCTGATCTGTAACTTACTCTGTAGCTCAGGCTGACCTTAGACTCATGATGATCTTCCTACCGCAGAGTCCCCAGAGCTGGGATTAAAGGGTGTGCACTACCACACCGTGGTGTTAATTAGGTTTCTTAATCAGTGCATCTCTATTTACATTTAGTGTTCAAGATATCTGATAATTGAAGAAAAGTAACTATCATTTATTATTCCTGTCCCAACAAACAGGTCAACCCATTTGACATCTAGAACGATACTGAAAAGAAAAATTACAATTCAAATATTTTCTAATAATGTAACATTTTTTTTTCACCCAATGTTCCCTGACTTAAAGGAGTCCCTGTAGTAGCTACCTGTCTTTCTGATACTTACATATGGTCCCTTGTAAATCATCAGGTGGGGGCCACTTACTCATGTCATGTTCAATCCAACCCCCTATTGTCTACTAATTGCAAATACAAAAGTGAGTGGCTAAAGCAGGCAGTGATAGCTTACCCCCAGTGTCAGCATGACAGTACCTGCAATCACTTAGGAAATAAGCCTCTGGGCATGCCTGTGAGCTCTACTTAGGCTAGCCTCTGCATGCCTAGGAGGGATAATCCTGGTTAGGTTAATTGAGGTGGGAAGACCCATCTTAACTATGGCTAGCACCATCCTATAAGCTGGGATCTCGAGTGGAAAGGAGAGAGCTGGGTGAGCATGAGTATTCATTGCTCTCTGCTTCCTTACTGGGGCCTGAATGTGACCAGCTGCCTCAATCTCCTGCCACCACCATGCCTTTCCTGCTACGATGGACTATGTCGATCCTGTCACACAGAAGAAGTCTTGAAGGTTGCTGTCCACCTGGGAGGTGTGGAAGGAAGTTTGTAGATCCACAGCTCCTTCCTGTAGAGCCAGGTCTGCTGGGTTCCTTTACCTGTATTCTTCCCCTATCCCACTTTCCATCTTTGTCTCCCTCCCTTCCCCCCTCTCTCTTTCTCTCTCTCTCTCTCTCTCTCTCTGTCTGAAACATCTTCTTACTTTCTAATGTCACTTTTTTATAAGCTACCTTTACCCCCCCCCAACATCACACATGGCAGAAAACATCATAGACATCAGCCATCACAGGGGAAAATACATGTCCACAGAATAAAAATGAGTTGATAGTTTAGTTTCCTGTGAGGTTATGCAAAATGAAGTAGACACAAATTCCCTTACAATTCTAATCCCTGTAGGGGATTCAACAAAGGGGTAAGGATCAGAGGAGATACCTTCAAAAGGGGACATTAAGATACATTTTAAAAATAATGGGCGGGACACATACATCAGGGGAAGAACGCAGTAACAAAACAGTGAATGAAGTATTTATGCAATCCACGGAAGCCCAGTGGATATTCCAGAGGGAAGTATCCTAGAGAGATGGGTCTTCCCCTTTGTTCGCAATCTATTCTTCCAATTGTTCTGACACAGCTGTGGGCCCCTGAAATCCTTCTGAAGTTGATTAGATCAGAAAGCAGGGGCTTGCCTGCCCAGCATGACCAATGACACACAGAAAATCTCTAGCTATTCCAGGCTTGGAGTCTCTTAAGTAGGTTTTAGTGTTGTGTGAAACTCCCTGGTTCTCTGATTTGTGGTGCTACTGCGTTTGTATGCCGTGTGCATCCCAAGGAGCGTGTCACACTGAACAGTGAATATACTTACATGGAATCTGCTAGTCGAGGTTATCAGATTTATGGACCAGGGCTATGATTATATTTTTGTGAATGCTTAGCAGAAAGTAGACTCAGGGTCTTGATGGGTGGTTTGTTTTGTTTTCCTTTAATTTTAATTTTATCTTTTTTAAAGTTTATTTTATTTATCTATTTGTCTAATTGGGGGAGAGAAAGATGTAGAGAGGGAGAGACAGAGAGAGAGAGAATGGGTGCACTGGCTTACGTGGGTCCTGGAGAATTGAACCTGGATCCTTTGGCTTTGCAGGCAAGCACCTTAACTGCTGAGCCATCTCTCCAGCCTTAATTTTCTCTTTTTTATTTCATATGTGTCTGTAACGTTTCTGGGTCATATCTACCCTCATGATCCTCTCTTCTCTCCCTCCCGCTAAACACCTTCCCAACTAACCCCCTTTCTACTTTTATGTCTTTTGTTGGTTTGTTTGGCCCACTGTGGCAAACTAGGACTGCTTGCGTGAGCTTGGGTGGATGGTTACTTCTGGGATCATAGACAACTTTACCAGGGGCTATACTATTGAAGAACATGACTCCCCTCCTCCAGCAATCATTAACTGACAATAGCTACCCCGAGAAGAATGGGATGTCGGGAACCTCCTCTTCACCCCTTATGGGATGTTCACTGTTGACAAGCTCAATCTTGTGCAGGGAAGTACAGGTGCTATGGGCTCACGTGTGTGATGGTCATGTCAGATCCAGAAAACAGGGTTCCATAGTACTCCTCCCCATCTTCTGTTTCTTGACTCTTTTATTCTTACTGTCCCCTCTTCTGGGGTGTTCCCTGAGCCTGGCTGGGGTTGATCTAGAGGTTCCTAGTTCGGTTTTCACAGTCAGATTCTCATGTAGCCCAAGCTAGCCTCATGTAGCCTTGAAATCCTGATCCTCCTGGCTCCATGCCCCTGAGAGTTGAAATTACAGGCCTGTACCAACAAGCCAGGCTCTGATGTATGAGCTTTAGTAAAACAAAGTACTTGAAGGAAATGGACTATTGACTGTTGAGAAGTGCTTTTGACTTACTGCTGGAATGACTCATCTCTAATGCTTGTGGTATCTGCTGGGGCGATGGCTCAGAGATTAAAGGCATTTTCTTGCAAAGCCTGACAGCCTGGGTTTGATTGCCCAGCACCCACATAAGCCAGATACACAAAGTGGTGCACATGTTTGGAGATTGTTTGCAGTGGCACTAGGCCTTGGAGTGCCCATTTTCTTTCTCTGTTTCTGTCTCTTTCTCTTTGTCTCTCTCCCAAATAAATAAATAAAAATAAAATCAAACTTGTGATAAAGGTGAACCTAATCACAGTCTTCTCTGAATGTCAGAGAGGTTTGATGTAACTATTAAGGAATGATGTGTGAGTCTATGCTAAATGATTTCAGTCATTATTCATGATTCTTCACTGAAATCCAAGAAGAAAGGTATGGATTTTAAGTTTGATTTCACAGATGTAAATGATAGAGGTTTAGCCAGACAAGAGCAAGCTTTATACCCTTAAGGCTCATGACCTCCCCTGCCATAGGCTTTCGAATAGGTTTTCAGTACCAGGCATGTATTCCCTCCCATAGAGCGGCCTCCAGTCCAGTTAGAGAACAGTGTTTCCCCCAGAGCAGACAAGCCACTATTGCACCCATTCGGTCATTTGGCCTGTTTGGCCAAACTTGAGGCTTCCAGTGTCCACTGTTTTCACTGCTGATGACTTCTGTCTCCCATAGGGCTGCATGCAGTGCAGGTTTTTTTCAGCTTTCAGTTGGCTGGTTTACAGGGAGGAGGTTTTCAGCTCAGCACCAGCTTGATTTCTCAGTGACCTTGGGCCCATGCATGTGGAATCTTCAGCAATAGGGTCTTACCATCTGTTACTCGTGGGAAACCAAGGGCCTTGGCAGTAGCCTGTAATATTTTGGAGGCAACAGGAACCTCCCTGGCCAACAACTCACTGGAAGGTATCCCATCCCTGGCACTGAAAATTTTCTAGTAGTAATCTATGGCTTCTGGATGTGCCAATATCCAAAACATAGATGTTCATATGTCTTATAGCTTGAATTTTGATTGATCCTTCCCACAGCCTTCTCTTACTCAATCTCTTCCCCTGGCCTCACTTAGGCCATTTCACTCCCTGTAATCTGTTCTTCTACTTACATATATACAATATCATCCCCTAAAGTCCTTCCCTCTCCTCCCTTCCTTATACCCCTTTTCTAGCTTACTGGCCTCTGATACCAATTTTTGGTTCCATCTTACACACAAGTCTAAACATTTTTAGCTAGGATCCATATATGAGAGAGAACATGCGATATTTGACTTTCTGGGCCCAGGTTACCTCATTTAGTATAATCCTTTCCAGATCCATCCATTTCCCTGCAAATTTCATAATTTCATTTTTCTTTACCACTGAATAGAACTCCATCTTGTAAATGTACCATGTGTTTATTATCTATTCATCTATTGAGGGACATCTAGGCTGGTTCCATTTCCTACACTTAATGTTCATATTCATATATTAATGCTACTTTCACTTTTGGATTGAGAAGCTCCTCCTTTTAGTTGGCAGTGACCACTAGAATGACCCAAAAGGCAACATAGTGCTGAGAAGAAGTGACAGAGGAGTGTCCACTTCTGAAACATCTCTATCAAACCCTTCAAGACTCAGGGTCCATTGCAGAAGAGGGGGTAGAGAGAATAGAAGAGCCAGAGGAAGAGTATCATTCCTTACAGTGCAAGGTCCAGATAGAAATTGGCCTCGATATCCACAACCTCACAGTGCCTAGCGCTACCTTCAGAAGACCCTCACAATAGGAGAAAAAGACGATGACATCAAAATAAAACAGAGACTAGCGAGAGAGGGAGAGGTCGTGATGGAGAGTGGAGCGGTGAAGGGGAAAGTGGGGGAGGGGAGAGCATTATCATAGTTTATTGTCTGTAAGTAGAGAAGTTGTCAATAAAAAAAAAAAAGGCATAATAAGAACTGGAGGTTTGCAGAGGTTCCATCCAGCTCCCAGTTAGGTCTGTCCTCAGGCAACATGTTCAGGCCCATCTGAGCACAAAGCTACCACAGGCTAGCCCCTTAGTGAAGCCTTAGCCTCCTCCTGAGGATTCTCCTAAGGGCATGGTGGCCTCCGGGTCACTGTTACTGTGGGAACAGCCCCGGTGATCTCACGAGTTAGTGGTGGAAAACACGAGTGGTTCTTTGGTACACACAGCCACACCTCCACTCATTTCCACGGCTCTCACTGCCAGCTGGGATCCTGGATAGCATGCTGTTGTGCAAGCCACCCAGGGCCAGCACCAGTTTATGTCAGCTGATCATTGTCACACAGCTTTAGTGCTGGCAATGAACTTGATTCATTTGGTTGAAATGAGCACCTTTCCCAGAGGTGCCTTGGGGAATGGGAAAGCTGTGACTGAGCCCGTGCAGCTGGAGAGGACAGTGTAGAGTGGGCAGGGTGGACTGGGAAATGAACGTCCTGGTCCCCAACCCTGTCCGCCGCCGGCATGGCCACAGTACGCCATGAAAGTTCCCTTGGTGACACACAGATCTCTTCCTCTTGCAGTTACATTTTTATTATGTGAAGATTCTCAGGTAGAAAAGATTATTAAAATGCTGGGATATAGTAAGTTTTAGATTTGAACATCCACAGAAAATAACTGGATTTATAGGGTTTTTTTTTTAATTCTTGAATATTGGGGATTATCCTTCTTTAGCGGAATAAATTCATTGTGTTGGAGTATCTTATAACAGGGATAAGATTATAGATATCTATTCTATGCCTAGTCATAAGGTTTTGTCTCTTTTTTTTTCAAACTTTCCTCTTTTTCTGTTTCAATCACTATGCATTTGTAGGAATTTTGACTTGAGGAAACAAAAGTTTAAGGAAATGCACAATTATAAGCTGATTTAGCTATTGCGGAAACCTGAGGAGAGGCATTGACGGGAAATAATCATATATCTGGTGTTGATATTTCAGGGAAAGTTACTCTCTTTCCAGGTGTGGATTCTGAGAAGTTACTTTGAGCGTCTTTTGAAGCTCCAAGAAAAAACGAAACTCACATTAGGAGAAAAATAATAAAGGCATTACAAAACACATCATTTTTCTCCTGAGGATGCCCAGAGAGATCATACCTTACATATGTTTTACAGAACAAAATGGTTTTCTGACTGAAAATGATGTGTGTGTGTGCATGCATGCACACACACAAGCACATTCATGCATGTATTTGTGCCCTTTCCATGTGTCAGAGGAAATAATCAGAAAGTCATATAATGCATGAATGTTTCCTTGCTTTCATCTGTGAGAAACTGACAGTTAAAACTATTTCCTTCATAAGGGAAGGTTGTTTTGGGCAAGTAATATGTCTAAAATGCCTTAAAAGAATAATTCTATCTCTAGGTTTGAAAATGGTTACAAACGGGTGCTTCAGAGAATGCAATGAGTATCTCCGAGGGGCTGAATTCTAAAGAAGGAACCGGAGGCGGAAGCACCATGCGCTCTGAATTCAGCCTTCCCGTGCCCCGCTCCGGAGGCTTGGTTAGGAGAAGTGAATGGAGAGAGAAGAGGCAGCTTGTGGAACATTTCCTCCACTTTGTAATATTGGATCAGGCTCATTTAAACTGTGCTAATTTATTCTTCATTGAACCATGGAGATTAATTAATCCTTTGTTTTGCTGGATTAATGAATAATCAATATGCCAAAGGGAGAAAAGAGAGAATGATTTCTCTACTCAAGGAACAAAGCTTTCAGGTAGCCAAGTCATTTTATCTCTCATGTATACAAAGCACATCACAACCCAGATAAAATGTATGGTGTTCAGGGAGGTTTGCGCTCTCTCTCTCTCTCTGTCTCTCAACTAAGACACCCTCCGTTGGTTTTATTCAGGTGTATACCGCCTGCTGGAACAATGCACTAAATTACCGGTATGGTCTAGGGGGCTTTTGATGACTTTAACTTTCCCCCCCAAAATTTGTCAGTTTGCATAGCTCTTAGACCTCACTGAAAGATCTTCCCCAACAAACAAATTGAACTTGTTCTTGTCACCACCATATTCACAACTAGAAAGCTCAACTATCCTAGTGTATGCACAGTGTTACTTTCTTCTATCTGACACTGTCTAATTCATTTACTGACAGGGTTCCTAACCATTGCATACCTTCTCCCAATTACAAGTAAGGATTTTTATCAATTATACTCATTATGGTATTAACTGAGGCCCTGAGAAAGCCTTGTGCCTAGCAGCTAAGCAATAAATACTTGTTCAGTGCATGGATGAATTTGCAATGAAGTGGGTTTCACCTGAAGCAATTTTTTTGTATCTACTCAGAGAGATATGAAGAGTTGGGTAAAAGGAGTGTGGAGCTCCTAGTGACCTAAAATCTAAGTGAGAGTTACTGAGGATGATGAGGGACAACAGAGAACAAGACCATGAATTTAGCATTCACAGGATTCCTGGTTCCAACTTTGTTGGTCTGTACTCCAGGGTAGGACAGCATGCCAATGGCATCGAGGAATGAGTGGCGCTCATGTGTAGAGGGGAGTGTCCCTCATCACTGTGAGCATCACCGTAGTATCTTTTACCAACATATTAATTCTCACTCAGAAGTTTAGTAGCCGATGCCAAAAAACAGTCTGTGGGAGAGAGTATTGTTAGTTTTATAGGGATTCATCTGTAAGCAGATGCTCCATTGTGGTCCTCTATAGTACCGCAATTAAGATATGTAAGGGGAGGGGAGGGAAGTACCATGGTTTGTTGTCTGTAAGTATAGAGGTTGTCAATAAAATATATATAAATATATTTAGAAAATAAAAAAAAGAGATATGTAAGACAGTGGCCTCAGAAGCAACAAGTGACTCGATGCGTCACACATGAGTTTATGTAAAATCATTGGACCACTTACTTTTCTCATTGCTGTTACAAAATGCCTGGCAGAGGCAAGATTAAGGAGAGAAGAGTTTATATTACTCATGGCTGACTGACACGGTCCATCACAGAGAAGAAGAGATGGCACAAGGGCATGAGGTGGCAGGTCGCATTTCATCCACTGTCAGGAAGCAGAGAGAGATGAATGCACTACTCACTTTGTCCTGTTCACTCAGTCCAAAGACACCACCCACGTTCAGCATGGGTCTCTCCTCCTCAGTTAAACCTCTCAGGAAATACCTTCACATAGATATGCCCATAGGTTTGGCTCCTAGGTGAGACTAAAGCCTGTGGAGTTCACAACATTCACCATTAAAATCATAAAACTGATCCCTTCAAATAAATGCTAGAATGTGTTGCTATTTGTCTACACTTACAACTATTCTACTTTAAAGTGGGATCAAAGTTTGTTTTAGGTATTATTTAAGTATTTATTTATTTATTTATTAGAGAGAGAGAGAGAATGGGCATGTTAGGGCCTCTAGCCACTGCAAATGAACTCCAGATACATGTGCCATCTTGTGTATCTGGCTTACATGGGTTTTGGAGAGTCAAACCTGGGTCTTTAGGCTTCACAGATAAGTGCCTTAACTGCTAAGCCATCTCTCTAGCCTGTATTTTTTTAAAGTTTTTTTTGTTTTTGTTTTTGTTTTTGTTTTTTGGTTTTTTTTTTTTTTTTTTTTTTTTGGTTTTTCGAGGAAAGGTCTCACTCTGGCCTCAGGCTGACCTGGAATTCACTACAGTCTCAGGGTGGGCTCGAACTCACAGCGATCCTCCTGCCTCTGCCTCCTGAGTGCTAGGATTAAAGACGTGTGCCACCATGGCCAGTTTTTTTTTTTTTTTTTTTTTAATATTTTTGACATTACCTCTTTTGTTGTTCATTTTCTTAGTTTAGGAGTCACTGTGTGTAGAATCCTAGATTGGCACATAGCAATCACAGAAATGTCTCAGGATGTATGGAATGGAACACTGAAGCTCAGTCCTAACTAAGCTGAATTCGAGAAGTTAAAGACCAGTGCTGTGGAGAACTCTGCGGGGCACCCCTGTGTGTGTGAGGAGCCATTGGCCACCTTCCCCCTTGTGTCCATCAAGACAAGGGTTTCAGAACAGTGTGATGGTTTCTTTCCATTGTCAACTTGATCAGATCAGAAATCAAGTGAGAGACAGGTCCTTGGCCAATAAGTGAGGTCACGTCCAGGAACACCTTACTCCAGAGGGAGCAGCCCTTCCTTCCAGTGGCAGACTAGGTATAAGAGTTTCCAAGAAAAGGCTGCATGTGCTACTTGCTGGTGCCTACATATACCCTAGTGCTGCCATCTTTCACAGACTTAGAACCCAGCTTCCCCAGCCTTCCAAGGTGGTCTGAAGAACAGCAGCTGTCCAGAAATCCACCAGGCCCTCAGTGCCAGATTAGACATGGCTGAGACATCAGCCTCATGGACTGAGCTACGGAGTTCTCAGACTCTCAAGCCTGCACACGGCCGTTGTTGGACTGGCAGCCAGAATCTTGTAAACCAACTTAATAAATAGTGTTTTTTTTTTTTGTAATATATATTCATTCTCTGGTTCTGTTCTTCTAGAAAACCCTAACCAATACAGACTTAAATATATTAGGTCTCCTTCAGCCAGAGGAATGTGCCCAAATACTGGTGAGAAATGGGGCTGGAGCGATTAAGGTATTTGCCTATGAAGCCAAAGGACTCAGGTTCAATTCCCCAGGACCCACATAGGCCACATTCACAAGGTGGTGCATGTATCTGGAGTTCATTTACAGTGGCTGGAGGCCCTGGTGTGCCTCTCTCTCTCTCTCTCTCTCTCTCTGAAATAAATAAAATAATAGAAAAAAAGAAGTTGTTTAAAAGAGAAGTTCAGAAATGCCCATGCATTAAGCAAAGATCAGTATAGTGTGAGTCAACAATCCAAGGGTGGGTTGTTAGCAAGCAAACAAAGGGACAGGCACTAGTGTAACTGAGGGATGCATTGTTTTCAAAAGAATCACGGAAGTAGTTGCTCACTGTAATCGTATCACCTTGAGCAATGATGAAAGAGTAAACCTAGATTAAATCTCAGTGTTGATTAAAGTACAATGTGGCCCATACTTTAAGAAGAAATATTAATCGATGGTGACAAGGGAAGAAAGTGAGAGGAAATTAAGATTTGGAGAGAGCCAAGTACTTTGTTAATTACAGCAGGTTCTTGTTTTTTAATATTGATGATCCATGTCATATTGTATCGGACATTCTCAAACTTACCCGATTGACTGGATAACAGGATCTGAGGCACTAAGAAAAATTCTTTCATAGCGAATTCTTGATAGCGTGGAAAGGCAACGATGTAGTACAATGAATAACGGGCAATAGCATTTGAAAGAGAGGAAAACAATGCTTCCAGGGGTCCTAGCTGATAACAATACTGCCTTCTTCGTGGGTAGTTTGCCTACGAAACTGTTGGTCCATTGGATTTCCTTGAGACCTCCTCCCGATGGAGGCATCTATGTTTCTACAAGGATGGTTAGGATGAGAAATATTGTCCGGAGATAGTGTTTACCCATTCCTTTCTAAAAATCCTAACTGTCATCTTCTTTCAAGTATTTGTTGTGTGATATGCAATGTGTGTGTGGTGTTCGTATGTGTATATGCGTGTCCATATGCATGTGAGCCTACATATGTGTATGGGTGAGTATGCATGTGTGGGCATATGGACAGAGGTCTATTTTGGGTGCTTTCCTCAATCATTCTTTACTTTTGTTCTTTTTTAAAGAATAGTTTTATTTATTTATAAGGAGAGAGAGAATTGCACACCAGGGCCTCTTGCCACGGCAAATAAACTCCAGATGCATGTGACACTTTTTGTATCTGGCTTTACATGGGCACTGGGGAAATCAAACCCAGGCTGTCAGGCTTTGCAAACAATCACCTTTAACCATGGAGCCATCCCTCCAGCCCCTCCACTTTTGTTCTTTGAGACAAAGTTTCTTGACAAATCTAGAGTTCACTAATATGGTTAGACTAACTCTCCTGTGAGCCTCAGCAATCCTCCTGGCTCTATCACCCTAGTGCTAGGATTATAAGCGTGCACCACCATTCCCAGCTTTTACATTGGTGCTGGGGATATGAACTCATGGTCTAATGCCTATGTGTCAAACCCTTTTCCCTTTGAGCCACCTCTTTAACCCAGCTGTCAAGCTTTTATTTGAAACCATCTATCTATCTATTTATCTATCTATCTATCTTTCTATCTATCTTTCTATCTATCTATCTATCTATCTATCTATCTATCTATCTATCTATCATCTATCTATTATGTATCTATCTATCTATCTATCATCTATCTATTATGTATCTATCTATCTATCTATCTATCTATCTATCTATCTATCTATCATCTATCTATGTCTATAACCCATTTATCTTCAGCCATGTTTCCTAGAAGCACACCTTCAGACAGGGATTCCTTCAGGGGTATGCAGTTCATTAGAATGTTTTACATTAAACAAATGAACAAAAACTCTCCAAAGAAAGTGAGGGAAGGGGGGAAGAGACCCACAGAAATATGCACCCAGGTGACAGGTGGTCTCAAAGCATGCTTCTTTACTCATGATATTTCTCTCTTGAATTCGGACGAGTATTGGCTAAGTTCATTACCCAGAGGAGGGACAGCTGTGTGCCTTCCGCAGCTGTCGCTCATGGCTGCTGGCGAATGGGAATGCCAGGTCAAAGAAAGAAAGCCAGTCCTGAGTGGAGTCTGCTCCCCATGTTCAGGAGTTGGGTGACTGCCATCTCCACCAACCAAGGGAGAGTAGGTCCTACTTCCTTTCTTTCCTCTGTCTTTGAAAGAAAAGTGTCTGTTCTTCAGGAAAGTCTGTCTCATTGGGAGCTATACTCCTAAAAAAAAGAAAGCCTGCTCCTTCTTGTGTTCTTGGGTCCATGAGACAATGCTTAGTCGCTGGCTGAGTTTAGACCTGCCTGGACAACTACAGTGATTTAGACCCTTAGCCTAGAAGACAGTGGAGTCAGAGCGATGCTACTTATCCATGATTCATGACTGATGGGAGCACAGACTCTCTGAGGATGGAAACCTCCTTGGAGAAGACAGAAACCATGGGCTTGTCTGCTCAACAAATCCAGCCTGGAATCTGCTTCCTGCTCGTACAGCTTAGGTAGATAGCTTTGGCTTATGTCCTTAGTCTCTTTCTCGTACCTGCCTCTGTAGAATTGTGTCTCAAGAGCAGAAGCATCAGCCTGTTTAATCTAGGCTAACCCTGAGGCACAGGGTCTTTACTTGACAGAAAGAGGTATTTTCCACTGTCTCCTACCCAACATCCCGATGAATACATTAATTTTATAGTGTCACCAATTCAATCTTTTGTTTCTGTCTTCGACTTTCTCCTTTCTAGATCACTCTGTCAGTTGATGCCCTTATCTCTCTTTCTACCCAGGCTCCTATAATAGATTATCTGCTTATCAAAACAATGGAGTGATTTACTGAAAAATCAAAGACGTAAAGTCTCCTAATGTAATTTAAAGGAGTCAAGATGTCAAATTTATGGGGTGAACTCTCCAAACCTGGGGATGCAGAAACATTCTTTCTATTGAAGAGACAAATGTCCCTTGTCTTCAAAGAGGAATACTGTTACCAAGAATTTGTTTTAACCTTTCTTTGCATGAGTATGCATGTTTTTGTGTTCATACCTGTGTGGGGATGCCTGTGTGCAGGTGCATGTATACACTGTGCATGTGTGGAAGCCAGAGGTCAGGGGCAGGTGTCTTCCCCAGTTGTTCTTTGGAGACAAGGTCCCTCACTGATTCAGCTGGATGCCGAACCAGCACTGTTCCAGGGTTCCTCTTGTCTCAGCCTCCTCCATGCTATGATGACAGGCAGTCAAAACCAACAACTGGCTTGTCTGTGGGTTCTGGGGATCCAAACCCAGGTCCTTACATCTGTGCATCAATAATTCTATGCATTAATCCATCTCCCCAGCCCTTATCCTTACTTAAAATTGATATTTACATTTTAAGTAAGAAAAAGGGCAGAGACCTCTGGTCTCTCACCTCATAAGAACTGCTCCACTGTTATACATTCTCTTCACTGCCTTTTAATTTTGTCTTTTAAATACAATGATTTTATCTTTTTGTTCATTGAGGTTTGCCTTGTCTGTGCTTCACATATACTAAATATGCAATTAAAGAGTTAAGTGCCAGAGTCAGATCAATATGTAAAGTTCTTGCCTTTAAAGCCCAAGGACCAGGGCTGGAGTAATGGCTCAGTAGTTAAAGTGTTTGCTTGAAAGGCCTATAGACCCAGTTTCAATTCTCCAGGACCCATGTAAAGCCAGATGCACAAAGTGGCACTTACATCTGGGGTTGGCTTGCAGTGGTAGAGGTCCTGGTGCACCCATTCTCTCTCTGTATTTTCCTCTCTCTGCTTGAACATATATATATATATATATATATATATATATATATATATATATATATATTCATTAAAAGCATGAGGACCTGAGTTTGATTTCCACTTGTGTCCCATGTAATAAAGAGCTGGGCATGATGACACATGTCTATAATTCTAGTATTGGTTGAGGTTGAGACAGATGGATCCCTGGGGCTCACTGGTCAGTCAGGGTAGCCTAATTAGGCAAGTTCCAGACCAATTAGAGATTCAGTCTCAAAAAAGTACATGTCATCTGAGAGGATCAACACTTAAGGTTGCCCACATGGACACACACACATACACACCCCAAACTTATACAGCCACACAAAATTTTAAAAAATCAAGCCAAATCATATCATTTTCCTACTTATGCTTATGAGTTCCCTATGGTATAATTGACTGTAAAGTATAACTCTGCACATGCTTGGGTCATCCCTTAATATTCATAGGGAGTTGTTCCAAGAAATCCTTCAGATGCTAAAGTCTCCTATGAAAAAGGTGAGATTTCCTAATAGCTCATGTAGATCTTTTTGTGTTCCTAATAAATAATTTATAGTTTACAACTAGTAATATATATATATATATATATATATATATATATATATATGTATGTATATATAGTTTGAGGTGTAGTCCTAGTTGACTTGAAACTCACTTGGTAAACCAGACTGGCCTCAAATATGTATTGATCCTCCAGCCCCTCAAGTGCTGGGATTATGGGTATGTCCCAGTAAGATCAACACACATAATACTTAATAAAGCCTAAATGCAAGTTGGAGAGGTGGCTTAGTAGTTAAGGCATTTGCCTGCAAAGCCAAAGGACCCAGGTGTGATTCCCCAGGACCCATTTAAGCCAGATGCACAAGGTGACACATGCATCTGGAGTTCATTTAGAGTGGCTAAAGGCCCTGGTGCGCCCATTCTCTCTCCTTCTCTCTCATAATAAATGAATAAATAAATAAAAATATATCTAAAATTGTAAATCATTGCAGACTGTCAAGAATCACAACAAGAAAGCAGTCTGAATATGGTGAGCATTGATCGAATATTTGAGCTTCTTTAATCCATAGAGCTTTTTCATCGATGGGTGTAGAGTCCACAGACTGAGAAAGCTAGGTGCATACCAAGTCTCATTTTTCTTTTGTGTGCATGTATGGATGTGTGTATGTGGGGACACACGCAGGAGGGCCGGTGCACATGTCTGAGTTTGCATATGGAGGACAGAGCACATCCTCGGACATGTCATCCCATCTACTTCACTGTGAGATAGGATCTCTCACTGGCCGGCAGAGCACCGGGTCAGGTTAGTCTAGCTGTCTAGTGAGCCCTGGGGATCCCCCTGTCTCTGCTCCTCCAGGCGTGCGCCGCCCTGCTCAGCATTTATGTCATCACCAGGGATCAAGCTCAGTCCTCACTCTTACAAGGCAAGGACTTTATCCACTGAGCTCTGTCGCCAGGCTTGGAATCTCATTGTTATGACCAACTGTAGCTGTTTTCCTGCTCATCAAGCTACTCGCAGATCTTTGAACACATTATCATTTTCAACCTCTGCACGTTAACATATGTATGGCATTTTCCCATTGGTCAAGTTATTGTATGCTTGTAGACCCGAGCAATACTCATCCATCTCCACTATGCAATGCAAACACACCTCCTCAATGAACCATCTTCCTATCTTTGTGACTGAAGGCAATTCTCAGCTCTCAATATGACCTGTGGTGAATTTACATGAAGTATTCTTCACCATCTTGTGCATTTCTTTAGCTCCTTTTATATGTGAACATCTTACCTATTTGCAGTTGACTGTTCTACATACCTCTTTCCCCCCCCCCGAGCCCATCATGGTATCCCAAGATTTACATAGATATGGCTCCCCCAGGCTTAGCAGACTGCCATCTCCCACTGGTTGGTCCGGCCAAACGCCTTGTAGAAATCAGTGGAACATAAATAAGATGTCTAGCTGGAACTTAAGGAAACATACTCTTAGGTAGGATTGCCTGGCTGAGAAGCAGTCAGAGAGCTATTTCTGAGCAAGTGATTTATTGAGGGAGTATTCTCGGGAGAACCCCAAAAGCCAGTAGGGAAGCTAACTAGAATGGGATGGAGCCAGGCAGAGAAGGGGATTCAGAAATGGAGCTTTAGCTCTACCAAGAGAGCACTCTGGGCTCTGAGCATGGTTGACCTGCCATTAAGCAGAGGTTGTGTGTGTGTATGTGTTTAATATTTTAAAACTGCTTTTATTTTTCAGAAATAAAAAGTGGAAGAGAAAGACAGAAAGCGGGAGGGAGGGAGAGAGAGAGAGAGAGAGAGAGAGAATGAATGGGTATGGGCCCTCCAGGGCCTGCTGCCACTGCAGAAGAACTCCCTACACATATGCCACTTTGTGAATCTGGCTTTATGCGAGTATTAACGGATTAAACCCAGACCATCAGGCTTTGTTAGCAAGCCCTTTTAACTGCTGAACCATATCTCCAGCCTATGTTTAAGTTTGGGATATGGGTTTTCATGTATCCCAGGCTGGCCTCAAAATCACCGTGTCGTAGAGGCTGGACTTGAACTCCTGATCCTCCTCCCTCAACCTCTCGTAAAGGGCTAGTTTTTGTATCTACTGTTTATGAGTGACCCTATGTGGGTGGGGTCAGGGGCTTAGTAAAGGAAACTTGCTAACCTAGCAGGAGGAGGACATTATCTATACCCATACCTAGATCACATTTATGTATAAAAGGGGCACAAGGATGCTTGTCTGTTGAGCTGCTTTATTTACCTTGACTTATGAAGTCAGGTTCTCGAGTATTTAGACCCACCTTTCAGCCATGGTATGATGTCCTCAGATAAAAGCAGTTGGTGGCCCAGGGAAACAATGCCTTTTCCTTGTTTCCTCAAACACAAGCAACACTGGTAACAAGATGTTTTCCTTATTAAAAAAAAAAAAAAAAAAAGGCTTCCTATCAACTAACTCATTGCTTTCATGTGACCCACGATGTACAAATTAGCTGGAAGATATGGTCAAACACAGAAAAAAAAATACATGGAGATTGGAAATTCATAAACATTAATGGACAAATGACAAGTTACAAGATGCTTGTATTAAATATTATATGTTTTAAAATCATTGGTTTATTCACTTTGAAAATAATTTAAAAATGGGCTTCTAAAATGACTATTACTTTAAAGCAACATAGAACATACAAGTAAGAATAATCTTTACCATTTTCTAAGACAATATGAACCAGGCTGGCCTTGAAATCGCCACAACCTCCATAGTGCTGAGATTTACAGCTGAGTACCACTACCCCCAGCTTCCGATAAGCTTTTCAAGTCAACTACAATATTCATACACTTTCTAAAAGTCACAGTTGGTCCAATACAATTACATAATATTTTTCACATATAATTCAATTCATCAGTGTACAACATAAAGACGTTGCCAAGCATGGAGATGTGCACTTGTAATCCCTGGCCCAGGAAGGCAAAGACAGGAAGATCCCTGGCACGCTCCGGCCAAGCAAACTAGACTCATTGGCAAGCTACAGGCCATTGAGGGAACTTGGCTTGAAGAATGTAGGGCTGGCGAGACGGCTCTATGTTAAGAGTGCGAGGCTGTTCCTTAAGCATAAGGACTGGTTGGCCCTGACACTGCTCACAGTTCGACTCCCGAGAACCCATGTAAAAACTTGGGCATGGTTGTAGCCCCATTCTCCAGGGTTCAGGGTGGGGGGGCAGAGACTGAAGAATCATGAAAGCTCACCGACTAAAAATCAGCAACTCTGGGTTGAGGGAGAGACCCTTTCCCACGGAAGCAGGCAGTTAGGTGATAGAGAAGTACACCCAGAGTTGCCTTCAGGCTGAGCGCATCTGTGTACACACATATATCCAGCACATATAGCATACCACACCAGACCCCTGCATACACACACACACATGCGCACACATAGGACAAAATGTAGATTGTGTCCTGAGGAAGACCACCTGAGGTTGTCCTCTAGCCTCCACACGAATGTTCATACCACACACACACAAACCACATATGCATGCCCACTCAAAGGCATGCATTATAGAACGAATTAGCTGTCTGGGGAGATGGATCAGGATCAGCAGTTAAAGGTGCTTGCTTGCAACTTTGACTGTCCCTATTCCAAATACCCAGTGCCCGTGTAAAGTAAGATGTACCAAGTAGTACATGCATCTGGAGTTCATTTACAGTGGAGAGAGGCCCTCTCTCTCTCTCTCTCTCTCTCTCCCTCTCCTTACAAGTAAATAAATAAATCATATTTTAAAAAACAATGAAATAGAAATGGAGACTTGGTAATTGTCAAAATACTCCTAAGTAAATGGCAAGTGGTGACAAAACACTAAGAACTAGAAATCTAAGGACAACATCAATTCAATAAAAATGAGATTTCTTTACTTGTTGTAATGCCTTATTCTATTAGAGATTGGTGCTTTCCTAATTCTCCGATATTAGTACGGACATTATGATGTGAATTGTATTAGTGCAAACGTTATAAATATCAACAATGTAACGTCTTCAATGAACATCCTCCGAGCAACAGCCGAATAAAATGAAACAGTGATACCCGCTATGCTTTGGTTCTGTTAGTTAATTGAAATATGAGATAGTTCTTTATTTATTCTGTATTAAAAGTGCTTATTGTCTTAGCCAGCTAGTTGCTATTGCCAGAATTAAAAATGATATAAATAATACAAAGCTATCCAAAAAGGCTAGCATAAATGTTACTACCCCTGCTGAGGACAACATGATGTCTTTGGTTGAACGGCATGAGGTGAAAGAACAGCAAGACATAAATTATTTTGAGGACCGTTATTAAAGGATTAAAGGCGGGTCCCAAATCTCTCTGGACCAGAGTCATTTTCTCTTCATGGCTGGTATGTTTTTTTTTTTTTGGGGGGGGGGGTGTTGAGTTGTTTATAACATGCAGGAAATTGCTGTGTTGTTAACTAAAGCTAAGAGTTGCAAAGAAAGTGAATCTCTTTTTTTTTTTTTTTTGATGGTTTAGTTCGATGTGCCATCGCCAGAGAATTATCTTACACAAGTTTTAAAGATTATACATCTTTTCCATTGGTCATGCCTATATTGATTCGAACTGTATAAATGTAGGGGCCGGGACAATAGCTCAGTGGTTAAAGTTCTTGCTTGCAAAATGCAAAACTCGCCAGCTCAGGCCCCATTCCTAAGCCAGATGTAAAAAGTGGCATATGCAGCTGGAGTTTGTTTGTAGTGGCAAGAGATTCTGGCACACACATGCATGCACGCATGCACACACGAGCAAATAAACATGCTTAAAAGCAGATTTTCAAAGGATTTCAAGTTCACTTGCAATCATTAACTATTTTAGAACTAAAAGCCTATCTTGAGAACTGTCTCATCCTTGCCCCAAAGTGGAGGGTGGGTCACCAAGGAACAGTTTTCATCACTCTGTCTCACCCTCACATACGCACTTCAATTCTTCTCCTGTCTAAGAAATAACACCTCAAAAAGAAAACCAAAAAAAAAAAAAAAAAAAAAAGGATAACCTCTTAAGAGACTGTGAGAGCATCTGCTGGGCCATTCTGCTTGGCCCATGATGGAATTGTATTGTAGAAAAAATTGAATAGCTTTAGATATAATGAAACTGGGTCATCTCCCACCATCCTGACAGATGAGAAAACACAGCAAAATTAGTGGGAGAACTGCCCAAAGAAACAGCAGCAGAGCTTGAATATGTTTTATTGACATTTGAATCAACAATGGCTTAAACAGATTTCCATTTTACTATTCTTTGAATACACAAGAAATTCTATTTTCCAAGCTAGTAATAAGACTGAAAAATGAGTACTAATATACATTTCTATTTGTATATTTTTGTCTTGTTTTAACTGTAATTGGAAAGCATAGATAAGTTACAGGGAAAAAAAAATCACTATGCTTCTTTCCCCTTGTGAGTCATTAACTCCTTAGTGAGATCTGTGTGCTGCACATTATTTTAGGACCGAGGTTGTAGCAGTATATCCATTTGGCGTCCCCACCCTACTGGAGCCAAGCATCACAAGGTGAGGGCAGAGATTATGCAATGACACAGCATTTTGGGTGATGGGATATGTGAAGAAACATAAAGTTATCTCCTCGCGTCACACACAGTGTCAAGAGGGTATGTCAGAGAATATCACCTTCTGCCAAGGAGCTCGGTGGCCTGGAGAAAGTGTGATGGTTCATCTTGTCAACTTTATGCGTGTGCTTACACATGCGTATTATGAAGGCGATCGGTCTGGATTGTCTGAAATGATGGGGGTAGGGTAGGTCTTCTGCACCTTGGAGTGGAAGAGAACATTGTGGCGGTTCAGTCCATGAAGCTGCAGTACTCCTGACCTAATGTAGCATTCCTAACCTGGTCTGAAGGCCTAGAAGATTCACGGATATTCACTGGTCTTCAGTCCCCAGAAACCAATCAACTAAATATCAGTAGCATGATTAATAATAGCAATAACTTCAGGGTGGCAAGATCGGCTGGGATTAGATGTGTGAAATTTGTGCTTGTCTTTATGCAGTTTTGTATTTCGGCATCTGAACATTTAAAAGGTAGATCTTTGGGGCTGGAAAGATGGCTAAGTGGTTAAGGTTGCTTGCTTTCAAAACCTAACAACACATCTGGTTCGATTCTTCAGTACCCCACTGTGTCTGGGGTTCATCTAGAGGCGCTGATGCGCTCTCTCTCTCTCTCTCTCTCATACACACACACACACACACACACACACAAAACACACATACATCTTTCTCTCTCTGCTTGCAAATCAATAAATAATAGAGCTTTTATAAGCCAGATAGGTAAAAGTCATTGATTTTGAAAAATCTGACCCAGGGACTCCAAAGGTTGTCCCTAATACAAGCCATGGGGTCCCTTGGTTCATGTTTCCCTCACTTTAGCTTCTCTGCCAGGCTCTGGCCTCCACTTGAACTGGACGTCATAAGCACTCCTGTTCTGACGAGCTATAGTCCCCTCGCCCACCGCACTTCTGTCTCATGGGGTCAGAGGGCCATCTTGGCAGGAAAGCCAGCGCGACAACATCAACACAAGTGTGGGTGGCCCTCTCCCACAGCATCTGAGCCCCTCACTTCACAGGCCATGTAGTGGCTACCATGGTAGACTCTGGCTCTCTTCAGACCCTCCTTAGGGGAGAGTTCTAATCCATGAACAGTGTTGGCTTCGATCTCATGAATACTGTTCCAGCCTCAGGGGTCAGGACAGTGCGAGGCTCCAGATGACTGTCAATGTTGCATGATGCAAATTATCATTCAAGTCCCCTTGAGTCATTCAGAGACTTGGCGCTTTGAGCCAATTTAGGATAACCTTCAGAGGCCAAAATGAGGCAGAATTTGGACGGCTTTTCCCCTGGTGATGGGGAAGGGAATGATTACGGAACCATGGGTAGGGAAGAGCATTGACAACTAACCCATTTCACATTTCCAGCCTCACATCAAAGCACAGTTTTTATCTTCCCTCCTGTTTTCTGGCAGGGACACAGCACATCCTAGGACAGCCAGTGTCTCTGAGAGCTGTCTCGCTGTCTCTCTACTACATGGTAGGAAAGGAAACAACAGGGGGGACCAGGTACACCATGTGTTCCCGTGGACCGTCTGCATGTATGACTGTCACCTGTCAGCGTGGTGATGTCCCAAGTAGTCAGAGTTTGGTTAGGGCACAAAATTGTTTCCCAGAGTGGAGGTGGCTGTGAGGGACCTGATACAGGCTATCAGATTTCCTGTGACTGGCACTCCTTATCACCTGTGCTCATGAGGGAAATGCTAATTAAACTCAGTGAGTCACACCCACACACAAGACAGAAAATAAAAATAAAAAAGACAGTGTAGAACAGGGAGTGCTTAAGACAAAGAAGGGGTTCACTGGGAATGGAATGAGGAAATGGGTCAGAAGGAAGTAATAAGCGATTATATAAATGAAAGTATGAAAAACAAAACATTTAAAAAGGGCTGGAGAGATGGTTTAGTAGTTTAAGCACTTGCCTGTGGAGCCTAAGGATCCAAGTTTGATTCCCTAGTACCCATGTAAGCCAGATGCACATGATGGCCCATGTATCTGGAGTTTGTTTGCAGTGACTAGAGGAACTGGCATGCCAATCCTCCCTCTCACTTTCTAAAATTATATTTACATTTGTATATATACATACATATATATATATATATATATATATATAGTGATCCAAATACATTATATACATGTATATAAATTGTCAATAATAGATAGGAACTAGGAAGATGGCATAGGGGGTAAGAGTGCCTGTCTGAAACTGCTTGAGTACAATTCCCAACACCTATGTAAATATCTGGGTGTGGTCATGCACATCCATTACCCCAGTCCTATGGGGAGTGGAGACCTGAGAATCCCAGGGCTTGCTGACAGAAAACCATAGCTCCAGGTGAGGGAGGGACTTGTTTCAAGGAAATATGGACTAGTGATAGAGGGAGACACCCTATGTTCTCCACATGCATGGCGTGCTCAGGGGCCACATGCAGCTGCGCACACATCCCATAAAATACCACACCACGCTGCTCCTACACACCCCAAACAAAAGTTCTAAAATGACATAGCTTTTGAAAAACTGAGCATGTAATCTGCATTTATTGTACAGAGAATATTAATATGTAAACATACTGCAAATGGGTCATATTCCCATTCAGTTATACTCCGATATTCCTCTCTTTGCCACCCCAATTCCAATTCCACTGAGAGTCCTCCTCAATGTGGTCATTAGTATTTCCTGGGGGGTCATGAATGCACTGGTCAGTCTGGTGGGTGTGAGGGCAAAGCCTCAGAGTACACCTTCTCACCGTGTGGCCCTGACATTCTTCCTGTCTCCTCTCCACAATACAGTGTTCCCTGAGCCTTGGAGGGTGTGTTACAAGTCTGCGTCAGTGATAAGCTCACCTTGGCCTCTGACTTTTTGCTCTGATGAGGTTTGAGTCTATAGTCTGCATTTTAACTCCCTGAGTACCAATTGTACTTTAGATACTAGCAGACAGATGTGCTGAGGAACCCTATAAGACACCAGTGTAGTCCAGATGACAAACTCCTTTAAATCAATGTCTTAGCTAAGAGAAGGCCTCGGGTGCAGATGGGTTGCTTAGGAGGTGATTCTCAATCCAAGAGTGAGGAAAATGAGAGAACATCCCAGTATGGTGGTGTGTTTCCAAGGTTTCTGCAGAAAGCTTTGCAGCAAAAGACAAAGTGACAGAAAGTTGGTGGGATAGCGAACAGTGTCACCAAGGCTACCTAGGAAGGAACAGAGGGCGTCTGGGACTGCTTTCCTGCAGGCTGGGAGGGTGGGGGCAGGATGTTTACCCCTCCACTCCCCTCCTGCTCTATTTGTGGTTCTGATGCAGTTGCTTAGAACTGCCAGGCCTCACTCACTCACACAGCTGTCTGGCGTCTCTAGAAGGTACCACCGGGACAAGGTCGGGCACTGTAACAACACGGGGCATTGCTGGAGCAGGGGCTCACTAAGCAAAGTGGATCCCTGCCTGCAAACTGTTCCACAGGTCAGAGGTAGCTGTGGGGACATGGTATGGGCTATCAAACTCCTGAGACTGGCAGTCCTTAGAAGGAACACTTTGGGGACAGAGCTTGAGAGGAATTGGGTATCCTGTGGGCATTTGAGCTCATTTATGCATACCTGTGGTATTCTAGGCACTGGAAGACAGACATGACTAGGATCCGAGTGAGGTGCTAGTTGGGTTCAGAAGATGATCTGATTTCAATGCGTGTTAGATCTCCAAGGGTGGCAACTGTGAGGGGGTGTCGAACAAGGTTTCACAGGGAAGGCTACTTTATTCCAAACAGGAAGATGTGCAGAGAAGGTGAAAGTTGAGATATATGGATACATGTACATTTATATGTATGTATGAATACTTATGTCTGCATATATATGTGATTGTACGACTATGAAAATGTGTTTGTGTACATTTGTGTAAGTGTGAATCTGTATACACATGTATATCCATGGGGCTTTTGTGCACATGTGTTTGTGTGTGTATGTATGTATGTGCATGTGTGAATGTGTGTACATATGTATGTATGCTTTGCATATTTGCATATACCTGTGTGTATATGTGCAAGCGTGAATGTTTGTGTACATGGCAATATATACATCTATATGCATATATATATATATATATATGCATAGGCATGTGTATGAGTGTACTTGCATATATGTATGTGTGTACATGTGTATGCTTGTGCATATGTATGACAATGTGTGTGCACATGTGAATGTATGTGTATATGTGTGTGTCTATGCTTTTGGGTATGTGTGTACATACATAGCTTGACTATATATGTACATGTGTATGTGTATGATGTAACTGTGTGTATGTGTGTGGTGTGACTGTGCATGTATGTGTGTACATTTGTGATGATGTAACTATGTGTACACATGTGTGTATGATATGACTGTGTGTGGATACATGTGTGATATGACTAAGTACATATATATGTTCATATGTGTGATTTCACTATCCATGTGTATGTGTATAGTGCACAATGTTGCAATGCATTTACATGTATAAGCACGTGATGTGACTGTGCATGTGTGTGATGTAACAATGCATTTAGATGTATAAGTATGTGATGTGACTATACATATACGTGTGTGTATGTACATGTGTTACAATATGTTTGCATATGTAAGTGTGTGATGTGACTGTGCATGTGTATGTGTGTGTGTGATGTAACTATGTACTTACTTGTGGAAGTGTGTGATGTGACTATCCATGTACGTGTGTATGGGTATGATGTAACTAGGTGTTGACTTGTATAAATGTGTGACATGACTGTGCATATGTGTGTGTGTGTGTGTGTGTGTGTGCATGTTTTGTTCAGTAGGGTCATGATTGCCTGCTTCCTATGAGTCACTTTGTGCTGACAAAACTCAACCTCAGAAACATTTCCAGTCTCACTGTGTACCAAAGATTGCACAACAGGCTGCCTGGGGTGAAGATGCATCTTCCTCCCAATTCACATCTATGTTTTGGATTCTGTTATTAATTCTTTTCTGGTAACTAGCTCTGTGTGCTTATTAAAGACAAAAAAAAAAAAAAACACTCTTACAGCTAGTGCCTAGGTTAGCATTTGTAGTCAGCATTCAGCAGCAGAAAAACCTTTGCACCTGTGGCTGAAACGCACCCCTGCCTGGCATGGAACATGCCAGCTGTTCTGATCTCCAACAGCATGCCAGGCTGCCCAGCGCTGAGACAGAAAGAGGCCTCATGTCCCTACAGATGAAGCTTGTGGGAAAGTCTCAGGTCGACAGAATGCAATTACCCACATTGAAATTGGGCCAGTGGCAAGTCTGGAGGCCCTTCCCATCTGCTAAGGAAGAGGGTCACCAGAGATGTGGAGGGCAAGTGGTCAGCATCTTAGCTTTGGGAGTCACTGAACTGGCACATGGCTAAAATGCTAAAAGAAAACGGAACCTGGTATTAAAAAAAGGCATATCCCTCCATTGGAAGATAAATAACATCAAGGCCTGAGAGACTCAACCCTTCTGTGCTCTGGGAGGAAAGAAATGTTTATGGATGGAGAAGTGAAATATTTCTACCTCAGGTCCTTTCAGCAAGGACATGGTGTAATGGACAATTGGTTATAATGAAACCGACAGAGATGTCCCCAACCAAACGTACCGAACCCAGCATGCTTATGTTGGTCCTCATAGACAGACCCTTCCATAACCAGATTATGCAGTGACATGCTGTAAATTTTATAAGGACCTTCATGCACATATTCTTTACTAAAAAGTAAGGTGAACTTTTTCTTTTTTCTTTCTTCTTTTCTTTCTTTCTTTTCCTTTTTTTTTGTTTGAGTTAGTGGCAAAAATAAATAAGCTGGAGATGGACAGGACTTTAAAACTACCATACAACTGTTGTATATCAGAAGCCTTCAGGTCCACTTCATGACAGGGGAACTGGTCTGCTTTCCCTGATCTGGTAACATTTGTACCCTTCCCAGGTTGAGTGACTGTTGAAGAAGGAATAAGAAGTTACTTTCTACACCATTATGAATCCACTGGTATACACACTCCCACTCTCTAGTCAGAGGGAGATGAGGAGACAGGCATCTCTGTGAATCAGTGGCCTGAGGATGATGATGCATGCCTTGAATGTAAAATGTCTCCCATAGGCGTGTGTTTGAATACTTAGTGCCCAGCAGGGGTGCGGTTCTAGAAGGTTGTGAAAACTTTAGGGGATGGAGCCTTGCTTGAGGAGTTGTGTCCATCCCTGGTTGTTGTTCTGTCTCTACACCCTCACTGAGGATGTGATACTCTGTGCTCCTGCCATAGTTTCCCCCACGACGGAGTCTACCCTGTGGCAATGACAGCCGAAGAAAACTCTTGTCCTTAAATTGCTTCTCCTTGGGTAATTTGTCCTAGTAACAGCAAAGTAACTGCTACAGGGCTGGAGTGATGGCTTAGCGGTTAAGGCACTTGCCTGCGAAGCCTAAGGACCACGTTTGATTCCCCAGTGTACACATAAGCCAGACATAAAAAGTGGCACATAGCCAGGTGTGGTGTGCACGCCTTTAATCCCAGCACTCGGGAGGCAGAGGTAGGAGGATCGCCGTGAGTTCGAGACCACCCTGAGATTACATAGTGAATCCCAGGTCAGCCTGGGCTAGAGTGAGACCCTACCTCGAAAAACCAAAAAAAAAAAAAAAAAAAAAAAAAAGTGGCACATGTACCTAGAGTTCAATTACAATGGCTAAAGGCCCTGGCATGCCCAATCTCTGTTTATCTCTATCCATCTGCCTCTTCCTCTCTCTTTCTCTCCCTCTCTCAAGTAAATAAATAAATGGAGGAATAAATAAATAACATTTTTGTGTGTGTGTGGTAGGGTCTCACTCTGGTCCAGGCTGTCCTGGAATTGACTATGTAGTCTCAGGGTGGCCTCGAACTCATGGCGATCCTCCTACCTCTGCCTCGGATTAAAGGCATGTGTCACCATGCCCAGATATATATTATGTATATATATATATATATATTTGTTTTTTTGAGGTAGGGTGTCATTCTAGCTGTGATTCACTATGGAGTCTCAGGGTGGCCTCGGACTCGGTGATACTCCTACCTCTGCCTCCCAAGTGCTGGGATTAAAGGCATGTGCTGCCACACACGGCATAAATAACATTTTTATAAAAGTAATTCATACAGGCATTTCAATCGGACTGGGCAATCAGTTTCCCTAATACTTTTATCTTTCTTTTTGGATTGAAACTTTAGATCCAGGGAGGGAGGGATGCTAAAGACATCTCAGGGCTAAATGTCTCCTTTGCCAACTGTCACCTTTGAGAGATGTGACATCCCTATTCTCCCACATATGACCCTTCCAGGACTGTAGAGCCTTCTGTATCCTTCCTGTCATCTATTGTTGGATGTCCCATGATTAATCCTGAAATGCTATCACTTTCCCACTGTCGTTAGAGAGGAAAAATGCAAGGTGGTTGGAAATCTTAGCGTTAAAAGAAAAAAAAAATCTTTGTCATGGTGTTTCACTTTGAACCTTCTTGGCATTCAAGGGTAGGGGCTGGGGATCTGAGAAAGCGAACTTGAAGCTGGAAAGGTAAAGAGAACAGTGCCATGCAGCGCCCTGTGCCCCTCGTCACCGCTCACCTGCCCCTGCAGCAGTGAGGGCCACGAGTCCTTAGGAAGACTTAGGACTTCTACTGCTTTGTTTTCCCCCCACCACACAATGCCAGACCCTTCTAGGGGACCTTCCATAATAAGCATAGCCAACAATCCATCAGCAGGTCCCCTGATTCCTAAGAGGTGCATTTATTTAACCATAATCTCTGGATTCTCACCCAACTTTGTCTCAACACTTACTAACCTGCCTGATCAGATTTCCTCCTGTGTATGTGTGTGTGTATGTGTATGTGTGTGTTCATAGGCGTGTGTGTGTTTGTGGGCATGCATATGCAGTGCATATGGAGGCCAGAAGTGTGCAAATTCTTCAATCACTCACTACTTTATTGTTTTTTTTTAATTTTTTAAAATTTTACTTATTTGAGAGAGAGAGGAGGAAGAGATGCAGAGAAAGAATGAATGGGCATGCAAGGCCTATAGCCACTGCAAATGAACTCCAGATGCATGCACCACCTTGTGCATCTGGCTTACTTGGGTCCTGGGGATTCAAATCTGGATCCTTTACCATTAAGCCTTCTTCCCAGCCCTCACTACTTTATTTATTTATTTATTTATTTATTTATTTTGGGTGGTTTTTTGAAGTAGGGTCTCACTATAGCTCAGGTTGACCTGGAATTAACTATGTAGTCTCTGGGTGGTCTCTAAATCTTGGTTTTCCTCCTACCTCTGCCTCCCGAGTGCTGGGATTAAAGGCGTGTGCCACCACGTAAGGCTACTTTATTTTTTTGAGGCAGGGTATTTCCTTCTACCTGGAACTCACCAATCCATCTAGATTAATTACCCAACAAGGTCTAGAGATCCTCCTATCTCTGCCTACCCAGGGCTGGGCGTGCTGGCATGCACTGTCAAGCTCAGGATCTGAGCTCTGGTCCTCATGCCTGCGTGACAAACAATTTATTCACTGAGCCATGTATGCAGAGCTAATCACAGTTCTTAAGCTCTTTATTTTTCTTTGTAGATAATTTATGAGCACTGAAGGTTATCTGTCGCTGAGGAAGACAGAGAATGTTCTAGTTAATGTTAATCCAGAGCTCTACAAATGAGGGGAAATGGGGCATTGTTATTTAGTGGTTTAGCTTGTCCTAATTACCTCTTAGCTTTATTAGCCCTATATAACAGGCAGCCTTCTGCACATTTTATGTGAAAGCTGGTTTTCTGAAGGGCGAAAAGTTGTAGGAGTGAAGAATAAAATAGGTGCTGGGTTTTATGTCCTCCTAAATAATCCTCCTTGAGGTGGGTAAACTTTTAGTACTTAAATTGCTAAAAATGAGGATTCTCCATTCCGAGAACAAATCTCTTATTGACAATTATTTGTCTGTGTTCTTAGCATTTATGAGTCTCAGTAAACAGTCAGTACATTTATGTGTCCCCCATTACCTTCGGTCATAAACTTCCTTAAAGAAAAAAAACAATTATGTTTCCTGATTAAGTAATGGGAAGAAAGCATTCAACATATGGAAGTGCCCTGTGGGAGAGACTGGCATGGATCCTGTCAGAGGGTGAACTGCTTTCAGAGTGCTGCCCAAGTTGTCAGTCTGACCAATGTCTGTCCACAGAGACATTCCAGAGGATTCTTTCTCTAGAAGGCAGAGTATCGCCCATGGAGATCTTCCTGGAATTGGCTTTTCCCAGCACACAGATACTAGGAGGAGTTTCACAATGCCCTTGGCGTAGGTGTGTTAGCCTTTTGCTATGGATGTCAGCGTCAAGGGCACCAGGGTACCCCAGCAGCCTGGACAGTGCAGGCTCTTCTTAGTTTAATAGTAAGTTTATCATAGTACTGTGGAATATGGAAGTAAAAAAAAAAAGTCTGACAATTGAGTAATTGCACACAGTTTACACATGAGAAACTGAGACTTCATTAGAAGAATTCATCCCTCCCAAGTCCGTCACTCAGGACCAAGGTGCCAGGCATGTTCTGTTTTTGTTTTGTTTTGTCATTAAATATCTCTCTTAGGGTCAGGGAGATGGTGGGGGTCACAAGGTAAGGAAAACACAAAGAAAAGAAAAGAGAGTGAGCCCAAAAAAACAACAGGAAACACACTTGAAGGAATTTGAAAGAATCCTTTGTAGTGTGCTACAGATTTCCTTTATAGTCCATTGTAGATGTTATTAGTCTGTATGTTGGGATCAAAAAAGAAATCAAGGCAACCTTGTTGCCACTAGAAGTGTGGCAATGGGAATGAAGGAAAAGTTTTAAAAATGTGTACTTTCTTGATCAGTGCTTTTCAGACTTGAGTAAAAATGCTTTTTTTTTTTTTTTTTTTTTTTTTTTTAGTTTTCTAATTGTCTTCTGAAATTTCTATGATACAATAAGAATGTTAAGAAAAATGAAATATAGAAAAATAACTTCAAAACACCAGTCCAAATTTTATTACTTTAGTGACAAGAGACAAAATCACAAAGACGTTTCTGGACACTTATTACTGACCCTTTCCTTGCTGCCCACAGATACTCAGTGCTTGCTCATGTCACACCTCACAGGTGACTTTCCTCTGTGTCTTCTTTTCTCTTCACTTTCATACCTTGATTTTTTAAATTTATTTTTTCTATTGACAACTTCCATAATTGTAGACAATAACCTATGATAATTCCCTCCCTCCCCCCACTTTCCCCTTTGATACTCCATCATGTCCCCTCCCCATCTCAATCAGTCTCTCTTTTATTTTTATGTCATGATCTTTTCCTCCTATTATGATGGTCTTGTGTAGGCAGTGTCAGACACTATGAGGTCGTGGATATCCAGGCCATTTTGTGTCTGGAGGAGCACATTGTAAAGAGTCTTACCCTTCCTTTGGCTCTTACATTCTTTCCGCCACCTCTTCTGCAATGGACCCTGAGCCTTGGAAGGTGTGATGGAGATGTTTCAGTGCTAAACATTCTCTAAAATAGACCATACATTATGACACAAAGCAAATCTTAACAAATACAGGAAAATTGAAATAATTCCTTGTACTCTATTGATCACAATGGATCAAACTACAAATCATTAGCAAGAAAAGCTATAGATCATACACAAAATCATGGAAACTAAACAATACATTACTAAATGATGAATGAGCCAATGAAGAAGTCAGGAAGGAAATCAAAAAATTCATAGAATCAAATGATAATGAGAACACAACATACCAAAACCTTTGGGACACATTGAAGGCGGTCCTAAGTAGGAAATTTATAACGTTAAGTGCCTATATTAAGAAATTAGAAAGGTTGCAAGTAAACAACTTAATGCTTCACCGTAAGGCCTTGGAAAAAAGAATAACAAGGCAAACCAAAAATCAGTAGATGGGAAGAAATGATAAAGATTAGGACAGAAATTAATGAAATAGAAACAAAAAAATAAATAAATGAATCCAAAGAATCAATGAAACAGAATTGCTTCTTTGAAAGGCTAAACAAGACTGATAAACCCTTAACAAATCTGACCAAGAGAAAGTGAGAAGAGAGGATTGCTCAGCACTGATGTTGTTGTTTAACAAGACCTTTGATTGTCAAGGATGGAAATCAGGGCATTGGCAATTTGTTGTTGGATCAGTTACTTTCTCTTTGCTAGGATTAAGTACCGAACTGGAAGCATCTTACAGAATGAACAGGCTGATTTCTATCATTCAGGTTTTTTTTTAATTTTAAATATTTTATTTTTATTTACTTATTTTATAGAGAGACGGAGAGAGAATGTGTGTGCCAGGGCCCCCAGCCGCTGCAAACAAACTCTAAATGTGTGCACCCCCTTGCACATCTGGCTTAAATGTGTCCTGGGGAATTGAACCTGGGTCCTTTGGCTTAACCGTTAAGTCATCTCTCTAGCCCATATAGTTTTGTGAGGCAGTCCATCATGATGAGGAACAGATGGCAGAATAAGGATACCTGAGTGACCTCATCATATCAACAGGGAGGAAGTAGAGAGAGAAAGAGAAAGAAAGAAAGAGAGAGAGTGTGTGTTAATGCTGGTACTTAGCTAGCTTTCTCCCTTTTCTCCTTTTCATACAGTCCAGGGCATCAGCCCATGGAATGATACCACCCACAGTTAAGGTGTGTCATCCCACCCCAACTAATCTAATCTAGGAAATCCTTCATGGCCATGACCAAAGAGTTGCTACTCTTGTAATTATAAATCCCACTGAGTTGACAAGCAGAGACAAACTTTCATAGTTGTGATGACTAGCAATTTAAGAAAAATAAAATATAATCGCTCTCCTACTGAGGAAAAGGAACCAGTTTAAAATTACAACTAAACATAGCTCTGAAGACAGTGCACAGATTTGTGCCTGTGACTCATGAATTTTTGAACGTTTGATCATCCTGCCTCCACCTCCCAAGTCGTGGGTTTTCAGGTGTGCCCTGCCATGCTCCATTATCTGCTGCTGGAGATGGAACTGTTAGGCCAGCATTCTCCCTACCAAATTACATCCGAAGCCCTACTTACAAGTATTTTATTTCTTTGTGTGTTTATGTAATAAAGACAAAGAGAGAGAGAGAGAGAGAGAGAGAGAGTTAGAGTTAGAGAATGGACATGCCAGGGCCTCTTGCCATTCCAAATTAACTCTAGACACATTGTGCCACATTATATATCTGGCTTTATGGTAGGGTATTGGGAACTTGAACCCTGGCTGGAAGACTTTGCAAACAAGTGCCTTTAACCACTGAGCAATCTTTCTAGCCCTTGAGGAAATTTTTGCTTAAGTGTAAGATAGTTGGAAATATTAACCATCGTCACCAGTCGTGAAATGCAGACTCTGTCCAGTCTTCTGAAAAGCCGGTCACCATCACAGTATATTAGGAGTAGGATATACAAACACAGAGTGAATTTGGATTTCACACCAGCAATGAGCCATTTTGTAAGTATATGGCCCAGATATATTTCAGGGAGCATAACACATACAGTACTGGGGATATATTTATATTTACAAAGCAGACCTAGTTTTCTGAACTTCAGATTCAACTCGGTCTTTTTTATTTTATCTGGTAACATAGTAGTGATCCATCTTAGATGTCTGTCAATCTAGTTTTGTTTCTTCCCTAGGGGGTGGAATCAGCCCAGCCAAATTTAATCTAGCCGTATCGACCAGATCTGCTTGGCTATTGGCAACGGGAAGAAGGAAGGTCAGTGTGAAATGCTGACGTTCCTTCGAGAAATATGTTGCTCATGTGACAAAGCAGTGACTGGTTGTTTTTTTTTTTTTTTAACCTCCTTTAAAGGATACTTAATTAATTTATTTATTTGAGAGAGAGAAAGAAAGATACAGATAGAGGGAGAGAAAGAATGGGCACTCTGGGGTCTCTAGTCACTGCAGATGAACTCCAGATGCATGTGCCACCTTGTACTTCTGGTTTATGTGGGTACTGAGGAATCGAACCCAGGTCCTTAGGCTTTGAAGGGAAGCACCTTAACTGCTGAGCCACCTCTCCAATCCCATCCTTTTTTTTTTTTGTTTGTTTGTTTTCAGACAGGGTCTCTAGTAGCCCTGGCTAGCCTTGAATTTTCTACGTGGCTGAGGTCCTCCTTCAACTTCTGCTGAGACAGTAAATGGGCACCAGCATGCTGGTAGATTTTTGTCTCTCTGAAAGCTTTCATTTTGGTGTTTGGGATGACTAGTTATTTTGAGATCCAGATGGAACATGTCACATGTCCCTGTCGCAGGTATGTCCATGGAAGGACCATTAGAATCTTCCACTATATCAAAATTGTGTTGGTAAGCTGGTGGAAGGGGATTCTTTGTGTTGAAGTACTTAGGGAGATGAAGGGGTAGACTGTATCTACCTTCTGCATGGTAGACAGTGTATAAGATGAATAACACTTGCCTATTCATCCTGCATCGTAAACCAGCTGCCAGAGACACATAGATATTTTAGAAGAAAAAACAGTGAAAAGTATAAGGAATGAGTACAAGTCATAATTAGATGATATTTTTCCTTTGAAAAAATAACAAAACTAAAATCTTGCAAGCCTGGTGGTACAGTCCTGTAATCTTACCCCAAAAGTTGAGGCAGGAGGATGACCAGTTCAAGGACTACCTGATCTTCACAGTAAGTGAGTTCAAGGCCAGCCTGGGACATTTGTCCAGATCCTATCTCAAAACAGAAAGGTAACAAAAAAAGTGTTTTGGATGTAGCTTTAGTGGTAAAGGACGTGCCTCGTACCCATGAAGCCCCGAGTTCAGTCCTCAGTAAAACACACATACTCGATTTTACACACTTAAAGATTTGTGTATGTGTGTGTGTGTGAGAGAGAGAGAGAGAGAGAGAGCGAAGCAGGGTCTCACTCTAGCCAAGGCTGATGTGGAACTCACTCAGAAGCCTACGACTTGAAAGATCATAAACCCTAGAGGGAAAAAGCTTCCACCACTCTGGCTAAGTAGAGTGGTCAAGACCATGGGGGAAAACAAGTCTTCTTAATGTATATGCTAATCACCTTTGATCAATGCCATCTTACTCTTGGTTAGAGAACCCTAAGACCCGTCACAATGGCAAGAAGAAAAAGCACAAGACAAGTCACCTCTATCACATCCACGAGGGACTGGGACACATTACAGAGGGAGAGGCAGAATAGATATGGATGCACAATTGATGCACGGGTCTAGAGTTCATTTGCAACAGATAGAGGCACTGGCACACCCCATTCTCTCTCTCTCCCTCCCTCTCTCTCTCTCTTTATTTTTCTCTCTCTCTCATCTGCCCCCTCCCTATCTCTCAAATAAATAAATAAATGAAATGTATTGTCTTAAAGTCTCTAACCAATGATGCCAGGGTAAAAGCCTGGAGCTGACCCAGCTACTAACATCACTCGGGATTATTCCTCTATCATGGCTTAAGGAAGGAACAATTGGCAGGAGTGGAGTGACAGTTACATCTTCTCCCTCTCAGGGTTCTCAATTACAGGGTGAAAACTCATGACTACTTCCCAGATGGCTATGGGGTTTAAGTCAAGAAACATGTATAAGCCTTGAGTACCATGTTGAAACCACCAACATTTAGTTCTTTCTGTCCTGATCTCAGTCACTATGGACCGTGACAATAAATGGCCACAAACCTGGTGGACTAAACAAAAATTGCTTCTCAAAATTATGGAGGCTGAGAAGTCTAAGGTCATTAGTGGCCACAGGTATGGGGCTTGATGGAGAGTCTGCTTCCTGTTAACACAGGGCCATCTTGTTCCTGGGCACAGACCCTCACATAGGAAGGGGGTAGTTATCACCCCCAGATCTCTTTCTCAGAGCCTCATCTTTGCAATCTGAAGTTCTCCCAGCCTGATAATATCACATTAGAGGTGAAGATGTCACTGCATGAGTTGTGGGTACACCCTCAGTCTACTCCACATCATTCTTCCATGCTCTTTCTCAGCTCATCAGGCCTAGAACTCATTTCTCTCTCTTTGGTACATGTGTGTGGTGGGCATGCATGAATGTATGTATGTTGAGCGTATGTATGTTCATGTGTATAGGTGCACGTTGCTTGTGGAGACCAGTGGTCAATGTCTGGTGTTTTCCTCAGTCACGGGCCACTTTAGTTTTCGAGACAGGATCTTTCTCTCATTAAACCGACAGCTCATGGATTCAGCTAGACTTGCCAGCTAGTAAGTCTTAGGGATCCTGTGTTTTTACCTCCCTGGGATACAAGAATGCCCCATCATGCTTAGCATTTTAGGTGGGTGCCGGAGATCTGAACTCAGGTCTTCATACTTTTACCCACTAAGCCATCACCCTAGCTGCCTGGATCTCATTTCTAGTAGTTGCTATAGAAAGTTATTTCCTTCCTACAAATTCTCAATGCTTGAGCAGTTTCTTCAAGGAAACATCTCTTGGTAAATGCCTAATTTTCTTTTCTATAATTCATAAAATACCACTAGTAACTGAATTAGATGATCTCAGATAAAAGTTATTCATTCATCCACTACTTAACAAGGACTAGTGTATGTGTTAGAATATAATGTGACAGTAATAGTTAAATTCTCTGCTCTGTGGAGCTTAGATATTAATAGAAGAGATGTTCAAACAAATAAAACATGGGGCTATGTTATCCAGCCATGTATCTGTACAGTGATGCAGCCTTAGCCATGGTGATCTGGAATACTCTGTGGCTCCAATTCCCAGACTTCACCAGTGTGACCTAACTGAAGTTTGAATTTTCATTCATGACCAGTCAGTGTCTATTTCAGGCAGCTCTCCAAGGTCACTGTCCACAGCCTTCCATGATGTTTCCTTCTTATCATATCAGTGCATGCTCCCACTAGGGAACGGGCAGACACCAGCAATCCTAGGACTTATGCATGTGCCATTGTTGCTTCCTGGGCAAGTGTCCATTGTAGACAGGATTGTCCTACTTTAAGTGGAGCAGGGAAGTATAAGTCTTGGCAATCATAGTGGTAAAGAATGAGATAGGTACACCCTAAGTACCAAGAATGATGAATATGTAGGGAACCTATAGGCTTAACGATGAATTTTATTGTTGTTGTTGGTAACAGGGATAGTGGAAGCAAACCAACATGAGTTTTCATGTATGTTGTTACTTAGGACTATGATAAAGTAAGTATTTCAGAAAAAATCATTGAAAATAATTAGTTAAAAGCTTATTTCAAATTGAGTCTCAGATATGAAAAAAAATTATAAGGCACTTGTGAATATCTAAAATTTGGTGAATATACAGTCACCTTAAGGATAGGGAAGATCCTCAACATAGATAATATTTAGTCTTCAAATATTTAAGTATACAGAAGTGCTCAATGAAACTTTTAAATAGTAATGTCTTTTGTATCAGAGGAATTGTCTCAATAATATTCTATCATAATTTTGTTTACAGACTTGAGATTTTCTTCCAAACTATTTTCCCTTTTTATTAATATTTTTCCATGTAATTGTAGTTAAAAGTTGGACCAGGCATGATTGAATCAATAGTTGTCTTTCTCAATCATCTGGAATGGCATCCTAAATGAGTAGTCAAGTATTGAATAAAAAGGAAAGTGGAAAACTATTTTTGTATTGGAATTCAATATACCCTAAGGTTTATTGTTTTAAAACAACTTTAAAAAAATATTATCTTTTTGAGTTGTGGGCGGAAGAGGGAGGGAGGGAGGTAATGAGGGAGAGGAGAGAGAGATGACAGGACCTCCAGCATCTGCAAACAAATTCCAGACACATGTACCACTTTGTGTATCTGTGTACTGGGGAATCAAACCCATGCCATCAGGCTTTGCAAACAAACCCTTTAAAGGCTGAGCCATCTCCTCAGCCCTTAAAGAACCTTTATGTTTAACATCACAAGTGCTGTGTGAAAGGGATTTCACGAATTAGTATTAAGAGGGTAGGTAGGAAATGCCAAAATTCGAACAAAGAAAAACAATCATTCAAGGTCATGAACAACCAGCATAATGATGACTTAGTGCATTTCCTTTCTAAAATACACTACAACTTGAGTTTCCCTGTGTGTTTGCTCTTTGTGTCTTTTTTTTTTGCATTTAAAAAAAAATAAATTATTTGCAAGCAGAGACAGAGAAAAGAGAGAGAGAGAAAGAGAGAGAGAAAGAGAATAAGTGCACCAGGGCCTTCAGCCTCTGCAAACAACCTCATATTGCATGGCCACTTTACACATCTGGCCTTATGTGGGTGGGTACAAGGGAATCAAACCCGGGTTGTTAGGCTTTGCAGTCAAGCGTCTTAACCACTGAGCCATCTCTCCAGCCCAGTTCATGCCTTCTATTTTAGACTGTGCACATTCATTACTTTTCTCACAGCTGTGACTAAATACTGGCAAAAAAAGGAAGGCATTTAATGAAGAAAAGGTTTATATTGGGTCACACACTGTGAGAGAATAATCTATTATGGAGGGAAGACCATGGGCGTGTGTGTGACTGTGCTGTGCCTGCAATCATGAAGCAGAAAGGGGATGGTGAGATGCTCAGTGGATAAGGTACTTGCACAACTCTGAGTGCCTGAGTTTGGATCCCCAGACCTCAGGTAAAAGACAGAAGTTATATCAGGCTTCTATAAAACCCCAGTGTAGGGCTGAGAGATGGCATAGTGGTTAAGTGCTTGCCTATGAAGCCTAAGGACCCTGGATCGAGGCTCGATTCCCCAGTACCCATGTAAGCCAGATGCACAAGGTGGCGCATGCATCTGGAGTCCGTTTACAGTGGCTGGAGGCCCTGGTGTGCTCGTTCTCTCTATATATCTCTGTTTCCCTCTCTCTCTCTCTGAAAAAAAAAAAAAAAAACCTTCTAGAGGTGTGTCTCCTACTGGATTCTGAATCCTATCAAATTGACAACCAAGATTTACTAACACAGTTTGTATGATTTAAAATAAATAAATCACCCCAAGAAAGGAAACCCTACTTTAGGCCAAGGGCAAACCAGAAGGGATATCTCCCTTTCGCCTTCATTTCAGTCCTAGACTTCCCCACCACTCTACGGTATGTCTGAGGCAGCCAGTTGGTCCACCTGGTCAAGAGCACATCTTCGATGGGGATGCCAGGCGTGTGAACCTGTGAGCAGCTGTGCCCTCTGGTGCAGCGTGATGCTGCTGGGTTCCCCCAATATTAGTTGGTTAGTTGGCAACTGGGGCACAGCTGGCTTCTGATTTAGACAGTGCCTTAAACCAGTTACCTCCTACCTTAACTTGATCTTTCAAATAGGAAAACACTAACATTCCTGCAGAGCAGAAATGATATAAGAGACTATTTCTGACATGAGTCTCTTGCTTCCTGAATTGCCATGACTACTAGCGTCTCTCTAAAGGGAAGAAAAATAAATAACAACACAGGTTTTGCAATCCTGGAAATGGTAAGCCCACTTTGAGTTACTTAAAAGCTTTAGCTATGCAATGAAGACTTTCAGGCTAATGGCAATGGATGCCCTGGAAGTTAAAATAATCCAATGAAAGAGAATAGCGTTTTGGAAAGTGGCAATTTGTGTGGAAATTGCCAATAGCATCCACAAATGCTGGGAACTTTACATATAAGTGGGCTATGGTTGGCTGAGGAGTTATGAATTCGACCTTTCATTTGTACTTAAGACAGTATTCTTTTCCCTGCAGGGGGGGTCTCCTAGCTAGTTATTAATAGGAGTATAACATTGTCCTCTGTCAATAGTGGCAAAACTGGCAGAGGTATTCTAGGATGCTGCTGCTACAGGTCGCAGGATTTCAAGGACCCCAGTGGATCATGTAGGGCCTCAGTTTCCTAGAGCAATGTCTGGCTGTCGGGGCCGAAGATGTGGGTGGAGCCTTTGCTGGATGACTCTCCACAGCTTGCCTTGCCGTTTCAAGCCCTGTGCCATGTGGCCTGGCCCAGAGGCACTAACGCCTCCTGTGGTCTCTGCCCCTCGCTGCTTTCATGGTAGCCGTGGCTGGTCCGTTCTGGAGTGGGAGGGCTCCATTCTGTGGCAGGGTTGCTGTACCTGCTCCTC
This sequence comes from Dipus sagitta, assembly GCA_036346955.1. Classification (NCBI taxonomy): domain Eukaryota; kingdom Metazoa; phylum Chordata; class Mammalia; order Rodentia; family Dipodidae; genus Dipus; species Dipus sagitta. The sequence goes on from CM070786.1 coordinate 8,675,268, forward strand.
TTCCTCTGAATAGGGGTGCTTGGCCCCTGGATCCAAGTTCGCAGTGATGAAGTGGGGATGAGATGTCAAACATGCCGGGGACGCTACACGGGGTGATCTTGGCTGAGCCTCTTACTAACCACACACAATGCAGAGCGACCTTCCACAGATGACGAAATTGAGGCAGATGGTGGCGGCAACGCAAGGAAACCAGACAGGCTGGCTGGGAGTCAAAGCTTTTCACACTGAACACACCAACAACACCCAAAACCCAGGGAGCAGTTCTCACCCTGCCTTTGACTTCAGGCCTCATTTTTTGGAGAAAATTTTTCCAAGGATCCTCTTTAAAAAAAAAAAAAATTATTATTGTTTATTTGTGTATGAGTGTCTGCATATTCATGTGTGTGTGTGTGTGTGTGTATGTGGGTGTTTGTGTATAAGTGTAGGTGTGTGTGTGTGTGTGTGTGCACATGCATACCATGGACATATCTCAAGTCAGAGGACAATTTTAGGGGTCAGTCTTTGCCTGTCCACCTCGCTTGAGGCAGGGTCTCTGGCTCTGGACACTCTGCTGTTCTTTGCCTCTGGGATTCCTGGAAATCCTCCTGCCTCCACCTCCCACAGTGTCAGCACGTTGGCATGATAGAGGGCAGCCATGGCTTCTGGCTTCGCCATGGGGCTTGGGGATAGAGCTCAGGCAGCCTGCGTGGTGAGCTCTGTATCCACTGGGCCATCATCCCAGCTCCCGCAAAGTTCCTTCCGACGGTACACTGCCTCACACTTCTCCTCTCTGCTTCTCACTTCCTCGCGGCAACACGAGTCTCCTGGTTCCACACTGCTCTGCTTGCTTATTCCACCGCTGACTTCTTACCACTTGCATTTCCACACCGTGAGTTTGTTCGCAGTTGCAGAAGGCCCGGGCACACCCATTCTCTCTCTCTCTCTCTCTCACTCGTAAATAAATAAAAAAAAATATTTTAAGAAAACAAATATGAGCAGAGCTCATTCAGTTTTCTCCATTACAGTGTCCTTGGGGTGCCGATGCATGCCCCCTCTCTCTTCCTGCTCAGTTCCTTCAGTTATTCTTGTCAAAAGTAAAGCATTCAAGCCTGGAGAAGTTGGTAGAGCCCTTGCCTAGCCCGACACTGTGTTTCATCGCCAGCACTGCATGAACTTAGCAAGGCGGCTCAAGCCTGCAATCCCAGCGTCCAAGGAGTTGAGTAAGGAGGATCATGAGTTCAAGGTCACCCATGGCTACATACCTAGTTGGAGCCCAGACTGGAATACAAGAGACCCCGTCAAATCATAAGGTTAATAAATAACAACAATAATAATAATACATCAACAACAGCAACAAGTAAAACATGAAACTCTGTACCCACTACACCACCCCACCAGCGTCCTCCTGTTTCTACAAAGAGCACCCACCCAGGACAGGTTCCACACTCCTGGCTGCAGCCAGTAGCCTTGGAGGCGGGACTTGTCACAGCCTGAGCCCCAGGGCACAGGGAGGCCTGACTCTGTTTTCAGCTGGGAAGCCCGTGGGTACCAGGAGCCTTTTCTGTGCAAGGGAGCCCGGAGCACAGCCTGCGCTGGGGGAGTGAGGAGTCCCCGGGCTCCGGGCATGCGTGAACACTCCGTCGGCGCAGTACAGCTGGTCCAGCTAATTTTAGCCTCTCAGCCGCCGTGCAAAGAGGCCCTGTAAGGAAATATATTTTCTCAGAAACAATCTGTATTATCATGCAGCAGTTGATAGACATGTCAGGGTATTATGATTTGTGTGTGCGGCGGGGGGGGGGGAGTATGATAATTAGTTATGATTTTTTTTTTTTGAGATGGTATCAGTAAGCCACGAAGCATCTGAAATCATAAAGTGAGACAATGGGAGAAACCCCGATTTTATTCTTCCAGGAGCTAATAAACAAAAGGATGGCTTCCTTTCATTTATGGTTTATTTTTATATTTATTTATTTATTTATTTATTTTTTACTACTTGGACGTCTCTGATAGATTAAGTTTATCAGTCCGGTGAGATGATGAATGATTTGTCCTGAAGCAAAGGCCCCTAAAAATTTCTTCCCTACTCAGCTTCCTTCAGGAAGTAAAAAGGTTGCCTGGCGTCTCTTCCAAGTCTTGGGTTCATGAGCCTTTCGTGTGTTAACAGGTTCTGAAAGCATCAGGGACACACTTTTTATTTTATTTTATTTTATTTTATTTTATTTTATTTCTTAAAAATTTCCCCTCCCCAAGTCACCATTCAGGTTGACTTCTGTCTTTATGACTATTTTATTTATTTATTTATTTTACTTTCTTTTTCCTTCCCTGCTCTTGCTTTTTCCATTTATTTATTTATTTATTTATTTAATTTTTCCTCCTAGGGTGCTGGTGGTGTTTTGTCCAGCAATGCGCCCTGCCTCCGGAGCTGAGGCACGGCGGGCCGGCGGGGCAGCTCCCCGGGGCGGGCGCGGCGGCGCAGGCGAGGACCGGCCGCGCCCCAGCAGCCCCGCCGTGCGCGCGGAAGGCTCGGGTTCGGTTCCGGCCCGGGCTGCGCTGCAGACGGCGACGGCGCCCGCTCCGCTGTTCCATCCGCTTAGCCAGCAGAGGGATTCGGAACTTTGCTTATAGCACGGGTGGAAGCAGCCAGCTTTCTTTCTTTCTTTCTTTTCTTTTCTTTCTTTCTTTCTTTTTTTTTTTTTTTTTTTTCTCCTTCTTGGAGGAAATACTGCAGCCTTCTGGCCTGCGTGCGCGGCTCCCTGGAGAGGCTCTCTGGGTTCCACCCACTGGCTGGAAGGAGGGGACTTGAATGAAGGCACAGGACGAGCCCCAACACCATGTCACTCTGGGAGCGAGACAGCAGCAACTAAGCCTGCACGGGGTTTCTTTTTTCTTTTTCTTTTTTTTTTTCTTTTCCTTTTTTTTTTTTCCTCCTTTTTCTTTCTGTTCTTTTCTTTCTCAATTTTTCTTTCTTTCTTTCTTCCTTTCTTCTTCTTCTTCTTTTTTTTTTAATTTCTTATTGCTTAAGGTTGGTAGGGAGAAAGAAACCCACAAGAAGACAGAAAGCTGATCTGCAAGGATTCGGAGTTGTGCTCAAAGGACTTTGATTTTTTTTTTTTTTTCCCTTCCCCATTACAAACGCTGACAATTTGCCATCACTCCAGACAAGGCTGATCACAGAAAACTGCTTGAGCCCCGAGTGGACCCGGGCAGCAAGGATTTCACACCAGCCAAGATCTGGGGAGGATTTTATTTTTATCTTTGGAGGGGGGATTTCTTTACGGATCTCACTCCCCATCTTTTTTTTTTTTTTTCCCCGCTTTCTTTCTTTTGGTGTATTTTTTTTTTCTTTTTCTTTTGGTTTTGTTTTGTTTTAAATTCTTGCCGTGTTGGAACTAGTGAGTGTGTGGAGTGTCTCTCGGAGCCCTCATCATTCATGAGCACTGTCAGGAAGAGTGGATTAAGAGGAAGCTCGGCCTGGGGCACTATACCCTGTTAAACAGTTCCTTGCCTCGGAGATAAAGATTCCAGCTACATGGGCAAACGCCTGGATCATCTACAGATGTACCCTCAGTACACGTACTACTATCCTCATTACCTCCAAAACAAGGTAGGGCTCGAACCCCACGGGGAGCTGCCAAGGCAATATTGGTGTTTGTGTGTCCTTCACTGAGAGGGGAGTGAATCCTTCACCTTGCTCCCCCCCCCCCCGCACCCTCCCCCACCAACCCCATCACCTCTTCCCAGCTTCTTTGAAATTAGTAATGTACCAATGGAGTTAATGAGGCAGAGGAGGAAGAAAGGAAAATGCCCGGCTGGATTTTGTAGCTTTCTCTTTAAGGACACAGAATAGTTTCACTACAGACTTCTTTTGTTGTTATTTAGAAATGCTCCCGGTGACTGGAAAGTCTTTTGCAGGCCAGTGGTAGGGTTTGGAGAAAAGAGATCACAATAGTGATTAGCAAGAAAAAAAAGAGAGAGAGACAGAGAAAAAAAAATAAAATATATATATATATATATGTAATTTCAGGGGCTTTCCTAGTGAGTTGCTCTTTGTGTGTGGGTCTGTAAGGTTCTCCAATGCTCACCACTACTACAGAACACATACCAGGGTGGGGGTGACTCAAACTTTTCATGGTTAGCTTAGCATGCAAGAAGGATGTGTGGAGGTCTATGGTACCCACCCAAGTTTCTTAGAATTTGTTTGGGTGTGCTTTTAATTTTGGATGCCTTATTTATATTGAGAATGACCCTGAGTTAGGAGTTTACAGTCCAGTGGTCTTTACTTTTTGATATTCTGTTTACTTATTTATTTATTTTTGTTTTTCCTGCATTAGCTGCCAGGAAAGACCCATCAGGAAGCCTGGGTCTTGAAAAGGCATGGAATGTAACTGATGATGATTAGACTTGAATTGGTTAAATAGCTTTGGTTTGTGGACATGTGCTTAAATGTTCCTCAGGGGTCCAGAGGCAAGCCCACAGAACTAAGTAGCAGACACTGTCAACATTGAACTTTACCGTGCAGTTAAGGCCTGAAAGGGTCTCAGGTGTGACATCATTGGTCCAAATTGCTCATTTAGTTGTGCATAATGTGGGGGCAAAAACATGTTAGGGGAGTAACCATCTCGCGGACATGGTCAGTCTGATTTTGGACCGCATTAACCAGACCCCACCATGTTCTTAATAAATATACAAGAGTGAACCAGGCGTGCTTCTGCCATCTCTCTGTCACCAGGGCTTGCTGAGGTGATTAAGGCTTGGTAATCATGCTGTCGTTATCTCTCGTTTATTCAGTCTCATCAAACAATGCCAATTTGGGAGCCAGGCTAGGCAGCAGACTCTCAGGATCATCATAAAGATGATGGCCTCTTTTCTTCTTTCGTTTCTCAACTGTTCTTCTGCCGTGCCTGGCCTTGCCCCTCCAAGGTCGACTCACGTCACTTTCTTGCCTTTGTGAGCGTTTGTTTAGTGTTTCTGCTGCTTAAGGAGACCAGCCCTCTTGTCCCGGTACCCTGAGTTTTTAACTCCTTGGGGGAACTGGATAGAGAATGTTGCCTGTTATTCCTTAAAGAAATGGCCAGACAAGGGCAAGTTAAAAAGGGGGACATTCATAGCCATAATTCACGCCCCCCCCCCGCAATAAACAAAACAGTAAGCTCAAATGGTTGCTTGAAAAATTATCAAACATTCCATCTCTTTACTCACAAATTTGGTTAAAGTCTTCCAAATGTTTCAAAAATCATACTTCACATTGGTCCTTGTTTTCTACTAATGTAGACACATGTATATGTACGTGTTATACTGTGCATAATAAGTAGAGAAACTTTTGATAAAAATGAATGAAAGATTTTTTTTCTGCTTGAGTTTTCCTTTAATCTATGACAATTAGGAAATAATCAATGTAGGGCTCATTGATCAAATATTGAGGGTGTCAGTGAGCTGCCCAGGTACAAAGTGTATGTGTGTGTGTGTGTGTGTGTGTGTGTGTGTGTAATGGTGGTAGGAAGAGAAGGAATTAGTGACAACAAGACCTGGAAAAATCCAGAGGGAGGATTTTGTAAAATCTGTGTTGGGGTCCTATGCTGTGGACATAGTCAACATCTGGATCTTGTTACTCTCCGACTAGCCTAAGCCATCAACTTCTGGAGTATTTTTTTTTTTTTTAAGAAGTTAGATCCATTAGGCATCCTAGGCTGATATTTAGGTAATCAGATCTGGGTCAGAGGGAAGAGAAGATGAGCCAGTTGGGCTATCATAGTTGGTATTGATTGTTACATAGTAGAATTTCCACAGTGTTGTGAAGTTATCAACTATTATTACGGTGCCTCTGGAATGACAGACATTTACAACATCTCCGGAAGCTAAAGACGTGAAAAATGTGTTCTTTCTCGGAACTTGGATTCAGCAGAGTGTCAATGTGCAATTATATTGTACCATGTGGGGCCTCTGTGATAGGGTTAGCCCAATGCGGTGAAAATCTGAAGGGAAGCAGCTACATTATCTCCATATTCGGCCTCACTCTTCCTGCACATGCCTCAAAATGCAGGTCAGAAGTTGAAAGGTGGCATGAGATGCTGGTATTCACTTGGGGAGCTGAGATGGAATCTACAGAAACCGTAGTTCTAACTTTGTTTTCCTGTTATAATTCCACTTAAAAACCTAGGTACTTAAGAGATGATCCATAGATAAAGCACATTTATGGTGGACAGAAATAGTATTCTGTTGTTGATAAAAATCATATTCTGGTGATATAAGGCATTAAAGTGTTGTCTAATATTAGTTGTTTTTCTTCCTTATCCACAAAAGGTATTTAATGACATTCATGCTGATGTGGTGCAAGTGTATATATATATATATATATATTTATATGTGTGTGTGTGTGTGTCTTTATGGGATTTTAAAGAATAAAAATATTATAATTATTCAGAAGATACAAAAATGCAATTTTCGCTTCCTACTGAAACAGTGTATGGGATCATACAGGATCAAAATGTTTATTATAATTATTGAGAAAATGAAAAAGTAGAGCTTTCTTTTTCTACTTCAACACTATCAATAAGCACAACTATTAATTCTCTAATGTAAAGTAACATGGAATTGATATTGTGGAAATAAAGTGAAGCGTTTTCTACTTCTTCAGTACATATTATGGCTTTGGGGAAAACATGCCACTTTCCCCTCTATTTCCCAGCTTCCATTTCCCAATACATGTGATTCATTTATTCAGCTTTCCTTCATAAAGGTAGAAGTAGGATAGATGTGTTTAAAATTTTCCAAAAGCTCAAAAATATTTTAAATGAGAAAGATATGTGTGTAAATTAAATAAGGGAAGCCTCAGCACTTGACCTGTGGCTATAGCTTATATCAATGCTGCCATGTCATGCTCACTCATCCACCTCTCACATTTGAAAATATTTTGTTGATATTTCCTTTGGACTAATAGTTTTCCTATCAACAAAAGTGATCTCAGGAGCATCATTGGTTTTAGTTTAAGGCGTAATGAGAAATATGAGTAACATGTTATAATATTTAAATAAAAGATATAGTTGGATTTTTAAGAAAAAAAAAGTTTATCAAATCAAAACTTTCTGCTTAGAAAGCTATGTAGAATAATCAACAGTATTAAAAAGCAAAGGGGTCTCAAAATAGTATAGTATCTTAATGGTAAAATAAAGGTTTTTTAAATATTTAGGAGGCCCACCTGTTGATGTCAAGTACATTTCATTGTGAATTTGAAGTATTTTCAGGTGGAAGGATTTCTTGAAAAATAAACTGGGTATAAAAGAAAAGCTAAGAAAAAGAAAACATGGCACTACTTTGGCATTGAGAAATCTACATTTCCTTTTTATATGATATTTTGAAAACTTCAGCGATCTTCTTAAAACTTCGGAGACCACAATGCACACCTAGCACGTGTCTCCTTTTGTTCACTCTCCTGTAGCTTTAGCAGTTGGCCTGTTTCTACCAACTCAGTGTGTAGTTGTAACATCAGAAATGCCTATGTGGTCTCCCTGGAGGTCTGGACGAGAGAGGGGTTCTGACAAAAATATCACTGGGTTTCTCCAGCTGGTGGCCCTTGGATGAGGTTCTGAGTGGTGTGTGAAGAAGGTTCACATGTGAGGGTGATTCATCAACTGCACACTGACTTGGGGTTGAGCAGCCACCTTCTGCAGCCTAGCCTACCACTTGCCTTTAAGGGTCAAGACTGTAGTTGATTGTGCCAACGAAAGAGCAAACCCTTGGCCACACAGGGGTGAGGAACATGGAAAAAAGAGGTGCTCTAGGGGACAAAGGGTATTCTTAAAGACGGGAATACTCAGATCCTTCAAAAGTCAAACAAAACAATCCCTCATGCATTGCTCAGGCAGGCACATGAACTCAATCTTGCAGAAGGAGGGAAGGAGTTTAGAATTTCTTTAGTACTTCCTGCCTGGGATTTGCATTGATAGCTAGTCTTGGTACCTTGCCAATTGTTTTAAAGCAGCCTTGAAAGCTCCCAAGTTCTGTTTTCCTTCGAAACCTTGAAACATACAAAACTGGTTTTCGAAAAATCTCCCAAGTTGTCGAATTTTTCAGATACAATTCAAAATATTTTCTTTTGCTGCAGGGAAAGCTATAGGATGCCACGAAATGATGATATATCTTTTGGGTCTTATTTTAAAGTGTACAGAATTTTAATAAGTTTAAAATAACAGGAAAAAAATGGGAATATGGGACCACCCTCCCTTTACAATAATTTTCTTGACTCCCTCAAGTCTTTATGATCAGTCAGATTGGACACAGTTCCAGGGTTTATTTTGCAGTCTTTTCTGTAATGTAGTAATTGTTTTCACAACACCAAGTTTTAGTTCTACTTCAAAGGAATAGAAATGTAAAATGGTCATTTCCCCCCCGCACTAGAATCAATCCAAACTTAAAGGAAACCCTATGTATTTCTTCTAACATTACCTCTCTAAAGCATTTTCCTTTCCTTTCTCTCAATTTAGAAAAATAAAATCACAGAACTATACAATAGAAATGTATTTGCATGTAGTAGTAAAAATGTATTTGGGGCCTGGGAGCAGGGGCTATTTTTAGGGGGACACAAGAGAAAGGAAGGTATAAGTTCATTCCAGGTCTTTCTGGCTTCAAGAATTCTGGAAGGGCCGGCGTGGTGGCGCATGCCTTTAATCCCAGCACTCAGGAGGCAGAGGTAGGAGGATTGCTGTAAGTTCGAGGCCACCCTGAGACTCTGTAGTGAATTCCAGGTCAGCCTGGGCTAGAGTGAGACCCTACCTCAAAAAACCAAACAACAACAACAACAACAAAAAACAAAAAAAAAATAGAATTCTGGAAGGCTTCATTTCTGCACTAATGTGATATTTTACACAATCAGTTTTTACATCATCTGTCTTTTGGGCAGAGACAGGACTCATACACAATTACGTCCATGCCAGATTCTAACAACACCGATCATTCCCTTTAAGAGAAAACTTTTTTAGTGTCAAATGTTTTACTCAGTGTAAATGGTTGGTGTTTGTTTTAAATTGGCTTCAAGTACGACATTAAAATTGTTTTGTAACAGTCTCACACACCACAGCTGTACATGATTAAATACTGTCATATCAGAAGCATGTGAGAAGAGACATTTTTATGCTATAGCTCTTGCGTAGCAGGAGTGCAGATGGGGCTGAGGGTGAATACATTCATGTGCATAACGTGTTATGTGTAGAGAAGATGTGTGTTGCTATATTTTGCAGTACTGGGAAAATGTTGAACTATTTTGGATGTGCTTTAAATATATATATATATACATACTTTCTGGAAATGGAAAGAGATTAAGACTGCTAGTTTATTAAAAAATATATAAGCATAATACACACACATGCACTGGTTAATGGCATTTAAGTCGAAGATCTATAAATGCTTATGGGTCAAAACACATGCAAGAGGGAAGCTCAATATTGCTCCTATGGAGCAGATATTTAGAAGACAGTGGTGAATTTCTCCTCTTTTTTTTGCACTTATAGATAGTATTTTGTGGGGTTAGTTTTGATACTTTCATCTGTGGAAGTATTGTTAAGAGAACCTTCAGGTTGTTATCTCTGAAGAGAACAGGGTTGCATTACACTATTCTGCAACTTAGAGATAGCAAAATAGGAAATGGTATGTTTCGTTCTCAAGATATTGGGAAGTACAATAGTGGGTTTTGTAGGAATGCAGCACTTCCATGACCACTGTTGACAATGAAAACTCACACAAGGACACGAGCTTTGCATCTGTTTCTGTAGTAGAGATATGAAGTTTCTGTTATATGGGTACTTTACAGTATTCTTGGGGAAATATTTTTCCTCTAGGGATTACAAATCTATAACATTTATAATATTAACCATTCTATAGTTTTATCTATAATATCTTATATATATATATGTATATATATATTTACATATATATATATACATATATATATATATATATATATATATATATATTGCAATTACACGTATAAGTAAATGTTGAATTTATTAGTAATTTTCAGGGTCTTGGGAAATCCTGTAGCATTGGCTTTAAAAAAAAAAATTCTAGCCATATCAAAAGGTAAAAGAAAGCCAGGCATGGTGGTGCACACGCCTTTAATCCCAGCACTAGGGAGGTAGAGGTAGGAGGATCACTGTGAGTTTGAGGCCACCCTGAGACTACATAAAACCAAAAAAAAAAAAAAAGATAAAAGAGATAGTCAGATGAGTTGAATATTGCTTCATTTTTAATTTTTCTTTTAAGCTGATATTGGTGGAGAACTTGCATTTTATGGTATTTTTCATTTATGCTTATTACTCAGCAAATATATATTATGTAGACTCAGATATTTGATAAAGTGTGTATATGTGTGTGCGCATATTCGTGTTTGTGCAGGCACACATGTGCATACACAATTATGTGCATGCACGTTAAGACCAGAAGACCATCTTGTGTGTTGTTCCTTAGTGCTCACCATGCAGGCTAGATTGGCTGGGTGGTGAGCCCGTGAGATCTGGCTTTCTCCACTTCCCCAACATCAGGTTTCCAAGGGCATGGCACCATATTTGATTCTTTTTACATTAGTTCTGGGGACCAGATTCAGATGCTCATGCTTGCATGGCAAGCACTTTACTGACTGAGCCATCTCCTCAGCCTCCATATTTGTAATTTGAAATTTCAGTGTCTTATGGATATCAGTGTTGACAAGTATGAATATAAAAGATAAGATATCAGTTCTCTTTGTCTTTCAGGCTATTCAAGTCAGTGCCTTGGTTTATAGGTTGGGTTCGCTCACTAAAACCCCTGCCTGGTTGAACAAATGTGACTCCCCTTTGGAGATAGCTAAGCTTTCTTTGGTGTCCAGATGGCATTGGTTGGTGACCTGGGTTTGGTCCTGTTCATGAGTTTAAGTTTGGTTCCTTAATTCTCTCTATTGAGCAGCCAGACACCGCTTTACCAATGTTGTGGGTTTGACAAATGCAACTGTCTGTATCCTTCCCCACATCTAAATCCCGTATGCTGAGAGGAACACATCCATCACTCAGGAGTGGGCGGAGAAGGGTGGATGAAATGACAGACATCATTTAATCATACTCTCTCAGGCTCTGCTGTTGTGGTTCAAGTTTTCTCTTCTCAGTGCTTACAATTAGAGATCACCCAAAGACGTACCATCACGAAGTGCTGTTTGCTTTTTCATTCATTTAACTGCCTCTCTCTATGGGCTGGAAGAGCTTATGGTTATGTTTCAGCTTAACTAAGCAAGCTGAGCTCATGAAAGAAGTCTGGACTGCCACATTAACGTATTGACAATTCTGCTTTCATGAACGGATCTAGGAGCTACTGTGACTGCAAAAGTAATCATTGATAGATGATATTTTATTTTAATGGACTTTATAAACTGTATAAATCCGTGATCTAAGAATAGAAGCCTTTAACACATGGGAACAAAATGCTGTAATTACTCAGTGTATAATCCTGTAGGGGGAAAACAATAATATCTCAAAGATACACACACACACACACACACACACACACACACACTATCCTCTCTTTTCCTTGCTAGATATTATTGTTATTTTCCTGGGAAGCCTCTATAAGCTAAACCAATTAGACTAAAGGCCATACAGTGTCCCATTTTTAGTATTTTACCTTTCCAGCATTGATGGTCACATGCTATTTACCTATAATTGATTACACAAATTACTATTTTACTCACAGTGATTATAAATGTGTATTTAGGGCATAGCACAATAAATATAACATTTACTAAAGATTCTTTGTGTCTGTCTGTGGGTTAATTTGTTTATCTGTGAACTGGGTGTAATGTAGTACAATGTCCTCTGCTGCCGGAAGTATTAGGTTACTGAGCCATTCTGATGTAGCAGTGTTGTCATTTCTGAAGCTTCAGTGAGTATCTAAATATACTTTACTCCAGCCTCAGTTTTGAGAATTGCAGTTTGTCAATTTTATACAGAAGAGCTTAAGAGGTTCCTAAATGTAAAACACCATTCTCATGTATTGGATTCAAGTCTTTCATTAATGCATGTGATGGTTAAAACAGGTAACTATGTCCCCAAGGATAGAGAAGCATAAGTAATAAACACACACACACACACTCACACATACATATGTACAAATGTACATACATAAAGGCTTAACGAAGATATATCAAATTTTCAATGAACAGAAGAATGTAAGTAGAATACTAAATTTTATTTTATAAATAGTAATCAAGTACATAATTTAAGTCTAGGACCTACACAGTCAATGTAACCATGACAAAGCCCTTCCTGTTGGGTGGAACGTAAAATGTTATAAAGGAAAAAAATAAATCTTATGGGATTCTAATGTTGGTAGCCATAGATTTAGAGAATTTTATTCATTTATTTATTTTAGAATTAACTTTCTTTTCATTCTAGTTTGGGAATAGGAATTGATAGGACACTCAGTTTGCTACGTACAAATGATCTTTTGCCTATCTCATTTTTAAACAATTTTTTAAAATAAAAACAACATCAAAATAGAATGGAAATTCTTTAACTTTCTTTTTGATAAACCTTAGAATATATCATTTATCATATCATCTTATTATTACTTGGTAATTTACCCTTCTCAATGCATGTACGGTTTTGTGTTCACATATTCATGTGACTGCACAGGGAATATCAACAACCTCACTGAAGAGGGCCCTCAGTGGGTAGGGGAAGGAGGGAGGGGGCATAAGAGCATAACTCGACAGGAACATGACAAGTTTGCAATACGTCCTTACAGTAAAGTTCTAAATTAAAAGAATGGCTATCTCATTTTTGCTAGGAGTGTTCATTCACGCCGAGTAAAGTTTATGAGACGCTTTCATTCAGTAAGGATTCTTGAGAAACATTCTTCCTGGTTTTCTTGAATTTTTATCATGTGTACTGCTGTCAGCTTGACTAACTCATTTTTCCTGACTGAGGACAATTCAGAGAGGAGGAAATGGGAAACAGAATGCTCACTGTGGTTTTTGAAACTGGTTAAGATGTTTTAAATTCTTTTCTCATGTAGGTAAGTCTAATTTGGTAATATTATTCATGTCTGCCAATTCTCATGTTTCCTTCTTTCAAAGTTAGCCTTCAAACCAATTTGACAATAAATACCACCTGGAATATAACTTAAAACTCCGGTATCTTCATTTCAAGTAAACTTTCTTCTCAATTACCAAATAGTTTTGAGTAGTTTATATATCAGAAGAAGTGAATATGAAGATTGTAATTATTTTGGTAACATTTTCTGATAATTCATCTCGTCACCATATTTATTTAAAACTTCTATTGTTAGCATGAAGCCAAATTGTTCTGAGCAGGCAGAGAGTGAAATCCAAAGTTAATGGGCCATTTTCCAGATACATTGAAAGAAAATTTTAGAATTCTACAATATCATATGCCTTCCCCAAAGACATATGCCATACTTACAAATTATAATATTAATTTTCTTCTTGAGAATGTGAAAACATATTTTGTTATTTTCTTTGTCTTGGTGCTGGTCACTTGGAAGGTTGGGACAGCCTCCATGCTAGACTTGATGTAAGATTTTAGCTCCTGGTTCTGTTTTATCTAATCATAATATATATATATATATGTATATATATATATATATACATATATATATATATATATATATACATATATATATATATATATATATCCATATGTACCTCTATATCCAAATATATCTCTACTATATTTCTTCCATGTCTCTATAGATATAGGTATAAATAATTATACATATAGGGATAGAAAGAAAGGGAAGAATTTCATGTAACCCAGCCTCCCACTTAATATGTAACAGAGGATGATCTTGAACTTGCTCCTCTTATCTCCCCTTTCCAAGTGCTAGGCTTACACATATGCCAGCAAACCCAGTTTATGGGGTGCTGGGGACCAAACCCATGGCTTTGTGCATGCTAGGTAAGCACTCTACCAAGCTACATCCCCAACACCCCCACTTATCTCTTTACTAACAATGCAGTTACTCTTATGGTAAGGACAATTTTTGAGCTGGTGTGCCCAGGATGTTAGAGGATGATCTTGAACTTGCTCCTCTTATTGCTCCTCTTATTTCCCCTTCAAAAGTGCTAGGCTTTGGTATAAATATATATATTATCCTCTAACTTTAACCTTCACTCTTCACCATTCAGGATGATTTGTGTTCATGTTAACAATGGAGATTTTGCTTGTTTGTTTGTTTGTTTTCAGACTTATTGTTGCTACTTTATTGATAAACTTACAATGAATCAAGAGGGGATAGCTAAATGAATACCAAAGAAGTCTTTTCCAATTTTGTGATTTCCCTAAACAATGGTAGAAATGTAAAATTACTTAAAAGCCTCTGTCTTTTGGACTTTAAAAAAATTTTTCCAGAACTTTATTGCACATCCAAGCACACAATACAGTACACTAATAATCCATACATTAAACTTAATTTTTAGCAATATAATGTTGAAAGAGCTATGTGAAAATTTACCTCCAAAATTCCTTGATTAAATTCATCTATTTATGTGTGCCTGTATGATTGTAGGAGTTTTGTAGATGGTGTTTTTGCGAAGTGCAAAAAAAAAAAAAAAAAAAAAAAAAAAAGCCCACAAATCTTTTGTAGGCACAAAGAGATTATCGGAAGACTAAGTAGGATAATGAATAGAATTCAGAATGTTTGATCTTTTGTAGTTGTGCTCATACGTGCTTATTTGTGGTTTTGCAGTTTAGTTTTAAGAGCTTAGCAGAAACAGTTTTCTCTCCTCATAAGCAGTGTGTTTACAGGTCTCTAAAATGACTGGGCACCTAAAAATCAGGTGGCTTCACCACTCACAGCTATGACCTTCTAATTTTCAAGATATATCAGGAGTTTAATAATCTCAGATTTCCTGGGAGGTTTCCGTGGTAGAGCACCCAGCATATCTACTGGGCAATGTCATGAATACATTTTGGCTGAAGGATCTCAAAGGCAGACACATTAAATTGACCCTTGGCTATGATAAAAGCTGGAAATTTCAGGTCTGGGTGACAGGTTCACAGACATGTTCATTGTATAGTTGGCGGGAGGCAGATCAATGGCATGATGGTTTCTCAGCGGTGTAAGCTTTCAGAGTTCTTCTGTTGCATAATATGGTTATGGGTTTTTTTTCTCTCCCTTTCTCTTTCTTTCAAGTTTATTTATTATTATTTGCAAGTGGGGGATGGGGAGAGAGAGAATGAACATGATTGGGTACATCAGGCCTCTTACCACTGCAAACAACCTCCAAGTGCATGTGCCATTTTGTGCATCTGGCTTAATGTCGGTATAGGGTATTTGAGCATGGACCATCATATTTGCAAGTGCCTTAATCACAGAGCCATCTCTCCACCCTTCTTTTTTCTTTTTCTTCCTTCTTTCCTCCCTCTCTCTCTTTTTCCCTTCTTTCTTTCTCCTTTTCTTTTTTCTTTCTTTGTTTCATTTCCTTCCTTCATTCTTTCTTTCCTTCCTTCCTTTCTTCTTTCTCTTTCTTTACTTTCCTCCCCCTTCCCTTCTTTTCTCTTTCTTTTCTTTTCTTTTTGCATGTACCCAAACTGCCCCCTCTTTCTCTTTCCACTTTCCGTGGTTCATTGTCTTGGGGAGGATTTCTTAGTATTTAGTTTTGCCTCTCCCTGTCTGTCCACTTGAGCCAGACCCATCTTTGCTCTCACCGAAAGGCTGTGTTTCTACAAGACTAGCTCTTTCCTCTTCTTCCTTTATTCTTGTGCCATGCAGGATTGCATCTTTTACTTTCGTTCTGCTTTAGTCTCCCTCTTTAGCCTCCTCTATACCCTCATCTCTGAATATGTACCCATATTCACTGACTATTTATTACTCCATACGTATCATTTGTTTTCCTCATTTCTGTGACAAAATACCTGACAAAAACAACTTAAGGAAGAAAAGGTTTTCTTTGGCTCATGATTTAAGAAGAGATAGAGCAGGGCTGGCCGTCAGTTCTCTCTGTCTGTCTGTCTTGTCTTTATCTCTCTGCTTGCAAATAAATAAACAAAAATATTTAAAAAGAAGAGTTGCGGTCAGTTATGGTGGGGAAGGCATGGTGACATGAATGTCAGTGGCTGGTCACAGCGTGTCTGCACTCAAAGAAAGAACAGGAGGTGGAGCAAACTACAAAACCTCAGGGTCCTCCCTTTGTGACCCACTTCCTCCAGCGAGATTCCATGTCATTATTCCCAACCAGAACCACCATCTGGAGAACAAGAGTTAAAATGCACGAGCCTATGGAGTACGTGTTTCATTAAAACCACAACACCACGTTATGATCCTCCACCCAATTACGCATTTTGTTTTGTTTTTGTTTTTACAGGATTTCTAGCCATATGTCACTGAACTTCATCAGGAGATTCAATAAATCATATATTTTTATCTCTTTTATACATAAAATGCATGCATACCTATAAAAATTCATAGGTGTGTTCCAGGTTTTCTCTGGAGCTAAATGACTATATGGAAATATAGAGGGCAAAGTGGTCTTAAAATGTCACATCCCTATTCTTCCAGCCCTAATAAATTATTGTGCTGCGCATGGATAGTGCGAAGAGGTGACTTACCATAATAATAGTGACTAATATTTTTTTTTTAACTTTCTGTCAGGAGTGGCATTTTTCCTGCTCTGTGACATGTTGTCAACAGATTATGAAAGTTGGTTATCTACTCTGTTCCTCTCTTATTCTTGATTGCATATTTTTTTTTGAAATCTCATTGATTTCATTCTAATGTTTCCCAAATAATTTCTTAGCATTTTGGTTGTTGTTATGGTTATTCTCTGCAAAGTAGTGATGAGTTCAGCAGCAGTGGGGTAGAAAATAATCAAAAACAGCCACTCTGTAACTTTAACTTAACGGGTGATTCATGAGTATCAACCAAGAAAGATAAATGCAAAGAGAAGAAGGGGAAAATAGAAAGGCTGAGGGTATCAGGTCTTTATTCATTTATAATGTTTTTAGGGGTGGATGACTTATTTTCCTTTTCAAAAGCAAAAAGATAAGGGCCGGTTGGCAAGGAGAAGATAGTTTAATAGTAGGAGAGACATCTTCGGGGAAAACTTTAATGTGAATAAATAATTGGGTGTGGAGGAACCAGGAAGGTTAGACTGTGTTTGGTATGTTGTTGGGGAAATAACGAGTGCTTAGGTGGGCAATCTGTGATCTGTTTTGGCTTTGAATAAGCCACAGCACTTGGCAACATTTATCATTTGCTGTTGTTTTGACTCTCTCAACATTAATTTTTAGCAAGGATGTGTGTAAATGTCTTATTTGAGCTATTGATTGGAAAAGGAGATTTATAAAAAAGAAGCATATTTTATTTACTTATTAGAAAAGTCAGAGAGAGAGAGGGAGAGAAAGAGAGGAAGAGAGCGAGAAAGAGAAAATATGGACATATCAGGGTTTGGTAGTTTGAATAGATGGCCCCCAATACATTCAGTGTTTTATTAGTTTGTAGTTTGCATCTGCAGCCACCTGGCTGGAGGCAGTGTCACTGGGAGGAACTTAAGGTGTGGTGGTGGGTTTGAGATTTCAATCTAAAGATATGCAAGGTGTGTCTAGCTGGAGTTCCTGAAGTGTGCTGTGCTGTGTGGCTTTTGGGCTTGTGCTTCTCTTTCTGTGTTTGGTCCTTTGAAAGTATGCCAGCTTCTTCTGCCATTATGGAAATGCCTGCCTGGGTCTGTACGCTTCAATAAATCCCTTCCTCTGTAACTGTACCTGATCTGGAAGTTCATCTCAGCGAATCTGAAGCTGTCTGCTACACAGTTTCTTGCCACTGTAAACAGACTTCAGATGCATGCACCACTTTGTGCATCCGTTTTTCGTGGATACTGGGAAATTGGAGGCAGGCCATCAGGCTTTTAAAGCAAGTTCCTTTAACCACTGAGTCAACTCTTCAGCCCTTGCTTTTTCATTTTCACTTTTTATTCATGGGGTTTGTTTCCATTTCTTCCCAAAGAGTAGTGAAATTGGCATTTGATTTTTTTTTTCCTGTTTGCTTGGTGACAAATGTATTTCTGGCTATTAAAACATAGCTGTAGTTTTTATATCTTTATACCTATATGACACAGCAGACAGGCTCATAATTACATCACTTAGTCTGTGAACAATCTTCAGACTAGGAACACAAGTTTTCATCATTGAATGTCTCTGTGGCATATCCGTTTGTGCCTGCTGCAACCTGAGGTCACAACAGAATGAATTAACCTGTCTTCTCTGTGTCATGTCCATTACTCTATTGCCAAAGGTGGTGCTTTCTAAAACCACAGTTGCTTACAGTTGTGTGATCTCACTTGCACCTCAGTGATGCTTCGTGTCAGAAAGCACTGTATGTATTGGAAATGGCGCCTAGTGGAACATCTCTATCTGAATGTCCAGATTACAGTAATCACTTCTTGCTTTACCTCCCTGAAACTTGCTGCTCAACACAGTATATACTCACAGCTGTTAGAGATGGAGTTGAGTTGGACCCTTAGCTAATGGTACATACTCTGACACCAGCAAGGAGCTAAGTCAGAAACCTTAATAGGAAGAGAAGGAGATAGAAGAATGAACACAGGCAGAACAGAAACAACCATAGAAAGCACAACATTCTGGCTGGATAGCCAATGTATGTGCCAACTCAGAGGGGAAAAAGTATGCTTCAAAGGCAGATGAGGAAGTGAGGATTTGGAACGTGCAGTTGAGAGTAAGCAAATCGGTCAGAATTAAACCATAGCATTGGTGATCTGAGGAGAATCTGAGATGCAATTCCTGAGTGACAGCTAAAAGTACCAGCCTTTATGAGTGGCTCACTTTCATGGATACTCACAAAGCCAGAAGCTGGACATATCAGGGCAGAGCCTAAGAAGTTAGGGGATGGGCTAAGTTTTAAGATCATCTTTTAGTCAATTTTATGTATTCGAGGTCCAGGGTCTGCAGGAAGGCAGCCATGTACTAACAGTGCCACAGACCTGTTCCAACAGTCTTGTGATTTTTATCCCTAGAGTTTTGAGAAGGTTTCAAAATTCTGTAAAATATAGAACATCTTCACTCTATAATTAGCAAAGCAAGTAGAAAGGCCTGCCTAAATAATGAGATATGACTTAAGCCATTTTTTTTTACCCTTGTTTCAAAATCACTAGACTGTAACACGCCCTGTGCACCAAGTGTGATTGGTTTGGGTGAAGAGACTGAGTGTGTTTATAGTGGTGCTTGGAGGGCCAAGTTTTGAAGTTATATTTTAAAATTTTATTTATTACTTAGTTGCAAGGGAAGAGAGAGAAACTCTCCAGGGCCTTTTGCCACTGCAAGTGAACTCCAGATGCATGCACTACTTTGTGCGTCTGGCTTTACATGGGCACTGGGGAATTGAACTTGGGCCATTAAGATTTGCAAACAAATACCATTAACCACTGAGCGATCTTGCCAGCTCCCAATTTCTGATGTTAAAACTTACTCGAGTGTCATTTCTCCATAATTTCTTTACCACCTTTATATTCCCTTTCTTGACATTTCTTCCTATCAGAAGGGTCCTTAGTTATCTGATAAGGATATGTATAGGATAGTTATTAGATTAGGAGTAATATGTTTCCCTGTCATACAAAGAATGCCAGTATATTAACATACCATGAAAGTGATAAAATATAAATAAGAGGCATTTACTGACAGAGATTGTTATTAGTGGTAACGGGAAAAGAAAGATTACTAACTGAAAGAGTTGGAATCGACTTGGCACATGAATGTAATGGAGCCAGGACTCTTGCAGTGGCTCAGATCAATGCCATACATTGAAACATTTCTTGGCTCTTCTATTATATCTGTGAGTATCCACCTCTGTAATCAACTGGACTGAAATCATACTGAGCTTTGCTTTCGACAGTTCTCATATTTCTAACATGAATTGTATTTTATTGCTGGTCTGTTTTGGAAAGCATTGCAAGTCTGGCTCAGCACTGCTATAGAAAACTCACCCTGCAGTCTAAAATGAATATATTGGAAAATTGTCTGTTTTCTTTCTATTTTTTTTTTACATTGGTACATGTCACAATACTTGTATTTTCCTCATCTAAGTTTCTGGGATGCCTTTGTCCCCAAGAGGGACTAAATTAGAGGGGAGAAGAGGTGTCATTTTCTTACAGCCAGCTCAGAGTGTCAGCTCTTCCTTTGCTGGAGTGAAACCTTGTGTTTAGAGTGAGGCCAGCACGGGCTCTGGGTGTGGTGTTGGGTTTGAATGAGACAATTTTCCAGACTGTTCAGTGGGGAATGAAGGAACTGAGCTTTTTTTAGTTTTTTTTTTTTAATTTTTTTTCAGCTTAATCTTCAGCCATCTATTGTCCTTCAAACTTCCCTACATTTTATCGTGCTTAACTTCAATTTTACCTTCTTGCTAATCTCCCTGCAATTACACTGGCCTCCCTCACCAGTCTCTTCATGCTCAAGAATCTAAGGTGCATCTCAAGTGTTTTCAAGATGAATGACCCCAGTTACTACCCCAGCATACAGTAGGTACTTAATAGATACTAACTGACAAGTTGTGTATGTGCAAGTTGCCGTTCCATGACTAATCTCTACTCCCACTTGTAGATATCCCTTTAAAACAACTTTCCATGATTTATTTGCAAGGAGAGAGAGAGAGAGAGAGAGAGAGAGAGATTGGGGCATGGGCAGGAATGGGCAAACCCACACCACAGAGTCTCTTACCACTGAAAATTAAGTCCAGATGCAAGTGTCATTTTGTGCATCTGGCTTTACATGAATACTGGAAAACTGAACCCAGACCATCAGGTTTTGCAAGCAAGGGCTTTTAACCACTGAACCATCTCTCCAGTCCTCATAGATATCTTTGAATTAAAATAAAAAATTCTTCCTCTCACACTATCCTGTAAGCTTCCATAGAAGGGAGTCTTTGTACCATCCTTGTATTTCCCTGATATCCTGTGAAATTAACTACGTTTAGTCATACTAGCATGTATCTACTGAATGAAAAATGAATGTTCTTTTGCCTAGGCACCTATTAACTGATTTCATAATCTTCAGGGAATTTGAATAAACCCATAGAATACTTTTGTATCCTGATTTTATTATTTGTTTTGTCCTTTTTATTTTCAAAATAATATGTCACTTTGAATTATAAGATCTTCATAGAAATCTAGGTAGTACATGTTAAGGTGAAATCTGCCTTGAGGTGTTTGAAGTAATTCTTTTCCTTTAAAATTCTTGTTTGCTCACATGTTTACTGTCAAGTCAACCTGGACTTAAAGAACACAGACCTTTGAGTTCATCATCTTTTTCTACCCCTTGGCATATGTGTAGTCTGACAACATTGAGGTAAAAAGGAAAATAAGAATTTTTTCAGTGGTTTATTCCCTTGCATCCACCATAAGATCCATTTCTTTTGTTTCATATACTTATCAATAAGGGGCTTAGCACTTGGAATAGAACTTGAGAGAAACTATAAACGTCAAGCGATATTGTGGAGCTCCCCCTTACGTCAGCACTCTATGGGATGGTCCAAAACAGAAGGAAGACAGAGTGTGACCCATACCCTTCAGGCAATGAAGCTTATGTGAGAACAAGGAGTGTGTTTCAGAACAAAGAGGAGGAATGAAGGACTAGAGCATACCCACGACTAAGCTAAAGAGAAGAGTTAGGGGGTTTGGACAGTGTGATGACTAGTTTTGATTATTGAGTTGATTGGACCTAGAGTCACATAGAAAACAAACCTCTGGTCTATCTCTAAGGGAGTTTCTAGATTAGGTTCATCGAGGTGGGAGGATGCACCCGAACTATGGGTTGCAGCATCCTGTGAGCTAGGATCCCATATTGAATATCAGAGAGAAAGCAAGTTGAGCACCAGAATTCACGTCTCTCTGTTTCCTGATTGTGGATTGAATGTGACCAGCTGCCTCACTCTCCTGCTGCCATACCTTCCTCGTCACGTAAGACAAAACAAACTCTTCCTCTCTTATGCTGCTTCTTGTTGGGCATTTGGCCTCAGCAGTGAGAAGAGGAGTTAATATAGGTAGCCAGACCCATAAAGGGAGAAGACAGTCTTGAATCCGCCTTGATGTGGGCAACAGGTTTGGGTACATGGAATACCTCTCCAGTCATGGAGGGAAGAGGAGGATTTCCTGCTGGTACACCAGTAGAAACATACCATAGGCATGAGGCTGGGGTGGAGCAGGAGGCGAGGTGGTGAGACAATAGACTGGGCTTGGACATCAGTCAGAGAGGCACTGGGTTAATTGCCAGAAAAGTGTAAATACTGAAAGATTCAAAGAAGTTAGAAAAAAAAAAAAAGATGGATGCTGTTACCCTTTGCATAGGAATTGGTTTTATGTTTCATTACAAAAGTATGATCATAAATGAAAAGAATGGTATGTGTTAAATTCTTAGGGTTTATTATGAAATTCCTATATTATTTTTGCCAAAGAAATGTTTATAAATTTTTATAGACCAGGCAACCTCCCATAAAGACAAGTTAAAAGCAAATAAGCATTCTTGTAAAATGTTTGCAGCAGATATGCCAAAAGTTTAACACTTTAGACATAAAATACTTTCCTATGATTCAATAGAAACAAAAGGAAAAAAGCAGTCCATATTTTAAAAAGCGACAAAAGTTCATGAATGGACTAGAAGTAGTTAGCAAGTACTCAAATCTACAAGTCACTCACTCATAAAATGATAGCTAAAATAAGAATGAGACATTATTTTCACAATGTAGGTTGAACATAGATGAGTCGAAATCTTTCCTAGCAATCCGAGAAGATGGAGCTGTAGGGAGACAGCCCCAACCTCACAGTGTTTATACCCAGGAAAATATTCCTGGGTAGATGTGCTTGGGATAAGAATTTTAAAGAATATGTCAAAGATTCTGTAAATATGATCTGTTATATAGCAGAGATTGTTCTACAGATTGGTGCAAAAGAATTGAAATCATGTAAGCACAATGATGTTTAGCATAGCCATTTAAATAGAGAAGATTCTGCATGATCTAACAGTTGATCAATAGGGAATATACTAAAAATGTTGTGATATTTTTATAAAGAACCACTGTGCAGCCATAACATCAATGCACACAGATACTTTAACTGATAGGAAAACCAAGTTGTTAGGCTAATCAACATTATAAAGCAGTATTACAGTTCTGAACATGCCTTTAAAAGCCCTTCATACAGGGCTGGGAAGATGGCTCAGAGGACAAAGTCCTTGCCATGCAATAATAAGGTGGAGAGTAATTGAAGAAGACACCAACATTGACATCTAACCTCCAAAGGCGCATGTATACATGTTACCCCATTGAAACATACACAGAAACATGCATGTATACCACCCACACATACTTGGAAAAAGTAAAATAAATAAAAGTTAAAAACAACATGTTTGTGTTAGCGTGGTATGTTTATATCTATTTATTCCTGGGGGGGGGGGGAGAAAGCAGGAATGTGTTTGTTTGGCTTTGGAGTAAGAAGCATTCCTTAATTATTTTGCATATGAGTTTGCTGATCATTTTACAAATGTCTACTGGAGGGGCTGGGAAGGAAGCTCTGTAGCTAATAAAGATTCAAACATAGTGGCGTGAGAGGACTTGCATCTAATCCTGGTTACCTACATCAACGACAACAACAAAACAGGCATGGCCACACATGCCAATATCCCCTGTCCTGTAAGGAGCCCAGACAACAGAACTACTGGGGTTCACTGATGACCCAATGTGACTGAGAAAAAAGACAGCAGTTCCAGGTTCAGCGAGAGACTCCATCTCAATGAAACAACACAAAAGAGAGATGGGGGATTTGGCAGTTACCTTCTCATTGCTGGGACAAACATTTGACCAGAAGCAGATGATGGGGAGAAAGGTTTGATTTCAGGCTTGTAATTTCCAGGGGAAGCTTTGCCATGGTGGAAGAAGTTGGTGTACTTTGTCACACATCCACGGCAGCACCAGCAAGCAGACCTCATGCTGGCTCTCAACACACCTCTCAGGCTTGGACTCTAGATCCACTTCCCATTGACACACCTCCTCCAACATGGCTCCACCTGTTGAAGACTAAGTAGGAAGCTTAATCATAATTGTAAATACCTAAGGCTATGGGGACATTGCATTCAAACTACCCCAGAGGACGGCACCCAACTTTCTACTCTGGTCTTCACACATATGTGTGCATGGAGTGTATACACATATGTGTATACACTATACGCATACACTACATATACACATATACACTACACACATATGACAAATATACTCCAAAAATATATATATATAATAATATTAGAAGTTAAACTTACTCCCCCCCAAATAATAATGACAAAAATAGTAACAAACTAAGGAAAAAGTCAAGGAAACATAGTCAGCCATGGGTGGATTTAATTAAGTCTCTAGAGAGAGAATATGCAGAAAACACTGATGATTGGGTGGGTGTATGCTCCCGTGGTCAAGATAAAGGAACTTTGAATCCTGAAGTTGAGACATTCTTGCTAGAGATAGCAATTCCCTGCTATGCAACTAGGATGCATCACTAAGTTCTTATTCTGGTCCCAATAAACATCACCCTGCTTTTCTCTTTCTGTGCTGCACATTTTTTTAAAAGAATTATTTGACAGTGACAGAGAGAAAGAGGCAGATAGATAGAGAGAGAAGGGCACACCAGGGCCTCCAGCCACTGCATACGAACCCCAGATGCATGAGCCCCCTTGTGCGTCTGGCTTACGTGGGTCCTGGGAATCAAGCCTTGAACTGGGGTCCTTTGGCTTCACAGGCAAGCGCTTAACCACTAAGCCATGTCTCCAGCCCCCAAACTGTTTCTTTTTCTTTTTTTAATCATCATGTGTGTGTGTGAGTGTGGGTGGGTGATCACATGTCATGGTGTGCATGGCAAAGTCAAAGGACAACCTGGGGTGTCAATCCTCGCTCTACACCTTGACTGCGGTAGGGTCTTTTGGTCACCACTGCATCTGTTAGGCTGTCTGGCCCATGAGCTTCTGGGCATTCTCCTGTCTCTACCTCCCACTTCACCATAGGAGTACTGAAATCAAAGATTCTCCTGTTCCTGCATACAGCTTTATGCGGGTTCTGGGGATCCAAACTCAGGTAATCATGCTTTACATAAGTGCTTTATTTACTGAGCCATCTCCCAAGCCTGAGCATTGCATCTTATCAGAGACTGTCTTGTTTTTTTTTTTTTTTTTCTATAAAATGTGACCATGTTAATCACGAAGAGCTGTCTTCTATTCAGTAATGGTGCATTGCTATATACCTTGATCTTGTGACTCCATTTAAGATGACTGTCTTCAGAATTCTTACGAATAGCACTATTGCAGTTACCTTCTCATAGCTAGGGACCAAAAAAAAAAAAGAAAAGAAAAAAAGAAAAAAGAAAACATGACCAAAAGCAGCACATGGAAGGAAAGGGTTTATTTCAGCTCACAGTTGTGCGAGGAAGTTTCATCGTGGTGGAGAAGTCATGGCAGAGCCTGCTGCTGGGGCATCACATCTTGTCACAGCAGCTGTGAGAGAACATCAAGAGTGAACAAGCAAGCACTCAGTGTGGCTGGGCTAAGAAACCTCAAGGCCCACCCCTGGTGACACACCTCCTCCAGCAAGGATTCACCTCCCAAAGGCTCCACCAGCTGGAGACCGAGTATGTGCTTCAGTTAGGTTCATGTTGCTGGAAGGAAACACTTGACCAAGAGCAGCTTATGGGAGGAAAGGGTTTATTTTGTCTTACAGACTTGAGGGGAACATCCATGATGGCAGGGGAAAATGATGGCATGAGCAGAAGGTAAACATCACCTTCTGACCAACATCAACGTTGACAGCAGCAGTGGGAAAGTATGCCAAACACTGGCAAGGGGAAGCTGGTTACAACATCCATAATCCCACCGCAAACAATACACTGCTTCCAGGAGATTCCAGTTTCCAAACTGCCACCAGCTGGGGACCTAATATTCAGATCACATAAGTTTATGGGGATCACCTGAATCACACCACCATAGTAGGACACTTAAGGATGAACCTATGAGGCTGGTGGGGGGGGGGGCATTACACATTCAAACGACCACACGAGGCTGTTCCAAAGGCACAAAAAATTCACCAAAACAAGGGAATGGTGGGTCCTCTAGAAAACCTACTTCTACCCTCTGTGGAGTGTCCACTGTTTTCCTGAGGACTTTAGCTGCTCTTCACATGTCCATTCACTGGGAAGCAGAGCTATAGAATTTTATAAAGTTGAAAAGAACTTTGAAGTTATCCGGATGAGCCCTCTCATCATGAACTTGAGGCCGCAACCTTCCACCACTGTCTGACTATCTCACGCACCTGACAACTGACATAATTCAAAAGGCCAGGCTTGCTGTTAAGCCATGTTCTATGGTGTGGGCAAGTAGAGCTCTTTTGTAACACCTTAGTCTGAAATGTGGTGCTTGGCGTTGGGATCAGATGCTCGTGTTCCAGTGACAATCCATCAGACTTGACCTCTGAGCAGCCCCCTTACTTTAACAGGGATTGCATGTGCACATTGTGAAACCTGTCAGCTTTGCTTACTGTAAGAGTGAACTTGTTTTTCATTGATTTTCTCTTTTCAGCCTGGGATAAAAGCTGCTTAGAATATATCCCATTAAGAGAAGCGCATGGTTAAGAACATATCAGGAAAATATACTCCCAAGTAACAAATTAGGTTGAATGGATTCTAGAATTATTACACTAATAGATGTGAGTAACTCATGAAATTATTCATTAATGTATGAGGGAGGGTAGAGAACTTTTTTAATGTCTGGTCTATTATAATGGGATGAATGTGGGCATAGAAACTTGATACTATTCCTTTCCTATCCATTTGGGTTTTAATCTTTTAATCTCTATAATAGTTGGCAGTGAAGATTAAGGATAAGGTATACATCTTGTCTGATAGGTTGTATTGTTGCATACTTTAGAAATGGTAACTATGGAATACTTTTTTATGGTTTGTTTATGAAATGACACCCATGGCCTCTTGTGTTGAATACTTGGTCCACAGTTAGTGCAATGGAGAGAGAAAGGGAGAGAGAGAAAGAGAAAATTTCCCAGAACTAGAGTGAGCTGTTTGGGGAATTTCTAGAACCTTTAGGAAGCAGAGACTAGCTGGAGGAAGTAGCTCACTGGAGATATACCTTTGAAGCATATGAAGTCCCTGGTCCCCAGTCCCTTTCTACTTCTCTTCTTCCTGTCCACTATGAGTCAAAGAAGAGCTTCTGCCACACTTATCTACTGCCATAATGTTCCACCCACCCTTATGGTTCCAAGCCACCATGGACTATGCCCTCTGAAACTGTGAGTCAAATCCTTCTTCTATTGAGTTATTCTCTCAGATATTTTGGTCAATGTCACATAAAAGTAACTTATACATGAACTTAAACTAATATTTATAAGGTCTGATAAGACCCTGATCAAAAATGCATTTAAATCTAGGCATGATGGCACACACCTGTAATCCCAACATGCAGGGGGTTGAAGCAGGATGATCATGAATTTGAGGCCAGCTTGAACTATTTGGCTAGACCTTAGCTAGATAGGTGACTAGGTATATGTATGGAAGATCAAAGGATAGATAAATAAATATAAGATAGAAATATGGAGAATATGGATAATATATATATGTATATATAGATATATATATTATCCATATATTATGTATATATATACATATACATGTATATATATATACTTATTCTACAGAGAGAATATACCTAAACTCACCATTTATTAGCCCTGCTTCTACCTTCTCCAGTTTTGCACAGTTAGAACCTCTGATACCATTATTCTGTTGACAAATCCCTGGCACTATCTTGATGTACTTAAGAAGGGCTATTATAGCTCTAACTTCACCCCATAGAAGATCCCAGAAAGGAATGATCCAACCAGGTATGCAAATGTGGGAATCAGATGCTAGCAATGTCATGACACTCTCCTTAAGACCACCTCAGATCACCATGTTGCCACAGAGTTTCATAGAATGATAATCCCTCTCCATCCTTTGTGGTAACTAGTTCTACCCAATACTAATGTGCCTTTTGTGCCCTGTGTTCTGTTTCACAACTTGTTAGGTCTCCCTAGCACTGTTCATTGTCTCCTAAAAGAAATCTTGTCACCTGCTCTACCCCAGGGACCTGCATTCTCCCTTACCTCTTCCCTCCAGATGTTTAGATAAAGCTGTTCACCAACTCCTGCCTGTACTTGGCTTCTGCACCATATTCATATGTATCCACAATGACTGCTTCTTGTACTATCTTTTCACTTTGTCCTTTATTTGAGTTCTGATTTTCTTTTCTTTTCTTTATTTATTTTATTTTATTTTATTTTGGCTTTTCGAGGTAGGGTTTCACTCTAGTCTAGGCTGACCTGGAATTCACTCTGTATTCTCAGTGTGGCCTTAAACTCATGGCAATCCTCCTACCTCTGCCTCCCAAGTGCTTGGATTAAAGGCATGTGCCACCATGCCCGGCTTGAGTTCTGATTTTCTTGATGCTTCCTGGAGTTCATTCTTGCATTTGATCAAGTTTTCATTAAGCTTACTCAATTAGTTGTTGAGATCTTCCAGTTCTTGACTTAACTTCAATTTATTCATATCTCTTTGGAGGGTTCTAACATTTTCTTCAATCAGGTTAAGCCTATTGTTCAAAAGCTGAATGCTCTAGGAGACGATTCTGATCAATTTCTTTGATGGCTTGCTTCTAGTTCAGTGATATTTTCTTAATTAGGGTCTCATTGGTTGTTGGGGAGGTAAAAATGTTTTGGGGGCAGTGTGTCACTGGTTGTGGACCTTGAGGTTTATTAGTCTAACTGCCTGTTCATGGTGTGCTTATTCAGTCTATTTCCACCATGGGGAAGTGACAAAATCTGATGCCCTGCTTCCTCCACCATGATGAAACCTAACCTTGAAAATGTGAGCTGAAAATGTAACCATTTCCTACCAAAAGCTATTTCTGGTTAGATGTTTTTCCCCAGCACAAGAAGGTAAGTGATACAGATAGCTATGCCCATCCTAAACTAGGTTCTTCACAGTGCTCTAGGGGGACGTACTTACCCATGAAATCAAGATGTCTTGCTCATCTTTGGGCCTTCATGTTGCTTTTCAGTTCTCATTTCCCTAGTATCAGGTTAAAGACATTTTGCAGATATTTGTCCCACAAGTCCTCTTTAAGTAAAGTGATTTTCCAGAGGAAATTTTCTAGAGAAAGTTTCTTTTCATTTTAAGAACATCTGAAGGAAGTTATCAAAATAATAATCTATAGAGAGTTAGCATTTGGGTCCCATGACTGTTCAGAGGTCTTGGAAGAATAAATCTCTGCAGGAAACATTCATTGTTGGCTGAAAAAGGTCATGAATGATGAAGGTGGGCTCCTGTCTTTGAATTGTTTGATACATCTTTTTTCTTTCTCTTCTTTTAGAACACTTCTCAAAAATCACAATATCTAGCATAGTGTGTGCAGCATATATTCTCTCTTGGTTTCATATTGATCTCCAATTTTCATGTAGGAATGCTGATATCTTGTGGATTGAGTACAGTTCAGATTCTCACTGCTTATCAAGGTCTAAGACAGCTCTACAAGGTGGACCCCTGATCCAATCTATGTTCTGAAGCTCTTCTTTCCTAAAAAGAGATATATCTTAGTTTATTCATATCATCATAACTTCATTATTTTGTGACAGGGCCACTTTATGTGGTTCAGGCTGGCCTGGAACTCACAATGTAGTCCAAACTGGCTTTAAACTAATGAACAGGACTCCTGCCTCAGCCTCCTAAGTTTTGGGATTTCAGACATGCATCATCATGTCTGCATCTATACAGATTATTTAAGATTTAAGATAAATTTAAGATTCACAAGAGAATGTTACTTCCTTCAGCCTAGGTCTTTAGAGTGCCTGCACACTGTCTTAGAGGCTTGCTTCTTTACATTTTACTTTACTTCAGTTAGATCTACCCCTTCCCCCAACCTTTGGTTAATAATAATCATTTACTGTTGCTTGAAATCATCAAATCTTAATTCACATCAATAATTTTATAAACTATTGAGAAATAGCACTAAGACTAAGAAGTGACCGTATTATGAAGAAATGCAGCAGAGGCTCAAATTTTCTCTCCTTTCCTTCTACTTTTCTTTGAGAACCAGAACTATTTAGTAAGGATCTATTCATAAGAAAGAAGTGATCATAGCTTCTAAGGAATTTAGACTGTTCATTACCATGAGATGGGGTTCAACTTAATTGAGCAGAAGTTCTGCTTGCTAGAGCGTGCTTACCCTTCCCCCTTGGTTTGGCTATTTTTTCTCAGTTCTTCCTCCCTATCTCCTCCTTCCAGTTCTTGTTTACATTCTACTTTCTCTTAACTCTAGCTTCAGAGGTTAAAACAATCTTTCCCCTGTCATTCATTGAATCATATGTAGTCTGAAGCCCCTACAATATGTGGTTATGAAGCCTTGTATCTTTCTGCTAGACCAAAGTCTACATTTAATAAAGGGATAATAACATAGAATTTAGTGGAAAGTTACTCTTTTAAAAAATACTTCCATTGATTAATTTATTGATTTTGTTAGAAGTAGCTGCTAGCTCAGTGGGCACTATTTCCCTTGTACTTTTAAAAGGGAACGTTAGGTTGGAGAGATGGCTCAGTAGGTAAAGCACTTGCTGCAGAAGTGTGAACAATGAGTTCAGCTGCCCACATAAAGCCAAGCACACTAGTCTGCATCTATAATCCCAATTTATCTACTGAAAGATGGGAGGGGGTTCAGGAGTATCCCCAGAAACTCATTTCCAGTTAGCCTGGTATATGCACAACAGTTAATAACAGCAACAACATCAACAATAAAAAAGCTCCCTCTTCAATTAGGGTGTAAGGTGAGAACTGATATCTGAACTTTTTCTCTGACCTCCACATGCATGCTATGGCATGCTCACTCCTATTCTTGCACATATACCAACACACACACACACACACACACACACACACACACACACACAAATTAAAGTATAAATAAAGATAGCACAAACTAAGTTAGTGTGTTAGTTTGAATAAATGTTCCCCAATAGATTCAGGAGTTTATTAAAACTTCTTGGATTTCCAGCCACCTGGCTAGTGGAGGTGTGACTGGGCGAATCTTAGGGTCCAACCCTAAGGTGTGGTGGTAGATTTGAAATACTAGTCTAAAGACATGCAATTGCATGGAGTTTCTAAAGTGTGTTGGTTTGTGGTGTGGTTTTAAGGATTTGGCTTGTGGCTTCTCACTCTTTGCTTGGACCTATGAAAGTAGACCAGCTTCTCCTGCCGTAATGGAACTTCTCCTGGATCTGTCAGCTTCAAATAAATATCTCTTCCTCCATAAATGTGCCTGGTCTGGGAAGTTCATCTCCGTGACCTGTAGCTGTCTGCTACAGGTAGCCTTACAACAATTCTCCTCTATTGGCCTTTACTTAACAAAATGTTTCTTATGCAAAATTGACCATGGTGTTAATGAAGAAATAGCACCTTCTCTAAAGAAATTTCTAGCAACAGGCTGAGGCAGGCCAGGCTCTCTCCCATGTAAACATTTATGTGCTGCCTATAAGCAGTTTTGTGTATGTTATCCTATTTTAAATAATTTGCTTACAGTTGGTAATGAGCAGTAAGTAAGCACATGGTTCACAAAGGATAAAATAGCTCCTAATTCTCCATGTCAGCCTGACTGGCAGTGGCGTTTTGTGTTGGGAGAGGCATTTTCTGGGTATCAGGACTATTCTGGGTGGGAATAAGCAAGCCCATGGGAATTCAGCTGACTCTCTACAGGGTACTGTCTGCGTTTCCTTGGGCCCATGATGCTTAGTGCAACAATTTGTTATTCATATAAGGCATTTAATACCAAATGTTATATTCACTGTCAACTGAAATGTAGTAAGTGGATGAGTAAATCATTGAATACATAAATAGATAAATTACATAAATCAAGAAAATACCACACATATCATACCTCTGAGTTTAATTTGATAGCACTTGAACTGGCAATGGCAAAGAAACCATGGCCAGAAATTAAGGATCTTGAATCCAGCAGTGAAGAAGCTGAGGATGCTAAATTGAGCTCTAGGCGGTGGTGAGCTATAAGCTCCATAAGCTTTCTCTTCAACATGACCCTATAGACAGTGGCTCTGAACAGTTCCTCTAGGGATGGTTAGGGTGGGATACTAAAGGGAGGACCTGGAAAGGGATCTTGGTTTAGAAGTTATAGTAATTTCATTAGTAAATAAAATAAAGATGCCTTTCTGGCTAAGAAGAATTCTGCCAGAAGTGAGGGGGTGTGGCATGTGGAAGCATCAGCCATAGATGGGGCAGCACTTAGACTCGTGGGGTGAGGGTTGAGAGCTTTCAAAAGGAATGTTAGAATGGTACTAGGGATGAAATATCCTTATTCCAGGATGGGTCATAGATGGGACAATGGATTTTGGAGACAAAGAAGAGAGTTAAGCTTTCAAAGTGAATTTGGAAGCATCGTGTTTGATAGAAGTTTCAATAGAGGTTGGAAATAAAGATTTATAATAAAAATTTTAATTGAAGAATATTAACAGCACCAAACAACAACTAATAATTGGGAGTGGGGGATGTACTGTATTGTACTGACTCAGCAAGTTGTTCCCATGGTAACCTGTGAAGAAGACACTGTGTTTACCCACCATTTGCTGATATTTAGTAGTGGTCGTCGCAGAGGTCAGAACAAGTGAGATTAAAGGGAAAATTGTATAAGTACAAAATGATATCAAGGAAAGGATCCTAGGGAATATTAAGGAACTGGTGAGTAAAAGAGAGAATTAGTCAGAGAGATGGAATAAATGTATATGTTATTACAGAGGGTATGTGAGATATATCACAGCAAAATGAGTAGTTAGTGATTTCATATATTGGAAAGAGTTTAAAGTATTTGAACAACAGAAAAATAAATTCATTGCATCTAATAGTTTGAGGTCATTGTTGACCTTCAGAAAAATAGTTTCACTGAAGAACAGCTGAAGAAGGGGTTGAGAATTTGGTGAGAGATGAGAACTAGGGAAGTTTATACTTGTCAGAACTTTGAGACTGAAAACTTGTGATAGAAATGGGCAGGTATGAACATAGGATGACATCATTAAGGGAAAGTGTATTTTATTTTACTTTATTTTATTTATTTGCAAGCAGAGGGAGACACAGAGAGAGAATGGGCATGCCTGGTTCCCCAATGAATTCCAAATGCATGCACCACTTTGAGCATCTGGCTTTACATGGGTACTGGGGAATCTAACCCAGGTCATTAGGCTTTGCAGACAAGTGCCTTTACTGCTGAGCCATCTCTTCAGCCTGGAGAGTGTTTATGAAATAGTGAGATTTGAGTGTGTTTGTGGTCCTGGCCAAGGGAAGAGACGATGGAGGAAGAAGGGAGATGTGAGGAGGTAAATAAAACATGTTCTGAATCCAGTGAAGGTATCTGGCAGATCAAGGGCAGAAGTGGGGTAATGGGTCTTAGAAAATCAGATCGAGGACTGGGGCAATGGTCACTTTGGTGAAAGGACTCACTGTGCATGTGTGAGAGCTTAAGTTTTGATCCACAGCACCCATGTCAATGCCAGGCAAGTATGTAATCCCAGAGATTGGAAGGCAGAGCTAAGCCATCCCTGAGGGGCAAGATGGCTAGCTACACTGACTGAATTGGCTGTCTCTATGTTCAAGCAAGAGACTGTCTCAATAAATATGGTCGAGAATGACTGAGGAAGATACCCCATGTCAACCTCAGAGCTCCACACATATGCACAAACATGTGCATGCATACCTGCACACACATACACACACCACATACACATGAAAAAAAATCTGATCCATATTTACAAGAGAAAGGAAAAAGAGAGAGGGTAGTTAAGGACAAAGAGAAATTTTGTGTGGATTAAGTAGAACTGGATCATGCCTGAAAACTTTAATCTCAATAAAGTAGGTCATAGTCTGTGAGTGAGATGGGGTGGAGGGGGTGGTTTGGCTTTTGGAGAAGCAAACAAAACTTGTCTTCCTAGTGAAACACTGTGATTTATAGTTCCAGTAATTAGGGGATTTTGAACAGAAGAAACAGCTCTGAAATGCATAGAAAATCTACATGGTGGATTTGAATGGTCTCCATGGAAAGTATTAAATACTCCTGAAGCAAGACTTTACTCGTCCGTATTTTTTTTCTTACTAAAAGCTTGTTTTGAGTGAAATTCTAAAAACCATGGTTAACAGTGAGTCATATAAGCTATACTTTTGTGTTAATTTTTTTTTATTTTTTTTAATTGATGTGAGAAAAAGAGAGACAGAGAGAATGGGCACCACAGGGCCTCTAGCCACTAGAAACAAACTTCAGAAACATGCTCCACTTTGTGCATCTGGCTTACGTGGGTACTTGGGGAATTGAACCTGGGTCCCTAGGCTTCACAGGCAAGTGCCTTAATTGCTAAGTCATCTCACCAGCCCCTGTGTTAATATTTTTAAGGGTTTGTTTGCTTGCCTCACAGGAAGACATCTTTCTCTTCATGTGGACCATAAAGCAAAGGAGAACCTGAGGAGTTATCCCCTGCAGCCTCACCATACTTAGGTGGAGGCTGGGGGATCACCACTGATTGAATCTCTGGGTAGATTGAAGTGAGAAGCATTTGCTCTTTGGCATTCTTTTCTGTCACAACGGGTGACCTATTTGTTCATATGTAAGACTCTGAAGATCATCTGGTTTTCTCCTACTTATCTTACCTGGATTAACTAGTCTTTCATTTCCCCTGAGAATTTTTTTTCCCCCTCTGTTGTTAGATAAAAGTCAAGCAGAGTGAGGAAAACCAAAAAAAAAAAAAAAAAAAAAAAAAAGATAAACTTTGTTCTTTGCTCTCAGAATTCCCAGAGTGTTCATGTCTGTGTCTGGTATGGTGTGGCATGTCCACAGAGTCTGGGTTATACCTTTGAGTACTGTGGTCCCAGCCTTTGGAGCTTCTTTAAAAGTCATATCACAGATTCAGGAGGTTAATGGGGCTGCTGAGAATGGCACTGGTTGATAAATAGAACTGAAAAACAAAGACAGACATTATCTTGTATGTGCAAACAGACTGGAGGTGAATTTATTCGGCACGTTGTCTCATTGTCTCTGAAGGGCCCTGGCAGGAGTGTGACACTCCCCAGATAACTCGCAGCTCTTCTCTGGGTGGAATGTGAGGTCTCCTGGCACACCGGGTTTGAAGAATGAAATGACGGTGCCTATAGATGGCTTTATGCTCTGTAGCCAGACTTTTGGAAGGAAGGAAGGAGGCGGATGGAGCAGAAGACTGAGCTAAGGGCCAGGACACTGACTTTGAGCATGATGACAGAATGTTTCTCATATTCTGGGTGTATGTCTGATCCTATGGCATGGAAACTATCAGATGCTCGCTTGTGTGGAAAGGATGTGTAAAGATGGCACATATTCCTGGGGTGCCCACTTAGTTCTAGAGCTTGGGGTACATTTGGGATTTACTGCTGTAGAATAATGAGTGTGGAAGCATTAGCTTACCCACCTGAGGTTCCTCTCTCTCTCCATATGTGTGTATGGATGCATATATGTATGCATGTGCATAGCAGATACCTTCTCATCGCTAGGACATGATACCTGGCCAGAAGGCAGTTTATAGAAAGAAAGTGTTTATTTTAGTCTATAGTTTCAAGGGGATATCTCTGAGAAACATAAGGTACAGGCAGAAAGCTGGCTCACACCATCCCACATCAGTAGCCAGGAGGAGGCAGCAAGAGTGAGGCTCTAGCCTTGGCAAGCTGGGCTGGACTATAAATCCCCAAGACCACTTCCAATGACCTGCTTCCTCCAGCAAGGCTCCGTCTTCCGAAGGTGCCTCCAGCTGTGGATTGAGCATGAGGCTTAAACCTGAGAACATGAGGCTATGAGGGACACTCCACATTCAAACCACCATATTGTATGTGATATGTATGCATGTTCTTGTATGTTTGGGTATCCATGTGAGTGTGGAGACACTAATGGAAACCAGAAGACACTGTCAGTTGTTATTCTCAGGACGGCCACCCACCCCTTTTTTGACAGATTCATGGGTGTGGACCTCAATAATCAGACTAGACTGTCTAGCCAGCAAGCCCCAGGGATCCACCTGTCTCTGTTTCCACAAGTCTCATTAATTAAACATGCATGTGTCATGCATGTCAAATTGCCATTCTCTAGACAGTGTGGCTGTTTCAGAATCTGGGTGATCCCCAGAGCCCTTACCATCCATCTGCTCACTCTCTTTCCCTAGTTCTTGTGAATTCCATTCACTTTTCCTCCTTTTACTTCCTTATCTTGATTCCACTTATCTCCTCTGTCTTATCATTTTGGAAGCAGGGGATGGATACAGTTGAGAGTTGGACCTTGTTTTGACTCCTCAACAAATTATATGTGCTTCTCAAAGCTGACCGGAAAGCATTTGCTTTACTGTCTGGGGATCATATAATTAATTACTGTATTTTTCTGAAAGAATGTCCACATTTCTTATCTTGCTGGGTATGCACATCATTTTTCAAACTTTGGAGCGGTGGGCTGGCATTTCAAGCTAGGGTGGTCCCACAAATCAAATGTTGTGTGACTTTTGTTTGTTTCTTTCTTCTTCTTATTTTTTTTTTTTTTTAATGGAAACATCTGGTCTTGCTTAGTGCACCAAAAAGAAAGAGGTAGGAAACATGTCGAAGTCCCCAGTGCCTCAGCTTGGTGGCTTTTTCTTTCTACTCTTGTGTTATGCAACTGAAGGCATCCAGCAGAGACAGGAAGTCTTTTCCACAACAGTTCCATTTGCCAAAACTAACTTGCACGTCCATGGACACAAAAGCTCTGTAAGGCCTGTTTTTCCATATCCAGTCTGAGACACCCACCTTGAACAAAGGTTGAAGCCCAAAAGGTGATGTGATTTACTCTTAGTACTGTCAAGTTAGATGTCATTGGCACGTAGAAGGCCCATATGGGGAGATGGCAAAATGGGTAAAGTGCTTGCCACGTAAGTATGGGGATGTGAGTTCACATCTCAAGCATCCATGTAAATTCTGGGCAGGTATGGCAGCCCACCTGTAATTCCAGCTCTCGGGGAAGAAGAAACAGGGGATTCACAGGACAAGCTAATTAGCTGAATGTACATGTCTCCATTCAAATCAAAAACTGCTCCATAAGTAAGCGGTAGTATATCAAAGAAGACACCACGCAATGTTAACCTGTGGTCTCTGTGGCCACGAACACACACACAAACACATATATGTATGTATACACATACCACTTATACATATACTTGCAAAAACGAAGAACAATTTGAAAAAAAAAACAAAAAACAAAAAGCCAAACAAAAAACACCATTCCCCCAGCATTGCTAGCCACAAAGCAAAAGCAAGACATTCCCTCCTTCAGGAACCTACAAGTCTCTCACAGGAATGATGCACCATGCCTCATGGTACACAAACTTCACTTTGGTGGTATTTGTTTAAAGTGCATTATTCCCACTGAAAGGACAGCCTAGGTCTCCAGAACCAGCCATGTGTGCCCAACAGGTGATGTGTTTATAGATGGACAGCAGGCTTAGTGGGAATCCAATCTCTTTTATAGAGTCTTTATAATGCCAGCCTCAAACCCCCGTTCTCTTCTCTCCCTGACTTTTATGTGCTGAGCTTCTTGACAAAAGGGAAGTTCAGAATGTGTGGCTGGTACTCAGCACATCCAGAGGGATCTGGTCCCTGGGAAAATCCATGGCAGTCTTGATGCTGTTTCCTGTCAGCTTCTTGCTGTTTGGTCTTGTAAGCATTGGTTTCCATTGGCTTCTTCTTTTACCTGGTTGTGTAAGCATTGAGCTGTAGGGTTAGTGAGAGTATTAGACGACACTGTAGTCAGCACAAGAGATGGCACAACTATTGAGTGTGCCTCTTATGAAAGCATGAGGGGGGCTGGCACCCCCCACATTCGCATCTCCAGGTCCTATATAGACAGCTAGGCATAGCCACATGCTCCTGCAGCCCCAGTCGTGCAAGGAGAGCAGGGACCAGGGAATTCCCCGGGCTGGTGAAAACAGCAAGCCCTGGCATCAGTAAGAGACTCCATCTCACAATGAAAACAGATAGAAGAGTAATGGAGTGGTACACCCAATGTTCTTTCGGTGAGCAGCCCCCTACATATACGTGCATATAACACATATCTCCCCCACACACCACATTATACACAGTCATAATCACAAGGCAAACCCGTTGTGTTGATAACAGTTCCATACCTATATCTATATCTTCCCCTGTTGCACAACAAGCACCCTAACTCTCTATTCATAGAAAAGTTATGGTAAGCTAGGAATGGTGGTGCACGCCTTTAATCCCAACACTCAGGAGGCAGAGGTGGGAGGATCACTGTGAGTGTGGGGCCAGCCTGAGACCACATAGTGAATTCTAAGTCAGGTTGGGCTAGATTGAAACCCTATCATGAACCCCATCCCTCCCAAAATTATAGTAAAATCACAGAATCACATACAAATGTTTGTAATGTAATT
Source organism: Dipus sagitta (assembly GCA_036346955.1). Taxonomy (NCBI): domain Eukaryota; kingdom Metazoa; phylum Chordata; class Mammalia; order Rodentia; family Dipodidae; genus Dipus; species Dipus sagitta. The sequence goes on from CM070786.1 coordinate 8,713,785, forward strand.
GCTAATGGACTCTTGACTCCTTCGACTTCTCAGCCAGCCAGCAAACTCTGTTTTATTAATTTGCAACAGTGCTGTGTTAGTTCCTGTTCTTGATTCAGAGATAGAACAGCTGGCAGAAAGAGCTTAAGGGAGGAAGGACTTATTTGGTCTCACCGTTTGAGGAGTTGCAGACCATCACGGAAGCAAAGGCACGGGGTGGGAGTGACTCCCATCACCAATGTTCCATCTGGAGGTTGCTTACATCATATACAGTCTGGAAATAGAGTTCCCACAGGATGCCTGCCCTTCAAAAACCCACGCCTCCAACTAGATCCCACCTCTTAAAGCCTCCACAACTTCCTTACACAGCACCATCCTCTGGAGACAGTATTCAAACACAGGAGCCATTGAAAGACATTTCACATGCAAAATCCATAAAGCATACCTTCACATTTTATGTGTTGAAAAAAAATTTTTAATTCCATTTCAAAAGACTAATTGGGACATCTTATTTTATTTGTCTGTATTTTACAGATTAGGCAAATGAGATACAAAATGTTTAAAATTTTCGAGCTCACATAGCTGAAAGTTGGTAGATTTCATGGAGCTTCAGTTCGTTCTTTTCAACTTTGGCATAGACTGAGTCACAAATGATATCCAAGAGGAAGGCTCAGGCTCAGGGACTGTGGCATGGACCCTGTGTTCATTACAAACAACCTGGGTTTGAGCATTGAGATCTGTTTATTCTCTAGGTCTGTAGGGGGGATGGCAGGGTATAGAATGCACAAACGCTCCTGGTAGCAGAAGCTTGGCATGTCAGAAGATCTTGCCTTTCTGCTGAAGTTCCAAGATTTATTTTAAATCAAGCTTCTTGAACTAGAGGAATTATTTCAAGTCCCACTTCATGTGTCAAACATGAGTTTTGTCTTGAGTTGTGCTTTTCCGAATTGGAGTTGCTCTCTCCAAATGTGGCACAAAGAGGCAAGTGCTTTCTTGGTAAACTGATGCCAGCATCTGGCATATGAGATTAGTAAGGCTTTTGCCAAAAGACCATTGGATCTTCCATCTGGATTTAGCTTTGGAGAGTACAGGATTGGGAAGCATTGTAAATGACCACAGCCAGAAATAAAGAGCCAGGATGTTTATAGCCTGAAGCTTTTAGGCCTGGGAGTATGGCCATCACAGGCCTAATCAGAGCACTTGCTGAAATTTAACTTGACAAAGAAAATAGATATGAATTGAATAGATATGACTGACCTTATTGAAAAGCAATTTGGAAATATCAATCACCATAAATGTTCTCACATGTTTATCTAATAAGCTCATGTCAGGGGCTTTAACAAAGGTATGTGTTCGGAGATGTTCATGCTTGTTTATTATTTACTTGTTTAACTGAAATATAAGATTGTGGTTGAAAAGAAAGCCAAGATAAATATTTAAAATGAAGTGTACAAATATTTCTCATTCCTATTCTGGTAGTCAGAATTCAGTTTGCTAGCTATTCTGACCCTAATCCTTATTTTACTTCCTTTCCCATTCTCTCTCTGTCACACACACAAACACATACGAACTCAAATGCATACTCACATGTTTAATTATCTACATATACTGATACATAAAGTAGATTTTAAAATATGTTTATTTTATTTATTTATTTATTTGACAGCAAGAAAGAGGCAAAGGGAGAGAGAGTGAGAGAGAAAGGTAGTAGGCGCGCAGGGCCTCCAGAAGCTATAAACAAACTCCAGATGCATGGAGTGTGCATGTGTTTATAAGTACACATGTGCCACGGAGCATGTGCAGAAGTCAGAGGACATATTTGGGATGTTGGTCCTCTGTTTCCCCCTTGTTTGAGACAGGGTCTCTTTTGCTCGATCCTATGAAGGCCAGATTGGCTGGCCTACCCACTTTGGGATTCTCCTGACTTTCCTCCCATTGCCGTTTGGAATCACGGGAGTTTGTACCCCTTGTTTTGTTTGGCTTTTTATGTGTGTGCTGGGATCTGAACTCTGGTTGTCAGACTTGCCGAGAAAGTTCCTTTAAATGCTGAGCCATCTCCTGGTGCCAACCTTTAATTCTAATGTATCTTAAAGATACTACACAAGAGAAGAGGACTAATATCACAATGAGTCACCTGCAGAAATGTTACTGATAAATTGCGGATATTGGATTATTGATGTATGTACTAAATTAAAAATCTGTCTCAAACTAATTTATAGTTACATTGCTTCCTTGCTCACATGCTAGATTCAGCTAATTCTTTAAAATTTGCTCTTGTCAAAATATTTTCAGGAATAAAAAGAGTAACTCAGTCTAGTATTCAAGAAAGTCCTCCAGCAAAATATGATCATTCTAAAAGGGAACCTATTCGCATTGAATACTGTGATATTTAATCTTGCTCATAAAGGTTTATGTGGATTGCTAATTTGTTTTTGGCTTAAATAAACTCAGCTATGACAGATCTGAACAATGAAACATTCAGAAAGCAAATACAATTGGTGACTGACATTAGGCCTTTACCTTTATAATTTATTATGTATCCTGCTAGGGTATTCTTTAGGGGAATTATAAAAGCATGTTGAGTTTTATTCAATATGTCTCTCTGATTTCAGGCTTTAACTGAAACTAAAAGCTTTTTTTTTTAACATACAGAAGTAAACTCTCATCCAGTCTATCATTAGTATGACAAGAGGAGGAATGTATAACGAATGTGCAGCTCTTCAGGAGCCATGGACCTATGGAAATCATTGATCTAAATAAGCTGCATAGATATATAAGCTATGAAAACTATTTAAAATTGGGTAGAAAAAGAAAAAAAAAAAGATTCCGTGTACACCTGTCATACAGGCAAACATGGAGACATATGTGAAAGTAAGAAAATTTTGTGTAAATAAAAGATTTAAGGAATTATAAAGTGGGACGGCAGGTGGCGTATTTACATGGAAGAGATTTGAGAAGGGGCGCGTCTTCCTTTTCACCAAAGACGAGGATTCTCGTCATGCCACATCATGTGAACTACATAGTTCATCTTTCAGAGGTACTGGGAGCTTCTTTTCTCACCTCCCACTTTTTCCTCACAAGGCCACACTTGTTCCATGCATTCGTGGAAAGAACGGCATGTCTTATCTCCCTCCAGTGGAAATGAGTTATGAGCCTTTTATGTGGAACTACCACTTCACTTTAACCTCTTTTATAGTTGAACTTTAGTGATGAAGGCGACATTTTTCTTTTCATCTTAGCTAAGGTTTTCCCTAAGAATGCCTTCTCCTGTTCTGATCTATTGGGAGATGCAAGATCATAATGGGAAAAATTAAAGGAACCCATTTGGGATCATGTTAAACACTTTTTCCATTGTCCTAGAAGCCTTAAGAATTTTCTGTTTCTTCTGTTTGTGTCAGTTTGGCTAGAAAAAATGAGTCATTTGTGGTTCTGAGGAGATAATTCAATCAATAAAGTGCATGTCATGCAAGCATGAAGACCCAAGTTTGAGTCACAGAAAACATTTAAAATGTGAGGCATGGTAGTGCACCCAAGACCTGGGGAGGGAGAGATAGCTGGATGTCTGGAGTGCCCTGGTCAGCCAGCATAGCCTAATTGTTGAGCTCCAGGACAAGAAACCCTGTCTCAAAGGAGGTGGATGGCATTCCTGAGGATAACATCTGAGGTTGGCCTCTGGCCTCCATACCCACATGTAGACACTGACATTGCAAACACAGGGATACCCACAAGCACATACATACATAGGAACACACACACATTTAAAGAAAGGAACAAAAATTGTGATATTCACAATGATCCCATCTCTTCAGTATATTTCAAAGAAAATATCCAACTTAAAATAATCATCTGTGGACTAATTTGGTGGCCCTCTTCTTCAGTTTAAACACTGGACTGTGGAGTCCTTGGAGACACTGAGGCCGTTTTGGCAATAGCTTCATGTCACCTAGAAAGATGCAACCTGGGATCCATGATCAGGGCCAGAAAGAACGAGGAGTTCTGAATAACGGACGGCTTGCCGTTGCACCTGGCTGACGCCGAACTTCATCAAGGGCCTCAACCTCTCGACCGAACTCATCAAGCACAAGAGATCTTTCTGATGAAACACATCTTCCCCTCAGAGTGATTGGCAAATAGTTCTGAGTGATTACCTTTGGGTGATTGGAGAGTTTGTGATTTGCCCAAAGTCACAACTGAAGAGGGTGTTTGTACCATCGCTCTTTGTTCCCCCCTCTGAGTTTATTCACACATAGCAGGTATTATGCTACATGTTGAGGACACAAAGTTGAATGAGATGAGATCTGGAACCTTGAGAGGCATGTACTAAGTAAAAAACAGTATAAGTCGATGATTACATTTTTATTGAACAGGAGGGAGTCATGGACAGGATACCAAGGGGACAGAGAGGCATTAGAATTAGATTCCGAGAAAACGCCCCAGAGGCATCTATGTTAGCATAGATTTGGAAGAATATCTAAGTTGCTCATCCCAGTAGCAGTAAGATTTTGCATGCGGGGTATCAGAGAGACATGACGGCACAGGCCTTGCAGAGTGGCAAATACTTCAGGGTGCCCTGAGCAACATGAGCTGAAGGGTCAGTGGTAGATACTGAAGTGAAGGACAAGGCACGAGTTGGATCCTGAGAAGCTGAGATGGTACACCAGAGAACTGCTGCTACTGCTATCACTTGGCACAAGGTGGTACAAGTCGGGGGAAGGATTCAGCCCGTCTATTCCATCGCATTCCAGAAGCATGCCAACTCTACGTCACAGCCTCAGAGTTCTTCCCTGACCTCATTTGAGTCATTTTTTTGTAAGGCTTAGATTATGATCTTCAAAGTAAAGGCATACTCCTCCTCCTCCCTAAATGGAATTTGTATACCGACTGCTAAGAGACTATATTCTTCTCTTTTTAGTTGTCTTTCTCCTCTTAAGCGCTGGAGGCCTGCTCTGGCTGTCTTTGTTTATACTAGTTTGACTTAATATAATCTGGCTGAGATGTGGTCAGAGGGAGGGGTAACAGATGATAAAGACATGGCTCGTACCTGAGGGGGGCAGGCACTCTGTCAGACCATTTATGTAGCACCACATTGCATCCCACTACATCTATTAATGTTGTTATTCTCACTTCTACTGTCCACATAGCTGGAATAAATATTTTGTTTCAAGTTACACAGAAAGGGGGTAAATTCCATTTTTTTAAAAGCCCTGGTTGGTCTCTTTCTAAAGCCCCATGATTTCTCACTCAGATGCTCAATATGTGGAGGGTCTTTATGGATCAGCTTTACGTCCTTCAAAGAGATATCTAATATTTTGACCAGTGTCTGATCTCATTCAATCCAGTCTATGTCAAAACTAATAGGATATAGGGGCTGGAGAGATGACTTAGCGGTTAAGGCATTTCCCTGCAAAATCAAAGGGCCCAGGTCTGATTCCCCAGGACCTACATAAGCCAGATGCACAAGGAACACATGCATCTAGAGTTCGTTTGCAGTGGCTACAGGCCCTGGCTTGCCCATTCTCTCTCTGTTTGTTTCCCTCCTCTCTATCTCTCTTGCTCTCTGTTTGCAAGTTAATAATAATAATAATAATAATAATAATAATAATAATAATAAACTAATAGGATATAGCTGGTCAGCACCTTCTCCCTATAACAACACCCTGACCTGTTGGAACCTTTCACACTAGTATCTAAGAATCCTCAGCATAACAACTTTAATAAACATTTCATTAATTCATACAATCATCATTCATCTGCAGACTAATGTTACTCTGGTGTTGCCCTTAATAATCAAATATCAGACTTTTGCCTCTGAGATTTGGCCCCTGTTGTAGAAAGGCCCTTCCGGATCACCTGTAGATAACCAGCAGTTAATGTCATGCTCACCCACTGCTGGTTGCCACTGTGATTGGACAGGAGGTGAGATATTTTACATACAGGATTTTTGCAAAGGTCTGGAATAACCCTTCTTTTAAAATTTTAATTTCCGAGTGTTCTCCTTATTGCTGCCTGGGTGAAATTTAATGAAAAATTATTTCGCAAAAAAGAAAGAAGTCGGTCGTTGGTATGTGTGGTGTACATGCATGTCTGCATCTTCATATGTTTGTGGGTACATGTGCATGGTATGGTGCATGTGTACATGAGAACACATGGATATGGTGGACAGAGGTCAACACTGGGTGCCCTCGGTCACGTCTCTGCCTTGCTATTCTGAGGCAGTGTCTCTCACTGAACATGGACCTCACTCGTTCAGCCAGACAAGCCAGCCAGCAGCGAGTCCTGGAGCTCTGCTTTTCTCCACTTCCTAAGCGCTGGGATTACAGGCAGGTGTCACCCCACCTGACATTTCATGTGGATGTAGCAGATCTGAATTCTGGTCTGCAAGCTTTCCCAGCAAACAGCTAACTCACTGGCCCATCACACCAGCTCCACCATTACTTGTTTCTCACCTGGGTCATCTTTCTTTTTGTAAAGCGTCTATGACATATACCTGGAGTCATTTTTCTAATCAGAGAGAAAGAGGTGTACACATGCTATCCACCCGGCAAATATCCTTGGTGTCTACAAGTAATAATAAAGAGAATCAATAAGTCACATGAATATTTTTAAAGAGACGTGCTTGATTGCAGGCTGATTTTCTATTGTGGCAGCTGTTTATTTTGGGGGTCGTGGATTTGTTAGGCAGCCAGTTTGGAGACATTCAAGTTCACGAAGGAAAAGGTATTATTTTCAGTTTTTAATTAAGAGTTCAGATAAATAACTGCTGCTTTTCTGAACAGAAGGCAATTAAGAGGCACTTAAATGCCAAAAACAAAGAAAAAAAAACACCCCTGTAATGGAAATATCCCTTAAATGTAATGCAAAGAAAAAAACCGTGGAGTCAGGGAGGACTGGACATGAATCACAGTTCCAATGCTTATTTATTATTGTTGTTTAAGAATGCTAGGAAGATTGTCTTTGATTTTTCCTCCACATGTCTGCAAAGCAGTGAGGGTATTTTCAGAAAGAAGTTGAGCTACGATGTAAAATGCTTGGTCCAGACAGGTGTCCAGTGACTCTGGGTGACTCTGGGGCTCCTCCCCTTCGTGTCAGGCGCTGGACTTGGCAGGCAGGATTTCTCACGGCCTCTTCTGTCATTTGACACTTGACACTTGAGCATCCTCAGCTTGCTTCAAGGAGGTTACTGTACCAGGCATGTGTTTTCACAAATTTTATGGTATATTAGCTTTATTTCTTTTTTTCTTTGAAATATGTCATCCTAGCCACTTCCTTGGGTTTGTCAATGACCTTTCCCATTGCTGTGAGCAAATACCTGACAAGAAGCAGCTTGAGGAAGGAAGGGCTTGTTTCAGTTTGTAGTTCAAGGCTATGGTCCATCAGGTTGAGGAAGGCAAGACACAGGGCCGTGAAGCAGCTGCTCACACCGCGTCAGCAGCCAGGGAGCAGAGAACAGCGGCTCCTCATGCTCAGCTCTCTCTCCTTACAGTTCAGGACCGCAACCTGTAGTGTGGCGCAGCCCACAGTTAAGGTGCGTCTTCCCACCTCAATTAACCTAACCACAAAATATCCCTGCAGGCATGCAGAGACTTGCCTTCTCAAGATCTCTCAAGTTGGCACTCAATAGAAACCATCCCATTGAGAATTAAAAATTAAGCCTGGAGTGGGGGCGCACACCTTTAATCCCAGTACTCAGGAGGCAGAGGTAGGAGGTTCACTGTGAGTTCAAGGCCACCCTTGAATGCCAGATCAGCCTGAGCTAGAATGAGACCCTACCTTGAAAAAAAAAAAAAAAAAGAAGAAAGAAAAGAAAAAAAGAGAGAATTAAAAATCCAATCATGTTGAGAATATTACCTCCTATAAAATAAAGTAACAAGATAAAACTTTACTGTTTCCAAGTTAATAAATGATAAACCTCTTCCAACTACTTCAAAGTCAAGCACAACAATACAATATAATATAATAAAATACAAAAATAATTTTCCCTCCTCCAAATTTCTATATATATATGTTCTATAGCTAAATTCTATAGTTTTGGGGAAATAATTAGATAAGAAACAATTTCATTTTTTAAAATTCTGTATTTATTACACATTACAGACATGTATGTGTTTTTTATTCCTTATGAATTAGAACTCAACCATATCCATATATACTATTTTTTTTCCTGCAGTTGAATAGGGCCATGAAGTCCTGGACTTAGCTTGTAGTGTATAGGCGGATGGGCACGCATCACGTCCTCACGATCTGTACATCACGTTTCCTGCCTCCAGCTCCGAGCTTGTTCATCAATGCAGAGATCGAGTTACAAGCCTTCTTTCCCTTCCGCCCTCTCTCCATCCCTCCTGCCCTTCCTTCTTCTCAGTAGGAACCAACACCAATACTCACTGCGTACTGAAAGTAGCTTATCATGCAATGAAATAAGGATGCAAGAAATGGGCTTTATTATGTAGCAAAGTTATTTTTTAATTTATTCAAAAGTTGTGTTTATTTCACACATACATACATCCACATACACGAACTGCAGCTAAGCCATAATCGTTTCCAGTGCTTTAAAATACAGCACTGTTGTGGAACCAACATCCACCCCATGTGATCTTCCATATGCCATAGACATCTACCAGAGGTTCAGCCTTTTCACCCTCAAATAGATCTGATATATGCTGGGTGCGCATTTTCTGAGTACAAATCCTTAGTCCTCCTATGCATGGTTGCAATTCTTACAAGCTAGTCTGAAGCAAGCCAATTCCCATCCTAATTCTCCTTCATTTGTGGAAAAAAAAAATTGGCTACACTTTCAGTAGTGGTCTTTCTATTTCAGGAAAGATTCACATTAGGAAACTCCACTACACGAGAAGGATTTTTGGATGGTTCCTTGGAATTAATTTTCATGGGCTGTCGAAGGTACTTAAACCACAAGACACGGAGAGGGTTTATAAATGATTGTCGTAAGCCGTTTAGCTACTTAAGTTAAACAGGACAGTGCTCCCCTGCCATTGAATGAATCCTCTGGAGAAGTGGTGGGGCTGCTTAGAACTCTGGAGTAGCCCACTGTCTGGAGATTATGTTTTTGACATTTCTCACTAGAAGTCATCCATTCAACTAATAATAAATGTTATTTAAGGGCGTAGAGTGTGCCAAGAACTGGCCTGGGCATCACCATGGAAACCATCTAATTCTACTTTCATCCTTCAGAACTAAACAAGACAGAGTTGTTGCTGCCAGAGCAGGTAAAGAAGTGTAGAAAGGATGAAGCTCAGATACACCATTAGTGGTATGATCACTTTGGAGGTATGGCCCTGGTATCAGATCGTGTGTGTGTGTGTGTGTGTGTGTGTGTGTGTGTGTGTGTAGCAATGATTGTCAAGGTGACAGGTAAATATATTTTATACTTATACATACTTTGCCCCTATGTTAAAGCACAAATCTATTTTAGTTATTTTTCATGCAAAGGTATATTTTTAAATCTGCATGGATACAAAATAGAATTGATAACACTGTGGGATGGGATATAATTTCAAGAGCAAAAGAACTATGAAGTTGGTCATGTTGTTCCAATGTTTCATTATTTATTTATTCGTTAATTTATTTATATTTACTTCCTTCAGATTTTTTTTTAAGACAGTGTCTCCCTGTGTGGTCCAGCTTGCCCTCTGACTTGCTATTCTACTGCCTCAGACTTCTGAGTGTTGGAATCATAGCCATATATCAACACATCTAGGGTGTTTTGTTTTGTTTTTATTTTTTATTTTTTGAACAGAGAACAATTAACAAGTTTGAAATCTTGTGATCGAGGTAACTGGAAGTTAGAAAATGCTGAGTTTCACATCTTCTATATTTTTATGTAATCTGATCTTAGCTGACAATGCATGTTAAGTTCCAGCATACATAATAAACTTAGCAATGGAAAGAAACAATAATGAGAGGCTGTATGTAATCCTTCTTTTGTGCTCTGAGCTCCTTTCTTTTAACCTTCTCTTCTGCCTTTTCTGATAGGTAGTGGGAAGGCAGAATTAAATCTACACAAATATCACTTAATGATGGTGCCACATTTTGAGAAATTGATCACTTGCTTTCTCATTGCTATGAAACAAATACCTGAGCAAAAGTGACTCAGGGAAGGAAAGAGCTTCTTTTGTCTAACTGTTCCAGAGGCTAGGGCCCATCATGACAGAGGAAGCCTGACAGGCGCAGGAAGCTGATGTCACATCCCCACCTCAGCCAGGAGGAAGACAGCAAACAGCACCTGGCTATAAAAACTGAAGGCTCCTCTCTTAGTATCCAAACTTCCTCCAGCAAGGTTCCACTTACTGGAGGTTCTGCCACCTTTCCAGAGTATCACAAGCTCAAGATTAATTATGTGAACACATGACCCCAGGAGGGGCATTTTACATTCAAACCACCATGGAAATGGGACATCGAACAATTTTGTTTTGAGAACATCACAGACTGTCTTTGTATACCTACATCACCTACAGTGTCACTAGATGATGCAATCTTATAGGACTGTTGAAACATACCTAGTCTATTATTGATGGAAACATATACCATATGACTAAATGTATATCTAATATGACACATCAGGTGGATGGACTTGTAGAAGAATTTTTGTTGTCGTTGTTGTTTTTTGTTTTTCAAGGTAGGGCCTCATTCTAGCCCAGGTTGATCTGGAATTCACTCTGTAGTCTCAGGGTAACCTCAAACTCATGGTGATAGTTCTGCCTCCTGAGTTTTACAACAAATTATTTAGTATCCCTTACCATTACACCCATCTTTTCTTACCACTTGCCTCATCATTTCCATTTAAGCACAGAGGCTGTTTCAAGTGTAAATTAAGATTTTTGGAGACATCATGCTGTTAAAGAACCTTTTGGACTGGGCGTGATAGTACGCCTTTAATCCCAGTACTCAGGAGGTACAGGTAGGAGGATTACGGTGAGTTTGAGGTCACCCTGAGACTGCATAATGAAGTCCAGGTTAGCCTGGGCTACAGAGCAAGCCCGTACCTCGAAAAACCAAAAAAAAAAAAAAAAATGAACAGAACCTTTTGGAAAACAGCAGTGAAGACAATTAGATGCTGATTTTACTCAAACAGGGCCGTGGTGAAATGTGGTATTTTCTTAGATTAGACTATAATTTGCAGGGGGAAAAGATACTGTACTGCAAATAAGTCACTATCTTTAACAGCATCCAAAGGGTTTTAGTTTTTTGTTTGTTTGTTTGTTTTGTTTTGTTTTGTCTTTAACACTACACTCTATTGAGAAGACAAAGGGGCTTTTGGGAGTGTAAATAAACAGATTTTGTTTGCAGTGAAGTTTAGTGTACTGCTGTAAGTCGTCATGAACACTGACTTTGCCCTTCCATTTGTCTTGTGTGTGTGGGGGGGGGAGACCCCGTTAGAACTATCAGCCAATGGGTTGAGGGCAGAGACGCAAAGTTCGCAGTGTTCCTGCTCTTTCCGATCACATAGGTCTCTTTTTTTGTTCTCTTTCTGCTGACACGGCTCATGCGTGCTTCTCAGCATTAAGGCCCCGAAGCTATTTATAGACTTCGCACAGTATTGGCTAATATGATTAACATATGCCACTGAAGGCGGGTCATTACCTGTAGTTGGTTCTTTCTCAGTACATGTGGCCTCCATCTGGATGGGTCCCCTTGTTGGCTAAGCTGCGACGGCCAGGTCCAGGGCCTCATCGTGAGACATCTGCTCTCGAGTTCTGCATTGCTGGCCTGGGAACTTATTTCCTCGGTGCGGCTGCTGCAGCGGGGAAGGCTCGTTTGCACAGGAAGAAACGCGGGCTGGCCGTGCTCTGCTAGCTTTGCAGAGCTCCCGGATGCTGCCGTTGAGCCTTCCTGTGAAGCCCCTACAGCCAGTCACCAAGAAGGCTGATCACTTCCCTCATAATATCCTACAGAAGATGGCAGCTTTCTCCTCTCCTACTACTTCCATTTCCTCTTTACATACTTTTCTCTTTTTCCTGCTTCCTATACTATCTTCCTTCTTTTTCCTTCATTCCTTCCTTCTTTCCATCTCTCTCCTTCCATTCACCTTCCTTTTGACTTTCCTTCCTCTTCCTTCCTTATCTTTTTTCTTTCTCCCCTTCCTTCCTTCCTTCCTTCCTTCCTTCTTTCCTTCCTGTTTTCCTTCCTTGCTGCTTTCCTCACTCCTTCCTTCCCTCAGTCTTTACCTCTCTCCTCATCATTCTCTTTATTCTCCTTTAAATATATTTATTTACAAGAGAGAGAAAAAGAACATGTATAGACATGTCAGGGCCTCTTGCTGCTTGAAACAAACTCCAGACACATGATCCACTTTATGTTTCTGGCTTCATGTGCGTGCTGTGGAGTTGAGCTCATGCTGGAAGGCTTTGTAAGAAAGAGCCATTGTCCAGCCACTGTCCTTGTGTGTGTGTGTGTGTGTGCTGCTTTCTTTTGCTACCTTTTTCTTAGTTTGATTTCTTATTCTGTAATAAAAGCTAGATTCCATCTTACAACGATTCATCCTACTTGTGCACAGAGGAAAGAATACATGCAAATAGGATCCAGTTACCAATTCTTTATAATAATTTATCTTAAATAACTCATATTCTATCCATGGCCAACAAGTTGAGTAAGCCATATTGTGTCCCTAAAGTGGAACACTATGCAACTTGGAAGAAAAGAAGCAGAAAGAACATGACATATTAACTTGGAAATATCTTCTGGATATTAGTTAAATGCAAAAGGGCAAAGGGCACTATACTTTCTTCCATTGTGGAAAAAAGATGGGGACAGAAATAGAATTCTGTTTTTGTATGTTCCTTGCTACTAATAATCACAGACAAATTTGTATATGGAACTGATTATGCGTATCAGAGGCAAATGGGCTAAGGAAGAGCCAGATTCCAGTGTTATATTTTTTGTATTTGCTAAATTTTAATGTCATGCTGCTCTGTTATCTATCCAAAAATTAAATATCATGAGCTAAAGCACAAAAAACATATATAATTCATTTAAAAGAAAGCCACAAACCCATGAACTATCAAAAACATAAAGAATTTTGGTTGGACAAATGGTTAGCAGTTAAGCACTTGTCTATGAAGCCTAAGTATGCTGGTTCAAGACTTGATTCCCCAGAACCCACGTAAGCCAGACACACAAGATGGCACATGTATCTGGAGTTTGCTTTCAGTGCCTGGAGGCCCTGGTGTGCCCATTCTCTCTCTCTGTATCTTTTTCTCTCTCTGTCTGTCTGTCTCTCTCAAATAAATAAAGAAAAATTAAAAAAAAATAAAAACCATAAAGAATTTACCTGACTGGTATGCTTGTGCCAACTCTTGGTGCTTTCTTAACATAGTAGGTTTCTGTGGCTCAAATCATATAAAATATTGGTTTATAGAAAATACTGTTGAACAATGGACCTAATTTTCTTAAATCTTAAATTAAGATGTCAAGAAGCCATATCTAAATTGCTGAGGGTCGTATGTCAATAAACTTTTAGGTTGGCTCCCTGCTATGCTATAGTATCTTATATTTGCCTGGGTCTCATAGGTGGTATACCATGTGGTGTAGCAATTCTACTCCAGAATTGCCTTTCCATCCAGGTGTTCGCGACTTACACAGCTGCAGGTTTGACTGACGTGGTTTTCCACTAGGGCTTTAATGTTTGCCCAAAAGTCACTTGGTTTTCCAAGTTATATTTTCTTAAGGGTTAGATGTCCTCAGTACTACCTTAATGTCAAATCTTGATTGAATTAAGAAAAACATGAGAGTTCGGGGGAGTATACATTGTGGAGGCATCTCCAGATACCTCGAATGGAATGACTGGCTTGATTCCCTGATAGATTCATTGCATGGTGGCCGTATTCAGAGATGGGACTTAGGTGGAGGAAGTGAGACACTGATGGTGTGTCCCTGGGATCTCCTCTTAGCCCTTGCTGCATCATTTCTTTTTGTTTCCTGTCTCACGTGGTGTAGATCATGTCTTCCAACCATTGCTCCTGCTGCCCTGATGTTCTGCCCAAGGGCAGGGTCTCCGGAAGCAGACTCAGCTCTCTGAAACTGTGAGCCAAATAACTGTTCTCTCATGTTGCCTATATCAGAATTTGGTTCTCAAATATGAAAATTAACCAACAAAACCACCAAGGTTTTAAAAATATTTTATTTAGCTAGTTAGATGTTTATTTATTTATTAGAGAGAGATGATTTGTATATAAAGGGCCCCTCACAGGTTCATGTGTTTGAACACTTGGTCCCCAGCTAGTGGTGCTCCTAAGGAGGTTATGGAACCTTTAGGAGGAAAAGCCAAGTTGGAGGATGTGTGTCTGTGGGGGCTAGTCTAGAAGCTTAGACCCTAGCTTTGTCTCTTATTCCATCATTTCTTCCTGTTCCACTCAGTTGTGTGCAAGCAGCTACCACAGGCTCCTGCTACATGCCTTCCCTGATATGGCAGACTGGATTCCTTCAATCTATGAGCAAAAATAAGCCTTTCTCTCATAAGTTCATTCTTTTTTAAATTTGTTTAAAAATTATTTGATGTATATAGATAAAGAGGCAGATAGTGAATGAGAGAGAGAGAGAGAAAAAGAGAGAGAGAGAAAGAGAGAAAGAGAGAGAGAATGGACACACCAAAACCTCCAGCCACTACAGATGAACTCCACATACATATGCCATCTTGTTCATCTGGTCTGTGTGGGCTCTAGTGGAATCAAACCTGGGTCCTTAGGCTTTGCAGGCAAGTGCCCTAAATGCTAAGTCATCCCTCTAGCCCTTAAGTTCCTTCTTGTTGGCTATATGATCACATAACAAAAGCAAGTAACTTGTTCAACATGAAATTCAGCTCTATTCTCATTTATATGCACTGACTTCTTTTACAGACACTATAACTGCTATTTTCCCAAAAATTGTGCAGCCCTGATAAGACTATAGCTGTGATAATAACTTTGTACTTACCACAAAGAATCTCTTATTTTCATTTTTAAAATACATTTTTTTTTTATTTGAGAGAGAGAGAAATAAAGAGGCAGACCAAGAGTGGGTGTAGACATGCTAGAGCTTCCTCAGCAAATGAAACTCATATGCCACTTTGTGAATTTGCCGTTACATGGGTACTGAGGAATTGAAACAAGGCCATTGTGCTTTGCAATGAAGGGTCTTTAACTGCTCAGCCGCCTCCCCAGCCCCCAAAGGAACTCTTGACCTTCCGTTTTGTTAATATTTTCTTACCATAAAGTTTCTACCAAAGTAATATTTTTCCTAGTAGTTCTGCTCTCTCACCATGTACTATTAATTCATTTCTTACTTACATTTGCATGGCTGTACATACTTAGCACTATTATAGACTTAACTAGAATGCTGTATTCCAGATGTGTGTTGCCATGACAGTCTTCCCAGCTAGCTCCTCAGTGCTTGGCAGCAGAGCCAGGGTTCTTGGTTGCCCTTGTATACCTCATGCAGTGTCCGGTGTCTGGTATGTAGTTTTGAACTTGGTCAATATTGACATACTGAGTAATGCTTCCCAAACTTGAACTCCTTCTTTATGTGGAAGGAAGTTTTTAAGAAATATTTTTTTAAGAGAAGAGGACTAGTGTTAAGAAAGGCATTGACACTGGGGGAAGGAATGCCTATACCTTAGGAGATGAAAGTTGAAAGTCTGCACCAACTCCCAATTTCTTTATTGTTTGCCATAGGAGCACAATTTACTTTTAGTATGTTATAAAGTCCTTTATTTCACATTTGTGTTTTTTTCTTTTTTCTTTCTGGTATTTTTTATGAGAGAGAGAGAGAAAGAGAGAATTGGTGCACCAGGGCCTTCAGCCACTGATATTGAACTCCAGACACATGTGCCACTTTGTGCCTGTGTCCAACCTTGAGCGCGTGTATCACCTTGTGCATCTGGCTTATGTGGGATCTGGGGAATTGAGCCTGGGTCCTTAGGTTTTGCAGGCAAGTTCCTTCACTGCTAAGCCATCTCTCTATCCTCATTTATGTGAATTGTGATGATGATGATGATGATGATGATGAAGGAAATATACCAGTATGAATTGTGTTAAGTCCTTTAGCTAAAGATGACTTTAAAAATCTTCGTCTTGTTTCTGTTATTTTGAAGTCCAGTGTTCATGTTTAATTCTAAAAGTTCTGGCTACCTCTCTGCCACTGATAGATTTGAATATTTTTTCAAAATAAACAAATAAATAAATAAATATAGCTCTGACATTCTGAGTAGATGGGATTTACTGTCCCTCTTATGCCTCTTTCAGTTACCAGTGACACGGCACTCCATGCTGGCTAAATCGTAAAGGAAAGGGGTTTGTTTTGGTTCAAAGTTATGGCTCAAGATTGAGAACCTGCCTCTGATGAAGGTTATTTATTTATTTATTTATTTATTTTTACTGTCTAAGTCTCAAAGTGCACTCGGCATCATGCGGCCAAGAATGGGAGGGCTCCAAGATTTATTCATGGGTACTCTGCCCTGATTACCTCAACAAGCCCCATATATTGTAATCTCTAAACGCTATAGTTAACCGAGTTCCTGTGGTCTTGATAACTTAGAGAATAAATTTCAACATGCACTTCAGAGAACACATACAAACCCTATCTAAATCATCGTAACTAATTCTCTAATGCATTCCTTTATCTTTTTTTTTTTTAATTTTATTTTTTGAGAGAGAGACAGAGAGAATTGGCACACCATGGCCTCAGCCACTGAAAATGAACTTCAGATGCTTGTGCCACCTAGTGGGCATTTGCAACCTTGTTCTTGCCTCACCTTTGTGCCTCTGGCTCACGTGGGATCTGGAGAGTTGAGCATGGGTCCTTAGGCTTCACAGGCAAATGCCTTAACCGCTAAGCAATCTCTCCAGCCCTATCTTTTTAGTCAAGTAGATTTTTGTACAACAGAATGTTTCAGTCACAGAGCTTTACCTTACATGTAAATATCAGTTTTCTCATTTTGTAGATTTTGATGAAACCTAGTACTTAAATGCAACATACTGTTGTTTTTCAGTTCATCAAAATAATACCAACATCTGGGGATGTGGCTCAGTTGTAGAGGGTCTGCCTAGCATACATGAGGCCCTGGGCTTGATCTCCAGCACCACCAAAACAAACAATAAATAAAATAACACCAATGACCCATATTCCATCACTTCAGAATGGTACTAGTAAAAGTTTTATTGGTTGAAATAAGATAATTCTAGGCATTGAATTTTATGTATTCACTGTCTTTTATTCATAGGTGATTATACTTTATTTACAAAAGGGAAAATAAATTTAGCAATGTGCTTACTTGGATGGGTCTAATTCCTGTCAAGTCTATCATAATATCATTGCATCTTATGAATGGAACCATGAGGTATATAGTCCTCCCACTATTTTGAGTGTTTAACAATGTAGTACATTTAAATATTTTACTAGTACTATAAAATTTATGGTGTATTATACATTATCTTTGAAAAAATGTATACAATTTTAAAATGGAAACCAGAATTATGTGCCAACACTTCAAGTATTGAATTGCCAAGAATCTGAGAATGGTGTGATGACTAGAGTTTGTTAGAGTGATAGATCTGTTTTCTGTTGGCTGTGCATGTGTGTGTGTGTGTGGGGGGGGTGTCCCTATCAGCCCAAGCACTGGGAAGGTAGAGAGGCAAGGAGGATAAAGCGTTCAAGGCCAGTGTCAGCTCCATAGTGAGTTTGAGAGCAGCCTAAGCTACAGGAGACTGTGCTTCAGTCACCCTTTCCCACCAAAAATAAGAATTACATGAACCTGTATTCTGTCAATATGAATAATCTCCAGTGAAAAACTTAAAGCTTGTGAGTTTCAAAAAGGAGCTATTGACTATTGCACACGATTCCTTTTCAATTCTCTTGTCTCCCGGCAGTCAGTTAGGAAGGGGTCTATAGCTTTCAACAGACCTCATACATTTGCTCAGTAGGTTAGGCCTTCTTTAGATTTTCTTCTTTTCACCAACCTTCAGATGCCTGACCATCCTGCATTCATTCATTCATTCATTCATTCGGGTTCACCATAAACTACACAGATCACTGCTACCTCTCTAATGCCTGGTACCTTTTTGAGTGTATGTTTTTAAAGTTAATGTCCTTCCCTGTTAAAGTGAAACAACATGCGGCTGAGGGCATGCCTCCTCTCAGTTCCCTCATCAGATCTGAGAAGTATTTTGCATATTATAGTCACCACTTCAAAATGACAGCATTCAGACATAAAAATAATCCATTTGGGCTATAGCATTTCATTCAGCATATCTCTGTCAAATGTGTACTTAGTTACAATTTATCAGTTTTCTGAAACTCAAACCATTATCATTTCTTTACTCTGAAAAGTAAGTTAATGTTATTGAGTGGTCAGTATTACTCTATAGGCAGCATAGGCTTTTGGTTTTCTTTCTTTCTTTTTTTTTTTGTTCATTTTTATTTATTTATTTATTTGAGAGTGAGAGAGAGAAAGAGGCAGAGAGATAGAGAGAGAGAATGGGCGCACCAGGGCTTCCAGCCACTGCATACGAACTCCAGATGTGTGCACCCCCTTGTGCATCTGGGCAACATGGGTCCTGGGGAACTGAGCCTTGAACCAGGGTCCTTAGGCTTCACAGGCAAGCGCTTAACTGCTAAGCCTTCTCTCCAGCCCGGCTTTTGGTTTTCTTATTCCATTATTTTGTTTGTTTGTTTATTTGAGGCAGGAATTCTTATATTGCACATAGACACCAAACTTATTATGTAGCTGAAGATGACCTTGAATTTCTGATCCTTCTGCCTCTACCTCCCAAGTGCTGGGGTTATAGGCATCTACCACCATGCCTAGTTTAACCTCTATAATTCACTGAAAGATTTCCAGTATATCTTATAATAACCCGTTTGGATTCAGGGCATAACAACATCCACATTTGAATCTGAACCAATTACTAGTGGAAGCATATGGACCTTAAAATATATATACAGTTCTCTAGAGCTGATTGCATAATTAAAATGTGGAAGGGCAGGTGGTTGAGAGCTTCTATTAATTTATTGTATTGCCCTTAAGATCAAAATATGAACTTTGAAAATCACAGGGATTTTGATAATTAAAATGTGCCCACTGGAAATACAATGAAAGGAACAGTTTATTTATTAAAGGAAAAAAGCACTTTGAATGAAACCAGAAGATGTTTTTATTTATTTATTTGAGTGAGAGAGAGAGAGAAAGAGAGAGAGAGAGCGAAGGAGAGAAAGCAAGGAAGAGAATGGGCATGCCAGGGCCTCTGGCCACTGGAAATGAACTCTAGATGCATGAGCCACCATGTGCATCTGGCTTCTGTGGGTCCTAGGGAATCAAATGTGGGTCCTTAGGCTTCACAGACAAGTGCCTTTAGCTACATCATCTCTCCAGCCCCAAATCACAAGATAAAATTAGGAGTTTAGTCACAGAAAGTTGGATAAATGCCTTACTCTGTGCTATGCCTTTGGTAAGAGGCTACCCAATGTTCTGACAAGTGTGTTACCATTTTGTGGGTCTGCCTTTCAAACAGGAATGGATGACTCTGATCAAGCCAGGCCTCATACCTAAGCAAGGACTCAACATCTAACTGTTAACTTAATCCTCTGTTTCCTAATGGGATTTAAACATTTTGTTCCTGATCTAAAGAAGCCATGATTAGATCTTAAAAATTTTGAAACTCTTTTCACATTCACAGGATGTGGTCAGATGTTATTCATTCCTTTAACTTCTTACCCAAATCTTTGTAAAATTGTACAATTCATATTTTAGCCTATGACATTTCTACTGACATTGTTATACTAGGTGTCCAGTATCTTTACACTTTAGACCCCACTGTTTAGACAAAGCAAACTGTTAGTCATCCTAGGCCCTCAAATACCTATGCTAGAATGTATCACTCAAAGCTAACATGGTAACGTATGGAACCATGTAATCCTAGCGCTTGGGAGGCAGAGACAACAGGATAGGTTGTTTAATGCCAGCCTGGGCTACATGAGACCCTGTTTCAACTCCCCCCCCACAAAATGCAAACCAATAGAATATATCACTCTATGCTATGGTATTTGGGTGTCTTTTTTCTCTACACTGCAACTATCTGCCTTCCTGGGTCCCCGCTGTTGTGTTTTTAGAGTGACTATTTGCTTATATATACTAGCTATGTGTTTGCCATTCCAGTTTTGTTTGCCACTCAATAGCGTTTGTATTCAACCCCTTCAGTGCCAGACATACTTCAGAATAAGTATTACTTAATAAGTTATATTTTAAGCTAAACTGCTTTATCTAATTTATGAAACCATTTGGGCTAGAAGAGCCCTACAGTAAAATACATAGCTCATCCCACTTTTCTAGAATAGTGGAATAGATTTTTATTGTCTATAAAATCCACTCTGGGTGGGTATCTATTCTCAGCCTTCATTATCTCCAGCGATAGCAATTCCAAAGTCTCCCTTGGCAGTCTTCCCTTTTGCTGAACTAGCCTTGCTTATTAATCCTATAATAATACCTTATGTTCTCTAAATATTGAAGCAGTACTTAAGTTTCCCCTGCTAACTCGTTGCCTCCCTGCCCACCCTGTGAAATGGTTCTGCTGGAGAGGGGGGTGGTGAATAATTATGTAAGCACACAGCATCAAATAATGCCTTATGCAGCCGTGTACTGAGGCATCCCGCGAGAGGCTTGTTAGGATGGACGTTGTCAGTCCATAGAAAATTAAGCTATTGAATCTGAAGCAGCAGGATGGTGATTGAATTTTTGTGCCATTGGGATGAAATGGCTTTGCAGACATATGAATTTCACAGCCAGCGACGTCCTTCCCTTTCTTGTATGCGTTAATGATATTGTGAGATTAATGCACTATTGCTGGTTTATTTATGCTGGTGCTGGGATGAGGTCACTGAGTGGACCTGTCCTGGGAGGGGACACTCCACAGATTGTCATAGGAAGAGGATTGACGATAGGTGTTGGGTGATTGGTAAAGTCCCATGCTGGTATTGTATTTTTTGTTTTGTAATCACTTTTACCATTACTCTGTCCCCACTCCAGGATTTTGGATACGTTTCTCTTGTGCTGGTTATAATGTGTGTGTGTGTGTGTGTGTGTGATGTGTATTCATGTTCATGTGTGCAGGTGAGTGTGTACATCGTCAGGTATAGATGGGTGCAGAAGCCAGGGAGCAACCTCAGGTGCCACCTGGAGGATTATCATGCATCTTTCTCAGAGACAGGATCTCTTATTGGCCATTTAGCTTAGACTGCCTGGCCGGTCAGTGAGCCCCATCAATCCACCTGTCTGCATCCTCAGCCATGGAGTTTCAGGTGCCCACCTCTGTGTTGGCACCTTACGTGGCTTCTGGGATTGAACTCACATCCTCATGCTGGTATACCAAGAACTTTTCCGCCTGAGCTATCTGGTGAGTGTTTGTGACTTGCTTTGGAAGGCTGCCTGGAACAGTTGGAGGGTGAGGAGCCTGGAGTTCGTATTCCTGATGGTGTGTGTGAAATGCCCACAACTTCACTGTAAGTGGAGAAAAGGCCGGGCATCAAACTTGAACCAGCAGCTCTCTTGGGGGGTCTAATCAACTGTTGTTTCACTTTCCTTTCCTTCCTCATTTCCCCCAATTTCCCCTCACCACGTTAAACCAGGAGCCCCTGAACCAACTTTCTCATGAATTCTCTCTCAGACTTAGCTTCTAGCTAACCAGACTCCAGACACCATGTAGGATGTTGTAGTCTGGGTCAGTCTCCTCCGTCCCTCCAACCCCCCCCCCCATTGGCTGACCTGGTTTCCATGAATATTTTTCTTGTGGTAGACACATCGGACCCTACCTCTCAAGATGACATTTTTTTACTCTGGAAATTGACTCTGACTTGTTTATAGTATTGCTTTAATTGTGCCAATATCACAAAATTTAGTAGGTACATAGACCTAGGAAAGGTCCATTTTGGTGAGTGTTCCTCAAGGGCTGACTAAGCCTCTTCTATGATCCATTTGAAAACTGCTTTGTCCATCTGTTAGAATGTGGACCACACACATCCAACACACAGAGTTGGTCAGACATCAAAACTGGCCTGTGGATTCTTTGAGCGGCACCTAGCCAACAAATGACATTGTGTCTTCCACTTCATAAATGACCAATCTTTTTCTTTTTGCCATCTTCTGCTGTTGAAAGATATTTGCTATGTCCATGCTGGTTGAAGCAGTCCTACTACTGCTCCGTATCTCTAGATTCACTCTCAAAACACTGTCTGATGTATCTCCCTTCATGTCAAATAAAACGTCCATGTCCAACCCAGTAGATACTCATGTATCAGAAATGCGGGGACTGATATATTTGGGCACAAAGCAAGCAAGTCTAAGAGTCCAGGAAGAGCCCCCGCGCTTTGTGTTTAGTCCTGGAGTCTCGATCAGCAGGTGAAACACAGTGTTAGCTCAGGAAGTACACAGTGCTACTTCTAGAACAATCTGTGGGCCACATCCTCTTAGGACAGGTCTGGTTCCAACACTACCATACTCACGTGTGTGTGTGTGTGTGTCTGTCTGTCTCTCAAATGCTCTAAGAATTTTAATGAAATTTCAAAAATTAACATATTTATTTTCAAGAGTGGAAAGTGACCTAAATATTATGAGTTAGTCCTCTAATCACCCAGAAGAACTTGCCTGGTCATGAATGTTCCAGAAGCTATTGTTGAACTGTAGAACCACATGTGCATTGTGGTTTGGATGTATCCTTTAGTCCTCAGCTCTTTAGATGAATACCTTTAACATCCGATCACACTCTCTCTTTCCAAGAACACCTTGCGCAATGTAGTGCTCTGCACACACTTTCAAAATTAGTTGACATATATTTCTTATGAAACCCGAAAGCAGTTTTGCAGATTCCATCCCACAGACATAATGGATCACACTGGAAAAGAGAAACGAAGATTGTTCCTGCAATCATGAAAGAGGCAGACTTTGAAGTGAGAACTCAGAGTCTATTTATGTAATGACATTGTTCTGGGATGACCTCAGACCCTTGTGGTAGAAAACTTGGGATTTACTAGGTGTCATTTTCCCAGCTACTGCCTTTAAATATGGGGAGGTTTCAGGAACAGGGAATAAGCATGGAAACATTTTAGCAACAGGAAATCGTAAACATCTATCCAATAACTGTTCATTTTATTTTATTGATATATTCCTAAATGTAATTCTATGACTATGAAGCCTATGTGTAGAGTCATCTCTTCATGGATTGCTGTTATGTCTGAGAGAAATTAGCAGTTTCTGCTTTTCTTCACATAATCCATTGTTTTTCTGAGGCTTGGTTCTACCTAGTAGAGTGTTCTACTTACTCTCACAACAGGGGTGGGAAACCCGTGATCATTTGCTTTCACAATTTGGTGCCAGACTCGGGAGTAATGGCCCACAGTGTCATCACATGTGACATCCAGTGCTGAGAACATGAATTCCTGATGTCAAGGCAGCTCAGAAGTGCACATTAGGAAAAATATTCCACAGTGGAACTGACCCATTCTTCTTTAAATCTGGGGCCATATTTGGTCAGACATCAAAACAGAAAACAACTTTCAATCAGGCGGACAGTTTGCCTTTTAAATGTATTATGAAGGCTTCAGAGATGGCTCAGTGGTTAAGGTGCTTGCCTGCGAAGCCTAAGAACCATGCTCGACTCTCCAGATCCCACATAAGGTAGACGCACAGGGTGATGCAAGCGCAAAGGTCACACATGCGCACAAGGCGGCACAAGCGTCTGGAGTTTGATTTCATTGGCTGGAGGCACAGGTGTGCCAATTCTCTCTCACACTCTCTCTCAAAAAAAAGAGGAAAAAAATAATTAAATATATCATGAAGCTATAATTATGATAGTTTAGCAAAGTCTTTGTTTTCAATTAACTGACCTGATTTCTATGTTTTTAAATTATTCTTGTTTATTTTTATTTATTTCTTTGAGAGCGACTGAGAGAGAGAGAGAAAGAGGCAGACAGAGAGAGAGAGAGAGAGAGAGAAAATAGGTGCACCAGGGCCTCCAGTCACTGCAAACTAACTCCAGATGCATGAGCCACCTTATGCATCTGGCTTACATGGGTCCTGGGGAATCAAGCCTCGAAGCGGGGATCCATAGGCTTCGCAGGCAAGCGCTTCAACCCAATTTCTATGTTTTTTTGTTTTTTTTACTGTTTTGTTTTGTTTTTCATGGTAAACACAACTGATCCTGCAGAGGGAAGCTTCAAGCTGTTGTCTAAGATTGACTAGAGATTAGCTATAGAATTGCTCTTTTTTTCAGATTTTCATTTATTTTATTTATAAGCAGAGAGAGAATGAGAGAAGGGGAACGGGCATGCCAGGACGTCTTGCTGCTGCAAACAAGTTGCAGATATATGCACCATCTTGTTCATCTACCTTTACAAAGGTGCTAGGGATCAAACAGGCCACCAGCTTTTGGCAGAAAATACCATTAACTTCTCTGAGGCATCTCTCCAGCCATATATCATTACTTTTATAGGTTGGGTCAGGCTTGTAACATTCACCAAATAGTGGTTCACATGATAATCTTTTGTCTCCATTGTATAGTTGTTGGTTAAGGAACAGGGAAGAAAAGCCGTCTTTGTTAACATGGTTAGGCTCTAAGTTTGTTATGTGTGCATGTGTGTGTTTACACAGGTTCACGTGTGTGTTAATGCAGGCGTGCGTGTGCCACAGTGCCTATGTGGAGGGAAGAGGTCAATGTAGTGTCAGTGTGTGCTTCCCACCTCATCTGGCACAGAATCTCTTATTCTCATTTTTGTTGTCGTTCGCCGTGCTCTTCAATCTGTGAGCTTCTAAGAAATTTGCTCGCCTCAATCAGCCATCTCTGGCCCACCATGGCTTCTGTTTTTTATGTGGAGTCTGGGGATCCGAACTCAGGGCACTCACACTGGGACAGAAAGTGCTTCTTCCACTGAGCCATCTCGCCTTAGTCGTCTCCCCAGCCCAAGGCTTGGTTTTTATTTTATTTATTTATTTGTTTAACTATTTGAGGAAGGGTCTCCCCTCTATCCCAGGCTGTGCTGGAATTCATATGTAGTCTCAGACGGATCTTCCTGCATTGGCCTCTGTGGTAGTTTAGGTAGATGGACCCCAATATATTCACTGTTTTATTACTTTGTAGTTTGCCACTGCAGCCACCTGGCTGGAGGCGGTGTCACTGGGCTGATCTCTTAAGGTGTGGTGGTGGGTTTGAGATTCCAATCTAAAGATATGCAAAGCGTGCCTAGCTAGCTTCCTGAAGTGTGCTGTGCTCTGTGGCTTTTGACTTTTAGGCTTGTGTGTGTTTGGTCCTGTGAAGGCAGGCCAGCTTCTTCTGCCATTCTGTGACTCCCCCTGGATCTGTAAGGTTCAGTACATATTCCTTCCTCCATAACTGTGCCTGGTCTGGAAGTTCATCTCAGTGAACCTGAAGCTGTCTGCCATAGCCTCCCATATGATTTCTGGTTCTATCAAGGAGAGCCCAACAACACTGATTAATTTGTGTTTCTATGAGGAAAGTTTTCCACAAATTTGTGCATAGGAAAGTGTGGTCAACTGAATGGTTCTGTGTCAAGCACTTCTTTGATTGGACAGAATGGCATTTGTATCTAGACCCATGCCTATGGACAAACTGTGTCACTCTGTTTTGTTTCCCTTAATATACAAGAAGACTGCCTTAGAGAGCTGCTATGGGAATGCAGCAATGACGCCTAACGCTCTTGGGACGGGACTGGACACTGAGACCATGGCCCTCAATAGTGGAGGCAGTGAAGTATATTAAGAGTGAAATCACGGTTGTTAGGTTATCCTATTGTTCTTACTATACATTATCATTTTGTAAACTTTTTGTGATTACGGTTCACAATATTTTTGGCATTTATTTATTTATTTACTTATTTACTTGCTAGCACAGAGACATAGCAGAGAGAAAGATAGAGGTAATGACCATGGCAAGGCCTCCAGCTATTACAAATGGACCCCAAATGTGTGTACCACTTTGTGCATATGGCTTTAGGTTGCTAAGGGGAATCAAACTCGGATCGTTAGGCTCTGAGGGCAAGTGTCTTAATGACTGAGCCATCTCTCCCCCGATGACTGCTATTGAGAGTCAAAATATACCATGTCTACTCCCAATTTGAGAATATAAGGGTGTCTGAGAATATAAAGAAATTAGGAGACTGGTCTGCGTGAATTACTTTCTACCCTTACTTTTGATTTAATATATTCTTAAAGCTCTCTTT
Source organism: Dipus sagitta (assembly GCA_036346955.1). NCBI lineage: Eukaryota > Metazoa > Chordata > Mammalia > Rodentia > Dipodidae > Dipus > Dipus sagitta. The sequence continues at coordinate 8,739,972 of CM070786.1, forward strand.
TACATAACTTTATGGATTTTTTTTTCTGCTATTATACTAAACAAGGTTTTGCTGTTATCCTACAAAAAGGGTTTTTGAGCCAGAGAGATGGCTTAGCGGTTAAGGCATTTGCCTGCAAAGCCAAAGGATCCCGGTTTGATTCTCCAGGACCCACATAAGCCAGATGCACAAAGGGGCACATGCGTCTGGAGTTTGTTTGCAGTAGCTGGAGGCCGTGGTGTGCCCATTCGCATCCTCTCCTTCCCTCTCTCTCTCTCTCTCTCTGCTTCTTGCTCTCTCAAATAAATAAATGAATAAAATATATTTTAAAAGGGTTGTTTTTCTTTTATATGTGCGACGTGATATGTGTGTACAGATGCGTATCCCCTGGGCACGCACATGTGGAGGCAAGAGGAGAATGTTGGTATCACGCTATTTCCTTGAGGTCAAGTCTCTCACTCAAACCTGTGACCTGTGGTTTTTGCTCTTAATTTTGCCAGTCAGCAAACCCTAAGGAGTCTCTGGTCTTAGCCCCTGCACGACTGGGGTTACAGACATGGATATCTAAACCCCACCCTATACACGGTTGCTTGAGAATGAAACTCAGAAAGTGCCCGGCTCTCTCAGGAGGCCCTTGGGCTTGCGTAGAAAGCACTCTTAACTCTTGAGTCATTTCCTCAGCCCCACAAAAGGTTTCAAATGACACCCACGGCTCTATTTTTTTTTTTTTTAGAAACAATCTTCTGATTTCACATTCTGTTTTATAGTTTTTTCCCCCCACATTTGTAAAGTAGCAGATGATAAATCAAAAACTAATATTTCCAAGTACCACAAAAAATAAAAGTCTGTGACAGATTAAATGTGGGCTAAATGAGCCTTATGGATGCTTTGCTCTAATTAGATATCAGGTAAATGTTCCTGCAATTGTGCCTTTTATTAAAGTCAGAACATGGGCTTGCTCAGGCTTTCCACACACTGCCCTTTAAAGAATCGTTTGAAAATATTTTGGGTCTGCTGTCACTGAAACAATATGGCTTGGCAGCATATTGGTAACTTCATCAGCTCCCCACATTTGTCATGTGGAAAGTGTTCTTTATATGCAAAGCTGTCAGGCAGATTGAGTATATAATTCTTCCTTGCATGAAATAATATGATAAAACTCCAGTATTGAATTGAATGCTGTGCTAGCGTTTGGAGTCTCGCAGGCATAGGTTGGAATTGCTTTACAATGGGAGCATTGTTGGATGACAAATATTCTTTTTGTAATGTTCATCAGTTATGTTTTAAGAGCAGGCATTACCCCCCTCTGACTGCAGGTCTTATCCTTTATTGATTTTCGCTGTTAACATACTGGAAAATGCAGCCACTTCCTGGTTACATTTGATTCTCTCTTTCTCTCTGTCTGTCTTTGTCTGTCTTTGTAGTATGTGTGGTGTGCGATCCGTTCTGTGTTGATGTGTGCTAGAGGCATATGTGTGTGCATGTAGTTCCACTCATGCTATGTGCGTGCATTCAGAGGCCAGAGGCAGGCTTTGGGTGCCCTCCTCGATCACTCAAGCATATTTTCCTGACACAGGTCTCTCCATTTTCTTTAGTCAAGGAGTCCCAGCAATTCTCATCTCTCTATACCTCCTTCACAGACTGGGGTTATAGACATGTGGCCAGGCCCAACTGTGTATGTGGGTTCTCAGGCTCTCCAAAGCCCTAATACTTAGTAGCAAGTGCTCTTAACTCTTGAGCCACCTCCCCAGCCTGTTTGACTTGCTTTTTAATGGTTAACTATTGTAATTCAACTACCTTACCAAAGTGTGTAGATATTTTCATTCTCTCTAACCTGTGAGATGTTGCTAGTTCCATGATGAAGATAATGTTAGCCAACTTCCTAGTTGTGATTCAATTTGCAAAGACAAAGCTTTGAAGATATGTGCCGTCAGTCTGCCATTCCCTCACAAAGGTAGGCTATATGTGGTACACAGTACCTATTAGCATTGGGGAAAAGCAGCACAGATTATGGCCATCGTCTGTCTGGAAAAAGGTCAGTTTATGTGTTTTAGTGATGGGAGTCCTCAAGGCACTGGCTGGCCCACCCATGTCAGTTTCTAGGGCCTAAAGGAAAAAAGAAAGAAATTACTATGAGTATGTACACAGCAACTGTGCTTGGAGAAGCCCTGGGCCAAGCGAGTTCCTGATGCAGAGCAGGCCCTGTGCCAGAGCTCTTCCAACTACTCCAGGGCTACTTCAGGCATTTGGAATGCGGGAGAAGCTTGTAGCGCTGGGACGATCCATTGTGCAACGTCTGTCACGTCTAGAGTGTGAGCACACCAAGCCTCGTATGCCCGATTCGGAATTCAACAGGGAATGTGAGGAGAGAGACCATAAAGTGTATTCTAGATACATGCCAGGTTTACTCCAACTCTCTTTGCTCCCTCCTTCATTTCCTCCCTCCCCACTTTTTCCTCTTTCTCGTCCCTTCTTTCTGAATTTGTTTCCTAATTATTTTATTTTAAAAGAGATATCTGTTCAAATATATTCACGTCATTGTAAAATACTCACTCGGGCCCTTTCTTAGGTGTGGGCTGGGCAAACCTTCTTCTTTTTTTTTTTTTTTTTTTGCGGCTGATCAACTTTTCTGGTTTTTCTCAACAAAGGAAAAGCCAGATCTCTTGCCTCCCATAGCGTCGCAGCAAAGCCCCCATCTGGAACGAACTCGGCATCTTTAACAAGTATGTGTTCTGTCTTCATACACCATCTAAAAATAGTGCTCAAACAAGTAAGACAAAAATATTTTGACATTTTCTTCATGTTTCGTGTGGTAAGCACAGTATGAAACAGACTTTCTGTTAATTTTCACAGACCTAAGAGACGATGTGCTTTTGTGTGCATGGACGACATATTTCACTCGAGGGTGAATTCTGGCTCACAGCACAAAACAGCAGTTGTGTTTGTGTGTGAGAAAAGCACCACTTTCGTGGCAGTCAGCCTTCCCATGAAGCTCAGTTCATTAGTCCTGAAAGTAGGCTGGAGGGGTGACTCAGCCATTAAAGGTGCAACGTCTAATGGTGTGGGTTCAATTCCCCAGTAACCACATAAAGCCAAATGTATAAAATAGCACATGTATGTGAAGCTTATTTATAGTCTTGGAAGACTCTGGCATGCCTTGTTCTCCCTCCCTCCCTCCTCCCTTTCTCTCTCTCTCTCTCTCTGTCTACAAATAAATAGAAAAAAAATACCCAAAGTGAGATGTTCAATCAGGCTTTAGTGAAATATACCAGTATTGATTTTTTTTTTTTTTTTTTTTAGTGAGTGCGTGTGTGCATGTGCGTGCGTGCACACCACAGCTCTCTCGGATGGAGATCTGAGGACAAGATCTGTGTGCTCTGTCCTCTCAGTCCACCTTGCTTCTGTCACTGGGAGTGCACCATTCTAGCTGGCCCATGAGCTTCTAGATTCTTCTGACCCCACCTCCACTTGCCATAGACACTTTGGGAGCACAGATGCATTTGTCACTTGTCACCCAGCGTTTATGTGGGTGCTGAAAAATTGAACTTCGGCTAGTATACTTGCCAGCAAGTGTCATTGCAGCCTAGCTTGACAATATCAACTTATTTCAGCATATATCTATCTCTATTTTTTAAATGTTTATTAACAAGATGGTTTCCTTTACTTAGTAGAAATTTGTATGGACAAATCATGAGTTGGTACAATAATTTCCCTCCTCCCTGCCCCCATTCCACCAAGGGAACCCCTCAGTGGGGTTGCTGGTATTCACCATGGGTTGTGGGTTGTCAGTTGTGAAAGCAGCAGTTATTCAATGTGGGCAGAGGGCAGTGTATGGATATTCCCTCCTACCCCGTCGCTCTTACAATCTTCCCACCCCCTCTTCCACAACTTTCTCTGAACCTTAGTGTGTTTTAAGCCTATTTTAGTGTTGAGCATGTTAAGTTTTAAAAGCTAATTTTACATGAAATAAAGCATAGCTAACCAGTGAGTTTGCATTTACAACCTATTTCCATAAATGATATCAGTGGCACTAGTATGACTGTTAGAAAGGAGCTGCTCTTTCAAGCCCAAGAGCCATTGATGGTTGTGGTGGTCCACATTTGTACTCCCAGCACTGGGGAGGCTGACATCGGAGGATTGTGAGTTCAAGTTCAGCTTGGCTTACTTAACCGAAACCCTCCTGAAAAGAGTGAGAATCAGTCTTACAATTTATCATGCTACTGTATGTTAGACATCATGAAAATAACTTCATAATATCTGTCTGTCATCTATTTTGTTTATAAAATGAAAACAGTTATGGGCAGATGCATCTTTTCATCGGGTCCTGTAAATTATTAGTAACTTTGTAGTGGAGAAACTGGACATTTGGCAAATTGTTGTAGGTAAACTGAGGGGTATATAGTAATTAACATCTTCAAACTGATCCTGGCGCTGCCTGCTATAAGGTGGGGATGAACATATCCCCATCAGGTGGGAAAAAAATCAGTGCCAGCATGTCAGCCTTTTTGATCATGTTTAAATAATCAGAAAACTACTAAGCGCAAATTCAGCTGTTCCTTAGCTTCTCACCCTCTTTGTTGAGACTGGGTTTTATTCATGCTATCATTATAATTTCATAGTTTTATTTTGTGTTGTTACAGAAATGAGTAAGGAAAGTACTCCAACTTAAAACTGATGAACTTTTAGAGAGGTGCTTATTAATTAATGAGAGCCAGGCTCTATGGGATCAATTTCTAGCCACACAAACATTTTGTTCTAGGCACATGTAAAATGCTATGTAGAACATCCTCCCAGGTGATCAAAACTCTTTCTCCTATAATAAAAACACAGGCTGCATGGCCCAGCAAATCATAATATGTACAGACCTGCTAGGGAAAGTTACATTGCAGCTCCAAATTCAGGTTCTGATGTCACATAAAGCTGCGTGAACCCAGGCTCAATATATTGGTAGAGCTGTCTTATTAACCTAAGGACAAAATCAATCACTCTATCTATCTACCTATCTGTCTGTCTGTCTGTCTGCCTATCTATCTATCTATCTATCTATCTATCTATCTATCTATCTGTCTGTCTATCTATCTGGTGACAGTATTGCTTATCTCTACTAATATAAAGCATAGTGATAGGCAGATTTCTCAGTGGTTAAAGGCACTTGCTTGCAAAGCCTGCTGACCTGGAGTTCAGTTCAGCTATACATATATAAAGCCAGATTCACAAAGGGGTACATTCATTTCCAGTGGCAAGAAGCCCTGGTGCATACATACCTTCCCTCTATTTTTCTTCTTTCTTTCTTTCTTTCTTTTTTCTTTCTCTCCTCACAAATTTATAAATAAAATATTTATAAAAATAATTACTGTGTGAATTTAGTGAGATTAATTTTTGTAAGTTATACTATGAAACAGTAATAGCATGTTAGGCCAGACTACAGGATTTGGGAACGAGCTTCTTTGTTTATTAGCATAGGACATGGGTCTTTTATCCTAGCAACTCCGTTCATGTATAAAGCAGGATGTATGTACATATGTAAGTATGTGTGCATGCTCATATGTATGGCGTGATGTGTATGTATGCATAACCTCATGAGGCCATGTGTGGAAGCCAGAGGAGGGCATCATGTGGATTCTCACTCATCACTTTTCCACATTGTTTCCTTGAAATGGAATCTCTCATTGAACCCGGAGCTGCTGCTCTTTGTCAGACTGGCTGACCAGTAAGCCCTGGCAATCCTCCCCTGTCTGCTCATTCCCAAGGTTGCTATTTCAAGTGTGTTTGGCCACACACATCTTTTTACATGGATATTATGGAATCAAACTCAGGCCCACATGTGTTTTGCTGTTATGCACTGAGACATCTCCTCAGCATGCCACTCCTTTTGTTACATTAAAAAAAAAAAAAAAAACAGGTTCAGGAGCTGGGGAGATGGCTCAGCAGTTAAGGAACTTTCCTGCAAAGCCTAATGATCCAGGTTTGATTTTCCAGTATCCATGTAAAGCCAGATGGCATTAGGTAGTGCATGCATCTGGAGTGTGTTTGCAGCAGCTGGAGTCCCTGGTATGCCCACGTTCTCTCTCTCTCTCTCTCTCTCTCTCTTCTTCTATCCCTCTCTGTTTGCAAATAAATACATAGTTAAATAAAATTTAAACAAAAAGAAAGCTTACCACTATCTAGTGACTGATCCCACACGGAAAGCCTTCCATAATGGAAAAGTCTGGAGTAAAATCTGCATGCTCCAGTGTTCTTTAATTCACACTGTGACTGGATATTTGTAATTTTTTTTTAAGTTCCCTATCTACTTTGTCTTCTGTTTGCATTCATTTTTATGTGTCATCTGTAAAATATCAATTCTGGCATCTTAGAGATCATAAATGAGGTTAGGGTGTATTTTATACTTCATCTGCGAGTTATATAACAGCAAATAAAACGTTTCATCCTTTCCAGATTGACGTCGGCTGAGGCACCAGAGAGCAGAGTGATTGGTTTGCCTTCAGCATGGTAATTTCACTTGTAGATAGAGTGGAATGTGTCCTGAAAGGGTTTAGAACAGTGCTTCTCAAAGTGTGCTCCGTGGTCCAGTAGCTTCAACACTACCTGGTGATACTGGAATTTGGGGTGCATTTGAAAGCAGCAGAGAGTCTTTTTTTTTCAAGAGTTAGGGCACCAGTCGTTCTTGGCCACACAAAACTTCCACCAAGTCGGTGGTCTCCAGATTCTTCTCCTATGAACTTCAATAAGTGAAATCCACAAACCATAGAGGGTAAAGTTTAGCAAGATTTTATTTTAGAGTTTAAGAAAAGAAGGCAGAACTCATGGTTTAACCACATAGGGGTCCCTGGAAGTAGGAAATCCCATCTGGTGTCTCTGAATGGGGACTTTATGGGAAGTCACTGGATGGGGGAGGAGCTGATCAGTCCAGTTCCCATGCCAGGTGTCCAGGAGCTTTCTGGAAGGGTGTAATCTTCTAGGAATTTTAATCTTCCAGGAAAGAGAGTAATCCCACTAACATTCCTGGGAAAGAGAATAATCCTTCATGGTCTCCAGCAAGGTAAATGCTGCAAGGACTCCTTGAGGGGAAAGAAAAAATAAAGAGAGAGAGAGAGAAGAGAGAGAGAGAGAAAAGGAAGAATCAGATCCCTATTCCAGGTTCAAGACCATTTTTTTGCTGTTACATTCAGAGGCCCTGTTACCCCTAAACTACCTTCCTGGGAACTTGGAAGTAACCCATAGTCTCAAATTTCAGCCTTGGTTTACTGAAACAGAAAGTGTTTGTGGAGTCCAGCAAACTTTATTCTAAAAAATTTCCAGACACTTTGGATGAACGCTAATATGCAAGAGCTACTAAAGTACTGATTTGCAATATACTGCTCTCATTTTGTCCCCTTCCTTCCTTCTTTCCTTCCTTCCTCCTCTTCCTCCTTCTCATCATCCTCCTTCTTTTCTCTCTCTTCCTTCCTTTGCTTCTTTCTTTGCTTTGTCCCTAATCATTCAATGCTCCTTTTATACATTTTTTTTCCTATTCTATAACTACTTCAACTTCTTAGTTTCACATAATTGATGTCTCCAAAGCATATATGTTATGAAGCCACCAGTATATATGCTAATATCATGCACTTCTGATGGTGTTTAGTACCAATTTTGTCATCCCTTTGGGCCTGAGTGGACCATCATCATCAATTCTACTATGATTCTTGGCAGGTGTTTTCCTTGCTAATTTCAAATGATTGCCTTGCTTGTCTGTGCCTCCTGCACTGACTAATTGGCATGTTTATTGGCAGAACCCACTGAAAGGTTAGCTATTAGAAACCAGCAGACCCCACGCTCCTTTCTCCCTATCCTCTAAACCCCTGCCTTTGATGCTTCCTGGCAGAGCTGTGGAAAGGATGGAGCAGCCTGCCTCACGTGGGACACAGGGCATCATTCCTCTGGAGATCTGTAGGAAAGTTTCATTCTTCAAGCCCTAGGCCTACATTCCCTTTCAACCTACACAAAAATCACTTCATTATCCTTGTCTGACTAAGGAAAGATCGAGACAAATGGCACTTACAAATGAAAAACAAAATCTTTGGAGCAGGATGTTTGGAGTGTGACTAATTGGAAATCAGTTGATCTCTCTGTCTTCCATGTCTAATGTGCTGGTCTGAGAACCAGGAAGTGGCTGCACGTCCTCACACATCTGGAATGTCTGATCTGCACTTCTGATATCTTCTTGTCCAAAAAGAGCTGGAAAGTGCAATGTTGACGAATCATTAATCATGATCACTATCAAGGGAACAGGAGAGCTTCATTGCTATTATTTAACTCCTAACAGCACCACAAAGGGGAGAGACTTCATAAATAGAGGTCTCCTTTTACTTATAATGTAACAGGGTGGGAGAGATGGTCCAGAGGGTAAAAGCACTGCTGTGCAAACATAAGGACCTGCGCTTAATCCCCAGCACCCATGTAAAAAGCCTGGCATGGCAGGCGTGGCTGTAAACCCAGCTCTGCAGGGGCCAGAGACAGGATGACGGTTACGGCTCCCTGGTCAGCTAGTCTAACCAAAATACTCAGGACTTCCAGGTTCAGTTGAGAGAATGTGTCACATAGAAATAGGTGCAGAAGAGTTTTGGGAACTCTAGCCTCCACCTTTATACCCGAGGGGTGCATGCACCTACCTGCACACTCACATGCATGCACCCCCTCACTCACAAACAAACAATAAGTAAATGAATGAGTAAGTGGTGCGGAATGATGCTGTGAGGAAAGCCTTGTCATTCTAGTAAGGCCGAGTATGCATTAAATAGACAGTGGTCTCACAGGCACAGTTTTAAGAGTCGTGGCCAGAGCCATTGTCTGAAATAATGATATCTGACAGAAATCAGATGTTGTGACTTTTCTTAATGGATAGGAAATGATTGAACTGGCTAGCAAGTGTCTGTAGTAGAAACACCTTTAGAGGAAAGAATCACCTTACATCACATGGCACTACAGAGTTCAATTTCTAGATCATGTACTGGGGCAGGGGGAGGGGCAGGTCTGCTGGATCTTGGCAGGAACTAAGTTAGAGTGGGGGAGTCCTTTGTGTTTTGGAAGATAAAGCCAGAGATGGGGGGCTGGTGCAAAAAAAATAAAACTAGACTAGATGGTGCCGGATGCGCACCTCACCTTGCATATTTGCTGAGGACAGTCTCCAGTGATAGATGTCTGCGCCCACAAGAGCGTTGTTCAAATGATGGGGCCAGTCCAAGATCAGAGGAATGTCAGCCACACATAGAAAGAGGCTGTAATATGGGTTATATGTTTCTCTTGGGAAAGGCTAGGTGATTTGTGGAACTTATAGCAAATTGATAATATAAGGTTTGTTGATAAAACATACTGAGAATTTTGGGCTAGGGAGATGGCTCAGTCAGTAAAGCGCTTGCTGTGAAAGCGTGAAGATCTGAATTTGATCCCCAGCACCTATGTTTCATAAACAAGCCAGGGATAGTAGTTTGCACTGGTAATCCCAGCACCAGGGAGCTGGAGACAGGGTGCTCTCTGAGGCTCATTCGCTAACAGGTCTGGGCTGGTTGGCAAGCTCCAGGCACTGAAAACACCTGCCTAAAATATAATATAGACACCTGAGTTTGTCTTCTGGCCTCCACTTCCAAACATTCACATATCCTATGTATATTTAAAGTAGTAACCGCATAGAATTAAGTCAAGGACGGATACTTCCCATGCCCGTGGGGTGGCTCTGTCTTCTCTTTGTGACTTCATTCAAGATATGATTTCTCCTTTGCTTGCTCAATGCACCTCGCCATCAGTATGCTAGCTTATGACAGAATACAATTTGTATAGTCTGATATGGACATCATACATTATAGTTCTCTCCTGACTTAATGGAGATTTTGAGAGTCGAGGGTTACTTTTCCTAGATACCAAATAAATTGAAAGTGAATGTGCCTCAAAATTGCATGCATTCACCCCATTCATCACTTTCCTTCTAGCACTAGCTCCAGGTTTGTATTAGTGAGCTTTGGCAAAATGCCAAATCTTTCCTTCTGTTTAGCAGTCACGTGTCCTTAAAGGAGGGGAATGCCTCTTGCCTGAGTCTATTATATTTGGTTGGCTAAGTTCCCCTACAAATAATTCTACATTTTAGGAAATGTCAAATGTCTGAGTTTCCTCTGTGTTTTGACAAGAAAATTATACCATTGGTGTTCTGGGGGTGTATCAGAGACTGTAGCAAATAAAATATACTTTAAACTACCATATATATATATATATATATATATACACATATATATATGCATACATACACATATATATATAATAGTATATATATATGTATGTATTTGCAAACAAATACATGTATATGTTTGTATACATATACTCCTACATTTATATAAATTTATACATATATATATATATATATATATCCATTCTTTCTGTAAAAATAAATGTTTGGAATAGGGTAGAATCTATTTGAAAAGTAAAATTTTGTTTCACCTTTATTTAAATATAAGACTTTAAATATATTCTGCTTTATTATTTTTCAACAGGCAAGATAATATTTTCATAAGCTCTGTGTCACTCATGCAATGTAAGGTTAGCCACTAGCAATGATTCTTTTGGCTTAAAGGAAAATAAATTATATATCTTACACATATTGCACAGCAACAGCTATATATTATATATGATATATATACACAATGTGTATATATATATATGTTATAAAAATGCTTATATAAAGCCAGGCATGATGGCACATGCCTTTAATTCCAGCACTCAGTAGGAGGATCACCATGAGTTCAAGGCCACCCTGACACTACATAGTGAATTCCAGCTCAACATGGGCTAGAGAAAAACCCTACTTTGAAAAAGAAAAAAGTAAGTAAGCAGACAGTGAGATCTTATAGTCATCATGCACATAATTGAATTTATAAGTTATAATTGCACAAAATGATGTTAAGTCAAAAGAATCGAAAGCTTTTATATATTCTGTCATTTCATTTTGAATGACTCTGGGAAGTAGATATCATCACCTGTTTTCATGATAAAGAAGGAGATTCAACGAAGTTCTGTTTTATGCCCCGTGTCACACATTGGAAAGTTCAATCACAGGTCTGCATTAATTGTCAAGTTCCCTTTCACTCTTTCAACACTGCTCTGTGGTCTCAACCAAAACATTTAAACATCTTCTCAGTGTTTTCTTTGATCTTCTCTTTGGTTCCCATTCTCCTATATGGAATAAGGCATGCCGTACGTATTCAATCTAACCAATGCAGTTATTAAAGTCCAGGAAGCAGAGGTGCCCAAGCTGCTCGTCTCCAAGAGCCCATAGATGACCCATGACCAAGCTAAGTTCTTGTCTCACACCAGCCCCATCGTGCTTGGGTTCAGTTACTCTCTCTATACTAATATCACAGATTCATCTTCAGCAGTCTATAATCCTTATAAAAGTTTGTACCTATTTACCATGCTTAGAAAAATTATTATTATTTTCCATCTTCCATTATCAAAAACAATGATTGTCCTCAAACAAGGACATTTTTTTCCCTGAGGATGTATAATTATGCTCTGCACTTCAGGAACCTTGCCAAACACTGCTAATTGCATTTCTCTTTGGATTAAAACCAAAGATGCACATTTTCTCTTCTCTGTGTAACCTCACTCCTCTTGCTTCATCTGCCTAACACGCTGCATCTTTGGTAAGCTCCATCCCTAGGGACACGAGTTGGGTAGCTAGAGGCAAAAGAATTCTGAAAGTCAATGTATTAGTTACATTCACCATTGCTGTGATAAAAAGAAAAAAAAAAAAAAACCTGACAGGAAGCAGTTTAAGGAAAGAAAAAGTTTACAATTTGCGGGGTTATTTCCCATGCACTCGGCTGCTTGTTGGGACCACCGTCAGGAAACAGAGAATGAGCAGGAAGTGGAACCAGACGATAAGACCTAAAGACCTACCCTCCCTCACCCCCAAGGTGACTGACTTCCTCCAGGAAGCATCCACCTCCTGGAAATTCCACAACCCGTCCCAAAGAGCACCACAAGCTGGGGAACACATGTTCAACTCATGAAGTTATGGGGGACATTTTACTTTATTTAAACCACAGCAGTAGATAATAGGCCCTGGTACATCAGGGAGATACTTTCATAAGTTGGACGGTGGAAGCAACCCAGAGCAGTGCTGAACTCTAAGCTATTTTGAGGAATCGGGGACTCCCTTGTGAACAGAAAAGAGATAATTTGTTCTCTTATCAAATGACTTGGTCGCTCACCCATGGTAATCTATCACATATTTCTAGCCCTCTTCAGCTGGACTAAAGAGCTGGCCAGTTTTAAAACCGACATGGAATCCAGTCTCAGAGGGACAGAAATGTGACTCGTCTTGAGTGTCCTTTTAAGCTGGATGATTTTCTGAATCTCGAATTCATTAAAATTTAACTTCTCTGTGCTTTATCCTACACATCAGTATTTTCTATTATTTATATATCTCATTTCTGTTTACATAAGTTATTGATAGCTTAGAAACAGCAGGGGGGGAAACTACCATTCAAAGTATGACTTTAGGGATCATAGTATAAAAATAGCCAATGGTAGGATTTAGGTCACAACAATCTAATGGGTAGCACAATTTGACATGCCTATATGCGAGTTCAGTAGGAATGTATTTTCATAGTTGTCAAAATTTGATTACCTTGAACATTATGTTTTGTTTTGAGTTTGACCAGTTGCCTTGGTAAATGTATATTTGAATCTGTAATGGTAATTATTTCAGACAGCCTTTCATAAAACACATAAACAGTTTATGTATTACAGGAAGAATTGGAGAACAACCAGCCCCTTCACAACATAAAATTCTCTGATTCTAAATGTGTAGCATAAAGAATACAGTGAAAACCCAACTCAGAAATTTCATTGGACGAATTGCTGATAGACAAACTTATTTATTGTCTCGTGTTAGAGATAAAAATTCTAATCAGTTAAATACTGTTATATACTTAAGCTCATATAAACTTTGGGCTCCTTGGGTAAGATTTCAGTGCTCGTTACCAGTTAGTGGGAGCAGTTTCTAATATGGTGGTAAGTTTCTGTTTGTGTCAATAACTGTATTTAGTAATATATTTGTATCTATGTTTTTGAGATAATAAAATGCAACAGGTTAACAAATGTCTCATTAGAAAGAACACAGAGGAGGTTTTCAGCTCAGCTCTAGCAGGGTTTCTCAGTGACCTTGAAGCCCAAGCTTGTGAAGTCTCCAGCAATAGGGTCTTACCATCTATTCCTGGTGGAAAACCAAGAGCCTTTGCAATGGCCTGTAATGTTTTTGAGGGCATCAGGGACCATTCAGGGTCTATTGTGGAAGAGGTGGTAGAAAGAATGTAAGAGCCAAAAGATGGGTAGGACTGCTTACAAAGTGCTCTTGTAGACACAAAATAGGCCTGGATATCCATGACCTCATAGTGCCTGACACTAGCTACCCAAGACCATCATAGCAGGAGGCAAAGATGATGACATCAAAATAAAAGAGAGACTGATTGAGAGTGGGAGGGTATATGATGGAGAGTGGAGTTGTGAAGGGGAAAGTGGGTTGGGAGGGAGGGAATTACCACAGTTTATTGTCTATCATCTCGGAAGTTGTCAATAAAAAAATAAAGTTAAAAAAAAAGAAAGAGAGCATACATTAGTCCAGTTGAGGCTCTTGTTTCTGATCTGAGTATTTTTTCGTGCACGGTTTGTGACGATGCATTGTTGGTCATTTATGCTGTACTTAAACGTTACCTCTTAAGATACAGCCAAATAGAGAGCAGAGGAGATGGCTTAATGGCTAACGTGCTTGCTGTGCAGTGTGAGGACGAGGGTTTGGGTCCCCAGCATCACGAAAATGCTTGGTGGGCATGGTGGTAATGTGCCCGCAATTGTAGCACTACAAGACAGGGCATCTTGAAACCAGCTGGCTAGCTAGACCAGCCAAAGTGGTGAGATCTGGGTTCAAGCGAGATACCCTATAAATGAAGTGGACAGTGATAGATGAAGACCCCAAATGTTGACCTCTAGCTTCTACATGCACACCCACCCATGAATGTGTACCCATACACACATGAACATGCATCCCCATGTATGCATAACACACATACACACATACCACCTGTGCAAAACAAACAAGAAAGATGCAGTCAACTCCCTGGAGGAAGTCATATGTTTCCATCTTAACGTTAGGCATCCCAACATTGATAATGTCAAGTCTAAATGGACCACATTGACTGAGACAAGAGATTAGCACAGTTTAATGCAACTTCATATAATAGTACAACTTTAGTCGTAGTGAATAATTTTTACAGTATTTTGCTACTTGACAAATAATTTATACATTTTCTTTTTTTTTAAGTGTAGGGTCTCACTGTAGCTCAGGTTGCCCTAGATTTCACTGGATTCCATAGGGTGGCCTCGATCTCATGGCAGTCCTCCTACTCCTGCTTCCCAAGTGCTGGGATTAAAGACAGGTGCCACAATGCAATAATTTATGCATTTTTTAATAAATATATAATGGCTTCCTTAAATACAGGACTAATATTCCCCTCATAATATAAAATTACAACGTATATCTCTAACTTCAAAGGTAGAAGATAATGCCCCCATCATGAGCGTTTTGGTGAATGAAAGCTTTGCACACAGATTCAAACCCACTTCCACCGAAACACCTCTATTTAGAAAAAGTTCTTTCTCTGAACACAATCAAACATGGTGGGAAATATTTAACTTTTTAACTTTCTCGAGTCTTTTGACCCTAACGATCCAGCTAGGAAGTGGCAGCAATCTGATATTATCTGAGAACTTTCTCCCCACCCCTCCCCTGTTTGGGCTGTATACATACAGTTCTGTTTGTGTACATTATTCTTGGTCTGTATAGGAAGTAAACTCTGTAGGCTTAAATAGTCATCTTTGCATTTTATTTTTTTTTTAATTTTTTGTTCATTATTTATTTATTTATTTATTTGAGAGTGACAGAGAGAGAGAGAAAAAATGGGGTGCACCAGGGCCTCTAGCCACTGCAAACGAATTGCAGATACATGCACCCCCTTGTGCATCTGGATAACGTGGGTCCTGGGGAATCGAGCCTTGAACCGGGGTCATTAGGCTTCACAGGCAAGCGCTTAACCGCTAAGCCATCTCTCCAGCCCCATCTTTACATTTTATAATAAGGCAGTGGAGTCAAACAATAATGGTGGTGAAGTTGGGTTCTGAACATAGAACTCTTTCCTGAGTGTATATGATAGCCTATAGTCACCTCACACAGAAGAGATCCTATACCTTTTCCTTCCTTTTTTGCCATCCCTACATCTTTTTCTTCCATCAGGACCAAGAATCTAATAATCTAATTCCCCTAGTATTTATAAAGAAAGTCTCTTCCTGTCATTTTAGTCATCTGTACCTTAAACATCTCTCTCTCTCTCTCTCTCTGTGTGTGTGTGTGTGTGTGTGGGTGGGTGGGTGGTGTGCACACATGTGCACACATGATTCTGCACGCATGTGTGCCATGGCACATATGTGGAGGACAGAAGACATCTTTCAGGTTGGTCCTTGCGTGTTCAACTCATCTGAGGCAGGGTTTTCCCACTCTGTCAATCATTCTTCTTTGATGTGCGAACCACAAGCTTCCCGGAAACGCTCCTGTCTGCACTTCCCATCTCACCCCCGGCACGCTGGGATGACAAAAGCCTGCCAGGGCTTTTTCACATGTTGTCGTAGGGTCTGAACTTGGATACTCAGGCTTGAGTGGCTAGTGCTTTTCCACGAATCCATCTCCCCATCCCCTATCCCTTGTTTTTAAAGTTTTATTTTTATTTATTTATTTAAGAGAGTGAGAGATAGATGGATAGATAGATAGATAGATAGATAGATAGATAGATAGATAGATAGATAAATAGATAGACAGATAGATGGAGAGAATGGGTGTGCCAGGGCTTCCAGCCACTGCAAACATGCTCCAGATGTGTGCACCCCCTCCCCTTGTGCATCTGGACTGTGTGGAACTTGGGGAAGTAGGAAAACACCTTAACTTCTATGCCATCTCTCCGGGCCCATCTATTCCTTTAGAAGGCATGGGTACTATGAATACTATGCTAGTTTCATTGACACTTTGAATACTATGTCAGTACCATGTTATCTCAAAAGCTTCATCCTCTGAGGGCTATAACTTGCTTCTTGAAAAGTTAGATGGATATAACCGCTCCCCCCGCAAAAAAAACCCTGATATTTCCCTTAATTAAACAAGGGCAAGTTGAAATCGTCCTTGGTTCTGCTTCAGCTCAGAAGCTGTGAATCCTCTTTTGGGAATTGCTAGTAGGGAGCAAGTTCCCAATCATGGTTGCTATTTTTAGTTTCTTAAAGGCTCTTGTGTCTATAAATGGTATTTCCTTTGTTGAGGCTAATGCCTTAAATGCAGTCCAAAATCAATTAGCTATTATGTGCAACAAGGCTTGCATTAGCAAGGTGACTGTTCTCTTTTGTGTGTAATCATTGGTCTTTGGTGCCCTGATCACAGACAAGAAATGAGGACAGTCCCTGGGCACTTATCTGGTTAGTGACTGAAGCCTGAAAATTTCATAGACATGGTTCCCTTTTTCCTCTCCCCTAGGACGCCCCCCCCCTACAAATGTTAGTTACATTTTCCAACATAAAATTATACACACAATCAAAACAGATTCCTTATAATTTACCCATCAAGGGTCTTTACCAGGAAACAGAGCCTGGTGTCTGTCACCTCTGACCCTAGCCCAGGCTCTGTAGAGCTCTGTGCAGGAGCTTTAAGAAACCACAAGATGTCTTTTCACAAAGGGACTCTGCAGGAGTCTTAATTATCAAATGTCTGATTCCAACCATCCTATAGACATCATTTAGCCAACTGTGATGGCAGCAGGATTTGTCTTGTTAAAGACCCTGAAGTTAAATCACTGCTGCACTGTTTGTCTTCAGGGCTCACTTGTTAGTGGCAGAGGACACGAGCTATTGACCGGGGGTCTTCTCATTCATCCAGGCTTCCTTCATTATTTTAAATGATCTCACCAGAGCTACAGAGCAGCAATTTGCATTTCTTGTTCAATGAATTGTACCTGATAGTTCTGTGTATACTTTTCCTTGGAAAGAGAACAGAAAATCTGAGAATGAGTAAGTTCTCTCTCAGGACTTAATCAACTTTTGTCACAGAAATGCTATAGATTTCATTTTTTTTTTTTTTTGATGGAAGTATAGTTATCAATAGGCAATTCAGCATTTTAGTAGTTTTGAAACAGAATAAATATTTTTCCATGTTTGAAAGTTTTCACTCGTTTTTGCTTTTTCTAAAAATCTTGATCCTCCTCTGTGGTGGTTTGAATCTCATGTTTCCTATATAAACACTTGTCTTCTGATTGTTTGGTCCCCAGGTAGTGGTGATTTGGAAGGTAGAGACTTGCTGGAGGAGGTGTGTGGTTGGGGTAGGCTTATGAGTGCTAAGCCATCTCCCCCTTGCCAGAGTTAGTTCAGCTCACTCTCCAGCTGCTGTTTTCCCCCTGCTGTGGCAGAGGTGATGTCCAGCCTCTGCTTCTGCCATGCTGTCCCCTGCCATCATGGAGCTTGCCCTGGAGACTTAAGCCAGAATGCTTTCCTCCCATCAGCTGCTTTTGGTTGGGTGTTTTGTCTAAGCAAGAGGATAACTATAATACCCTCCCACATCCACTCTTATGAGAATTTCTCAGGAAGACATAAACTCCCTCTCTGCATGGCAGCCGTCTCATGGGACTATGTGGCCCAATTGCCTGGTGCATAGCTTCCACATTCAACATGTCTGTGCCCAAATACCAGTAAGTGGTGACTCCCTGAGAGCACATGTTATCAGGGTCCCGTGAGCACACGCTTTGTGTGGGTATGGGAGTGGGCAGTGGGTGCACAGTGTGCACGGGGTGCATGGTAGTGTGTGTGGGTACACATGTATGAGCAAGTCCATGCACATATCTGTGCACATGCATGCAGAAGCAAGAGGTTGATAAATGTCTTCCTCACTCATCACCCACTTGATTTTTTTGAGGAAGAGTCTCAAAACAAAACAAAACAAAACAAAACAAAACAAAAAAAAAAACAAAGTCATCCAAATGGGCTACATAATATAGCCATCAAGCCCTAGGGACCCACCGGTCTCTGTCTCCCCAGCACTGGGGTTACAGGTACATGCTACTAGGTTTGGTCTTTTACAGCTTGTATGTAGTGCTGAGGATCCAAGTCTGCTCCTCATGTTTTGACAGCAAGCACTTTACTGACAGAGACAGCCCCAGCATGTGATGTTTTAAAGAAGCCATTAAGAAAACAGGTATGATTGAAGTCCTCACACTAACGTTGACAACATCATTAAAATGATTCATTTGCACTTAGATAAGTGCTTCAAACTAATTAGAAAAGATGGCTTGGTCATACCTCCACAATGTCTGTATGGCCAGGGCAGGCCAAAATTTTGAGATAGAATAGGGGCATGTGAACCTGAATATTATAAATGAGTCATCCTTACTTTGGAAGGATACTGTTAATTAAAAATAAAAACAACTACAAGAGATCTTGACATTATTTTTTTCTGTCAGACTTTGAGTCTAATATTCCTACCATTTTGGGGAAACAAAAAACAAAACAAAACAAAACAAAACAAAAAACACTGACTGGGATCTGAGGATGCAGTCACATCCAGGAAACAGAAGACTGGGAAGATGGCTCAGTAGTTCAAGGTAATTGCTTGAAAAGTCTGCCAGGTCTGGCTTCAGTTCCCAAGCTAGCCATATAAGCCACGTGTAGATAGTGAGGCAAGTCTCTGGTGTTCCTCTACAGTGGCAAGATGCCCTGGCATACCTCCCTTCCCCACAACACACATGTGAAAACAATTGAAAATTAATAAAAGAGAAGCAGAGAGAGCATTTGCACACATACTTACGGCTGGTATGCGTTAATGCAGTTAATTGTCAATCAAAGTGCCTGACTGTTTGCTGCTATCATAAACAAGAGGCATGTGCACAGAGCAGCAACAGACCATCCAGCACATATCAGAAGCTTAGGAGTTTGTGTATATATCTAAGCAGCTAAAACAGTGCACATGAATGTGTCCAAATGATAGGTAGGTACTGTTTTCCTTTCTGTGTATACTGCTATTTCATTTATTTCTAGTGAATTCAATGAGACCTTATAGGTCCAGTGTACCTACAATATCAGGATACCTACAATATCATGGACCAATTAGTTGATAACTTATTCCTGAGTAGTGGACACCTATTTTTGGGCTTCTCCATACATAACTTAGTTTATACATATCTTAGTGTCTATAAAACGCTGATGTTTGGTATTGTGAGATTGGCTCTCTTAATGTATAAAGAAAATACTATGTTCAAGAGGTCTTTTGGCCTGCAAGTAGAACATTTCAGTTTGAATAGCTGCTGGCCATAACTTTCTTGCTAAAAGTGATAGGAACATCTAGTTCTTGCCAGGTTTGAGGTTTCCTTTGTACTTATTTTCTGTAAAGCTGGTGGTGGGTTTTGGGTTAATTTCTTTTGGCTACATTAAGAAAAGGAGTTTCACCAGGAATGTTGGGAAATCTTTTGTGCCCAAAAGGAAATACAAAGACTAGAGGCAGAGGAACAAGAGGAAAATTAGGGGAGCCAGAAACATTATGCCAATTTTGAGCCATTTCTTTCATATTATTTCCAACCTAAGATCCCAACTTATTTTTTAAAGCATTACATTAACTTTCTAGCATTCTGAAGTATAAAGCAAGTCTTTCAGTGGCATACACATACATGATGTTTAAGTTTCCTCTCTCCAGGTTTGTAATTTTTAAAGATGTTTAATAAATAGATGCTTTATTTTTTGTATTCAGGATGTAGGCTGAATTTGATGGCAAAGGGCAGTTTAGAGAGCCATTTGTTTAATTTATAAAACCAAGCAGTCTTTGTAACCTGTTAAGTTATCATCTATTTTGTATATTCTTACTAATTAAAGTTATTATCCATGGGGTGTGTATTTGTGTTCATGATAGAGGGGGAAAGAGCATCTCTTGGGAAGCATGCCACTTTGATGAATCACAGGAAATAGTAAATTATGTGGTTTCCACACAGTTCCCAAGACTATGACAAAGGAATTACCCCTGAAATTCATGAACTAAGGTCCCAAGAGGATGGAATGGAATTGCAATTTTAGTGGTTTTCTGTGGGAGGAGAACAGGGTGGGGACAGCATTCAAAGTTCACTTTATTTCTCCAAACAAAACTCCTGTGACAGCTTAGGTGGAAGTGCTCTTTTCTGCTAAAAATGTCTAGCACTACGATGCATTCATAAGGATGCCAGCCTTGCGATTCAGTGTGTGTTCGCAATGACAAACTCTGCAAAATGCTTTGGTACTCTTCTGGAAGAAATAGAAATATATTTCCTTTTTTAGAGAGTATAGGTAATCATTCTGATCCGATTAGTTCATGTCTGGTGTGTAATAAAAAATGAACTGTCAAAAAATACATTGGTAAGGAACCTACAAACTGTGCTGAATATATGGTTGGCTCTATACATCAAATGTTAATGAACTATAAACAATAAATGATTTTTCCAGGCATCTTTATTCTTTGAATTTTCTGAGTTTCAGGATCTTTATCCAAACATTTGTAGATCTTATTTTTTCCCCCTGGTATTCTTATTTTTCTCTTACTTCAAGTCTCTTGGCTACCTTGCCAATTAGCTCATTAAGGCTGAAAGTAACTTCCCAAAGGGGATATGGAACTGAAATATTTCAGGCAAAATATTTTCTATGACTTTTAATCAAGCCAGAAAATATTAGCAATATGCAATTGATATCATGCATAAAAGAAATGCTATGAAATGCAACATTGTTCGTGGTGAGTCTAGTTAGACAAAGCACTGAGTTTATGGTATTCAGAAAGTGAAAGTTAATTTATGCAGTCCATCAACAGCCGTTGTTAAGTTGTTATAGGTCACATATTTGTGGTAGACTTAAGGCCGTGGGAACTCTTCTCTGCTAACTCTTTAAAAAGAAAAATCAAATCAAGCAACTCTTCATTTAGTAAAAGCGATACAATGCATTAATGACATCGTGGCTTATGATCCCAGCTTTTCACTAATTTGTTGACTTGCCAATTGATTAAAAACCAAAACGCTGAAAATCTTAGTGTTCTCATTTCCTCGTTTAATTAACTGAGTATTCAGGGATCCAGAATCCAGTTTCAGTAGGAAAATGGGGCGCTGCTTTGGACAGTGGAGGGGGTGAGCTCATACTTGCTAGTCAATCTCTGGGCGTGTTCATGTGTGTGAACACAGTTGCACGTGTGGTCAGAGGACAAGTGTGGATGACCATGATGCATGTATTTTGAAGCAGGGTCTGATGTCTCTGCTTCTGCGCTCATCAGTCTAGGTTGCCCGTCTCCTTCAGGATTCTCCTGTCTCCTCACCACAGGTACGCTCGCATCACAAATGCATCTTCTATGTGTCTGGCTTCAGGTAGGTTCTAGAGATCCAATCCTGGGTCCTTCAGGCTGTTGAAGCAAGGAGCTTACACAGTGAACCATCTCCTTGGCCTGTACTAGTCAATCCATAATAAAAATATAGATCCATAGTAAGTTAGTTGTCTTTCTCCAGCTGAAATCTTGGGCCAGAAGGACCCATATAAGTAGTGAAGAGGGTTCCTTGGTCCTTTGGCCTGTTGCTCTATTCCCCTTGATTGGGCTGCTCAGAAAGGTGCAGGGAGGAATGCAGGAAGAGAAGAAAGCAGGGGAGGTCTTACTTTGATGGTCTTGAGAAGGGACTTTCTTTGGCTCTTCAAAAGTCCTCTACTGTGAGCACTTGGACGTACAATGCATGACAGTGATGACGTGTTTTTTGTCTCCATCTCTCTGCTCCCTTCTTCAACCCTCTGGAGGTCCACAATTTTCTGGAGTTTCCTTAGCATTCCATGGATAGCCCTGGTCAAGAGACCCATGATCTGCAGCCCGCACACGCTCTTTCCTCTGCTAGTCACACCTCCTGCAGGGGGTTCTCAGTTATTCCCAGCTCCCGTGGTGTGTGAGCATGGAATCCAGCCCCAGAGGAGTACTGGCATTCACTGTGCACCCCTGCAATTTACCAGCCACTTAAGTGTTGTCTGCATTTCCCTGACGTGGACATCTCTGCTCCTTTTAACCCCCTTAACTCAGAACAACCACATTGAGCTGTGGCAGGTGCCTCCACCTCTCTTCTCATAAGCTAAGGAAGTGACTACAGAATAACTTTGTCCAAAAGGATCTTTTGCACAATTCGTCTTTCTGGTCAGGGTGACATGCTCCAATATTTAAGCCCCAGGGCAGATTTAGGGGCTTTTTTTTTTTATTGAAGTAGGGTTTCGCTCTTGCTCAGGCTGACCTGGAATTCACTATGTATTCTCAGGATGGCCTCAAACTCATGGCGCTCCTCCTACCTCTGCCTCCAGAGTGCTGAGGTTAAAGATATGTGCCACCATACCTGGCCTCAGATTTAGGGGTTTTAATTGGCCATCTGCCACCCGATAGGTGACGTGCTGCAAATGCTGTTGTGCTGTGTGTCCAACTTACTTCCCCATCTGCCCTCTGTTTTGTCTTGGTGCCTCATTTGAAGAAGTCACTTTAGAGTCTGGGGAGAGAATTGAGCAGTCAGAGCACTTCCTGCTCCAGCATGAGGATCTGGGTTTGATTCCCCAGCACCCGTGGAAAAAGCTGGGCTGTAGCCGCGCATGACTGAAAACCAAGTTCTGAGTCATATACAAAGAGGAGGATCACTGGAGCTGGCTGGGGGCCCAGTGTGACTGAAAATGGCAGCTCCGGTTCAGTGAGAGACTTCATCTCTGGAAAGAAAATCAGAAACGGAAGTGGAAAAACCAGCCACCAGTATTCTCTGCTGACCTGGGCGCATGTGAACAGAGCACGTGCCTCTGCCAGTGTGCATATCCAACATCCGACTTAGCACGTTTATTAATATTTGCATGCTAGCAAATCATTTAAGCCCTAATAATCTTCAGACTTTTGCAGTGTTCCACTTTTCTCCTGAATATCTGTCCTCTGAATCCCTGTGTATCCCGGCTATTCTCACTGTTAGTCTTGAAAGGAAGGGATCTTTAAGAAGATTGCCAGTATAACATAATGGCTAAAAATAAAGAAATAACTATTCCTATGGGTTAACACAGTCACGTGTTTTATTTTTGTAACTTGATCAGTCAAGTCAAAATTAATTTGTTTCAGGCTACCAAGTTACTTACCAATGCTTCCTGATGATGTATATCAGTAAATTTCCATATACGTGAGAAATGATGCAAGTCTAACTCATTCTTAAAATGGCTTCACTTGAGCAAATTTTATGTAGGTTTTTTTTTTTCATTTAAGACAATGTAATAAATGGTAAATGATACATGGGCCACATAGGGCAGACAGAAATCAGATCCTATCCTACTGGCTAAAGTTATGTTCTGTTCTGGACAAGCATCTGTCTTAGCAGAACCTTAATCCACATTACCAATGTACATTTCCTTAGTTTCTTTTCAATGGTAACTATTTGGAGAAATGGCTTAACCTGTAACATTAAATGGTGTCTTTTATTTTTAATATTAATGAATTAATATTAATATTCAATTTTTTAATAGTTTGCCTAGATAATACCTTCGTTATTAAAGGTACTAACAATAGCCAGGCGTGGTGGCACACACCTTTATTCCCAGCACCCTGGAGACAGAGGCAGGAAAATCTCCATGAGTTCGAGGTCACCTGTGAGACTACAAGTGAATTCTAGGTCACCCTGGGCTAGAGTGAAACCCTACCTTGAAAACACCCTCAAAAATAAACTAAAAAAATCACTAACAATATGGCAAGAAAATTTAAATGTGTGTGTGATAAGAACATTCTAATGCTGTAGAAAGCTCTGCTAGGAATAGTGAGCATCTTCTATCCTATACCCTGTTTCTTCTTCCCAAATCCACTTACTGTTACCAGTTGTTTTGTGGAGTATTATGTAAATATATATATATTTGTAAATATGGTTCTAAAGTTATGATTATATTTGCACAGTGTCCATTCAGATTGTCTCTTTTCCTCTTACAGCTCTACCATATTCTATGGAATAATCACATTATTTCACATATTGGTATTATGTTTATAGAATTCAGGGCATTGTTTTATTTTAAGTTAAATTAAATTAAATTTTTCTTGAGAAGGAGAGAGAGAGAGACAGAGAATAAGAATGGGTGCACAGGGCCTCTTGCCCCTGCAAAGGAACTCCAGACACATGCCTCACCTTCTGCATGTGGCCTATGTGGGTCCTGGGTAATTGAACCCAGGTCCTTAGGCTTCCTAGGCAAGCACCTTAACCACTGTAGCCAACTCTCCAGCCCAGAATCCAGTGCATTCTTAAGGGTTGTTTTTTCATCTGATTGCCAAACAAGATGGGGTGTACCTCACAAGGTAGTGAAACTTGAGGGATGTACTCAGGATCAGTTCCTAAGCATTGCCACACTAGATCAAGTTACCTCTGAGCATTCCGTGATTTTAACTGTGATTACTTAATTCCCTATTAGGAAATAATTATAATATTAACAGGTATAGCTGAGTCTGTGTTTCCTCAGAACTTCTCTAGCTTATGGTCACCAAACTTAATCATATTTTTCCATGCTAAACATTGAAAACTGGGGGCTGGAGAGATTGCTTAGTGATTAAGGCATTTGCGTGCAAAGCCAAAGGACTGTGGTTCAACTCCCCAGGACCTAAGTAAACCAGATGCACAAGGTGGCACATGTGTCTGGAGTTTGTTTGCAGTGGCTGGAGGCCCTGGTGTGCCCATTCTCTCTCTCTCTCTCTCTCTCTTAAATAAATAAATAAATAAATAAATAAATAAAATTTAAACATTGAAAAATGAAATCTTATTGTTTGATTAAACACTGTCTCATAGTTGTATGCATCATTTGGATATCTTTCCATAGAATGTGCTGTTCCTTACAGATTTTTACTTTATACTGTCTTTTCAGTGTTTTCCTCATTCTTTGCGGAGTTTAGAAGTTACATACATATTTAATATAGCATTGTATCTATTTGACCCAGTTTATTTTCTGTATCTTATTATTTTAAAAAGTATTTATTTATTTATTTATGAGGACAAAGTGGGAGAGAGAGAAAGAGTGAGAGAGAGAGAGAGAATGCACACATGCCAGGGCCTCCAGTCACTGGAAAGGAGCTCCAGATGCATGTGCCCCCTTGTGCATCTGGCTTATGTGGGTCCTGGAGAATTGAACCAGGATCTTTTGGCTTTGCAGGCAAATGCCTTAACTGCTAAACCACCTCTCTAGCCCTATTCCTTTGAAGTTCCAAGGGGTTAATAAAGCCTAAAATGTTTCTCAAACTTAACTGATTATAAATAAAAATAAATCCAGTCATATTTTCTTCTA
This sequence comes from Dipus sagitta, assembly GCA_036346955.1. Classification (NCBI taxonomy): domain Eukaryota; kingdom Metazoa; phylum Chordata; class Mammalia; order Rodentia; family Dipodidae; genus Dipus; species Dipus sagitta. Next base: position 8,765,364 of record CM070786.1, read on the forward strand.
GATATTTTGCCTTATTATTTTATTTAGGAGAGGAATATACAATATATGTATATGTGTGTGTATATATATATATATATATATATATATATATATATACATATATATATATATGGAGAGAGAGAGAGAGAGAGAGAGAGAGAGAGAGAGACTCATATATCTATTTGCACACACACATACTCATACATATAATTTTATTCCCATCACTTGGACCTGTAGTTCTGATACTAATTACTGAAGACTTTCTCTTTCTAAAAGTGATTTAAAATTTGGATGTACCATGAGTTTAATTTCCACTTGTTTTTGGTATATTTCTAAATTCAATTAATAATAGTATATTTTAAGTCTATTTGCTCATTTTAAAATCTTGCTGCAAATTCTTACATTTTTGAAATACTTTGTTCAATTCTATAAGCAGATGTGCATATTATTGTGAAAATTTCAATTCTGATTACATTGTATTTATGGATTTATCTGAAATGATTCGACTGTTTGACTTCTTTATATCATCATGTCTTCTTTACATAGTAGGTGTATTAGTTTACTAAAATATTCTGTGGTTTATACTAGACTTTACATTTTTCTTTACATAAGCAATGTAAATTTCCTTTAGACTGTAGCTACTATTTTATGTTCTTGCTTACTATTGAAAATTAGTTTATCTCTTCATTGTATTTCTACATTTAAATGATGTTATTATCCACCACTCCTGTATATATCATCTCAGTGTTCCTAATGTTTTTTTAAATTATTTTAATCTAATATTCTTATGTTTTCCTAGGTATAATCACATCAGCCATGATTAATGATAAATATGTCTCCTACTGTCCTGTTTTATTACTTCTGCGTTTATCTTATCTGATTGCATTGTCTGGCACCTACTGTGTAGTACAGAATTAGAGCTTAATCTTATTCTTTCTTATGATGAGGATGAATCTTATTTCCTTACTAAGTTGAATGGTGGATTTGACTGTGTGTGTTGTGTTCATATACATGAATCTGCATGTAAGTAAGTTCCTCTATCACAAGCGGTTATTTTGTGTTGATATTAGGCCTCTGTGCCTTTTTGTATTGATTTGGGATGACAGTCTCATGGAAGCACTTATTTCTTAAGTAGCCACCCCTCCTTTTTTAAATCCAACTGCAGCTGGACCTTTATGCTGTTGCGTCACTTAGTTATAGTTAAGTTTGTACGGAGAAGGAATCTGTAATCAGGCTTCAGCTGAAACCAGAATTCTGGTTAGGATGTTTAATCGTTCATCATGGGGTTTCTTCGTAGCAAATCAAATTGTTTCGCAGTTTTTGTCTGATGACTTTGCCAGTGGGACTCAAACTGGTCACAACTTTAAAAACTACAAAGATCCGACAATAGTTTAAAACAACATCATTATTGCTGAGAAGTTTCTACTGAAAGGTACATGGACTTCTGTGACATAAAGATGATAAGCCAAGGAAAAGAGAGATCAGTATTTGTGGTATGATACATGTGTAGCTTCCCGTTAGTAAAAATCTCATCGATGAATATAGAAATAAATTTTTTTATGGGAAACAAATGTCCTTCAGAAACAGGTTCTTCCCATGCTAGCGTGAGGACTTGCTTGTGATTCTCCAGTGCCCACGTCAAAGTGCCAGGCGTGGCGCAACGTGCCTGTAAAGACAGCGCTGGGAGGTGTGCCAGGATGGTACCTGGGGCTCCCTCGCCAGCCAGTCTAGCCTAATTGGTGAACTCCAAGCCAGTAAGAGACTGTTTATAAAACGGTGCGTGGTGTTCTTGAGGATGACACTGCAAGATGCCTCACATGCATTTGCTCAAATGTGCTCTTGTGTCCATGCACACACACACACACACACACACACACAAAAAAAAAGAAATAGATGCGTTCTTCATCTGGACTGTAAGGCATCAGAAAATCATATTTGCTGACTCCAATTATGATTATTGGGTCAGGTGCTTTGCCCACAATTCCAGTCTCGCTCTGATAACAGGGAAAGGGATTTTCTTCTGTTCCTCATTATGTTTGCTTTGTTTCCGTTCCTTATTTCTATTTAACGGTAGACATTTTCCAATAAATGTCCTCAAAACTGTCCTTGTGGTTTGCTGATTAATCATTAACATTTTTTTCTTTTTACTTTTCATTATCTCAACCCCAACATCAGAAAGCACCACTGTGTTTGTGTGTGTGTGTATGTGTGTGTGTGTGTGTGTGTGTGTGTGTGTGTGTGTGTGTGTTGATGTATATAGGTCTTTACATGTGGGATTGTGTTTCATTCCAGAAATATGTATGCCATATTCATACCATTATTTTGTCGAATTGTGATATGAAATGCATCTTTAAAAAAAACATTTATTTGTGAACAGAGAGGAGAGAGAGAGAGAGAGAGAAAAGTATGGGCATATAAAGGCCTCTTGCTACTACAAACAAACTTTGTGCACCTGGCTTTATGTGGTTACTGGAGACTTGCACCTGGGCCAGCAGGCTTTGCAAGCCAGCACCTTTAATCATGGAGCCTTGTCTCCTACCCTTGAAATGCATCTTAATCTCATCACCTTTGCCTCTCCTGGAGTTGTCTTTCTCAAACGCATCATCTTGATGATATTCTTTCCAGGTGCATGTGCGCACACGAACACACACACACACACACACACACACACACACACACATTTTCAGGAACTTCCACAAAATGAAAACAAGATGTAGATCATGAAAGTATTAACCCTCTTGGGCTCTGTGAGCAAGATGCACCCATTGCCAACACAAGCACATCTGGCCGAGTGTATCTGTAAGAAGAAATTCTCTGGCCTGTGGGGGCTGCTGCAGGTAATGCCAGCACTAGACAATTGTGCCTGTCCTTCCAGGCCACCTCTTCTCTCATTACTGATGTAGCACTTGCTCTGTCAGACTGTCTTAAGAACTTTCCTCAACACTTACAAAACCATGTGAGATATTTGCTATTTACCCATTCTGTTTTCAGATGAGAAACAGAAGCACAAGTCTTTGAGTGAGCTTGCTCTAGACGGAACAACTACTAATTTTCCAACTAGGGTCCAAGCCTGCCATTGTTTCCCGAGCCACCATTACTCTATTCTTCATACTGTGTAGAAAACATTCCCCTAATGATGCAAGCATTTGTTATATGGTATGCTCTGAGAGTAAGGAACCACGTATACGTGCTTAACTTTCCATATTATGTGGTCACAATGACTGGTAGAATATGTTTATTTATTTACTTATTAGTATTTTTATTAAAAATATTAAAGCAGGGCTGGAGAGATAGCTTAGTGGTTAAGTGCTTGCCTGTGAAGCCTAAGGACCCTGGTTCAAGGCTCCATTCCCCAGGACCCATGTAAGCCAGATGCACAAGGTGGTGCATGCATCTGGAGTTCGTTTGCAGTGGCTGGAGGCCCTGGCACACCCATTCTCTGTGTCTATCTCTCTGCCTCTTTCTCTCTCTATCTGTCTATCACTCTCAAATAGATACATAAAAATAAACAAAAAATATTAATGCAGAGAGAGAGAGAGAAAGACAGACAGAGAGAATGGGCATGCCAGGGCCTCCAGCTACTGTAAATGATCTCCATACACATGTGCCACCATGTGCATCTGGCTTTACATGGGTACTGGGGAATCAAACACAGGCCGTTAGGACTTCAAAGAAAGTGCCTTCACTGCTGAGCTGTCCCTCCAGCCCATAGGATAGGTGTTCTTTTGAGGCTGACTTAAGGTAAAATTTTGCCTCTCTGAAGATGGGATGTTAGGTAAGGTCACTTGTGCATGCATAAGGACTTGCGTTCAATCCACAGGACCCATGTTAAAAGCTGTGTGTGGCCGCATACTCCTGTCATCCCAAGACAGAAGGCTCTCTGGAGCCCCCTGGCCAAAGAATTTAACCAAAAACAATGTGCTCCACATTCAGTGGGAGACTCTGTCTCAGTGAAATGAGGTTGGAAGAGCAATAGAGGAAGAAGTCCTCTCCTGGCCTTCACAGCCTTCTGCAGATGTGTGCATGGGGCACATGTGGAAACACACGTGTATGCACATACACACCACACATTACTACATGCACCCATAAACAGTTGTCTCTACAGTACCCCTTTTGCTTGACTCCCTGATGAACAGTTTTCAAAATAAACCTTGAAGAACACCATTTGCTTAAGGAAGGCAATGCAGGGAAAATAGCCCCCATTTGACCTAGTGCTTAATTCCCACTTTTCATAAGCTTACTGCTACAGTTCTGATAGATGGCCATTGTTAATATCTTGGATATGCATAACATATTGCTCACTGTTTTAGCAAATAAAAATCATAGTTATTATGAGAATACATGTACAGAAAGGCAATAAGACAAAGGAAAAAAATGGTAGATATTGAGGGAGCAGTTGTTTAATTTGGAATCATAGTGATCAATTTGCTACATACTTCTCCCCCCACCCAAACTCTAATGCACTACAGCAAGTACTTAACTTTCTATGGTATCAATGGCACTTCCGTGTGTATATCCAGATCAAAGGAAACTCACTGAATGCCACACTGTTCCCACCTGGCAAAATACAACCCAGTGAAAATTAGATTAAACAATAATCTATGCAACATGAAGAAGCACTCATCTTCTCTGGATGGTCTAGTAACCCGAGAAAGGTCAGCTGTTACTGATGTCTTAATCAAGGTGGGCTCTCCAAGAAGTTCCCACATGCCTCTTCCAGCCAGCCCTTGCCCACCCATAATTGCTCCTTATTACCCACATATGATTATTCTATCACTTTGATTTGGCCTGTGATATAACTTCATTTTGAACCTTGCAAGGCTCAAAAATCCTAAGAAATTAGTTGTGATCGTTACTTCCTCATTACTGGCACAAAATACTCTCAGCCAGAAGCAGCGAAAGGAAGAGAAAGCGTTTCATTTGGCTTACAGTAAGTGGAAAGCTTTTATGATGGCAGAGAAGGTATGACAGTCTTCACATTGCAGTCATGACAGATAGCAACCAGTAACAATGGCTAGTGGGGCTGGATGACATCACATCAAGCCCCGACGCCCCCGTGACACACTTCCTCTAGCAAGACTTGGACTCCGCGTGGTTCCACAATCTTCCCGAACAGCGCCACTAACTGGGGACCAAGTGTACGAACACAAGAGCCTATGGGGGATATTTCAAGCCACCACATCTTTGTTTTGGTGAGGACCACTTCCTGTCTATTGAGGAAGCTCAGCTTCTGAGGCAGAGTGTAGCTGGAGTAAGTAAGGCCCCTGCACGCAGGATCCACAAGTGGTGTTGAAGGCCGACTTGGAGGTTGCACTAAGGTGAGAAACTGGACTCATGCTGACAGCTCTCTCTCACTTCTGTGGTTTCTGCCTTTTTCCTTCGCGGGGCACCTCTGTAGTGCGATGGCATGACCCTCTCCATTAGTAGTGATGAGAAAATACTGGCGGTTAGAATCTCTGGTAGTCAAGAAATTAGAGTGTAATAATCTGGACTAGAAGGGTGGCCCAGCTGTTTAGAACATGCCCCGTGCAAGCATGCGAGTGTGAAAAGGTCTGAAAGAGACTGCTTCAGTTTAATTCCCATGATACCAACATAGTATATAGCTGGGCATAGAAATGCGTATTGTAATCTTAGTCCTTTGGGGAACAGACCAAAGAAGGGAATGATCGGTGCTCACAAAAAAAAAAAAAGCAAGCTCTGGGAACTGTAAAAGATTCCAACTGAAACAAGAACTGGAGGAGGGGGCCACTGAGCTCAGGACCCCTCAGGCACCTGTATCCCACTGCAGGTGAGTGCTTACGGTGCTGCTGCGTGGGCATACACATGCGCACACCACAGGTGCCACACAGAGAATCGCCCCACATTCACAGCACGTAACACACACATACACGAGCAAAAATGAAACCGCATTGCACACTCAGACACAAGCAAAAAAAAACAACCTGATAACCCCCATGAGAATGTTTCTTAAACAGCTCATTTGGCCAATGAACTCTGTGAACAAGTAATAAGATCCTTTATTTCTAAGAGTCCAATTAACCTATTATTACTTGTCAAGGCTAGTCAAAGTATGATGTCTGTGACTTACATTTTATTAAATAAATCGTGATTGCCTTCGCTATCCCCACCAAACAGACATTTGAGTGAAGTGTGGCCACGGTAAATGTTACATGAGTTAGATTTTCTCAAGAGCTGCATCTCTTTATTTATTAGTTAATGTATTTTAGTGTGTGTGTGTGTGTGAGACACACACATGCACACAGAGGTCAGAGCAGCTAGTGGGTATACTCCATCACTGTTCTCCTGTTTTCCTTTGAGACAGAATCTCTCACTGAACCTGAAGCTACCATCACAATGAAAACTTGGTTGGTTTATTCTTAAATTTCTGTGTCATTCATCCTAGACTAAGCGATGCAGTACCCAGATGGATTAAGATATTTTGAATTCTGATTTTGACTACACTTGACCTAATTAACACTGACATAGAATCTACTTCCTGGTTAAGAACAAGTGCATTGTCTTAAAGTCTTAAAATGCTTTAGTCTTTTTGGGTACGGTGTATTTGGGATGTTTTCCCACTATATATATATATCTGTAGATTGGTGTTAGGATGAGACTTTTCTGATCACATCTAGCTTAGTGAACCAGTGTGTTTGTTTGGATTGCTTACAGGAGCATGGGTGAGGGGAAACTTCTAGGAGCATGGGTGACTGAAAACTGGCTGCATCACTCCTGAAAATCCCATCCCAGCATGGTTGTTGAATCACAATTTGCAGGTATTCTCCTCAGGGAAAATCTCCTCTTCCCACCTACACCTACTGTTGTAGCTTGTATGACGTTGGGAGGAGCCTGCATCTACTCTCCAAGAGAGAATGCTTCAATACCAAGACAATAGTGCGCGCGCGCGCACACACACACACACACACACACACGCACACGCTAATTGGAGATAGTGCTGCGAAGAAAGAAATGACTGAATGGTCTCCTCACATTTAAAATTTTATGTGATATAGAAAATTTTCCTTTCTCTTAGCTACCCTTGAGGTTGCCTTGGCTAAATGTAATGTAAGTCTGTCCCAAACATCAAATAAAGGCTTCAGTGTTTAGTTTTGATTTTCATCTTGACCTCTAGGCCTTTTTGGTTGAGCTTAGTATCTTTTTATGAGTTCACCTAAATCTGAGGAAAGGCTCATTACAGTCTCTTGGGAGACTTTTTGTGTTATGCAGAAAGAATGGAACATATTTCATGTAATTTACAATAAGTACATTTCAGTAGAAATAAGCAGAGTGTAGACAAGACTAGTTTATTTCTTATTTGTGTTTGCCCTCTTTCTGGACAAGTACCTTTACTGCAAGTAATGACAGTGGGATTAGCGAGACCCAATTACTATGTAGTGTAATTCCTCTAGGGATCCTCACCCAGGGTTTTCTGAAACATAAAACTGTAAAAAGAATGATTGTGGTTTCACTACACTGTGAAAATGTTAACATATTACTACAGTCAATTTAAACTTAGAACAACAATATGTTTTTTTGTTATCAAGTGAATAAAAATGTAAAATATAAATAATTCAGTGTGACATGTGTGAGGAAAAGAGTTTATACTCACAAAATTATAAGTCTAGTTCAGATAGCCTTATGCATTAAAATTTGGAAATACAAGCTGGAGAGATGGCTTAGCAGTTAAGGCACTTGTCTACAAAGGCTAACCAGCCTGGTTCAATTCTTAACATCCACGTAAAGCCATGTGCACCAAGTGGCACATGCATCTGGAGTTCATTTGCAGTGGCTTGAGGCCCTGGCGCACCCGTTCTCTTTGTCTTTCTTTTATCTATTTCTCCCTGCTTGCAAATTAATAAATAAATCATTTAAGAAATTGGAAATAATATTTTAAAAGGTGTAGACCTTACTTCCAGCTTCGTAACTACTCAGAATTATGTGCACAGGCACAAAATACTACATGTACAGGAATATGCAGCCCAGACATGTTTGATACCTGTAACTCCAAAACTGAGGGAATGAAAAGCTGATTAGCTCTGGACCAGCTATGTACATTACATCGACAATTCTCAGAAATGTTGTTGATTGAAAAAAAATACTGCAAAACAGTGTATAATTATGTTAGTTGAAAGTAGATGTGTGGGCAAATGTTCATAAACATATACAATATGACAGAAAACTTGTCAGTAATCTACAGAGGAAATAGGATTCTAGGAAAGTATTACAGGGCAGAAGGGCACATTTTGAGAGATCTTATTGTGGCTCACTCCAGGTTTTGTTTGCTTAGTTGTCAATGCTGGGGAAGGAATGTATGGCTTCATGCCTGCTAGACAAGTGTTCTACCATTAATCTTCACCACAGCCCCCACCCAGTTACATACTTTTAACTTAATACAGTATTCCAGATGGTTTATTCAAAACAGGATGTCTTATTTAAGGTTTGTTTCAAAATAATAAGGTTTTGTTGCAAAATAGAGGTATGTATTTAATAAAAAAGAAATCCAGGGTGCGAGCGATAGCTCAGTGGTTAAGGTGCTTTCCTGCAATAGTTTCAATTCCTGGGCACCAATGTAAAGCCAGATGCCCAAAGTGGCGCGTGTATATGGAGTTCATTTATAGTGTCTAGAGGCCATGGTATGCCCATTTTCTCTCTCTCCCTCTCTCTTTGCAGGTAAATAAAAATAATTAAACCAACACAACAGCAAAAATAAATCCAAATATTTTAATTGAAATATGAGGGCTAAATTGTCTTTTTTTATGCAGAACACATATGAAAACACCTAACAGCACAACAGGCTTTCATACTTGGGGTTTTTAAATTTCTTGTTACATACTTTATATATTCTCATCCATAGTAAACTGCTGTGGAATCAGCTATGAGAGTCCTTCAGGAATAGCCCAATCCCTGCCACCTTATTAGATACATAGACCTATGTTTCCTAGGAGTCTATCTCGTGCTGTGAAAGTCATTAGAATAATAAATGACACTTCACCATACTTGTGAGCTTTCAGGTTGCATACTCCTCCTATGCCTTTTTTCATTTTCCTGTAGCTTGAAGTGTTGGCGTAGTCTACCTGTTCCGTCTTCCAAAGTTGTGCCTGCCTAATGAGTTCACAAAGCCACTGATGCCTAGAATCATTTGAGGAGCTTGGATTGCAGCAGCTCCCGCAGTCCTCCTTTCCTCACTAACTTCTGATAGCTCAGAATGAATGCATGGAAACTGACTTCACAGGGTCTGAAATGGCAGGTCACAGAAAATAACAAATTTTATGATTTGTGGTAGAGACAGATCCCTAGGTTCCATCAGTAACAAGGTAATCAGATAACACCTGTCTGTGCATATGGAAATGAACATATTTTATTGTATGTATAACTACATAAATTTTGGGGAATGTTTTTGTCACACCAAACAGAAACTTCTAAAAGTGAAACCGTATTGTGTAGAAGAAGATTAGCTTTAATATTATCCCAATGTAGCATATACATACATTTATGACAGATTGCTCATTCTTTGTAAAAAATGTAAGAAGTTGCCACTTGTTTGATAAGAAATCATGGATGCCAGACCTAGATTGGACTTGTGATGGCACAAGCCCCATAATCCAGCTACTTGGGAAACTGAGGCAGGAGAATAACAAGTTTAAGGCACCATGTCAAAAAAAATACAATAAGGGTTGGGAATGTGGTTCAGTAGCATGTGTAATGGTTCAAATATGTGGTAACACACACACACACACACACACACACACACACACACACACAGAAATAGGATTTCTTGGATTGTGATATAATTGCTCTATCACTAATTACCTTGCATACCTTTCCCAATCACATTGATGTGTGTTGATCTATTTGGGGAACATAAAAAGGACTTCGAATCCTAATGAAAACTACCTCTGAGTCTATATCCCTAAATCCAATGGAACTGAAAAACAGCGATACCATGGTATGTGTGTTTGACCAGCAGCTTCCTAACCACCTCAAAGAAAGGAAAAAGAAAAAAAAAAGAAAAGAAAAGAAAAGGAAAAGGAAAACAACTATTTTAACACAAATACAAGTAGGTTTACCGTACTTCATTGTTCATGACTCTGTCCTTACCGCGACTGTGTCACAATCTGATGATTTCTTTGCCATTGTTTCTTTATCTACAAATTCATACATGATGCTGAAAGCAGCTCTGTACTGGAAGTCCTTGATCAAGTATCTAAAACAAGTATAATGCCTGACTGGTAACCCAGATATAAACCAATAGGCTAACATGCAGTAAATAAAATGTTTGATAACTCATGGGAAAACTAAAACAGAAAACGCGCGCACGTGTGTGTGTGTGTGTGTGTGTGTGTGTGTGTGTGTGTGTGTGTGTATTCTAACGAAATAAGTGCAAAAATCAGCCCTGTATTGAATATAGTAGTCTTCTAGGTCCAGTGGATTTTCTTCGTATAATTTCAGTTACTGGAGGTCAACTGTGGCTTGAAAATCTTTATATTTACCTTGACTGTTTTAAGGGAGAGAAAACATTCCCATAACTCTTGTTATGTTACATAATAAAATTCTTTTATTATCAGTCATTGTTTTAAATCTCTTCATGTGTCTATACATTAAACTTTATCATGTGTTTTAAATTATATATATATGTATATATATGATTTTCTGTATTACAATTTTTTGTAATTGATATCTATTCCTTATATAATTAGGGAAGCATGATAATCATACCTTATACTAAAGATATATATATATATATATATATATATATATATATATAAACATTTTTTAAAAATAGTTATATTCATAAGAACAAAATTGTTTATGTTGCTTTCTAATTTTCTATACTGTCCACTTTTATCCATAAAGAAAATACATTACTTATAAAAGAAAACATGAAGCTCGAGAGTCAAGGGAAACATCAGTCCATGCCTAATTAAATATCTGGATGCATCTAGTAGAATAAGACAGTAATTCACTTTTTGTACAACTAGATTATTGCTAATTAGGAAGGACAAAGTACATTTTATTGTATTATGCTGTCTTCCTCTGCTCTAAGCCAGCAAATGAAAGGAAACATGGGGCAGAATATGTCCAAATATCCAAAAATTATGACTGATATTTCTGCTCTGATGGAAATAAGCATGTCATTATTGCATGCCTCTTTCAAACACAGAGGACACTTTGCCCATGAATCTCCATGAATCTGTGACTATTTTTTTATATATATATTTTTTCAAACTGACTTAGAGAACTGCAGTGTAACTCCTTGTATATAGATTTGGGATATTCATGAGGCCAACACTTACTGGACTTTCTATCATAACACAGAAATTGCAACCTGATCTCAGTTGCCAGCAGCAGTCAGGAATGAGCCTAATGTTTCACCATTTTGTAGAAAAAGCCAGGTGCACACAGTGAAAGAGTAAATGCTTCTTAGTGGACTAGGAAGTCCTTCTAGGCCTTGGTATGATCCATCTGATCTCCTGAGAAGATGAACTTGGTCTTAATGAGCTGGGTAAAGCTAGAAGCATAGTATTAGGTATATCTTTTTCCTTTGGAGCAGGGCTGGGGAGTGGAGACATCATCCGTCTCTCCTCAATGCTGACTATTTTGTGTGGCAATAGCATGCGTTTAATCATATTTATTCAATTAACTCGTGAGCCTCTAAAGTCTTCAGTTTAAGAAATGTGTTCACATCTGTACTGAAAAATCAGAGTCCAGAATGGACTGAAAAAAAAATAGTAAAACATTCCTTGTAATTTCAAAGGTAAAGGAGAAGATATAAATGTTATATTTATTGAATCTGCAGCAGTCCCAGTTTCGGTATATATATTTCTTCTTCCTGGGATTTAAACAAGGCTCTTACTCATTCTAGGTATTATTAGTGACTTTTCCCTTTGCTGTGACAAAATACCTGACAAAAACAAATTAAAGAAGGAAGGGTTCATTTTGACTTACTTTCCATTGTTCAGAAAGGCAAGGCGGCAGGAGCACGCGCAGCTGGCCTCACTGTGCTCACAGTCAGGAAGAGGGAGGAGGGGGAAGAGAGAGAGAGATGAATGCAGCTGCTCAGCTTGCTTTCTGTTTTTATTCAGCCAAGGACTCCATGCCATGGGATGATGCTTCATACAGTCAGGATAGGTTTTCCCAGCTCCGTTAAACCTTTCTGGAAATGCACAGTGATGTTTCCATGGTGATTCTAAATTCCATCAAGGTGACAATGAAGATTAGCCATCACAGGAGGCAGGTGTTCCATCAGTGAGCTCACTCCTCAGCTTTTTAAAATTATTATTATTTTATTATTATTATTTTACTTTACTGCCCAATCTGACTACATTGCTCTAGTTAATCTTAAACTTGCTCC